>CM048826.1:11170579-11889310 GCA_026586065.1 Dioscorea zingiberensis | reverse complement strand
TTTCTTATGAAAAAAATGAATAAACCACATTTATTTATTATAAATATGCTCATATGCATTTTTCTGGATCCTCTCTCTAGGCATCTTTGAAGGCTCATTTTAACCATTATGTATGCCTCTTCCAACTTTAATTCTTTTGTCGGATTAATTGCAACAAATCATAATAGTAAGAAAAAATTAGTGTCGCGAATGATTTGTAAGAAAATGGATTATTTTTTTTTTCGAACACATCATATATTTTAAAATTAGTGCCGGATTAATTGCAGCAAACGAGAATAGTAAGAAAAAATTAGTGCCGCAAATGATTTGTAAGAAAATGTATTATTTTTTTTTTAAAACATCATAAATTTTAAAATTAGTGCCGGATTAATTGCAGCAAACCATAATAGTAAGATAAATATTAGTGCCGCGAATTAGGGTTTGGTTGTATTTCATCTGGTGCAATGTCACTAGAATTGATGGTTAGTTCTGAAGATCCCAGGTAAGAACCATGAATTTGAACAGAACCAATGATTCACATGGAAACCTCCTTGTTTTTAGTGATTAGACCTGAAACATTGCAACCATTTATTTTTATTCTTATTTTTTACTTTTTGATAATTTGGAATGTTTTTGTGTTGCAAGATATGTTTTGCAGCTTCTACAACATAGCATGGCATGCTTCTTTGATCGGAACTGCTAACCCTTGAATTTGTACTTTATCTTCTCTGTATGTTAGCTTCTTAGTGCATATGTAGTTTCCTTGAATTTAGGTCCTTAGGACTTCTAAAATTATATTAATTAATAAATAATGAATTTGGACAATAACACATTGACAAAATAAGACTTGAGAATAAACCAAGTTCCAAAAGTGTATTCACATTTAACTTGTTAAAAAAAACAATTTAAGAGTAAATGGAGAAAAATACCAAAACAAAAAATCCATGTGCTTTGTCCACTAAAAACTTGCCGTACAGGAGTAAACCCATACTTTCTTTACCACAGTGCTCCACGATCTCGTTATTGTTTGACCCTTATTGGGAAGCAAGCATTGACGTCCAAATCTCTTTTTTTTTGAAAAATTTTAGAAAGACTTCCATGTCTTTTTTGGTTGAGTCGGTTCCACCCAACTTTGGTGAGTTATCAATTCAAAATGTGAATATTTTAAAAGATTCTGTTAACGGGCTCCTTTTTGTGATGGGTTTTATTTAATGTTTGTACACGTGTCACATTTTGAATAGAAGACTCACCCAAAGTTGGGTGGAGCTTTTACTCCTTTACCACCTCCATTGAACACCCATCTTGTCTTGAATTTCAAACCTCAACCACGACTTCATATAGCGGGCAATCTGGTGATCATTGGTCTCTGAAACTCCACGACGGGATTGCAATCTCAAGAATTCCTCTGTACAGTCAACCACCTTAATGATTTCCCTATTTACAGTCCAAGAATCTTCTATACAACATTTGCATATAGTCTTTAGGGAGAAATCGTTGTTGTAATAATTCTTTCATCAATACCCAATCTCTCACAGGTGCATGTCTAAGCCTGTAACGTTCATCTAGTACGTTTTGCCACCAAGCTCTTGCTCTACCCTTAAGCTTGTACGAAACGATAGCAATTGACCTTCATGATTTCAAAAAACATCTCTGCTTCATTCAACCAGTCAAGGAAACCCTATAAATCTAGGTTTCCACGAGTAAATATTATGGTTGGTCACCAAACTATGGCCAATTGTCACTTTGGGTACCAAATTTTAATTTGTATCAAAATAGTTACTAAACTTCAGTTTGGTTTCACCGGGAGGTGACCCAAGAGAATCCAACGAGGAATTGCTAATGTGGATGTCGGAGTGACCACGTGGATGCCATTTTTACATGTCGCTTGCATCAATAACGTCACCACGTAGCATAAGTTGACAAGAAAGAAGGCCTTATGTGGAGACTTAGAGGATTATGTGGCGCTTACGTGTCAACCTATGCCCCGTGGCGACGCCACTAATGCAAGTGACGTGTAAAAATGACATCTACATGGTCACTCCAACATCCACATCAACAATTCCTCGTCAGATTACTTTAGGTGACCTCCTATTGAAACCAAATTAAAGTTTAGTGACCATTTTATTACAAATTGAAATTTTTTACCCAAAGTAAGAATTGACTATAATTTGGTAACCAACCATAATATTTACCCAGGTTTCCACTAAAAATAGGGATCTCTGCCATGACCCTGTACCCATTGTACTCTTTCAAGGCCACCATAACGTTGAACTGGGTTGGAGTCATGATTGTTGATTGTTGATCCTTGCTTGAACAGGGGCATCAGGTTATTGTTATTATTTCCACCTCCAAGATTTAGTGTTGACTTCATATCTTGTATTTTGTTTTATATGAGCTATCATCTCCCGTATCTCCTAGGACTGAGTCATTATGCTTTCCTGCAAAGCTTGAATACGACCATCTACCATGGCTCGAATGGACGAAGAAAAGCCTGGAATCCACCAGAAAATGGACTCCGAAGATTCGAAGAAAAACTTCATTGATCAAAAGGATGCCTTCATAGCAATTACAATAAACTATTTATTGTGAAACCTGAAACCCTAATCCTAGTGCAACCCAAAAGATATCTAATGGTCAATCAAATATTCAAAAGCTATCTAATTAGCTAATCTATTTGATTTGCTATCAATTCAAATCAAATTATCTATTGGATTTGATATCAATTCAAATCAAATTCAAACTAGGAAATTAACAACATAATGATAGAACTTACGGACCTTTGTGCACACCCTTCTTATTACTCCTCCTGGCTAGTTGCTCTATGAATCTCTCCGCTAATTATTATGCATATCACTGCTACACCAAGGAAAGGAATCACCATAATGCAGATTGATGCGATAAAAATCCGCAAGTGTACGGGTCGTATCAAGTAATAAAGTGGACTATGAAAGTCGGGTTGTCGAACCTCAGGGACCGAGAAGTACTAGTACTAACTAGTCGTCTATTATCTAGTCTAAACAAAGATCGGTGGTTGTTTGAACTAATCTAAACTAAGAAAACCTAAAAATTGGATATCACTAATGGCGGGATTGAATCTTGGGGTAAATCAATCATAGGAAAGGGGTATTCGGGCAATGAATCCCCCTTGGGTTCTCATTAAGATAGATAATGAATGCGAAGATTACTAGTTGCAATGGATTGGACCAAGGGTTCCTATCGTGCTTTCACTCACTCTCTAATCCCGAGGTGTGCTACTAATCCTAGTGCCCTTACCGATGATGTTCTCGAACCTATGTCTTGGAAGGATTATGGGAATAATACATCTAAAGGGGTCGCTCTCCTAAGTACCCGGATTCCCGGTATACTCACAATCCTTTCTATTGGAGATGGTCTACACACGGGGAGGCGTTCGCTTCTTCCCCCATATGGACTATGAAAATCCCTCCGGGCTCTCGCAACGTAGAGGGATTCACTTACATTAAAACATCCAATAGATCTCAATCATGGTAAAACAACTAGATAATCATTAACAATCAAAATCAAAGTTCATATATAACCCAAGGGTTCAACATGCCCAAATACCTAAACTATTAGTTCCCCATGAAAGAGGAACACAAATCCAATACAAATAAAGGATAAAACATCAAAATAAACACAAATAAACCTCCCTTCGATGTTCCCTCCGCTGTTGGCGTGCCGATTGGATTGTTGATGATGACTCCCTTCAAACCCTAGCTCGTTCCCAAGTGGATCCCTTCAAACCCTAGCCATTGATGAACTCCAAGATCTCCAAGACGGCCCAAAAGGTGGCCAAAGGCCAAGAGATACCTCCTTAACCCTAAAACATTGGTATTTATAGGGTTTCCCCTTTAGGGTTCGTGTGGGGCCAAATAGTGTAAAAAATCGGATGCAGATCGGGCTCAGAAATAGGTCCATACGGGCCCGTATACGGGCGTATGTCAGCCCGTATGGCTTTCAGGTCCCTCCATACGGAACTATATACGGGCTGTATAACAGCCCGTATGGCTTTCAGGCCCCTTTATACGGGCCTGTATACGGGCCGTATATAATCCCGTATGACTGGATTTGCATCGCGCAATCTTCATCAAGCACTCGATCGGATGACCAATTCTTGTCGGATTGACCTGAAATTTTAACCGAGTGTTCCTAACTTGTTTATCTTCAATATGAACGGTGGAGACTTGATTTAGAGTCCTGTAGATTTTGTAATAAATTTCTGATCTTTGCTGCTCTTTCAGGACTGCTGCAGTTTTCTCTAATTGCTCCCCTTTTCGCCTCAAATGATGTAGAATTTCTTCCTTTTTATTCTTGAGTCTCTCTAATGCCCTGTAGATAAGAATTTACACTAATTAAGTACCAATGGGCTAAAATTACTTCAAAATGGCATTAAAACATATAAGGGAATGATGGGAAAGTTTGCTCAATTGAACACTTATCACAGATATACATAGACAACATGTTTGTGGCAAGGCTACTAAAATAGGGCAGATAGGACCAGAACAGGTTCACCAAGGACATCACGAAGGAATGCAGAGACATGTTGATCAAATTGGAAAATTGGGAGATAAATGAGACAAGGAGGGAACTCAACCAATGTGCCCATCAACTCACAAGGAGGGTCAGAATATCACTGCATAAGCAATCTATGAAAACCATAACCAAGTCCCAGAGTGGCTCAACAATGAGCTGGAAAAGCTGAGGAACTATTCTTAGATAGATTTAATAGCTCTATCCCACAAAAAAAAAAACCATCATGAAACAAAGGGGAAAAGAAAGTAGAAGATCAAAGAAACAAAATAAAAACACTTTGATGTTTAGAGATATGACAAGGGTTTTCTCAAGTCTTATATTTCTATACAAACCCCACATTTTCTGTATAAAATAGTAAAAAAAATTATATATATTTTTGGAGAATAACAATCAAATTTTTATACAAGATGAACAGATGAAAACAGAAGGCAACATCTCACGCAGCAGAGTGGGCTAAATTGAGTATTTTATTCTTTTTCTCGCTTTATGAGCAATGTAATGAACTCCTATCAAGTTAATTAATAAATAAACTGTGATTTATCCACTTTATAAAAAAAATCAAATTTTTATCAGAAAATAAAACCTAACAAATTAATAATAAATAGAAATGAATCAATAAATTAAATAGTCAATCAGTAAGATTTTTCAATCTTCTAATTTTAAAAGTTTAAAATTCTAATATTATATCAATTAGTAAATAATGAATTTAAATAATTGCACACTAACAAAATAACATGAGAATAAAACAAGTTCCGAAGGTGCACTCATATTTACCTAGGTAAAGAAACTCCCAAGAATAAATGGAGACAAAATACCAAAACAACAACCGTTTATGTATCATCCGACTTATTAGACACGTTTTTAAATAATTTATTTTAATTATAGTGGTTTATCCGCGTAAAAGAAAAGTTGCCTTGGAAGGAAAATAAGCCCTCCTAAAAACTTGCCGTACAGGAGTAATTTCTTTTCTTTACCATAGTGCTCCACGATCTAGTTATTGTTTGACCCATATTGGCAAGCAAGCATTGGCGTTCAAGTCTTTTGTTTTTTTATTTTTTATTTTTAATTTTATAAAGACTTCCAAGTCTTCTTTACCACCACCATTGATCATCATTGCCACCATTGACCAACAATACATAATAAACATCAGTGGCGGATCTTGACATTAAGTGTTGGGGGGTCAAAAGATTCACCCTTAAAATTTTATTTTTTTATCCCGAATGACCATTTTGCTATCATAAAAAAAAACAATCAAAATAAATAGTAATTTGAGTCCCTCTTCATAGTAATAACAAGAGTTTATTCAAAAATCCCAATTTTGTGGATCGGCGAGCACCGAGAACAATAAAAATCCATAAAACTATATATTAACTAAACAGACAAACAAAAAATTCACATACTTAATGTTGATGTCAAAAACTGGTCCACCTCACGCTTTGGCTACTGTGGCCTCGTGATCTGGTCTCATCCTTCAACAAACAGTTGAAATTTATAGTTGGTGTGGGCGATTACTTCAACTTTTGAATGAGGAGCACGGAGAATGTTTTGGAGATCCGTTCGGAATTATCCTATGAAAATCCGCTCGGAATTACCTTAGCTTTCCTTTGGGGATGAACCTATAAGAGGGAGAAAAAAAGTGATCGGAATTGGGCCTTTCTCGCGGATTCAAATTGATGCTTAAGTCAGAAAATTTGTAAGAAGGCAGTTTTAGACATGAGTTAGCTCTTTTTGTGGTGACTTTTCCGATCCCTCCATTTCTCCATTGTCGCTCTTCTTTTATAGCCATTTAAAGGCGGTTTAGGAAAGGCGGTGGGGTAAGGCGGTGAATGAGAAAATATCTTCTAAGTCGGTAAGAAAATATCTGCTTACTATGTAGGTGCCACGTAGGTAGGTAGAAAATATCTACCTACCGTGTAGGTACCACGTGTGTAAGTAGAAAATATCTACTTACTGTAGAGGTAAGTGGATAAGATCTACTTACTGTAGAGGCGTTGGATACACTCTTGTCCAGATGGTTATCACCTTCTTGCTTCGTGTATAATTCCGACGGAATTTTTATAGGGGTGAGCCCTCTTTATTTGCCGGATGGAATTGATACTAATGAACACTCGGTGGCCGACCGCCTTGTGGCTGTTTAAACGTAGCCCTGTGTATGACAGGTGGCCATTTAGGAAGGCGACACGTGTTTCACCAAATATCTCCGTAACACTAGACCCCCCCCAGAATGTACTTGTTCGAAAAATCTGAGCGAGGAGTGAGTCAATTTGCACTTTTCGCTTGGTTCGAGAACAAGTATCTGCCTTAGCTGGTGTGTCTATGTGGGTGTAGGTTTTTTTTTCTAGATACATATGTTTTAATAGGTAACCGACACTTACTTGTTGTCTTTTCGTTTTCTTGAATCGAGGTAGATTTTTCTCCGGAATTTTCGTCTATAGTGTCACCAAGTTTTACTATATAAGAGGCTAGCGTGGATAACGTTTTCATCCAGCATCCTTGCGTTTTGGTAAAATGGCTCAGCGTTTGTCCTTTTTTAAGTTTTTTACTTTCACCCAGTGTTCTCGTCACCTACGAATTCCAAGTTCGTTTCATGAACACTTATCGGAATTGCGGACTGGGATTATCCAATTGGTAAGTCCGAACGGCTGTGTATGGCCATCCATGCTGGTTATTGATAGGGGATTGGGTGAGATAAGCATTGAGGAAGGGTGGGAAACCTTCCATGTTGATCATGACATAGAGGTAGGGGATCTCCTAATTATCACTTTAGCTATTACTTACGCAGGGGATGTGCGCTTTGAAGTTGAAATGTTTGGGAGCGACTCCTGCCGTAGAGAAGTGGGTCCTTATCTTCGCCCACGCGCTTTGCCGGGATTTCCTAGTGATAATGAGGACAGCGACTGGTGTGGAAGTCTGTGTGTCTCCTCCGAGTCTTATCGGAGTGGGTCCTCAGACGGATCCGTGGATTGTTAACTAGGGAATTCCGGCGGAGGAGATGTTTATTTGCTCTGTTGCTTGGTTGTGTACTTTGTAATACTATCGCCGTTGTAAATGAATAAAGTTTATTAATTTGCTCACAAAGTTTTCGATTTCTTCAAGAGAAAATGATCACTGGTGATCCTATGTTGGGATGTGTGCGTTTTGTCCCTTATGGTGCGGGCTCTATACTATGCTTGTTATTCCCTGAGACGCTACGTGTCTCTTTTACTATTTAGCATTAAAAAAGGGGGGTAGTGGCGCGATATGCGCGGCGTGCGCGTTTGTCAACATCATGATGGGCGCGGTTCTTTATGTGTCAGGCGGCGTTTGGTATTGCTGACGTGGGCAGAATTTTGATTTGTTTGAGGAAAAGTGATAATAGATATCTGAATGGTCCAGATTTGTGGACCCTTGGTTCAACGGTTTTGATCGGAATGCAACCCTGAGATCTAACGACCAGGGATTCGTTACCATTGTATATAAGCGAAATCGTACAGGCAGAAAAAGTTTGTTTCGAAAGTCGAATCGCGTCTTCTTCTTCAGATTTCCTCTTCTCCCGAGGCCCTCGATTTTGAGCTTCTGCTTTTTCTTATCTTTTTCTTTCCTAAGGTAATGGCTAGTGCCGCATCTTCCTCCTCTAGTTCTTTTCCTCTACGAAGTCCTTGATTCCTTCTCCGCCCAACCCTACGGTTTCGTCAGCGATTCCGGGCTAACTTGGAGGCTTTCCTCGCTCGTGAGTTCGCGGGTTCACCCTCGCCTCTAGGGCAATGGGTAGAGGGTCGGATACGCTCATAAGTCTTCTAGGCGTAAGGATGTAGAAGACCTGGTAGAGAAATATGAGATAAACCTCTCTCTGTTTGAGGTTAGGGTTCCTTGTTCAGGGGAGAGAGCGAGTGCTCCTGTGGAGGGGGGCGAGGATAGGTCTATCGTGATGCGCTTTGGCGGACATAGGCTTCCTTTTCTTGATTTTACTAAGGCGATCCTAGAGGAATATCGCTTGTGTCCTTCGTTGTTAACTCCAACTCTTGGAGGCCGCCAACGGATTTGTTATGGTTTTAAGAATTATGGGGTAAATCATTTGTCTCACTGTTCCGCCTGTTGTTTAGTCTTTGTTTGGAGTCTAATACTGATTGGTATTATTTCTCGGCTCGCTCTGGGAGAAAGTTTCTAGGGAAAGTTCCTTCTTGCATTAAGCGATGGAAGAGTAAGTTTTTCTTTGTTAGATGTAAATCCGAGTGGGATATTCGAACAAGGTACTTGTGAGGAGATAACGAAAGAAGAGGGAAATCTTCTTAAGTCAATGACGGGGCTATCCAAAGTTTATATGGATAAGTTTTTGACCAAGGAAAACCTCGTTAAGTGTCGTTTAATAGTTTCTACTGGTAGGACTCGCTCGCGTACCTAATTTAGTTTGATTTTGACTTGTGATGTCTAACCTTATTCGGAATTTATTTTGCAGAAAATCCGATGGAAGACGAAGACTTGAGCTACGTTAAGGGTCTTCTGGCTTCTTTCGAAGGTGAAGTTCATCCGCCCTTAGCTCGTGGGCGGAAAAAGAAAGAAGTGGTATCTAGCAAAGGTGCTGATACCTCCAAAGAGGAGAAAAAGAAAAGGAAGAGAAAGAGACTGACTCTTCCAAGAAGGGGGTTAAAAGTGACCCCGGTGCCCGGTCCTTACGGGAGAGGAGGACAAAGGGAAAGAATTCCGAGGACGCATCGGGTCCTGGAATTGTGGGAGAACAGGTGGCGTCGCCTCAAGAGGAAGTCCGTCCAGAAAAAGTCTGCCCGGCTTTGTCGCCAATTTCAGAAGGTCCTTCTTCTAGTCAGCCGGAAGATGTCCTTCTTGTAGAGGTGAGAACATATTTATAATATCCTTTTTTAAGAGTATGTTTCACTTAACTTCAGTTCATATAGGCGGAAGCAAAAGAAGCGGCTCTCCTGGATAAACTGAGGGTAGTAGACTCGGTTTTGAGGGGATCGGCAACTCAAGGGAAGGAGTTGCCCTCTGAGGACATCCCTTTCCGAGACGCCGCTACTGTAAAAATTGTCTTGACGGCCATGAGGCCCGAACAGTTCTCTTCCAAACTTCGAAGGGCTGGAAGGGAAGAGACCACCTCCCAACTATTCCGTTCGGTCATGTTGGTAAGAGCTGTTCTTATTTCACTTTCTAGTCCTTTCTAGCTCGGTATTAACGTCGATAATTTGTTTATTTTGTAGGTTGCACACTGGGCGGACCGAGTCGACAATTTTTGTCAAGAGGACTTGGCAAAGATGGAAGCGGATAGGGTGGAAATCGCCCAACTAAACTCTAAGGTGGCGGCTTTAGAGGAAAAGGAGAAGGAGCAGCTCGCTATTATCCATGCTTTTGAGAGGGAAAAAGCCGAAAGCGGCTTCAAATAACCGGCCGTCATGGGAAAGGAGAATGACGATTGGGCGGCCAAGTTGTCCATTTCTGAGGGTTCTCTTCTTACTACGGAGGAGAATCTTAAAAGGCTACAAGACAGTTGTAACGGTGTGGAGAGGGGACTCAAATCAGCTTCAAGATGGGCAAGTCAAGCCCTGGAATCAAGATGAAAAATGCCGAACTTATCACTGCTCAAAGCGGAGTTGGAAGAGCTAAAGGGGGAGCGCGACACACTTAAAGAAGACTTAGCTTCCCGACTGACAACTCCTAAATCCGACTCGCAAGAAATCAAGGATTTAGTAGAGTGAGCGGATAAGTTAGAGAAGGAGGTCGCCCGGCTTAGGGCGAAAGATAAAGAAGGGACCACCCGCATTTATTCAGTGGTACAGCAGGTGGGCCGCCATATTCCTCCTACGGAAGTTTTGTCCATGGGGCTGGCTGGAGTTTTGAAGAAGTTCACGGAGCTAAAAGAGCGACAAATTATTGAGACCCCAGAGACTCCTGCTCCTGCCCCATCGGAGTTTCCATCTCAAGTTCCTCCAGCAGTGGCCGACTGTCCCGAGGGCCCTAGTTCGTAGGTTTAGGTTTTTTTTTTTTTTTTTTTTATTCTTTTAGACACTTTAGTCATTTTGGAATGTAATTTCTATTTGTATGAAGTGTAATACAACTGAAGTGAAATACAAACCCTGATGTTTGATGAAGATTTATTTCCGAGCATTGATTATCCTTAATTATTAAGAACTTTGAAGCAGGTTCTTTTCTTCTTTAGTTTTGTCATAGGACTTTGATTTATCGAGTAAGATCCTGGACTTCGTGAATGAGATTGTTGCCTCATATTTGGATCGGGATTTTTGCCCCTTGTTTCTAGATGAGAGGTCGCTTATCCTTGTAGGATAATTCCGACTCATCTCCTAGGGATGGGATTTTCACCTCATCTTGGTAGGATGGGATTTTCACCTCATCTTGGTAGGATGGGATTTTCACCCATTTTTGTATGGAATGGGATTTTCACCTCATTTTTGTATAGAATGGAAAAGACTTGACCCTTTATTCCATGAGACATTTAAGAGACTTCTACAGTTTTTACTGATAGTAGCGTCGTAGGTGTTCAGCATGAAATGGACGTTTGAGCGTTTTTCCTTCCATATTTACTAGATAGTAAGTGCCTGCTCAGACAATTCTCTGAATGACGTAAGGGCCTTCCCAGTTAGGAGTTAGCTTCCCTGTTCGGCTTTTATTTCCTTGGAATTCATTTTCTCTCAGGACCAGATCACCGATTTGGAAGAAGACTCTTTTCACCCTTGTGTCGTAGAACCTTTTTACTCTTTGGCGATAGATAGCTGCCTTTGTTTCCGCCGTTTCTCTTCGTTCTTCGAGTAGATCAAGTTCCGCTCGGAGATTTTTCTCATTTTCTTCTAATGAGAAAGTCTGTTGTGTTCGCAAGGTAGGCATTCCTATTTCTGCGGGAATGACGGCTTCGGCCCCATAAGTAAAAGAAAATGGGCTTTCCCCTGTGGGAGTTCTTGCAGTTGTCCTGTAGGCCCAAAGGGCGCTCGAAATTTCTTCCACCCAATTAGTTCCATTTTTGGACACCCGGGTTTTCAGAGTCTGGAGCAAGGTACTGTTTGTCACCTCTACCTGGCCATTGGTTTGAGGATGCATTACAGAAGTTAGTCTGGATTCAATTCCGAGCTTGGAACAAAAGCTTTTGAAAGCCTTGTTATCAAATTGTCGCCCATTATCAGAAATGAAGGCAACTGGAATTCCGAATCGACAGATAACCGTTCGCTATAAGAATCCTTGACACGCTTTTTTCGTGATCTTGGCCAAGGGCTCAACTTCTACCCATTTGGTGAAGTAGTCTATAGCAACTATTAGAAATTTCATCTGTCAAGTTGAAGTAGGAAATGGCCCTAGAAGATCAACCCCCCAGATAGCAAATGGTCGAGGGCTGACAATTGGTGTAAGCCAGAGGCGGTCGCTCTTTGGATCTTGGAATGCCGCTGGCGTGCATCACATTTACGCTGAATGCCACTGCATCTTGAGTTAATGTTGGCCAATAATAGCCTTGTCGCAGGACTTTGTAACTCAAGGCTTTGCCTCCTATATGACCCCCTCCGATGCCCTCGTGAATCTCTTGCAGAATATAGTTGGCTTCTTTGGGATGTACGCATCGTAAGAAGGGTTGTGTATAGGACCTTTTGTATAGGTTTTCGCCAATAATGGTGTATTGAGCAGATCTATACGAAATCCGTCTGGCTTCCGTTTTGTTGGATAGTGAAGGTCCACCTTGCAGGTAGTTTCTAATGGGATCAATCCAACTTGTCTCTTCTGCTGTATTTTGTACTTCCTCTTCGAGCCTTTCAATAGTCTTTGTGGGAAGGTACTGTAGGTTAAAAGAGGATTCTGTATTTCCGTTGGATGTCGTGGCCTTTTTAGACAAGGCATCTGCTTCTTCATTTTGTGTTCGGCCGATTTTTTCAATCCGGAAGTAAACGAAGTATGAAACTATTTTCTTTACCACAGCTTGGTATTTGACCATGTTTTCCTCGTTTACTTCGAAACTACCCAAGGTGTGGTTTACGACCAACTGTGAGTCGGAATATACATGCAGATGCTGAATTCCAAGTCCCCTGGCCAAGTGCAGTCCTGCGATTAGGGCTTCGTATTCGGCTGCATTATTCGTTGCTCGGAATTGGAACTTGAGTACCGTTGCAATCTTCCACTTAGAGGGAGAATAAAGGATGTAACCGACCCCTGACTTTTCTTCCGTCGATGATCCATCGACATATAGGAGCCATGGGATGCTAGGGTTTTCTTCTGGATTTGCTGACGGGATCTTATCTCCACTTGTGGGCATGGTTAACTCTGCTATAAAGTCTGCTAGCACTTGAGAGTTGATGGCCGTTCGAGGTTTATAAGTGAGATCGAACTCACCCAATTCTATTACCCACTTGGCTAGACGTCCGGAATTTTCAGGTTTATGGAGAACTTGCCTTAGTGGTTGATCAGTTAGCACAGTGACTTTGTGAGCTTGGAAATAGGGCCTCAATCTTCGTGTGGATGTGATGAGGGCGAAAGCCAATTTTTCAAGTGGCAGATACCTTGACTCCGCGTCGTTAAGGATCTTACTTGTGTAATGAACTGGTTTCTGAACTCCCTTGTCTTCTCTTAAAAGAACGGTGCTGACCGCTCGAGGAGCAGCGGCCAGGTAGATGTAGAGCTCTTCCCCTACTTGCGGCTTAGCTAGCAGCTGAGGCGATCGGAGATAATCTTTAAGTCCTTGAAAGGCTTTCTCACATTCTTCTGTCCACTCCATTTTTGGCGCTTTTCGTAAAGCTTGAAAAAGTGGGAGGCTCTTCTCGCCGGCTTTAGAAATGAACCTTCCCAGAGCCGCTAGGCGTCCGTTAAGCCGCTGTATTTCTTGAAGAGTTTTGGGTGACCCCATATCAAGAATGGCTTTGATTTTTTTCAGATTTGCCTCTATTCCTCTTTGTGTCAATATAAACCCCAGAAATCTCCCCAAGCGGACACCGAAAGAACACTTATTCGGATTTAAGCGCATGTTGTAAGTCCGAAGGGATAGAAAGGCCTCTTGCAAATCCGGTAGATGTTCGTTTGCTTTTTGGCTTTTTACCAAAATATCATCCACGTAAGCTTTAACATTTCTGCCGATTTGCCCTTTGAAGACTGTATTTATAAGTCTCTGGAAGGTGGCCCCTGCGTTCTTTAATCCGAACGGCATTACCTTATAGCAATAAGTCCCAGTTCTTGTAATGAAGGATGTTTTTTCTTCACCTTTTTCGCCATTCGATTTGATTGTAGCCCGAGAAGGCGCCTAAGAAACTCAACATCTCATGCCCCGTCAGAGAATCAACTAAACCATCGATGGAAGGTAGGGGAACGAATCTTTGGACAAGCTTTGTTTAGGTCCGTAAAATCTACGCACATTCTCCATTTTCCTGACGGCTTTTACCGTAACCACATTAGCTAGCCGGGCCCGATAGTTCACCTCTCGGTTTTAAGAGGGTTGATACTTCTTCCTCTGCGGCCTTCTGTCTTTCTGGTGCAGAATTTCTCCTTTTCTGTTTGATAGGCTTGAATGATTGATATATGTTGAGGCGGTGTTCGATGACGTTGCGTTTCACACCTGGCATATCTTCTGATGACCAAGCGAAAGGTCAGAATTTGTCCTTAGTACCATCATGAGGTTTTCTTGTTGTACTTTTGTCAAATCAGCACCAATTCGCACCGTACGTTCCATCCTAGTTGTATCTAGAGGAACTGTAAGCAATTCTTCAACTGGTATTGGTCGGAATTCCTCATCTTCCTGCTCGGCTATTCTATCAATTTCAAAGACGGGCTTCCTAAACTTTTGTTTTGCCCTCGCTTACTTAATTTTCCTTTAAGGGTTGCAACATAGCACTGTCGTGCTAAAGGTTGGTCTCCTCTTACTTCTCCGCTGCCACTTTCAGTTGGAAATTTTAGGAGAAGATTGTAGGTAGAAATTACGGCTTTCAAGGAGTTGAGGGTTGGCCTACTAAGAATAACGTTGTAGCTTGAAGCACAGCGTACAACTAGAAAGTTTGTTGTTATTGTTGATGATCTTGGCGATTTTCCTACCATAACCGGCAAGGAGATCATTCCTTCTGGCTATATAACTCCTCCAGAAAATCCTACTAAGGATGATTTTACGGGGAGCAAGTTATCCGCATCATATCTCATTCTTTCGAAAGCACTCCAAAAGAGAATGTCAACTGAACTTCCACTGTCTATCAGAACTCTCTTCATTTGGAAGCTGGAAACCATGATGGCAATGACTAGAGCGTCATCATGGGGGTGGCGAACCCTGCTGACATCGTTATCATAAAAGATGATGGGAGTCATAGGTCGAGACCTCCTTTGAGGTGTTTCTGTTTCCTGTGCAACTCCTACCATTCGGGCGTAACTTTTCCGAGAGGCGGAACTTTCACCACCACAACCGGGTCCACCACTAATGAACCCCACCATTTCTCCTTTTTCTTCTTCAGGTTGTGGAATGTCAGGTTCCTCTTGAATCTCAAGGTTGATGTATTGCTCCAGTTGCCCTCTTCGAACGACATCTTCTATAGCGTTCATCAAATGGGTACATTTCTCCGTATCGTGTCCTTTAGATTGATGAAACTGACAATATCTCTTACTGTTCTTTTGTCGTTCAGGATTTTTTGCAGGCTCTGGCCATATCAGGAGTTTTTGCTCTTTGATTTGCATAAGGATATGGCTTCTGGTTTGATTTAGTGGGGTATGGTGGTCATATCTGACAATTTTACTTTCCTTTGAAGGTTCTCTGGGCTGTAGTACATGCCGTTGAGGGCGTGTTGAGGCTTCCAGACCTCTATTTTCACCATTACTGTACCTGCGTGATCCTCCCTCCTTTCGTATGTCCGGAGGCCTTCTGTTGACATTTTGGTAGGTTTTTCCTCTCTGAATTTCCACCGGTTCACGTCGAGCTTCTTCCTCCCAACCCGTATAGATCTCATCGGAATTGATGTACTTTTGGGCATGGATCATAAAGGCGGGGATGGTCTTTGGTGGATCTAGGGTGAGGTAAAACGAAAAGGGGATTCTAGCAGTCCTTCCATTAAAAAGGTCACAGCCATTCGCGGAAGGAGGTCCGCAACATTAGCTGTCTAGTCTATGTAACGATTTAAATAGGCTCGAGGCGTTTCCCTTCACGCTTAACTCGCGGTATGGGTAGATGGGGTTTTCTTTTGTTTTGAGTAATTAGCAAAGTAAGCTAGAAAGCGATCTGCTAGAATTTGAAAAGAAGGAACTGTGCTAGATGGAAGATCGACAAACCAGTCTTGCGCTTTTCCCTCTAAGGTGGCGGGAAAAGCTCGGCACATACGAGCGTCGGTAATTCCTGTGAGAAGCATCTTCGATCGGAAAGACTTCAGGTGAGGAGACGGATCGGTTCTGCATTCATATGCAATCATAGCAGGGGGTCTGAAATTATCAGGAACTTGTTCCTCCAATATTTCCTTGATAAAAGGTGAGCACATGCTGAGAACGTGCCGTTCAGATTTCTTGTTTCCCCGCCGGCGATCCTTTCACAGTGTTCTTCTCGCCGACCGCTGGAAACGTATGGGCTATTCCGCTCGGTCCTTGTCCGCCCGCTCTTGTATGTATGCCGCTCAGCCTTGTGGCGCCTTGTTCTCGACGCCGAATCGGAGGGTTCCGAAGCCAGCGTAGAAGGCGGTTCTCTCTTCGCTCCATGAGTGCGAGTCCTTGTCCTCCCTCTGCTTTCGGAATTGGCTGGTGGGATTGTTGGCACACTTGGTGGAATTTGTGTGGGAGGAACTGGTGGATGAGTTAAAGTATGAACAACCTGAGTAAACCGTTCCAACTGCTGCTGCATGTTAAGGTAAAACTCCGGGATAGGTTCTTGGGGTGGGGCGGGAGAATTTTCCAATGGAGGTAAGATAGGTGGATTATTCAACGGAATCTCCTCATGTCCTCGGACTTCACCAGGTTCTTCAGGGTTACTTGGTGCTCCTTGTTCTTGGATCCGTTTTGACCTTCCAGCGGTAATCATTTAGCTTTTGTAAGGGTCCCCACGGACGCCAAACCGTTGATGCCAAAAATCCGTCCCCTCACGCTTTGGCTACCGTGGCCTCGTGATCCGGTCTCAAATTTCTTCAACAAAATGCTTGAAATTTATAGTTGGTGTGTGGGCGATTACTTCAACTTCCGAGCGAGGAGTACCTGAGAATGTTTTGGAGATCCGCTCGAATTATCCTATGAAAATCCGCCAGAATTACATTAGCTTTCCTTTGGGGATGAACCTATAAGAGGGAGAAAAAGTGATCGGAATTGGGCCTTTCTCACCTATTCAAATTCAAATGCTTAAGTTTAAAATTTGTAAGAAGGCAGTTTTAGACATGAGTTAGCTCTTTTTGTGGTGACTTTTCCGATCCCCCCATTTCTCCATTGTCGCTCTTCTTTTATAGCCATTTAAAGGCGGTTTAGGAAAGGAGGTGGGGTAAGGCGGTGAATGAGAAAATATCTTCTAAGGCGGTAAGAAAATATCTGCTTACTATGTAGGTGCTACGTAGGTAGGTAGAAAATATCTACCTACCGTGTAGGTACCACGTGTGTAAGTAAAAAATATCTACCTACTGTAGAGGTAAGTTGATAAGATCTACTTACTGTAGAGGCATTGGATACGCTCTTGTCCAGATGGTTATCACCTTCTTGCTTCGTGTATAATTCCGACGGACTTTTTGTAGGGGTGAGCCCTCTTTATTTGCTGGACAGAATTGATACTAACGAACCTGGTGGTGACTGACCGTCCTGTGGCTAAGCTAAATCTAGCCCTGTGTATGACAGGTGGCCATTTAGGAAGGCGACACGTGTTTCATCAAATATTTCCGTAACACTTAACATTGAGAGCAACATTCTTTTAACATTGCAAAATCCTTTTGAATTGAATCTGAACTAAATGTCTCTGCAATTTCCCTTTCGATGTTGACCACCAAATTATCTGTAAGAAAGTCATCTTCCATTTTGTTTCGTAGCCTTGTTTTGACAAACAATAATTATATTTATATTTGACCCCTTGAAATTTTTCGTAATTATATAAAATGACATGCTTTATTAGTTTATTATTACATTACACCCATATAAAAAATGAGAACAAAATTTAAAAGGGAAAAAAAAAACAGAAAAAAAAATCTACTTGTGGGATTCAAAGTTTCGAACCTGCGCCTAAGAGCCCACGGCCTACAATGAGAACAACAAAATTTAAAAGGAAAAATGTAAAAAAATATATACTTGTGGGATGCTAACTCATACTAAAAGCCCACAAATTTAATTACGATGCAACATACCAAATGAGATAACATTTGTTTGTGCATGGGGGGCCAAATTAAATATTTTAACTATAATTATATACATAATATGAATACTACATAAAGTTTTTTTCAATATTTGGGGGGCCAAGGCCCCCCAAGGGTACACATAGGTCCGCCCTTGATCTTATCATTTGACTATTATTTATAAATAAAAATTAAAATAAACTTGATTTAATTTTAAAGACATGTTTTGCATTTTCCGCTATGTTCCTCTGACCTATGATTAATTTATGCTTTGCCAAAATCTTAATCTAATTTAATCCCATAATGGAAGCGACAAATTTAATTATAATAGCTTAATTAATTAATCATATATGGTACAAACTCAACGCATATGATTTACTTATATTATTTGATTGTTTTATTTGCTCACTTTTTATACGCTAAAAATATAAAATATAAAAGTCAATATCTGATCGATTATTAGTGGGAAGACGGTCTTTGTTTCAAATCCTTGTATTTAACAATATAGACTACTAGAAATGCATTCGCATTCAAGTAATTAGGATGAAATGTCTTATGGGGATATGTGAGAACAAAGACACCATGGATTGGTTCTGAATTAAATTAAGATCATTAGATAAAGAGTATGTGAATGTTAGAATTCCTTGGTTTTCTATTAAATTTTGTCATCTCTTTGCATACATTGTACCTTTGCTAGCATACCTTGTTAATATGAAACGAAGACCACAATCAAGCATTAAAAGATGTGAACTATGGTGGTTGGTTTTCCTCCAACAATTGTCAAGTACAGAAGGTTTGAATATGATGGGAAGTTAATTTTTAGTTGTCATCTATTTGATATATATATATTGCAGTGATAAGGTCAGATGGCCCAGATCATTGTGCAGATTCGATTGGACATTTGGAGAGTATTTCAAAGATTTTTAATCATACGGATAGAAAGATCATCAAAAAATAAGCTAACATGTACATTTTCATACTGACAGTTTGGTCATTCTGAACCATTAAGATTTCTATAAAATAAGCACCGTTAAGTGGGAGGCCCAAATGGTCACCAAATTGTATGAAAATTGACATGCTAGCTTATTTTTCGATGATCTTTCCATCTGTACGGTTGGAAATTCTTTATTAATATATATATTATTACATCTTATTAGAAGGCTTGAAAGATTCTACAAGAGGAGTTCCAAGGCACTGAATAGATACGAACCGTTAGACTACAATCACTCAATAGAGAATTTGAAAATATATTAATAAAAGAAAATGAAACAATTCAACAATATTGTGGTAGGATAAAACAACTAATAAATCAAATGGGGGCTTATGGAGATGATATTATTGATAAAAGAATAGTATAAAAATATTAATAACACTCACTAAAAAATATAACTCTTTAGTTATTGCTATAGAGCAATCTAAAGATATAAAATATTTATCAGTAAGTGAATTAATTGGTTCACTAGAAGCACATGAGAAAAGATTAATTAGTGCAAGATGAAGAAAATTTAGAAAATGCCTTTAAAACAAAAATGAATTTCAAACCTTAAAAATTTAAAAATGACAGGAATTTTGGAAAAAATATAAAAGGAGGAGGAAAATATCCACCTTGCAAATTTTGCAAAAAGAACAATCACTTAGAAAAAGGCTGTTGGTTTCGTAATAACAAACAATTCAATTTTTGCTAAAAATATGGTCCTATAGAAAAAGATTGTCGCTTTAAAATGAACAATCAAGCTATTATGCAAAAAAAAGTGAAAGTACACAAAATACATTTTATGCTAATCAAGAAACAACTAAAAAGAATAGTGATATTTGGTACATAGATAGTGGATGTAGTAATCATATAACTTCTAATGAGTCTTTATTCACTAATATTGATACTTCAGTAAAATCTAAAGTAAGAATAGGAAATGGTGCATTAGTTGACACAAAAGGAAAAAGAACTATAATACTAGAAACTAAAGAAGGTTCAAAACTAATTAAAGATGTATATTTAGTTCCTAGTTTGGCTCAAAACCTGCTCAGTGTGGGACAAATGATAGAGAATGGATATTCTCTATATTTTGAAGGAGATACTTGCACCATTTAGGACAAAAATAAAGCTCTTGCCTCTATAAAGATGGAAAATAGAAATTTTCCAATTCAATGGAGATACACTAGAGATATAGCTATGAAGACTCAAGTTGATGAGTCATGGCTATGGAACTAGAGATTTGGCCATCTTAATTTTGTAGCATTAAGGCTACTCCATCAGAAAAACATGATGAGAAACCTTTCATATATCCTAGAAACTTCAAATATATGTGAAGGTTGTCTACTTGGAAGACAATCCTTCCCATATGGTAAAGCATAGAGAGCCAAGAAGCCACTAGAGCTCGTGCATACAGACGTCTGTGTCCCAATGAAGACTCCTATACCCAGTCACAATAAGTATTTCATCCTATTCATCGATGACTATACAAGAATAACATGGGTATACTTTCTCCGAGAAAGATCAGAAGTTTTCTCTATATTCAAGAAATTCAAGAATCATGTGGAGAAACAAAGTGGCCTTAGCATCAAAATTCTCAGAAGTGATAGAGGCACAAAGTACAACTCTAATTAGTTCAAGAAATTCTGTGAAGATGAGGGCATTCATCACCAAAAAAATAGTTGGCTATGCACCTGAGCAAAATAGAGTAGCTGAAAGCAAGAATAGAACTGTCATGGAGATGGCAAGATCAATGCTGAAGGAGAAAGGAGTTCCAAACTTATTCATGGCTGAAGCTGTTTGCACAACTGTGAAATCCAAGATTTTATTTAATAAATGGATTTTTAAAAGTTTTGGTGGTTGAATTAATTTTCCCAAAAATATAAATTTATTTGAAAAAGGATGGTTTTATAATTAAAACCCTAGTTGGGTTTAGTTATTAAAAACAAGGGCATTTTGGTAATTTAGCATGTTTGAAGAATATGGAGGGAAACAAGTAAATAAACATTAGTTTATTTATTTAATTGATTGATTTAATTAAAGGAAATGTCCAAGCTTGGTATTCCTTGGATTTGATTAATGGTGATTACTAAGGGTACTTTGTTAATTAAGCGAGATTGAGAAACTTGGAAATAAATAAATGAATTTTGGAATAAAGATTGATGATAATATATTAGTAACTGATTTAATCTATTAAAGGAAATCCCCAAGTTTAGAATTATGAGGAAGGGATTGAGAAAAGAGGGAATAATTGATTTAATTTCCTAAATTAGGTTATTGGGGCTGATAGGGACCTGTACGTAATTTCAAAAATGTCTGGGGACTTAGAGAGAATTTTTTTTCTCTCACAGGCCAAGGATCCGATTGTAACTTGGGAAAAAGTAGGGGGTCTTTTGCAAAATTTCACATGAGAGAGAGAGGGTAGTATGATAAATCAACGATTTAGATTAAAAGATCTTAAGATCTGGAATAAGTTCGAGGTAGCAAGCCTCATCCAAACCCTTGGCACTCGATCTAATCGCAACCGTTTATCTAAAGCTTGGTTTGAGTTCGGAGCAAAGGCTGATAATCCAGCAGTCCATCTCCAAACAATACTGACCCCTTATATATTTGCGTAGTGGATCCGAGGCAAGACTGAGAGAATCAATTCGTTTAGTTTATCACGGCCGCCCATCTGATCTGAGACACAAACACGAGGCACCACCGCTTCTTCTCCACCAGCGCCCACATACGCCATGAATGGGAAAACCCCAAAATTTTCTCCGTTTATGAAAATCTCCAGTTATGGTAGGATGTCAATGATATGGCACGCGAATCCCAGTCAAGGAGATCGCTATCTCCATTACATGCACTCTCGGTCCTCTATAAAAGCTGTGTAGAGGAATTCCAGAGAGCATAAGCTTTTCTTCTTCTTCTTCTTCCTTGGTCGACCACTGTCAGCCGAGCTTGGGACAGGTGTAGGAGTAAAGTTGGGAGCCCCTGGAGATCATAGAAGAGTGGTAGGAGCTCACGAGGAGGAGCGAAGCTTCATCAAGGAGTTCTGATTGTCTGTTCCTCACCTCGTTAGAGCTGTCGTGAGGGTGCCACCAGTCACCAGGCCTGTAGGTACGTTGTGCTCTTTTTCTCTTCCTTTCTGACAATCATGCATGCATATAGCGAGTGTGTGTCGCCGTGGACAAAGGGTATGCTTCATTGAGGGGCTGAGCGCTTGTAAGGGAGAAGGACTTGACGAGGAGAAAAGAGTGGGAGCAAACCGCACCACTTCTACGCTGTCACTCGCGATGCGCGGGTGGCCTCCACGGTGGTGAGAGAACCAAGGGGGAGGAGGCGGGGGGCGATGGCTCCGGCTCCCACGCGTCGGCGGCGACCACTGTGCGGAGCTTGGCGCTCATCTCTCCGATGGTTTGCAACAAAGGGAGAAAGAAGAAGAAACAGTTAGCTTAGCGGTTATTGTTGATAGGATAATTAGATTAGTTAGGTTTTAATTATTTGATTTGATTAGATCAAGTGGTGATTAAATCAATTAAAAGGGGTTGGGCTTGATCAAGTAATGTGGGCTTGGGTTCATATTAAACAAGTTAGATCCGAGTCTAAATTTAAAGTTAAATTGGTTTGGTCAACTTTGATTAGTGATTGGTTGGGTTCAGTCAGCTCAGTTTGGGCTTGGCTTGGGTCTGATCAAGTCCGAATTGGCTAAACCAAATCTCTGGATTAGGTCAATTGAATCAGTTTGGGTTCGAACCTATTTTATAATAAAACTGACTAAATCAAGTTACAAAAATAAAATAAAAAGAATGAAAAGGATGCATGAAGGGAGGGTTGAACCTGAGACCTTTCTGGTGGGCTTGGTGAGCCTTAACCACTAGGGCTTTTTTGTTGCTTTTGATAGAATAGGAAAAGCTTCTTTATTTAAGATTATCCAACCAAGTAAAGAACTAAGACCAAAATTGGAAGGAAGGGGGATTGGAACCCAAAACCTCTAAAATATACCATAGTTCCTTAGCCACCAGAACCTTGTCTAACTTGGGATAAACCAAAACAGGTTTGATTAGTTAAAGTTATAAAAGGAAATCAAAGTGAATAAAAGGTAAGTTGAGAGAATGGAACCAAGGACCTCTTAAAGGGAGTGGTGGGCCTTAACCAGCAGGCTACCAGGGCCTACTTGTATAGATGGTTAGGGATAAGTAATTAAGGGTTGTGACATAGGGAAGGCCCATTAAGCTGGGTAGAGCCTAATTAGAGCATCTTACATGGTTAACTGGAAATTATAAGATGAATGCCAACACTGATATAGAATTTATTATTAGGTATTGAGATAGAGTTGTGACAGGCGGGATCTTGCCGAGTAATCCCGATCGACCTTATTGAGGTAAGTACACTTGCCTCGTACCCACTCTTCGGAGTATTCTTTGGCTTTTGTTATATCATATGATTGATATTATTGCTTTTTGAGACCATACATGTTTCTTTTATTTGTTTGGAATTCTTTTGAGCATGCTTAGTTGTTTCGGGATGTTGGTATCTCTGTTTTGTTGTTTGGTCTTCCTCCCGGATTCAGTGGAGCATGGGGGCTCCGTTTGGGAAACGATCAGGGACGGGACACTCTAACATTTCTGCTTGCCATGCCAGAGGGACGATACTCTGGATGTCTTGCCCGTCAGTGGGGATGATTCGCTGGTAGTGTCGACACGTACGAGAGGTGGCTCTACCGACATGCAATCTGAGGACCGCACGACCAGAGGGTCGAGATCCAGCAAGTTGCTGATGATGCTGGCCAGGGGAGATGTCTTGATGAGCTTTCCATTGGAACTCATTGCAGAGCTTGAGAGCTGCTATAGATAGGGGTCGTACCTTTGTGTTTGTTGTGGTAGACTCCTAGGATATGTTTTAAGGGGCCTGTCCCCTTTGCTTTGACTTGATTATCAATTTTATTTGATATCATGATTTTTGATCCCCGCAAAGGGTACTTATTGAGCTTTCCATATGAAAGCTCACGTACTTGTTGTTCCTTTTTCAGATTTTGAGGAGTAGGAGTCCTGAGCTCGGTAGCCGATTGAGGGTCGGGGTATTTTACGGAGGTCCGAGGATCTCTTTCTATTTCTTTGTAAGAGACTATTTTATTTTATAGGACCCATTTAGGGCCTGCCTTTTGTAGGGCATCTGGACCCACTTATTCGATTTTATTTCCGCTGTGACTTTTTAATTAAGTTATTTGAGATATTTATTTTGAATTTATGTTATCTGCTGTTACTTGCTGAGGCCTTGTAGCTGAGTGAGGTGCGCCTTACTTGGTTACGGCCGGTCTGCTCACGTGCTCGGGGTCCCGAAATCCGGGGTCGGGGCATGACAACAACAATCTATCTACTAAATAGATGTCCAACCAAGGCAGTGGAAAACAAGATACCTATTAAAGCCTGGAGTGGAATGAAGCCTTCTGCAAAACACCTCACAGTATTTGGTTGCATATGATACATTTGCACTCCAGATCAAAAAGGAGAAAGCTTGACGAGAAGACCGAGAAAGGAATTTTCATGGGCTACAGTAATCAATCCAAAGGTTATCAGATCTATAATATAAAAACTAAGAAGCTGAAAATAAGCTGAGATGTGGAGTTTGATGAAGATGCAACAAGGAACTAGGAGGAAGAAAAGATAGAAAAAAGGTATGTCACACTATCAGATATACCTCAGGAGGAGCAAACAATAAGTGAAGAAAGAGAGACACTCAGCTCCACACAAGACGAATCTACTTCAGAATCCCCTATTCGAAAGGTGAAAGCTCTTAGAGAAATTTATGAAGCTTGCAATTTTACAACTCTAGAACCAGAAAATTATGATGAAGCAGCTTAAGAAGAAGTCTGGAGGAAAGCTATGTAAGAAAAGATCAATATTATCGAGAAGAATGGAACTTGGGAGGTGGTTAATTGTACCAAGAACAAAGACATTATTGGAGTTAAGTGGGTCTACAAAACAAAGTTGAATGCAGACGGATCAATTCAAAAAAATAAGGCACGATTGGTGGAAAAAAGTTACTCTCAACAGCCAGGTATTGAATATATTGAAACCTTTGCTCCTGTTGCTCGCCTAGACACAATTCGTGCTATTATTGCTTTAGCTGCACAAAAATAATGGAAGATATATCAACTTGACGTAAAGTCTTAATTCTTAAATTGATATCTACAAGAAGAAATCTATATGGAGCAGCCACAAGGGTTCATTGTCAAAGGCAAATAAGATAAAGTCTTAAAGCTCAAGAAGGCTCTTTATGGATTAAAGCAAGCACCACGAGCATGGTACAACAGAATAAATGAATACTTTATGAAGCAAGGCTTCAGGAGCTTCAGGAGCTTCAGGAGGAGCATGAATGAACCAACTCTCTATATCAAATCCCAAGGTAACTCTGATCTTCTTATTGTTTCTCTGTATGTAGATGATCTTATATTTACAGGGAACAATAAGAAGATGATTCAAGAACTTAAAGAAGATCTGATGAAGACATTTAAGATAACAGACTTGGGCTTGATGCACTACTTTCTTGGCATAGAACTTAATAAAAAAGAAGAAGGTAATTTCATCTCACAAAAGAAATATGCAGAGAACCTCCTAAAGAAGTTTAAGATGAATTCATCAAGTAAGACCTGCACTCAACGCCAGCCGTGACAAATGAAAAACTACAAAAGGAAGATGGAGCAGAAAAAACTGATGCTTCTCTCTACAAAAGTCTCATAGGAAGTCTCTTATATCTCACAGCTATAAGTCTGCTATCACGCTTCATGCAAAGTCCAAGCCAGATACACTATGGAGCTGTCAAAAGGGTTATTCAGTACTTGCGGGGAACAATAAACTATGGAATCTGGTATCGGCCCAATGAATTAGGAAAACTACTTAGATATACAGATAGTGACTGGGCAGGTTCCACAGATGATAGAAAAAGCATATCTGGATATGCTTTCACACTCGGCTGTGGAATTTTTTCATGGGTATCTAAGAAGCAGGAATCAGTAGCACAATCTACAACGGAGGCGGAGTATATTGCAGCAGCTATCACAGCAAGTCAAGCTATATGGCTCTGTAGAATACTAGAAGACATTGGAGAAGTACAAGTAGAACCAACACCAATACTATGCGATAACAAATCGACTATTGCTATCTCAAAAAACCAAGTCTACCATAGAAGAACAAAGCACATATCTACAAAATATCACTTTGTACGAGAATTACAAAGTAAGAGGCAGATCGAGCTGCAGTATTGCAAGACTGAAGACCAAATAGCAGATATATTTATAAAAGCTCTACCATGAACCAAGTCTACAATACTTCTCAGCATGCTTAGAAAATCGAAAATGGATCAAGTAGGAGAATGTTAGAAAATGATCCATTTTCTAGAATCTTCAAGGAAGTCCAACATCGACTAGAATCTTCTTCATCAAAGAAGAAGCTTGGAGGATCTTGAATATCCCTTGGAATATTCTCTATAATGTAAATATAGAATGTCCTAGAACGTGGAATGTTCTAGAATATGGAATGTCCTAGAATATAATCTAGAAGGTTCTAAAGGTCCCTATATAAAGGGATGAGATGTAACTCTTTTGTAACAAGTCCAAAAGCTTTAAAGTGTAATACAAAGTTCTTCTTCAAACAACTCCTCTTCCCCTATTCTCTAGTCATCTATACTCCAAAGCCTAACATTAGCCTCTCAAATCCTTGTCCCCCAATACTAACACACCCAAAGAGAGTTACAGCACTCGACCACTCCATGTTAGGCTTGGGGGGATTCATATCACCCTCCATTGCCAACCTTAGCTTCATGCAAAGCATTGAGCTTTCTAGCAATAGATTCTCCGGTGAGGTCCGACAGGAGTTTGGCGGCCTGCACGGGCTTCAATATCTTAACCTCAGCTATAATACACTTCATCGCATGGTCCCTGTGAACCTGGCCAACTAATCAAAACTCAGAGTTCTCGACTTGGCTTCCAACAAGCTCACTGGTTCAATCCCTGTTGAGCATGGTCAAACTCTCCACAAGCTTGAGATCCTGGATCTCGATAACAATAGTCTCACTGGAGTCGTTCCTTCGTCCATTGGGACCTTTCTTCTCTTGTTTTACTATCTTTGGCTTTGAAAAATTTACAAGGAATCATCCCAGAAGAACTTGGAAAGCTCTCTAAATTGATAAATTTTAAGGTATCTGCGAATTTGCTGAATTGGTCAATCCCTTCAGATTTGTTCGACATTTCGTCTTTGGATTTTTTCAAATAAGCAATGATCAGCTCCATGGGACTCTCCCTCCAAGTTTAGGTTCCAAGCTTCCTAAACTTACAACATTTTTCTTAGCGGTTAACAACCTCAGTGGAACCATCCTGGCTTCACTGTCCAATGCTTCAATGCTTCAGATGATCGAACTTTCAAGCAACAACTTAGTGGGACGACGTCTCCAATTTTTGGAGGGATGAATGATCTTTTTTTTTTTTTTAAATTTAGAAGAGAATCAGTTTCAAGCCAGTGATTTCAAGGATTTGAGCTTCATTGATTCCTTGGTAAATTGCAGCAATTTGCAGGTTTTCTCTATTTCATACAATGATCTTGGAGGTGTGTTGCCACTATCACTAGCCAATTTCTCCAAAGAATTACGGTATTTATTAATGGTTAACAACCATTTATCTGGGATAATTCCTTGTGGGATTGAGAATTTAATCAGTTTGAATTTCATGAATTTAATAATAATGACCTCATTGGCCAAATTCCAAAGCATATAGGAAAGATTCCGATGTTACAGTCACTAGGTTTTGGAGACAACATGTCACGCCCCGAACCTGGCCAGGGCACATGAATAGACCATCGCACCCAAACATTGACGGGTCCCCATTCAGGCGCAAGGCCTCAGAGTCTCCTGTACATTCAAATTTCCAGAGATAAATATAACAACGAAATTATGTAAAATAGATAAAGGGAGTTTATACAACTCCATACAAGTACAATAGTAGGGTCTACACGACCCATACAAGGATCTATCCAAGTCAACACGAGTAGTCCATACAACAAAAAGAATACAAGTCTCACATACACACACAAATGAAAGGAGGTATACAGACCTCAATAGAAATATAACAAGTCCGAGTCAGTCATTCGATAAGTCCCCGTCTAGTCCCGACCCTACTCCTCGTCGTCACCTGAGAAAAGCATCCATCAAGTGCATGCGCCAAAGAAAATGCCCAGTAGGATCGCTAGAAAAGCAATAAAGGTGGCGAAAGCCATAAGCAAAGGGCAGAATAAATCAAGTACAGATATGCAAGTGAAACAAAATCACAAGCAAATAACAAGTCTCTGGAATTTGAGTAAATCCACAGATGTACTCAATCTCCTGGCATATACGATACTATGATACCTCCAGTATCATATGATATTCTCCAGATATCATCTCCGGTCTATGCCAGATAACGCTATATCAATCATTGATACATTGTCAGAAAATATACACTCTCTGACTGAGTCTCCGTCCAATGTATTATGCCTGTAAGTAAGAGATTGCTAGTACGAATACCTAAGGACAAGTATACCTTTATATTCAAGGCAACAACATCTCGAATATATAATAATCAGTGATCTCATCGAGATCGGAAGCCAATATGTATTTAAGGAGCAACTCAACTCAAATACATATATGAAAGCATGAAAACAAATATCTCCTCGAGACGTAAAGCCAACACATATGAGGATACTTAACTCGAATATGTATTGGAAACATCTCAAGTGAATAAGAGCACAAAATCACAAGCAAGGTAGGAGGAAGGAATACTCACAACCCCCGTGCGAGAGCCTACCTGGATAGAAGCAAATCACTGATTCTCGTCGCGTCTCACGCGTCCGAGTCGAGATCTAGTAGATGGATAAAGAATCTCAGTATCTCCAGACTTAAGTATTCCATATGAACATATGAACATATGAACAAAAGTGTCCTTACCAATCTACTACTTAATAGCTACCATGAACTTCAATGTTCATGTGTTCTCTTAGAATACGGATAACATTTTCGTATTCTACTGGAATCATCTTCTTTAAATACGGAAAGGCCTATGAAGCCCTAAACAACTCTAACAAGGATATTAACTCAACAAATGATGATTCATTAAACTTAATCTTGCTTGAAAGACATTAAGCTCACTTAAAGCATGCTTTCCTACTTAACATGCATTTCATATATTTAAGATCCTTAGAATGCCCCTAAGCATGCTTAATTAGCCAAGATTAATTAATCTAAAGCATGAAACCATTAAGCATGCTAATAGAGAAAGCTAATAGCACTTAATCAAGTTAACATGAATACTAATAGGGCATTTACACTTAGGGATTTTCATGAAAATTCGGCGGCACCTCCCCTATTTATAGGGCCCCGAAATTATACAATCATACACCAAAATCTATCCATTACACATGGATTTTATAAATCATACATAACCAAGTATACAACATTAATACATGTATATCATACATCTTAATCTCCTACTCAAAGCCCACTTTAACAGCCCCAAAATCTCATGGTTCTAACAATATTAATCAACCCTTCCATGATCCTAATCAATTAAAGTATTAGTTCCAAATCAAACCCCAAGCTCTCTTATTCCAAGAATTAAGCTCACCAATGACTAGAGAGGAGCTGGTGCATAGTCCTTGTCGGAGAAGCTCGTTGGAGGGGTTGGCCGGACAGAAGGGCGGCCAATGGCGGCCGATAATGGCGGATCTCGGTCGGATTCACGGGCCCGGTGGAGTGGAGAGGAGTAGGAGCGCTTGTGCGTGTCTTTGGCGGCAAGGGCGCCGAAGCCGCAGAAGGCGACGACGGCCGGGCGGTGCTCCGGCCTAGACGCGCGCTACACTGGATCAAGGGGCGCATACCTGGCCGGGCCGTGGGCCGGGTAAGGGATTGGCTTGCCGGCCTTACTTGGGCCGGGCGCAAGGTGGCTGAGAGGAAGAGGGTAAGGGTCTGTGTTTTTTCTCAGATCTGAAATGTGGGGGGGGGGGGGGGGAGAGAGAGATGTTTTTCCTTTTCTCTCTTTTTCTCATTCTTTATAGATATAAGAATATATTATATCTATTTCTTTAATTAATAAACTAAATTATAACTTACCTCCAAACCTTTTTATTTTTAAATTCCAAAAGTTTTCACATGTTTATTGTTCATTCACGAGTGAGTGAATTATTTCTTGCCGGGTCCACCGTAACAATTCATCGTCCTCGTGCCTCGACCCAGATCCGTGAAATCTCGGTCAATGATTCCAGTGGCACGGGTGCACTGTGATATCACGGGGTCTGTCTCTCGTCGGACCAGATCCGAGAATATCGGCTTTTAGTCAATTCCTTCGTCATGGGCATACTGTGGCATCACGGGGCTGTCTCAGTCCTTGACCAGATCCACCTTTCCCGGGATTCAAATATTTGTCTGTTTTTCTCAATAATTAATCTGGATTAATTAACACTTCAATTAATCTGGATTAATAAGTACTTAATAATTTCCAGAATTTCATCGCTTAGCAACTTAAATTTCATTTAATAAATTATGGGAAAAATTCTTATTTATTTCGGGGTGGGTTTTACAATTTCCCCCCATTATAGGAGTTTAGTCCACTAAACTCACATTAGAGATCACTTAAACAAGTCAGGGTAGCGCTCCTTCATGTCAGCTTCTCGCTCCCAGGTAGCTTCATCTCCAGTATGGTTGTTCCATCTTACTTTGACTGAAGGAATAGTTCGATTCCGCAGTCGTTGTTCCTTGTAGTCAAGTATTTCTACTGGCCACTCCTCATAAAACAGATCCTGCTGGAGTTCCACAGGTTCATACTCTATGATCTTAGATGGGTCGGTCAAGCACTTCCACAACATGGAAATATGGAAGGCGTTGTGGACCTGAGCCAAGTCTGGAGGTAGGGCTAACCGATACGCCACTACTCCAACCCGCTCCAATATCTCAAAGGGTCCAATGTAATGCTGGCTAAGCTTCCCACACTTTCCAAATCTCTTTATACCCTTCATGGGTGATACTTTCAAAAGTAATTTATCGCCCACCTGAAACTCCAGTGCAGAGCGGCTTTTATCGGCATAGCTCTTCTGACGGCTCTGAGCTATCCTTAGTCTTTCCTTGATGATCTTTACTTTTTCTTCTGCTTTCCGCACATCATCGGGTCCTTCAAACTTACGGTCTCCCACATTGTTCCAAAATATGGGAGATCGGCATGGTCGCCTATACAGAGCCTCATAGGGTGCTATCTGGTTGCTCGCCTGGTAATTGTTGTTATAGGTGATCTCTGCCATTGCCAGGTGTTCATTCTATGAATCGGTGAAGTCAAGGGCACATGCTCTCAGTATATCTTCCAAGATCTGGATTGTCCTCTCTGATTGATCATCTGTCTGAGGATGAAAGGCAGTGCTAAAGGTTAATCGAGTACGTAGAGTTGCATGTAGACCCTCCCAGAATGTTAGACAAATCTTGGGTCTCGATCGGATGTGATTGTCAGCGGTATGCTGTAAAGACTGACAATCTTGTCCATGTATAACCTGGCTAATCATACCAGACTCATCCTAGGTCTCAGCGCTAAGAAATGTACCGACTTGGTCAGTCGGTCAACGATCACCCACATAGTTTCATTCCCTTTTTGAGGTTGAGGCAAGCCTCTCATGAAGTCTATCGCGATGTGTTCCCACATCCATTCTGGAATAGGTAGGGGATGCAACAGTCTAGTCAGCTTCTTGTGTTCTTCCTTTACCCGCTGGTAGGTATGGCAATGGGCCACAAATTCGGCTATCTCCTGCTTCATGTTGACCCACTAAAAGGTAGTCTTTAGTCCCCTGTACATCTTGGTGCCTCTAGGATGGATTGTGTAGCTAGAGTAATGGGCTTCCTCTAAAATATCCCACTTTAGCTCAGGGACGTCGGGTACACAGACACGATCCTCTCGTCTAAGGGTACGATCCTCATGTACCCAGAATTCAGTTTGTATGCCCCACTGGATCTTCTCCCAATGCTTTGATAATTCAGGATCCTGCAGGTGGACTGCTTTGATTCTCTCTAATAAATTGGGTCGGATACACAAACTAGCTAATCTCACCTCTGAGCTTGGCTCGATAACTTCCATCTCCAGTCTCCTCATCACCTATTAAAGAAGTACCTGATCAGTAAGATTTGCGGCTGTTCCATAGTTGACCTTTCTGCTTCACGCATCAGCCACCACATTAGCCTTCGCCAGGTGGTAATGGATGCTGAGGTCATAGTCTTTGATTAGCTCCAACCAGCGTCTCTGCCTCATGTTCAGTTCTTTCTGTTTGAATATGTATTTCAGACTTTTATGGTCTGTATACACTTCATATGGCACCCCGTAGAGGAAGTGGCGCCAATCTTCAAGTCAAAGACTGCAACCGCCAACTCCATGTTATGTGTGGGGTAGTTCTTCTCATGGGACATAAATTGCCTTGAAGCATAGGCAATAACCCACCCATTCTGCATAAGAACGCACCCCAGGCCCATCTTGCAAGCATCACTGTAGATCACGTATCCGTACCCACTCTTTGGTTGGTCCAAAATAGGTGCAGACACCAATAGACTCTTCAGCTCCATGAAACTTTGCTCGCAGTCCTTCATTTAGATGAAAGGAGTACCCTTCTGGGTTAGCCTGGTCATGGGTAATACCCGACGCGAAAACCCCTCTACAAACCTCCTGTAGTAGCCAGCTAACCCCATAAAGCTTCTGATCTCCCTGACAGTGCTCGGTTTACTCCAATATACTACTGCTTCAATCTTCTTGGGGTCCACAGAAACTCCCTCTCCGCTGATGACGTGCCCCATGAAAGCTACGCTGTTCAGCTAGAAGTCACACTTGGAGAACCTGGCATACAACTCTTCATGTCTCAGCCTCTCTAATACTAGTCTCAAGTGCTTTGCATGCATCTTCTTGCTCTTGGAGTAGATTAGAATGCCGTTGTTGAAGACAACAACGAACCGATCAAAGTAATGTCTGAATATAAGGTTCATCAAGTCCATAAACACTGCTAGGGCATTGGTAATCCCAAACGACATCACTAGAAACTCATAGTGCCTGTACCTCATATGAAAGGCACTCTTAGGGACATCCTCGCCCCGGAACCGTACCTGATGGTACCTAGATCTCAAGTCAATCTTGGAGAACACTTGTGCTCCTTGGAATTGGTCCATCAGATCATCAATCCTTGGTAGAGGATACTTGTTCTTGATTGTCACCTTGTTGAGTTCATGGTAGTCGATACACAATCTCATCGATCCGTCTTTCTTCTTGATGAATAGTACTAGGGCTCCCCAAGGCGACATGCTCGGCCGGATAAAACCTTTCTCCAAAAGTTCTTCAAGTTGCTGCTTCAGTTCTTTCAGCTTGACGGGGGCCATTAGGTATGGGGCTTTGGATATGGTTGCCATTTGATGCGATGCAACCGCAAAAGTATGGGTCGTATCAAGTAATAAAGTGGACTCTTGAAAAGTCTGCATCGAACCTCGTGGACCGAGAGAAGTACTAGTACTAACTAGTCATCTATTATCTAGTCTAACCAAAGATTGGTGGTTGTTTGAAATAATCTAAACTAAGAAAACCTAAAAATTGGATATCACTAATGACGGGAATGAATCTTGTGGTAGATCAATAATAGGAAGGGGGTATTCGAGCAATGAATCCCCCTTGGGTTCTCATAAAGATAGATAATGAATGTGAAGATCACTAGTTGCAATTGATTGGACCAAGGGTTCCCAAGGTGCTTTCACTTCCTCTCTCGAGGTGAATTACTAATCCTAGTGCCCTTGCCGATGATATTCTAGGGAACCTAATTCTTGGAGGGATTATGGGAATAATACATTTAAAGGACTCGCTCTCCTTAGTACCTGGGTTCCAGGTATACTTACAATCCCCTCTATTGGAGATGGTCTACACACGGGGAGGCGTTCGCTTCATCCCCCATATGGACTACAAAAATCCCTCTGGGCTCTCGCAACGTACAGAGATTAACTTACATTAAAACATCCAATAGATATTAATCATGGAAAACAACTAGAAAATCAATAACAATCAAAATCAAAGTTCATACATAACCCAAGGGTTCAACATGCCCAAATACCAAAACTATTAGTTCCCCATGAAAGGGGAACACAAATCCAATACAAATAAAGGAGAAAACATCAAAATAAACACAAATAAACCTCTCTCTGATGTTCCCTCCGTTGTATGTGTGCTGATTGGATCGTTAATGAATGTCCCTTCAAGCCCTAGCTCGTTCCCAAGAGGATCCCTTCAAACCCTAGCCATCAATGAACTCCTAGATCTCCAAGACGGCCCAAAAGGTGGCCAAAAATCAAGAGATGCATTCATAACCCTAGAAGGTTCGTATTTATAGGGGTAAAGACCTTTGTAAAGTATCTCACCCGTTTAGAGTTCGTGTGGGGCCAAATCATGTGAAAATCGGGTGTAGATCATGTTCAGATTGGTCCATACGGGCTCGTATATGGGCTTTATAACAGCCTGTATAGCTTTTAGGTCCCTCCATACGGACTGTATATCAGGTCGTATAGAACCCCGTATGGCTGGATCTACATTACGCAGTCTTCATCAAGTGCTCGATCGGATGACCAACTCTTGTTAGATTGACCTGAAATTTTAACCGAGTGTTCCTAACTTGTATATCTTCAATCTGAACGGTGAAGATTTGATTTAGAAACCTGTAGATCTTGTAATAAATTTTTGATCCTTGCTGCTCTTTCAAGACTGCTGCAGTTTTCTCTAGTTGCTTCCTTTTTCGCCTCAAATGATGTAGAATTTTTTCTTTTTAATTCTTGAGGCTCTCCAATCACTCCAAAACTTTGGGGAACTTGTCCTCAATATATGGGGGCATTTGTAGGTCCTTTGTAGCCCCTAACTTTGACGTTTTTGCCTACGAAAAGCCTTCAAAAGTCTCTTTTCTCTCGAAACACCTTAAATGTCCCCTATTTAACAAAAAGAACACTTATTAAGCATTGGTAGGCCACATTTTCACCAAATAAATGGCAAAAATATACATGAATGTGGTATAAAAGTATGAACATTTAAACACTTATCACCGTTCCTAGAGCCAAGTCGATGGAAGCAAGCTTAATTAGCCAAGATTAATTAATCTAAAACATGAAACCATTAAGCATGTTAATAGAGAAAGCTAATAGCACTTAATTAAGTTAACATGAATACTAATAGGCATTTACACTTAGAGATTTTTATGAATTATTCGGCGGTACCTCCTCTATTTATATATCCCAGAAATTATACAATCATATACCAAAATCAATCCATTACACATGGATTTTATAAATCATACATAACCAAGCATACCACATTAATACATGTATAACATACATCTTAATCTCCTACTCAAAGCCCCCTTTAACAGCCCCAAAATCTCATGGTTCTAACAATATTAATCAACCCTTCCATGATCCTAATCTATTAAGGTATTAGTTCCAAATTAAACCTCAAGCTCTCTTTTTTCCAAGAATTAAGCTCACCTACTACTAGAGAAAGGTTGGTGCACAGTCCTCGCCGGAGAAGCTCATTGGAGGGGCTGGACGGACAGAAGGGCGACCAATGACGGCCGTGTGGCCGGATCTGGTCGAGCGCAGCTGTGGAGAGGACGATCAGCGCTGCTGGCGTGTGATGAGTGGCGAGGCGGCCGAAGTCTTTGCGAGGCGGTGCCGGGCTGACGGAAGGCAGATGGCGGAGCTGGCGGTGCTCCGGCCTGGACGTGCGTGCGGCCTGGATTGCGAGGCGCGCATCTTGGGCGTGAGCGTGCGGCACAGGCTCTGAGGAGCGGCTTGAAATTTCTGGGGTAATTTGGCCGTGGCGAAAGCCTAAAGGCGGCGCAAGTAGGGTCGCGAGAGGGAGCGGGCGAGGGTATGAGTTTTTTCTCAGATCTAAAATGTGGTGGAGAGAGAGATGTTTTTCTTCTCTCTCTCTTTCTCATTCTTTATAGATATAAGAATATATTATATCTATTTCTTTAATTTATAAACTCAATTACAACTTATCTCCAAACCTTTTTATTTTTAAATTCCAATAGTTGTCACATGTTTATTGTTCATTCACGGGTGAGTGAATTATTTCTTGTCGTTGTCCACCGTGATAATTCATCGTCCTAGTGCCCCCACCCAGATCCGCAAAATCCCGATCAATGATTCCAGTGTCACGGGTGCACTGTGATATCACTGTGAGTTACATCTCTTAATGGACCCGGTTGAGACTATCAGCTTTTAGTCAATTCCTTCGTCACGGGCATACTGTGACATCACGGGGCCGTCTCAGTCCCCGACCAGATCTACCTTTCTAATTAATTTGGATTAATTAGTACTTAATAATTTCTCGAATTTCATCTCTTACCAACTTAAATTTCCATTTAATAAATTCTTGGAAAAATTATTATTTATTTTGGGGCGGGTTTTACACAACAAGCTCAAAGGCTACATTCCATCCAGTATTGGCAATCTAACTCAGTTAGTGAAATTCTCCATTTCTAAGAATAAGTTTGAAGGCACTATACCTTCCACTATGAAGAACCTTCACCAACTCGAAACACTCTATCTCTCAGACAACAGTTTCATTGGACCGATACCAAGAGAAATCTTTAGCCAACTCCTATCACTTGGTGTTGTAGATTTAGCTACAAACTCTTTTAGTGGAACTATTCCTTCAGAGATTGGAGGGTTGATAAATCTCCAACTGTTGCTATTGAATGGGAATGAATTGTCAGGTGAAATCCCTGTGTCTATTAGTGGTTGTGTGGTCTTAGAATACCTGGACTTGCAAGGTAATCTCTTCACTGGATCCATTCCTACATCTCTTGGGAATTTAAAATGTCTCAGATATCTAAGACTGTCCGACAATAACTTATAAGGAGGTATTCCTTCATCATTTAGTAATTTAAAGTTTCTTGAAGTACTGAGTCTCACAAGAAATAACTTATCAGGGTCAATCCTAGAGTTTTTGGAGGACTTTAAGTATCTGTCTATTTTGGACCTTTCCAACAATCACTTCCATGGTAAACTCCCTGTTAAAGGGGTGTTTGGAAATTCATCTGCAGTGCTTTCTGTTGTAGGCAATGGTGAGCTATGTTGGGGGGTTCCACAACTTCCCTTGTCTGACTGCATGTCCATATCTCCTTGGAAAAGAAACTAAGTATCTTTAGTGCTGAAGATTGTGATACCAATTGCTTCATTTCTGTTTTGTTTGTTCTTGATCTTATACTTAGCTTTCCCTCCATGGAAACGAGAACCAAAAATGAAGAAACAGACCACATCCTTCTCCTTCATTTCATATAAAAGGTTTCCAAGAGTTTCATACAATGATTTGGCCAGAGTAACAGATGGTTTCTCTTCTAGTAATCTGATTGGCAAAGGGAGGCATGGTTCTATTTATAAAGGAACTCTTACTAGCAGAAGCTCCACCATGTCAGTAGCCATTAAGGTCTTCAATCTCAGGAGGAGCTTCAAAGTGTTTCCGGTCTGAATGTGAATCACTTAGAAGCATCAAACACCAAAATCTCATCAGGATCATGACTTCTTGTGTGAGCGTTGATTCAGAAGGCAATGACTTCAAAGCTCTAGTTCTGGATTTTATGCCAAATGAAAGCTTAGATTCATGGTTGCATCTAGAACAAGAGCCACAACAACTACAATGAGGTCCTCTGAGTATGCTTCAAAGATTGAATGGAGCCACAGATGTTGCTGATGCCATTCAATATCTTCATGTCTCTTGCCAATATCCAGTTGTTCACTATGATTTGAAACCAAGCAATGTTGTTTTGGATGATGACATGAATGCTCGTGTTGGAGACTTTGGTCTTGTAAAGTTCCTTATGAACAGTAACAATAACAACAACTTCATGGAGAGCTCCACAACGTCAACACGGATCGAAGGAACAATTGGTTATGTTCCACCAGGTACATGTAAACTAATGACTGATTCATTCATTCTGATTTCTTTTCATATATACTTATCGATGATTGTATAAATGCATGCAGAGTATGGTGATAAGATGAATCCACAAGTGCATAGGTCGTGATCAAATAGTAGAGTGAACTATGAGAGTCGAGTGTCGAACCCACAGGGAATAGATTACTAGTGTAAACTAAAGTTCTATTATCTAGTCTTGTCAAAGATTTGGTGGTGTGGTTTTTGAGTCTACGTCTAAGGAAATAAAAGATTGGAGACAAACTTTGGAAATCGAGAATTAATTGAGAGAATACTATAGTATGAGAAGGAGATACTTGGGCATGAGTCCCCTTTGGATTTAAATCTAAAGATACATAAAGAAATCTATGAAGATGATTGGACATGCTTGTGCCAAGGGTTCCGAAATTATATCTAATCCCTCTCCCGAGGCGATTCGATAACTAATCTCCTAGGATTGTCTTAAGCTTAAGGGAACCTATGTCTTAGAAGAGTTGTGGGATTGAATCGTATTAAAGAGTTGCTCTCCTTCTAGTACCCGAATCCTTCAGCGTACTAACAACCCTCTCTAATGGAGTATGTTCCTAATAAAAGGAGGCGCTAGCTCTAGCCCTCGTATCACACCCAAGTAGTCTCTCTGGGCATCCCGCAATGTAGAGAGATTACAATCAATACAAAACATCCAATTGACATTCAAGCATACATCAAATCAATCAAAACATAGAAATAAATATGACATTAATGCAATATCCAAAGGTTTCTCATACCCAAGTATTTATAAGATTAGTTCCCCATAAATGGAGAATTCCAATCTAAATCAACAAGAGTACAATCAAAACTTGACATTATAGATGATACCATTGACAGCTTTGCAAGTTTGATCCTCTTCTCTATCTCTTTCCTTCTCTCTTTCTCCAAGATTGGGGGAGAAGACCCCCAATCCTAATCTCAATGATAATCTCCTCCAAAGCCAACCTCCTCTTCCTAAACCCTAAAGCCTCCTATTTATACTTCAGCTTAGGGTTTTAGGAGTTAAAATTATGCTCATACCCCTGCGTGGGTCCGCAATAAAAAGGGAGGGTTATGACATACGGGCTCGTATACGGCCGTATACGAGCCAGTATGAAGTTCAGTGCCCAATATATGGCCATATGACAGCCAGTATACGGCGCAGGTGTGACTATATGGCCTAGTATACGGCCGTATAACACCCAATATTTATTCTTACGGGGTGTATGTCAACTAGGAGGGTTGATGTGTAGGCCGTTCACTCTCGCTACTAGCATACGGCCGTATGCACCCCGTATGCCTTCCCGTTTACTCTAAAATAGCGTTGGATTGGCCTCTTTTCACCTCAAAATTCTTCCTTTCTCCCGGAGTTGCTTCTATATGCCCTGTTGAACAAATATGAAGCTTTTTAAGTACCAGAGGGCTATAATTCATCAAAATGGCATGTAAGATATAAAGGAAAATGATATGAAAATATGCTCATTTGAACCCTCATCAAATATCTCCACACTTAAACATTTGCTTGTCCTCAAGCAAGTAAAACAATTAGAACAAAAGAATTGATGAGTGTTCAACCTCCGGCTATAAAATAATTGCTTCTACCCTATTCCAAGCTCACCATTCAAAGATGCATTCTCCTATTTTCATACCAGGACCTATATTACATCTTGTGTTTCGGTTCCCCACAGCCCTAGATGAATATCTTCACTCCACATACCATGTCCAAAAGTCCTAGCAAGATAAGTGTTCCCTCAATTGACTCTAGAAGATTCTTGTGGCCCTAAACCGATGACAACCAACCCTCTATTGAGTGAATAGTGAACAAGTTCGAGAAACTTCTAGTTATGTACACTTTTTTTTTTCCGGGTAGGGCATCCCTAATGGATCCAACTTTCTCGTTGTAAAGGTCAATGTAGAGTGTAGGCCCTCTTTTCTTCAGGATGTACATGCTGTTTGGGCACTAGAGCACCCGAGTACAAGAAGGGTTACAGCTCTACCTAGATGTGTTCATACTTAGAAGTGATTTTCAAATTGAGGAACACCCTGATTAGAGGCCAAGACCCCAAACTACTTCATCACAACAAGTAGCGAAACACTGTCTTTATTATTGTGACAACTCAACTACTATGTACATGCTATTTTATTTTCTTCTTTTACTTGTCCACTAGGTTAAGTTATGAAGGGTTAGAGTCTCAAATAGTACCACGGATCTTCTTGGAGCTATTGAGAGTAATGTTTATCAATTAAGCTCAATAAAACATGGTAATGGGTTATCTATTGTCCATAGAGAGTTTGAATTCCACAAGGATTGTCTCTAGATGTCCATGGCATGTCATAAGAGAATTTGAAAAAATTTGGGTGATAGGATGGTGCACTAAGAATAGAGTGAATCAATACATTCTCTAACAATGCCATCATCGGTGAATGCCAAAAATGCTTTCGTATAAAATGATTTGCAATAAATTCCAAAAGTCTATTAGCAACCTATCTCCACACTTAGAAATTTGCAATAACTCTGTAAGTGGATAGGTAGCTACCCATCTCCATACTTAGAATGGTGTGTTGTGCTCAATGCAAGCAATCAAGCTCAAGTAAAATGCAGAAAAGAATAAAAGCATGGAGAAAGGTATATCGAGACTTCCCCAGTGAGATGATGATATCCCTTTGTGGTCGAGGGTTTGAGCGTGTATAATTTTACCGGGATGTCTCTTGTTCGTGCGTGATTCTGCAAAGGAAGAGAGAGCACCATAGTTCCAAGATAGATTGAGAGTATAACCGCTACAGAGATGAACAATAAAGGATGAGAAGAGCAGGGAGAACACTTGGTACAAGTAAAAGAAATATAACATTCTAGAAATATAACAAAATAAACATAAGTGCAGATGAAATGTCTCAATCGTCCGTGTGTGGCTGCTAATCGGATGCTAGTGCTGCTGGTGAAGAGGGTAATGGAGAGGAGTCCTTGGGTGCCCGTGGTGGTGCCATAACTGCTCTACTAATTGCCATGACGGTGAATGTGCTAGTGAGTGTAATAATTTCATCATCCCCTTCGTCGTCTTCAATGAGTGGGCGTGGGCCTTCCAATCGAGGTGGTGTTGATGGTGAGGCAACCCGAAAATATTGATGGGGAAGTAGCAATGGTACCCTCATACGCAGGTTGTTCTGGGCCATGGAGTGTTTGTTCTTTTGAAAGTTAGCCTCCACCTGCAAAAAGAATACTTAAGAGCATATTACTGCATTGAAAAGATGGAAGAGATATAGGTGCACAATTAAAAGCATAAGGGTCTTTATACGGCTGTATGATAGGCCGTATACCCATGGATTTCACTTACTGTGAATATGGGGGAGTATATGGCCCAGTATATGGCCATATAAACCCCTGTATGGTAGCACCTGGGGTGTATACGGGCTAGTATACGGCCGTATACATGCCCGTATGAACCTGAAAATTTGAGCTTATGCAAAGGACCCTCTATACCGTCCAGTATACGGCCGTATAAACCCCCGTAGGGTTTTCACGGGCGTCTATACGGCCTGTATACGACCGTATACATGCCCGTATGAACTTGGGTTGGCTTTTGAAGCGAACTTTGGGCCATTCTTGGTTCTTACGGCATAATCTAACAGAAATTTTCAATATGGTGCTTATGAAACTGCAGCTAGCATGATGAGTCTAATGATGCAAATGCGGAGATTGAGACACATCATCATGTTATTCCGAACAACTCTAACTAACACAAAACAAGATTTGAAACAAAACAAGACTTTCCAAGACTTGGGTTGCCTCCCAATAAGCGCTTGTTTAACGTCACGAGCTTGACGTACCTCGAGTTACCTTATGGGGGCTCATACATATGAAAGCATCCATTAGCTCTTATAGTAAAGCACTTACCAAAAAAAATCCTGCCCAAGTTGTCATAGATAGAATTTTTTGCTTTTATACCTAAGTCATCGTCATATGGTGATTGAGCTGAAGGATTAGAGGTTACCCCCTTTTTCTTCACTTTTCTCCAAGTGCATCCACTAACGATAAGTGCTAGCTTCTTCCACTTTGTCCTTCGCTTTGCCTTCGAGGAAAACCTTGATGTTGTGGAGATGTTTAGAAGCTCCTTCAGATCCTCATTTAGTTCTTCAACAAATTGGCACATTGGGTTGGTTTGCAGCAGGTCTTCCATGGACTCGGCAGTTATTTTATCAACATCATTGACACTATAGGATGTGTCATTATGATCCATTGTGTGTCGCATGGCTTCAGGGAGCTTGAACACTACTTCTTGATCCCCTACTCGAAGTGCCAATCTTCCATGAGCATGGTCTTCTAATGCTTGAGTCGTGGCCAAGAAAGGACGGCCGAGTATAATTGGTACATCAACATTTTCATACACATCGAGAAGTTCAAAATCGGCCAGGAAGACAAACTGATTAATCTGGATAAGCACATCTTCGGCTAGCCCCTTGGGATATCTCACGGATCTATCGGTGAGCTGAAGTGTCATCCCTGTGGGCTTTGGGTCGGCAAGGCCTAACTGCATGTATAGTTTGAAAGGCATTACATTAATGCTGGCCCCTTAATAGGCCAATGGCTTCTTTGTAATTCCTTTGCCTAATATACAAGGGACTACAAAACTCCCCGGATACTTCACTTTTCTTGGCATCTTTTATTGCAACACAGCAGAACATTGGGCATTCAAGGTAACGACAGCTACATCTTCCGATTTTTTCTTGTTGGATAGGAGCTCCTTCAGGAACTTAGAATATTTGTGCATTTGGGATAGGACCTCCACCAACGGTACACTGATGTGTAATTGCTTCAACATGCTCATAAATTTTACAAATTGAGCATCTTCTTTATCCTTCCTGAGTCTTTCCGGATATGGGATTTGAGGTTGATATGCGGGCACAGATGGCTGCTCTACCACCTTTTCCTTCTCTTTTTGTTGCTAATTAGAATCTCCCATTGGTTCTACTTCTTTAACCTCCACGATGCTCTCGATTGGGGGTGTTGCAACGGGTGACTCCACTTGTTTGCCACTCCTTAAAGTAATGGTTTTGTAATACTCCCGGGGGGTTTCTTCGGTATTCCCCGGGACGCTACCTTGTTTTCTCTCCGCTATGTTCTTGGCCATTTGTTCCATTAGATTCTCCAAACCATGGAATGAAACTTGCAAATTCCTGATTGTCAAGCTAGTGTCCTGCATGAACTTTGCTAGTTGATCTTCCAGGTTGGGCTTCTTCTCTTGCGGTGGCCTCGAAGTTGGTTGAAATCCCAGGGGATATTGCCCCGCTTGAGGGTTTCCATATGAGAGGAGTGGGTTGTGCCATTTTGGGAGGTATTGCCGATATTGACCCTCCAGCATTCTTGGTGCATTTACCATGTACTGCACTTGTTCCATTCGGCTATTTCTGTGCTTGAAATTGGGCAACTTTATACATCATGCCCTCCCCCACATGTGGTGTAAAACATCACTGAAACAGGAGTTGAACTGCTGCTAGGCTGAGTTTGGTTTCTGCATGTGAGGAGGTCAATTTTCTTGGTCAACGTATCTAGCTTCTCAGCAAGAGCGGTGTCTATGATGGAGGCTTTCAAATATCTTCTCTGCTTCTTCGAGATACTTGTTACTCAACGACCCTCCTGTGGCACAATCGACAAGTTGCCTATTGATGTTGTCCAACCCATTATAAAAGGTGCGAACTTTGTTGCAAGGGTCTAGACCATGTTGTGGGCAACGATGAAGTAGCTCTCTAAAATCTTCATAAGCTTCAGAAAATGTCTTGGCCCCATTTTGCTTGAAAGAATTGATCTCGAACGAGAGTCTTGCGGCCTTGCTTGATGGGAAGTAGCGGCCAAGGAATATTTCAAGCATGTTGGCCCTTGTGTGAATAGAACCGGGGGGAGTGAAGTGACCCAACTATAAGCTCCCCCTCTCAAACTCCATGTTAAGAGTCGCAATCAAACGGTTTCATCAGAGACCCCATTCGGTTTAGATATGTTGCAAATCTGAAGAAAATTTGCTATCTGAGCATGATGGTCTTCATCTGGTCGCTAGTCAAATTGGGTTGAATTTTGGAGCAAACTCATCGTGGTGTTCTTGATCTCAAGGTGTTGTTGTTGACATTTATGGGATGGATGCTGAATTCTTCCCCAGTGTATTGAGATCCCTTATACTCAGCTATAATATATGCCTTCTTTCTGCTATGATGGGTACTTCTTCAATGTTCGTGCCAATCTCCACTATGATCGAGTTTTCTGATTTTGAAGAGGGACTGGGATGTGGTTCCTATATCCCTCTCAAGTCTCAACCTTCGGTGAAGAGTTCTTTCAATCTCATTATCTCTTTCAAGGAGACCTTTGGAGTTTTGACGGGTGATGCAACGATTCCTCGCAAGTAGAATGAAGAGAAAAGTGAGTATCAAAGAAATCAAAAGAAAGAAAAAAAAACAAAAAAGGAAAATAAATAACTAAAATAATAAAATCCTAGCCTAACTAGTAATTCTACTCCCTGACAACGACGCTAAAAATTTGATGAGATGAATCCACAAGTGCATGGGTCGTGATCAAGTAGTAGAGTGATCTATGAGAGTCGAGTGTCGAACACACAGGGAATAGATTACTAGTGTAAACTAAAGTTCTATTATCTAGTCTTATCAAAGATTTGGTGGTGTGGTTTTTGAGTCTAAGTCTATGGAAATAAAAGATTGGAGACAAACTTTGGAAATAGAGAATTAATTGAGAGAAAACTATAGCATGAGAAGGAGATACTTGGGCATGAGTCCCCTTTGGATTTAATTCTAAAGATACATAAAGAAATCTATGAAGATGATTGGAGATGCTTGTGCCAAGGGTTCCTATATTATATCCAATCCCTCTCCCGAGGTGATTCGATAACTAATCTCCTAGGATTGTCTTAAGCTTAAGGGAACCTATGTCTTGGAAGAGTTATGGGATTAAATCGTATTAAAGAGTCGTTTTCTCCTTCTAGTACCCAAATCCCTCAGCGTACTCACAACCCTCTCTAATGAAGTATGTTCCAAATACAAGGAGGCGTTAGCTCTAGCCCTTGTATCGCACCCAAGTAGTCTCCCCAAGCATCACACAACGTAGAGAGATTACAATCAATACAAAACATCCAGTAGACATTGAAGCATACATCCAATCAATCAAAACATAGAAATCAATATGACATTAATGCAATATCTAAAGGTTTCTCATACCCAAGTATCTATAGGATTAGTTCCCCATAAATGGAGAATTCCAATCTAAATCAACAATAGTACAATCAAAACTTGACATGATAGATGATACCGCTGACAACTTTGCAAGTTTGATCCTCTTCTCTATCTCCTTCCTTCTCTTTCTCTGCAAGATTGGGGGAGAAGAACCCCAATCCCTAATCTCAATGATAATCTCCTCCAAAGCCAACCTCCCCCTCCTAAACCCTAAAGCCTCCTATTTATACCTCAGCTTAGGGTTTTACGAGTGAAAATTATGCTCATACCTCTGCGTGGGTCAGCAATAAAAAGGGAGGGTTATGACATACGGGCTTGTATACGATCGTATACGAGCCAGTATAAAGCTCAGTGCCCAGTATATGGCCATATGATAGCCAATATACTGCGCAGGTGTGAGTATGCGGCCTAGTATACGTCCGTATAACACCCAATATGAATTCATACGGGGTGCATGTTATCTAGGAGGGTTGATGTGTAGGCCGTTCACTCTCGCCAGTAGCATACGGCCGTATGCAACTCGTATGCCTTCCAGTTTACACCAAAATAGCGTTGGATAGACCTCTTTTTCACCTCGAAATGCTTCCTTTCTCCTGGAGTGGCTTCTAAATACCCTGTTTAACAAATATGAAACTTTTTAACTAACGAAGAGCTATAATTTATCAAAATGGCATACAAGATATAAAGGAAAATGATATGAAAATATGCTCATTTGAACGCTCATCATATGGGTTAGGGGGTGAGATGTCAACTATAGGGGATGTTTATAGCTATGGGATCCTTGTTCTGGAGTTGTTCACAAGAAAGAGACCAGTTGATGAGAGGTTCAAGGAGGGTATGACAATGAGAAAGTTTGTGGAGATTTGTGCTTCTCATGATAGAATCATGGAGCTCATTGATCAGTTAATGTTCTCACAAGATCAAGAAGATGGTGACACTGAACATGGAGACATATCAGCTTTGAGGGAAAAGATAGAGTGCTTAGTCTCTGTTGTAGCTTTGGGGCTTGCTTGCTCTGTGGAATCTCCAAATGAGAGGCTTGGCATGATTGATGTTGCAGTCCAAATGCATGCAATCATGAATCGCTGTTGAGAATTAAGGTTTTTTATTTCCAGTATTCTTGTTAGAAAGTATTAAACGTGTGTGAGTTTTATAAATATGTCTTGGTATATTGAGAATGCATGTCTCGTACTTTATGCTGGGGTTTTAATGGTCATGAAGTTATGTATGAGTTATTTATATGGGGTATTAGTTTGAGTATATATAATAAGGAAAAACTTATCTATATTCTAAGTTGTCCTTTTGATTCATTCTCTTATCTATCTTGGAGATTATCTTTTTAGTTATTTATATGGGGTATTAGTTTGAGTAATATAATAAGGGACCCAATACCAATAGGCCAAAATACGGCTGCATGAAAAAAAATGGATTTTACATGAGGAAAAGTGGATTTTTAGTTCCCACATTTTGAGTAATTTTCAATGGATGCAATGTGCTTGCATTTTATATGAAAAAAAATTGAATAACGGATTTTTGTTTTTTTTTTATATTGTTATTGGGCATGCTAACCATGTAGCAACTGTTTGCATCTTTTGACTTTTCTTATTTATTTATTTATTTTTTTTAGAGATTTCAGTTGTCATCTCATGACAATCCTCAATTGTTTTATACTTGGAAAGAAATTGATTTTTCTTTTAATGGAATTTTATGGATTTTTTTCTTTTAATTACTTGTTTTTCTTCATTTTTCTTCTCTAAAGATGTAACAGAGATAAAGATATAGAGTTGCAGCATGTTTAAGATATAGACTGAGCCAAAGTCCACTGATGTTTACATCATACAAGGTGGTGATTGTTTTAAAATTGAGTTGCAGCATGTTTATATGTATACTGTTAATAAGGTTTGCTTTGGGTGTAATTAAAATCTTAATTAAGGGTCATCAACAACTTCAATATCTTCATCATACTTAAGTTAGTAAAGCGATTTAGTTTTATAATTCTTGGAAGTCAGTTCATCTGCTTCTTATGTTGTTCAAACAAACATTAATTGGAGGAATAAGAATGGTTAACCGATTTACTAAGCCCTCATCTTTTTATTGTGCATTTGAAGACCTCATTTTTTAAATGTTCATCAGTATGAAATCATTGGTTTTATGGGTGTATTTAGGGTTATAGAGAATGTGTTTTTTTTATTTAGAATGCATGAAAAGTTGGTAGTTGTTTGCTTTGAGGTGAACCAATAGGATTGCAAGATTTTACTATAAACTGGTCAATTTATAATTAGTTTTACTGCACATATTGCTTGATATTTATAACTCTAATTGGATTTAGAATTTCTGCACATGTTTTGAACAATCTGTTTTCTTTTTAATTTCTCTACTCTGTTCTCTAAAATAGTGAGTGAATCATACATGTAAACAGAGAGAGTGAAAAGGGATATTATATTAGGGCATATGATAACATATATATACAAGGTATTACAATATAAGGCCCATACATGGAATATATGGGCCTAAATAATATATGTATGTTTAACACACCCCCTCAAAATCACGGTGGATCATAAACCGAGAGTTGGCAAGCAAGAACTGAAATCGAGAAAGAGTGTGCGCCTTGGTGAAGAGATCTGCAATTTGCTGCGTAGAGGCAATATAAGGAAGAGAGATAGTGTCAGCAAGGTAATGATGGCGAACAAAGTGAAGGGCAACCTCAAGATGCGTTGTTCGCTCATATAAAACTGGATTACTTGCAAACTTGATGGCACTCTAGTTGTCACTATAAATAGGAGTGGGAGAAGTAACTGAAATACCAAAGTCTATCAAAAGCTGACGAAGCTAAAGGACCTCCTTGGCTGTAGAGGACATAGCACCATACTCAGTCTCAATATTAGAAAGGGCAACAGTCTATTGTTTCTTGCTTTTCCATGAAACAAGAGAATCACCAAGGAAAACACAGAAACCAGTGGTAGATGGCCTATCAGTAGAGTCACCTGCCCAATCAGCATCAGAGTAAGCTCGAAGCTCCAAAGAGGAAGAAGCAGAGAAAAACAGTGAGCGGGTGATGGTGCAACGTAGATAGCGAAGAAAACGCAAAAGTGTTGCATAATAAGTAGAGCGAGGAGCACTAATAAACTGACTGAGTACACGACCAACATAAGCAATGTCTGGCCGAGTAACAATCAAATAGATAAGAGCACCCACAATCGCTCGATATCGATTAGGATCTGGAAGAAGCTCTCCATCAAAAGTGGAAAGGCGGTGATGAAGCTCTATAAGACTGGGAGCGATATGAAGATCAGTAAGGCATGCTGGACTAAGAATATTAGAGATGTACTTCTTCTGAGACACTAAATATCCACGACCAGCATAAGCCACCTCAAGGTCCAGAAAGTAGCAAAGATGACCAAGATCTTTCATTTGAAACTCCTGGTATAACCGCTGCTTCAGAGAAAGAATAGTATCGGCATCATCACTGGAAATAATCATATCGTCCACATATAGAAGAAGAAGAGTAAGACCATGAGAAGTCTGGCATGTGAAAAGTGCATAATCATGAGAGCTCTCAGCTAAACCAAAGTCAAGAACCACACTGTGGAAACACTCAAACTAAGCTCGAGGAGCCTGTTTAAGCCTGTAGATAGCCGACGTAGTCGACAAACATACTGAGGTAGATGAGAAAGACCACGTAGAAGAGCCATGTAAACCTCCTCAGAAAGATCCCCATGTAAGAAGGCATTAGTCACATCCAGCTGATAAAGTGACCACTGATGAGTTGCAACAACTGCTAGAAGAAGACAAACAGTAGTCATCTTTGCCACAGTCGCAAAAGTCTCCTCGTAATCAATGCCATACTCCTGAGTAAAACCCCGAGCAACAAGACGTGCCTTATGGCGCTCGACACTACCATCAACATGGGTCTTGAACTTGTAGACCCACCTATAACTGATAGGAGTAACACCAGAAGGCAACAAAACTAGATCCCAAGTGTACATCCACTGTAGACAACGAAACGTGTATGTATTTATTTATTTATTTTTGTTTTTTTTTTGAAAATATGGATTAACCACATTCCTTTATTAATTAATAATTAGGATTATATATGGTAATGGGATCCGATTTACATAGGTTCCATGGTGGACCCGATGTTTACCGGGAGCTCCACTGGTGTTACAAGGTTCGCGAGGGGTCCCTTTGGAGCCTCTGCCATTCCGGGTGTGTCTTCATCCTTGAAATCCGCATCTAGGGGTCTTTGGACTCGCTCTTCCCTTATGATGGTGAGGTTGTGTCTGATGTGAGCGCTTAGGGTTTGAAGTTGTGCCTGCTTGGTGGCGTGGGCACCGTCGATCCATGAGAAGAGAAGGAAGTCTACCTAACGAGTGAGTTGTTTACAAACACGCCATTTGTTTTGAAACACTGTCTGTTCCTTTCCAACCATAGGTTCCAAGTGCCGGATAGCAAAAGCAGTTGCCATCCCTATTAAAACTCCCTTTCAAGATCCTTGCCAATCGATGATTAATTCCCCCATAGGTCTTTAATCCTGTTAGGGGGGGAAGCGAGTCCAAAGAAGTGGGTGTAGTGGGACCACATATCAGTTGCGTATTGACATCAGGTGAATAGGTGCTCGGTGCTTTCCTCTTGGGCATCACACAGGTAGCAAGTCGTCCTTTCCCCTGGCTAGTTTCGCTTTACTAAGTTTTGTAGCGTAGGAAGCTTGTCTTCCATTGCTAACCAAGCGAAGAACTTGACCTTCGTGGGGAAAGCTTGTTTTCAGAAAGATGCCCGTGTGGGACTCCTCATACCACCATCTATTTTGAAGAGGTAGAGGGACTTTACCTTGAATTCCTGGTTGGGGGTGAGTTACCATTTCCTTTTGTTCGCCTGTTGGGATTCCCCATATATATGGTGCTCTTGTAGCCCATGCATCATTTCCATTGCCGCTTACGACAAGGGCCTCGGTCTAAGAATTTGCTTTCTTATGTTCTGTACCTGACGAGCCGCCTGAATCGTGTGGTCAGCGTTTAGCTAGAGGGTTTGGAATTCAGGGAAGCAATTGTATGGGCTATTTCCATCGAGTTACTTGTCAAACCATATCCGAATTGATTCCCCGGGTTTGGTTGTTATCCTTGCCGTGGTAAGTTCTCATTGAGCAGCTATTCCTTTCAAGAAAAAGGATACTCGACTTGGTGTTGGCTTAAACGGGTTAATCGGTGAATTCTGGAAGTAGGCATGTGTGATAATCCTGCCGCAGATCCTGGATTGTCCATTTAGTAGACGCCACCACTATTTATCGAGGAGTGCTTTGTTGAAAGCCTTAAGGTTTAATATTCCCCGTCCTCCTAGGTCCTTGGGTCTTGTTAAGGTCTTCTATTTCACAAGGCGGTATGCTTTTGAATCGGGGTTGGTTCCTCTCCATAGGAAATCCCTCCGGATGCCCTCGATCTGTCGTATTACCCAGTGTGGTAGTTTAAAAATGGCCATCCAGTGGTTTGGGATAGCTGATAGGATCAAGTTCAAAAGTGTGACGCATACACCTAGTGCTAATAGTCGTCCTTTCTATGTGGCAAGCTTGTTTCTGACCCTTTGGATTCGTTGATTCCAATCTTCCTTCCTGGGCCTGCTTACCGCCAGTGGGATGCCGAGGTAGTGAACCAGAAGCGAGTTTAGGCGACATCCCATAGTGGTTGCTAAGTCCTCGCTTTCTCTTCTGGTATTTTGTATGAGGGAAGTCTTATTGTAGTTGATTTTTAAGCCTGAGAGACCCTTCAATAAGTAGAAAATGAACTTCAGGGTTCTGAAGTCGCTTCTCTTCCCGGAGCTGAGGATTAGGAGGTCATCCGCATATAGCAGGGCCGGGATTTGTTCACTCTCCTGCGTTCCCATCCTGTATCCCTTGAGGATGTCTGCTCATATCGTGTGTGTCACCATTGTGGTGAGAACATCCATCACGAGGATGAAAAGCGGAAGGGGATAGCGGGTCTCCCTGTCGTGACTCTTTTATGTCTAACATATCCCATCGATGTGCCATTGATGAGGAATTTGTATTTTGATGAGTGGAGGATCTTCCTAATCCAGCCAATCCATCTTGTCCCAAATCCCCTTGCATGTAGTATTTCGAGGAGGAATTCCTAGATTTCCGAATCAAAGGTTTTCTCAAAGTCAACTTTAAATAGTTCACCTCGTTTCCTTTTCATATTGTAGATGATTTCTTCCTCGGCAACAATGTTGTCCTGGATGTATCTCCCCTTCATGAATGTGGTCTTGTTTTCGTTGACCAAATCATATATGACTGATTGTAGACGGTTTGCTAAGACCTTCGTTATGATCTTGATGGAGCAATTTATCAGGCTTATCAGGCGAAAGTCTGCGATTGAGGATGACTCATTCTTTTTCGGGAGTAGGAGGATATGTGTCCAATTCTGTCTTTCTAGGTTGGTGGAGTCCTCGTACAGGTCATGGAAGGTTCGCAAGATATCATCCCTTTTGAAGTTCCACCCTTGTTGGTAGAAGTTCATTGGGAACCCATCTGATCCGGGCGCTTTCTCCGGGTTGAGTTTCTGAATGGCTGCATGTATTTCCTGCTCAGAGAATGGGTTGTCGAGACTAGATAGGTCCATTGGGGTTGAGCTAGCAAATATTTAGGTCTAGTCTGTATGATATATGTTTGGACTATTACTCCCAAAGAGTCTAGTGAAGTGTTCAGTCACTACTTTGGCAATGTCAGATGGATTGCTCAGGGTTCGTCCTTCCTTAGTAAGTTGGTGGATCCAGTTTTTTTTCTTCTTTGGTTGGCAATGGAATGGAAGAACCTTGAGTTACTATCCACTTCCCTGAGCCAGGTGATCCTGGAGCATTACCTCCATGGTCTTCCTCAAGTCTGATCAAGTTGTCGCATTTAGCCTTGTTTGCCCGGAGTTGCTCTTCCTCTTCAATTGATAGTTGTTGTTGTACGTATCTGGTGTCCAATAGTTTAATGCTTTGTAGAAGTTCCTCCTTTTTCTGTCTCTGTGTGTGTTGTTCCTCCTTGTGTCATCTGCGGATTCGTCCCCGTATCAGGGTGAGTTTCTTAGCCCACTTGTAAGGCCCTGCACCTTCGTAGTCATTTTGTAGACACCATTCCCTCACCATATCCCAGAAGCCTTCTCTATTGCCCTAGCTTTTGTTAAAACAGAAAGGGTACTGTTTGGGTTCGTGTCGTCCACACTCCAATCCGATGGGCACATGGTCCAAGTGGATGCGAGGTAGTGCAGTCTGCCAAATACGGGGGTGTGCTAGTATCCATTCAGGGGAAAAAAGGAATATGTCTAGTCGGATCGTAGTAGGCACGTGTCTTCTGTTGGTCCAGATGTATTTCCTTCCAAACATCGGGGGGTCATACAGTTGTAGGTCTGCGATAAAGTTGTTGAAATTTTGCTGGTCTTGCGTACCCCTGAAACTCGAGTTTCTGTCTGCTTACTCCTTGGTTGAGTTGAAATCTTCCCCGATAAGCCATGGCCCCTGCCAACGAGTTTTGATTGGCCTCAGCTCTTCCCAGGAAAGCCTTTTGCGATAAGCTTCACAAGGGCCGTAGACCGTGGTGATCATCCATTGGCTCCTGTCTGTCATGCTTTCTAGAATGGTTGTTGCAGAGAAGGTATCTGTATATGCGACTACTAGACTGAAAGATGTTGGGTTCCATTAGATGCAGCATCCTCCGCGTGTGTTGTTTGTAGGCAATACTACCTTCTCTTTGTAGAGGTTTCCTCCTATTCAACCCCAGATGCGATTGTCTATGGCTTGACGTTTTGTCTCTTGTAGACAGAACACATCGGCCTTTTGTGTTGTAATGAAGTCCCTAACTAGGAAGCGTTTTTTCGGATACCCTACTCCTCTGACAGTCCATGTGATGACTTTCATAAGGATACCTTATGTTCCCAGATTTGTGTTGCTGAGGGCAAGGGGCTTATTTGCCTTCCTGCCCCTGAGCAACTCTTTAGGCTTCTATAAGCCTAAGATGCTTGATCACTTGCTCTGCGTTACCTTTTAAGTGATTCAAGTGAACCCCTGTCTTTAGTACCATTGAGATAATTTCTTTGCCCGACCAGTTGGAGAGGATGAGGGCGTCTGTGGTAAGGTTGGGGAGGTCTACCTTTTCAGTTCTTTTTTGTTTACATTTGGTATTTCTCGGGGGCCTAGCTAGGGGCTTTTGCACTTCCAGGGTCATGGGAGATTCTGGCGGATTGATTTTCCTTGGTCATCCCCTCTTTTTTTGGCATTGGAGGTTGTTCTTCTTGCGGTCTAGCTAGTGATGAATGAGTGGAGCCTCCTTATTCTACATTTGAAGTTGAAGTTCCCGGGAGGTCAGGAAGGGGAAGTAAATTATGGAAGTCTCCATTGTTAATAGCCTCCCATGCTTCTTCTTTTAGCTGGTTCCAAGTATTGCCAATTCTTTTAAGGGATGTTTGGCTTAGATCGATCATTTTGCCTTGATCCAAGGTTTTAATGTTCTTATCACTTTGGTTATAATGGGCCATGACGTAGTTGGAATTCTTCATTGAGTTCTTAGCTTGATAAGGTGCATGAACCATTATAGGAGGATTGATTGGACCAGATGTTGCTACCAATTGATCCTCTACTAAAGGAATATTGACTATTCCAAGTGAAGGATGCGCTTCAATGCTTTATAGGCTCAGCAACAGAGCTGGATAAGCACCGATTGCACAGTTATCCTTTGGGCTTTCCTGGGCTTGTGTAGTGGGCTGATCTTTAGTGGGACTTAACTGGCTTTGTGCCCAGCTCCTGATTAACCCAACGTTCAACGTGTGGCCATCTCCATATGCAGCATGTATAGGGGTGTGGGGCCCACCTTGTCGACCCAACTTTTTGGGACCTGAGGTTTGGGAACGCGCCTTATTGCACATGGCCCAATTGACCGGTTTCCTCTTGTAGGATGGTCAAACCCGAGCCTTTATGGGGTCAGCCTTGCTTCTCCACGCAACCTGCATGAAAGGGTCCGTATTGTCCGTAAAGTCAACGTCCTTGAAGCCGTGTTCCAGCGCCCTTGCTTCTGCCCACACTCCGTCAGTCTTGTGACCTGGTCTACTAGTAGCGGCCAATCCCATCGCTGCTTGTTTTGTCCCATCCACCGTCTTCGCCACATCACTGGCGCTTAGCTACAGAGTATTCTGATTACCTTTTTCCCATGTTGTACGATAGTCCGTAGACCTGGCATTGATGGAGGACTGGTAGCTGACTGGGCTTGCTCGTCGTTCCCTGAAGGTAATACCTTTCGGCCGTTCGTCCCTCCTGCTCACTGGAGCTTCCTTATTCATCACCATGGGGGGCATTACCTTTGTCTCGTTGGCTGTCAGGTGGTGCATGTTGTCATGTTTGGCCTCACCGGCCAGAGGGACTCCATCTCTGGAGGCCGGCGCAGCGTTGTGGCCTTGCCCCGGTCGCCGAGAGACACCCCATGGCAACGCCAGTTGCCCTTTCTCCATCTCCAAAACGTAGTGTACTGACGTGTCCCCATGTTGCAGTGAATGCTCACCGGCAACCTTCTCGGTCTTCTAACACGGAGGAGAAAACGAAGGTCATTTCCATGGGCTCCACTCCAGTCGTCCATATATACGAGATCTCTGGTGGGTGTGATGAGTCGCGTTACCAGGTCTCTACTTTAACAATCCATGGGGAGTTTCTTGGCTATAACCCATCGGATGGCTCCTTCGGCACGACCCTTTTTCCACAAATTCGGCGTCTAAGGCTCAAACGCGAGGGTGAAGGAGAGCAGTTTGAGGGGGCCCTTTGCCTCTGTTTGACAAGCGAGCTCTGCAGTAGGGAATGGGGTTATGAAATGACCATCGCAAAGAGGTTTGACCTTCCAGGTCCATTGCTCATCGATCAAACATGAGAGAATGTCTTTGATATCCGACGCGAGTACCATTCCTCCCTGTTTCTCCGTCACAGTGATGATTGAGAAGCGCTTCATACGCGCTCTTCCTTCCAGCATGTTAGAGTCTATGGCCATGGATATGTGGAGGGTTTTTGGGGCTTCTTCATTGGCATCCTCTACCATACTGTTTGCAGCCGCCAGCGGCCTTGTTGGTGTGTGGGGTGGCTGGTGTATTACACTCTTGTGCTTGGGTTTGGGTTTGGCCTTCAACTTCTCCTTCGTCTTCTTTCATTGCTATAGATTATGGGGTTGTTCCCTTGCTAATGGTCTGGGGAGCACATTGTCCACCGTAAACCGGCGGTCGGCCTTGCACTCCGGTCCCTTAAGTCCCCCCCCCCCCGCAGTAGCGGCAAGTTATAGCACGACGATAGTCTTCTGCTCGATTTCTAGGCCTCAGGCACTAGCCACACACATGGATAGTGCCGGTCGGGGTGCGAAGGGTTAGTGGTCATCGACGCAATGGCGGCGGAACCTCCTTCATTGCTACTCGCAAGCTGTCACTCATATGCCGTTTGCGCTTGCGGCCTACCACCTCCCACCCTTCTTTGATTTTGTTTGCTTCTGGTGACGATGGTTGGGTGTTAGAGTCACTGGTTTGACCCTTTACCACGTTGACATAGGAGGGGGAGGGGTTGGGAGGCGGTTTCTCTGGTTGCGCGGTGCGTGTTCCACCTTGTGAAGTCTCCCCCTGAGTCTTGCTTTTGCGCTGTCTGTCTTGTTGGTCGTCGTCCTCCTGACAGATTTCGCGGTGCGTGGGGTACCTCGGCCTTGGTTCTTTGCTTTGCGGTACAGCTTGTCCCGTGGAGTCTCCCCAGCACCAGAGATTATCTCCACGGTGCTTGGGGTCATCTATGTCACATCTGGGTTCTCCCTCGCCACGTCTTGGTTCAATTCCACCATGGCGGTAGTCGCATCTACCTCGCCGTGATTCTTCTCTAGCACTTCTGTTGTCGTCTCCACCACGTCGAGTTGTGTCTCTGCTACATCGAGGTTCAATTTCCCCCCGCCAGGGCGCTTCTCTGTCATGCTCGATGTCGTTTTTGTCATGCCGGGGTTCAATGCCACCATGCAAGGAATCGCCTCTGCCATGGAGCTTCTCCATCTCTTTGGTGCAGATTGTTGTTGTTGTAATGGAGGCTTTGATAGTTGAACCTCCGGAAAAGGTAGCCGAGGGGGCATAGACAGTACTTGGGAGTGACTTATGTTTATTTTTTTTTGTTAGTAGAGAACTCTCTTTGTTATGAACGATTTTATTTTCACAGAACTCATGAACCATATTTTGTTTTATAAATGCTTATTAACTATTTTATTTGTTGAAATACTTTCATCAGGTATGAGGCTATTTCTGCTCATACTCTTACTCAAACAAATGTTCAATATTTACAAATATTGCATTATGAATGCTCATATATATATATCATGTTAACAATTGAAACTGCCTCAATATTTTCAATCTGAGAAAATAAATGAACTGCTAATTTCAATATGAAGACACTTCACATCAAGGTGACAAAATGGAAGAAAATAAAAATTCCTGCACCTGTTTAAGCATGATTAAATATTGCATGATTGCTAATCTTTTCTTAAGGAAAATCTAGGACTAAGGACAGTACATGAACTTTCTTGGCAGTAGCATCATGACCCTTTTCCTTATCAATGCAACACTTGGCCTTCAACTCTCTTGTTCCGTGTCTAAAATTGGATGCTATGTTGTTATTTTTTTTAATTTTCCAATCATCATTTTGAGTAGTTATTTCTTAATTTAATTTGAGCATAACTCTTTATTCCGTGTATAAAACTGGATACTGTGTTGCTATTTTTTTTAATTTTCCAATCATTATTCTGAATAGTTATGAAGATGCCAACTGTCAACTTTTTTTTTTTTTGTTATAGAAAATTTATAACCGGAAGGAAAGCATTTTTTTGAAATTTCTATTATCAACTTTATACTTAGTAGATTTTGTAATTTCAACATGGCAATTATTTTTATTGTACCATGTTAGGCAAAATTACTTTTAAGTACAAACAACAAACTGCAGGGAGCTTTGATCTCAAAGTTGTTCATATTAACATTGGGAGGATGGATATTGAATTCCTCCCTTGTATAGTGAGATCTCTCATACTCTGACAATATTTTCCTTCTCTCGACCTTAACGAGCACTTCTCTCAATTCACGAATAGCTTAAATAGGAGTAAAGTTCTCTCAGTCTCAGTACACGCTTCAATCAATCCCTTAGAATTTTTACAGGACATGCAATCAACACCTCGTAACAAGATATAGTGAGAAAGAAGATTAGTATCCGAAATTTCAATTGAACCAAAAGTAAAACAAAGAAAAGAAAAAAAATGACTAAAGTAGTAAACTCCTAGCTTTCCTAGTTGTCCTAATTCTCCCTGACAACGGCGCAAAAAAGTTGATGTGGTGCAACTGCAAGTGTAAGGGTCATAATCAAGTAATAATAGTGGACACAAAGGTTGGGTTGTCGATCCTCAGAGAGATGGAAGTACTAGTACCCACTACTTGTCTACTATCTAGTCGATCCAAAAGTGAGTGATTAATCTAAATCCAAACTAAGAAATAGTGAACACAAAGTAATATTGCTCTTGATGACAATCAATCATAAAAGGGGGATACTTTGGTAATTGAATCCCCCTTGGACTTCTAAAGGATGGATGATACTCTATATATTGATACTTGGTTAATTCTTGGCCAAGGGTTACTAAGGTGTCTTCACTCCCTCTCTCGAGGCGAATAACTAATCCTGGTGTCCTTACCGATGATGTTCTAGGAAACCTAATTCTTGGAAGGATTATGGGAATAATACATCTAAAGAACTAGCTCTCCTTAGTACCTGGGCTCCCAGTATACTCACAATCCTGTACATTGGAGACGGTCTACACACGGGTTGGTCTACACCTGGTAACCCATATGACTGGGCGCTTCTCCGAAAGTTTTCCGTGTTGGTCTCATTTTGTCTTGAAATGCTTCCTTTCTCCCAATGCTTGATGTTTTTGCCCTGTTTATAAAAAATAACACTTGTTAAGTACTTGCAGGCCACAACTTTCCCAAATGGACATGTAAAGTGTACAAGAATATAGTATAAAATTATGCTCATTTGAACACTTATCAGTATTAAAATTATCTATAGTCAGGATTATTTTATATATTACTGTAGAGCTTCTTTTAGTCACAAATTTTTTTTCCCATGACTATAGGTTATATACTATAGTCATGCTTATAGTCACGCGTGAGTATTAAAGTAAATATATAGTCATGAATTTTATATGTGACTGTAGAAGTTCTTTTATTCCCTGATTTGTCCGTGAGTATATGTTATATATTAGTCATACTTAGATTTATTTTTGAGTGTTAAAGTAATTTATAGTCACAATTATTATATATGTAATATGTTATTCAATTATTGTTTATGAATAAATAATTTTTTTTCTAATTTAGTTTTTTCCATTTATTATATAAATAAAAAAGTTTCAATTTATATAAGGCTTGTTTGGATCAGCTTCTAGGAAGCTTAGAAGCCGTTTTTTATATGTTAAGTGTTAATCGTCAGCTATGAGTGCTAGTACTCAAGCCTCCGCATGCAAGTGTACATAGTCGTAGGTAATAATTCTAGTAAGTACCTTGTCGAATCTGCAGGGAAGGCTTTCTAGGTATAGATGAGCACCAACCTACTAATTTTTTTGGTCAGCCAGTCAATCAATTAAGTCGAAGATTGCCTAATTCCTAAGAAAACAAAAGGATGTAACGAAGGGTGTAGGGGATTTCTCTGGATATCATAATCTTTAGAGTTGTATGTCTCCTATGACTTGTTAATGGTTTTCTCCTATGTTTTGCAGAGGTGGTGTTGCAAAAGACAAGGGTTAATCAGTGGCCAATAGGGTACTTCAAGTGCAAAAACATTGACATTGATTCCCTATTACTAGGGAATACATCACCATAGATCTTTTCCACATATTCCTATAGGTTGAAAGAGTCAATACTGATCCTTACACTATGCCTTGACCGTGGATTATACGAACATATGTCTAAGCCTAATTACTCGGGTTTCTATCACACCAGACTTCCACCCTATGTTCAAAATACAACCAACTACACATATTCCTATGCATAAATGCATGTCGTTCGATTTATCATCGCTTTCAGGCTTATGATTCAAAACACATGAGATATATGCACATCCAAAGCAACACACATACAAGACATGTGATAATATAGATTCAAGTCATAGGATTTATACAATCCTAGAAATCGATATTTAAGCACACATTATAAACAAAGGATGCTTGATATTGCAAATTAGAAAATGGACATCTATGTCTAGATAAAAGGGAGGGATTTAAATACTAGAAGAAAAGTAGAAATGTTGCTTCCGCCTTTGTAGAGCTTCTACCCACTAAACTTTGCCATGAAAGCCTTTAGATCGCGCCTTGAGACTCAGCCGTCACCTCCCATGAAGAGATAACCCTAAGAAAAAACTACCCAGCTTTTATACCCCAGGAAATAAGGTCGCGACGTCCGGAAAAGAATCGCGACATTTATGAAAACTTGGGAATTCTGTAATCTCATATGGTCCAGGAGAGCGTCGTGACATTCAGAAAAACCTAGGAATTCAGAGCATCCTTCTGATAATTATTGTCACGACGAGCAACGTATAACATTACGGTATTCTTATAGATGTCGTAGGTGATTCCAGCCGACGCAGTTTTCATCTTGTGTCAATCGGAAGACTATTTCAACTTGGATTGAGCTGAAATTTTAACTGAGTATTCCGGAGTTGCATATATTCAATCAAAACGGTGAAGATTGGGTTAGGAGTTGTGTAGCTATTCCAATAAATTCTTCATCTCCGCAACTTTTTTAGGATCCACTCAGCCCTCTCTCCTTTCTCTCGTATTGCACTTTTATCATAGAACACCCTTTTCCATTGCCTCATGATCATCCCTATCTTGGTCTGTAGACCTCACCATCTATCAACATTAAAACACTTGCATTAGTGCGGAAAATGATCCATGTAATATTAAAATTCACTAAAACAAGTGTGCATGATAGTTGAGGTAGAATTTATACAAAAGAGGCCAAATTGGCTCTTGAATACATCATTAAACACCCATATTTGGTCTCAACCTACCATAATAAGACCTCTAAATAGCTCTCTTTCGAGAGCTAACACATCCCTAAACTCAAACTATTGTTTGTCCTCAAGCAATGAACAATTAAGCAAACAAGTCAATTTCTTAAGCATACATATTTTTGGGTTAGATCTCCTTGCTAATGAAAATAGATGCAACATAGCACAATAAATGAGAGCCTTTTTCTCAAATCAAGTAGAAATCATAAATAGATATTCTACACTATGCACTAGAATTCTATAAGTATAATGCTTTTTGTTACATTGTATGTAACACAGATAGATACATGCAAGGGAGAATAGAAATAGAAGCCCAAATCTACAAAATCTAGTCTTTCGATACTCTTTACTAGTAGAAGACCCTACTCCCAGGGCAGGCCATTGAGTCGCTCTAGTGCTGCTCTCTTTATTAAACTATGCGCGCGTTTATTCTACTATATATGTACAGACTTTTTTTTTTTTTTTTTTTAAAGGCTCACCTTGATTAGAGCTCACCTGTATCCCATATTTCTATGTACTTCCATGTGTGTCAAGTCCTGCTCAACTACCAAGAGGTTTATACCCTACTCCTATTCTCCAATGCATGTATATATATTCTCTATACAACATACAAACTAGACTAAACTCATTTATGAAGTTGTAAAAAGGTTCTAGATGCACAAGTGTATATAAAGATGTGACCTTCCTATGATTTGAAAAGTTCAACCATCCTGTACTATCGGTGTCAAATGTACTCTAAAGTAGGAGATTAACCACTTAAGTTTATACTTGAGATGTGTATTATGTACTTCTAAAAGAAAAATTTTCAATAAGCACAGAAAAATGGACTGAAACTACCAAAGATAGTTCAAAAAGAAATAAGTTTAACTACATGAAACCCCCACCCCCCAACTAAGATAAGTCAACATCCCAGATGACATAAGAAATATAAGATAAAGGTATGGGAACATAAAAGGGAAGGTAAGTCAAAAAAACACTCACCTATATAGCAATATCCTCGTCGTCTTTGTCCCCCTCTTCATGCTCCTTTGCTAGCACTGCAAATACACGGGATATAGGTGGTAACAGCTGGGATTGTTGGCTTCCGGTGACATAATCTCTGTATTCCAGCAGAGGCCCACATAGACGTGGGCCTACTAACTTTTCTCTGTGCTCTAGGCATGGTGCTTCCTACAAGAATGATATAGAATATTATATATGTAACACCCACCTCCCAACACAGGCAGGTGTTACACCAACAAGGCCTGGAGTGCCCTCAACCTGAAGGCTGTCGAACCTGATATCCTGATAACCTGTACAGACCGATATAAACATAACAAGATAAACAAATCTTGTTTCTTAATCATATGAAATCGAACCAATCTGTACATAGACAACATAAAATATCTGGCATAATAAAACTGCTAGTAATATAATAAAACCAGCGACATGGCCCAAACTTCGAATAAAACTCATGCAAAATCATATAAATAGAACTGACAAAAAACCTGATCATAAATGCATCCAAATATAGTGACAGTCCCTCACCTGTGGTCCTACGCTACCTAAGCTTTTGACTGGATCCACCTGGGATCCTCTACTTGTTTGATCCTCTACTTGATCTCCAAGTCCTATACAAGTAGAATAAATATATATGTTACGAATATATTTGGTAGGACAGATGTCAATGACCTAGGGACCACCTGTCACACACAGGACCGTGTGTTCTCAGCCACGTAGCATCTTTGACCACGTGGCAATATCACCAAATAACCTTGCACAATTCCGTTCGGCAATAACGTGAGGGATAAATCCTGCGAATAAGTCCGTCGGAATTATAATTATGACAGCCCTCTTATACAAGGCGTGGGGTGGAAGGAGAGGTAAAATATCTAACGCCTCTACAGTAAGTAGGTCTTATCCACTTACTACAGTGGGCAGATATTTACCCTACTTGCCTACAGAGCACCTACGCGCTAGGCAGATATTTTCCTACCGCCTCAGAAGATATCCACCTAGCCCACCGCCTTACCCCACCGCCTTGCAAGATATTTCGCTTAAACCGCCTCTCACTTGCTATAAAAGGAGAGGAAGGACAATAAGGAAGGGGACCGAAAAATACTCACTACACATTACACAAAGCATTTCCTAGAACTTCTTACCCTAATTTCTGACTTAAGCATCGGAGTTAAATCCGGGCAGAAAGGCCCAATTCCGATTATTTTACCTCCTCTTCACAGGTCTATCAGTGGATAAGTCCGGACGGAATTGCTGAATGCCCTCCGCATCTCCTTGTTCGCAAACAGAAGTAAGCGTCCACACCAACTATAAATTTTAACCGTTTGTCAAAGGCTGAGACCAGATCACGAGGCCACAGTAGCCAAAGAGTGAGGTGGACCAGTTTTTGGCATCAACAGTTTGGCGCCGTCCGTGGGGACCCTTACGAAAAGCCAAATGACCACTACCAGAAGATCAAAACGAATCCAAGGACAAGGAGCACCTACTAGCCCTGAAGAACCTATTAAACTTGGCGAAGCCCAAAGATATGAAGAAATCCGATCGGACAATCCACCCATTTTACCCCCATCAGAAAATCCGTCCATCCAACCCCAAGGGTCCATTCCGGAGTTTTACCTTAACATGCAGCAACAACTGGAACAATTGGCTCAAGCTGTCCACACTTTGACCCATCCTCCACCTCTTCCCGCACAAGCCCCAACACCGAACGTATCAACGGTCCCGCTAGCTAATTCCGAAAGTAGAGGGAGGACAAGAACCCGCACCCGTAAGGAGAAAAGAGAAAGGACCGCCTTTTCCGCTAGCTCAGAACCCCCCTCCGTTCGACGAAGAGAGCAAACTACCACAAGAACCGAACGGACAAGAGCGGAACAAAATAGCCCATCCATACAGACTGTGAATAGAGGGACCCAGCGGCAGGACTTTTCCCAAGAAAACAAGAAATCCGAACGGCATATTCTCAATATGTGTTCGCCCTTTGTCAATGAGATATTGGAAGAACGAGTTCCTGACAGCTTCAGGCCACCTATTATGACCGCATATGAAGGCAGAACCGATGCACGTTAAACAACGAAAGGGAGAAACACTCCACGCCTATTTAAATCGTTATATAGACGAAACAACAAATGTTGGGGACCTTCTTCCGCGAATGGCCGTAACCTTCTTAATGGAGGGACTGTTAGACTCCCCCTTTCGTTTCTCCCTCACTTTGGATCCGCCAAAGACAATTCCCGCCCTCATGAGCCACGCCCAGAAATACATCAATTCCGATGAAATTTATACGGGTTGGGAAGAAGAGACTCGACGTGGGCCTGTAGACACCCTAAAAGGAAAAACCTACCAAAGTGTCAATAGAAGGCCCCCGGATATATGGAAAGAAAGAAGATCATACAGGGACGACAAGGGCACAAACAGAAATCTGGAAACCTCGACACGCCCTCAACAACATATGCTGCAGCCCCGAGAACCCACAAAGGAAGGAAAGATTGTTAAATATGATCATCATACCCCACTAAATCAACCCACAAGCCATATCCTTATGCAAATCAAAGAGCAAAAGCTTCTGACATGGCCGTGAGCTGCATGAGAAATACAAACGGCAAAAGGATAGCAAGAGATATTGTCAGTTTCATCAATCTAAAGGACACGACACGGAAAAGTGTACCCACCTGATGAATGCGATAGAAGATGTCGTTCGAAGAGGACAGTTGGAGCAATATATCAACCTTGAAATTCAGGAGGAACCTAAAGCTTCACAGCCTGAAGAAGAAAAAGGGGAGATGGTGGGGTTTATTAGTGGCGGCCCTGGCTGTGGAGGGGAAAGTTCCGCCTCTCGAAAAAGTTATGCTCGAATGGTGGGAACGACGCAAGAGACAGAAACACCAAGAAGAAGGTCTCGACCCGCGGCTCCCATCATTTTTTATGATACTTGATGTTAGTAACGTTAAATCACCCCCATGATGGCCTACTGGTTATTGCCATCAAGGTCTCCAGTTTTCAAATGAAGAGAGTTCTGATAGACAGTGGAAGTTCAGTTGACATCCTCTTCTGGAGTGCTTTCGAAAGAATGAGGTATGACGCGGATGATTTACTTCCTGTAAAATCATCCTTAGTAGGGTTTTCCGGAGGGGTGATACAGCCAGATGGGATGATCTCTCTACCGGTTACAGTAGGAAACTCACCACGAGCATCAACCGTAACAACAAAATTCTTGGTTGTACGATGTGCTTCAAGTTATAACGTGATCCTTGGCAGGCCAACCCTCAACGCCTTGAAAGCCATCATCTCAACTTACCATCTTCTCCTCAAATTCCCGACTGAGAGTGGTAGCGGAGAGGTAAGAGGAGACCAACCCTTAGCTCGGCAATGTTACGTCTCGACCCTCAAAGGGAAAGTCCTAAATAAAAGGAAAACAAAGGTTTCGGAAGCCATGCTAGTCAGCAGAATAGCCGAACGGGAAGATGAAGAACTTCGACCTACGCCGGTAGAAGAATTGCTAATAGTTCCCCTAGACGCGACCGGAAGGCGGAACCGTGCAGTGCGGATTAGGGCAAACTTGACAACCGCATGCAAGAAGACCTCATGAGAGTATTAAGGGCAAATTCTGATCTCTTCGCTTGGTCATCAGAGGATATGCCAGGCGTAAAACGCGAGATCATAGAACACCACCTTAATGTGGATCAGTCATTTAGGCCTATGAAACAGAAAAGAAGAAATTTCGCTCCAGAAAGACAGAAGGCTGCAGAGGAAGAAGTATCAAACCTCCTAAAGGCTAAGTTTATCCGAGAGGTGTATTACCCAGATTGGTTGGCCAATGTTGTTCTAGTGAAAAAGCCGTCCGGGAAATGGAGAATGTGCGTTGATTTCACAGACTTGAACAAGGCTTGTCCAAAAGATTCGTTTCCTTTGTTGTCAATTGATGGTTTGGTTGACTCTACAACGGGGCATGAGATGCTAAGTTTCTTAGACGCCTTTTCAGGCTACAACCAAATCCGAATGGCCAAAGACGACGAAGAAAAAACATCCTTCATTACAAGCACTGGAACTTACTGCTACACGGTAATGCCGTTCGGCCTGAAAAACGCTGGAGCCACCTTCCAAAGGCTCATAAATACAGTCTTCAAAGAGCAGATTGGTAGAAATGTTGAGGCGTACGTGGATGATATCCTGGTAAAAAGCCGAAAAGCCGACGAACATCTATCAGACTTACAAGAGGCTTTTCAGTCACTCCGGAGTTGCACTATGCGGTTAAACCCGAATAAATGTTCCTTTGGTTTTCAATCAGGAAAGTTCTTGGGATTTATGTTGACACAAAGAGGAATAGAGGTAAATCCAGAAAAGATCAAAGCTATTCTTGACATGGGATCGCCCAAAAGTCTTCAAGAAATTCAACGGCTTAATGGACGCCTCGCAGCACTTGGCAGGTTTATCTCCAAAGCCGGAGAGAAAAATCTCCCTCTCTTTCAAGCCCTACGAAAAGCGCCAAAAATGGATTGGACGGAGGAATGCGAAAAAGCCTTTCAAGGGCTTAAAAATTATCTCCGATCGCCTCAGCTATTGGCTAAGCCGCAAGTGGGAGAAGAACTCTACATCTATTTGGCCGTTGCCCCACGGCGGTGGCAGGTTCTTTGAGAGAAGATAACGAGGTTCAAAAGCCGCCTACTACACAAGTAAGATCCTTAACGATGCGGAATCAAGATATACGCCACTTGAAAAATTGGCCTTTGCTCTTATTACATCTCAGCGAAGATTGAGACCATATTTTCAAGCCCACGGGATCACAATATTGACCGATCGGCCACTAAAGCAAGTTCTTCATAAACCGAGAAAATTCGGACGCCTAGCCAAGTGGGTTATAGAATTAGCGAAGTTTGATCTCACCTACAAACCCCGAACGGCAATCAAGGCCCAAGTACTGGCCGATTTCATCGCGGAATTAACTTTTCCTGCGAATGAGGGCGAACTCCCTTCACAGAATCCAGAAGAGTGTCTTAGCATCCCGTGGTCTTTATACGTTGATGGGTCGGCAACTGAAGAAAGGTAAGGAGCAGGTTTTGTCCTTTATTCTCCTTCTAAATGGAAAGTGGCGACAGTGCTCAAGTTCCAATTCCCAGCGACTAACAATGAAGCCGAATATGAAGCACTCCTTGCCGGATTACACCTGGCCCGGGGGCTCGGAGTTCAGCGTCTACATGTATATTCCGATTCGCAGCTAGTCTTGAGCCACACCCTAGGCAGCTTTGAAGCAAAAGAAAAGAACATGATCAAATACCAAGCCATAGTGAGAAAAATAGTACCATGCTTCGCCTATTTCCAGATTGAGAAAATTTGCCGAGCGCAAAACGAAGAAGCGGACGCCTTATCCAAAAGGGCCACAACGCCAAACGGAGATGCAGAATCCTCTTTTAACCTACAGTACCTTCCCACAAAGACTATCGATAGACTGGAAGGAGTGGTACAAAGTGTGGCCGAAGAGCCAAGTTGGATGGATCCCATAAGAAGTTTCCTACAAGGTGAGCCTGCGCCACCCAACAAAGCGGAGGCCCGACGGATCGCTTACAAATCCGCTCAGTACACCATCATCAACGAAAGTCTGTACAAAAGGTCCTACACACAACCTTTCTTGCGATGCTTACATCCTACAGAAGCTAGCTATATCCTTCACGAAATTCATGAAGGCATTGGCGGTGGTCAAATAGGAGGCAAAGCCTTGAGTTACAAAGTCTTGCGGCAAGGTTATTACTGGCCAACGCTAACTCAAGATGCAATAGCGTTAAACCGGAAATGTGATGCACACGCCGGCATTCTAAAATTCGAGAGGCGACCACGGCACCACTTACGCCAATTATCGGTCATCGGCCGTTTGCTATCTGGGGGGTTGATCTTTTAGGGCCATTCCCTACTTCGATCCGACAACTGAAATTCCTAATAGTCGCAATCGACTACTTCACCAAATGGGTGGAAGTTGAGCCCTTAGCCAAAATCACGGAGAAAGCTTGCCAGGGATTCTTATGGCGAACGGTCATCTGCTGATTCGGAATTCCAGTCGCCTTCATCTCCGATAATGGGCGACAGTTTGATAACCAGGGTTTCAGGAGTTTCTTTTCTGAACTCAGAATTGAATCCAGATTGACTTCTGTGACACATCCCCAAGCCAACGGCCAGGTAGAAGTGACAAACCGTACCTTACTCCAGACTCTGAAAACCCGGGTATCCAAAAATGGAACCAATTGGGTGGAAGAAATTTCGAGCGCCCTTTGGGCCTACAGGACAACTACCAGAACTCCCACAGGGGAGAGTCCATTATCTCTTACTTACGGGGCCGAAGCCGTCATTCCCGCAGAAATAGGAATGCCTACTTTGCGAACACAACAGAAGTTCTCGTCAGAAGAAAATGAGAAAAATCTCCGAGCGGAACTAGACCTACTTGAAGAACGAAGGGAAATGGCAGAAGTAAAGGCCGCTGTCTATCGCCAAAGAATCAAAAGGTTCTACGACACAAGGGTAAAAAGAGTCTTCTTCCAAATCGGCGATCTAGTCCTAAGAGAAAATGAATTCCAAGGAAATAAAAGCCGAACGGGGAAGCTAACTCCTAACTGGGAAGGTCCTTACGTCGTGCAAAGAATCGTCCGAGCTGACACCTATTATCTAGTGAATATGGACGGAAAAACGCTCAAGCGTCCATTCCATGCTGAACACTTACGACGCTACTATCAATAAGTTCTGTAGCTGTCTCTTAAATTTCATGGAGTAAAGTTCAGGTCTTTTCCATTCTCTACTAAAATGCGGTGAAATTCCCATTCTACTAAAATGCGATGAAATTCCCATTCTATTAAAATGCGGTGAAATTCCCATTCTACTAAAATGTGGTGAAATTCCCATTCCTAAAAGACGAGTCGGAATTATCTTACACAGATAAACGATAACTCTCAAAAGACAAAAATCTCGATCGAAGTATGAGGCGACAATCTCACTCATGAAGGCGAGTATCTCACTCAACAAAGTCCCATGATTGGACTAAGGATTCGTTACGAAGTTTACAAGCCAAAGGAAGAATAAAGAAGTTCGCGAATTTCTTACATGGTTCAAACACAACCATCACTCGGAAATAAATCTTCACCAAAATAAAGGTTTGCATTTCATTCATATGAATAGAAATTACATTTCCAAGTGATTGAGAATTTACAAAAACGCTCATAAAAGAAAAAATACTAAGAGCTAGGGCCCCCAAGGCAGCCACCTGCTTCTGAAGGGACTTGGGTAGAAGGCTCGAGGTAGCGAGGGATGTAAGCCTCTGGATCTTGATAACTTGTTGCTCTTTCAGCTCCGTGAACTTCTTCAAAACTCCAGCCAGCCCCATAGACAAAACTTCCGTAGGAGGAACGTGATGGCCCACTTGTTGCACCACGGAATATATACGAGTGGCTCCATCTCTAACTTTCGCCCTAAGCCGGGCAACCTCCTTCTCTAATTTATCCGCTCGCTCTATTAAATCCTTAATTTCTTGCGAGTCGGATTTAGGAGCCTTCAAGCGGGAAGCCAAATCTTCTTTCAGTATGTCACGCTCCCCCTTTATTTCCGCCAACTCAGCTTGCACGGCGGTAAGCTTCGGCTGACCTTCATCTTTAGGTCCCATCGAGCGGCCGCTCGCTCATCCTGAGTCGATTGAAGTTCCTTCTTCAAACTGCTAGATTCATTTTGTAACCCTTTAATAGCCTCCTCAGCAGTAAGAAGAGAACCGTTAGAAACAGATAATTGGGCCGCTAAATCGGCCTTTTCCTTTTCCATAGCGGCCAGCTGCCGCAACCGCTCGGACTTATCTTGCTCAAGGGCCCGGATAGCATCAAGTTGTTCTTTCTCCTTCTCTTCTAAGGCCGCCACCCTAGGGCTTAACTGGGCAATGTCTGCCCTATTTATTTCCATCTTTTCCAAATCTTCTTGGCAAAGATTACCGACTCGGTCCGCCCAGCGTGCAGTCTACAAAATAACAAGACACTCGTAAAAAAACGCGCCAAGTTTAGAAGTAAAAGGAAATGTGAGAACAACCTTACTAGCATAGCCGAGCGGAATAGTTGATAAGTGGCCTCTTCCCTCCCAGCCCTCCGGAGTTTCGTGGAGAGCTGTTCGGGCCTCATGGCCATCAAAACGTCCTTTACGGACCCAGTGTCGCGAAAAGGAGTATCCTCAGAAGATAACTCCTTTTGCTTAGTGGCAGATCCCTTTAAAACTGAATCCGCCACTTTTAATTTGTCTAAAAGGGCCGCCTCTCCCACCTAAGCCTGTAAAATAGAACCTAAGTTAAAAATTCTACCCTTAGAAAAAATATATATAGAAATTCTCACCTCTATGAGAAGGATGTCCTCCTGCCGGCTAGAAGAAGGACCCTCGGAAATTGGGGACAATGCCGGGCGGACCTCTTCCGCACGAATCTCTTCCCCGAGGCACCCCACTGCTCTTTTCTCGCAATTCCGGACCTGATACGTCCCTCGAATTCTTTCTTTTGGTCCTCCTCTCCCGTGAGGACCCTACACCCTTCTTGGAAGAATCCGTCTCCTTTCTCTTCCTCTTCTTTCTTTCCTCCTTGGAGGTATCAGCCCCTTGGCCAAGTACCACTTCCTTCTTCTTCCGCCCGCGAGGCAAGGGCGGGTGAACTTCGCCCTCGAAAGAGGCCAAAAGACCCTTAACATAGCTTAGGTCCTCATCCTCCATCGGATTTCCTACAAAACAAGGGCCAAAATAAATCAATTACCGTAGTTAAAAATCAGACCAGCAAGATACACGAATAATGCCTACCGGCGGACACTATTAAATGACATTTAACAAGGTTTTCCTTTGTCAAAAACTCATCCATGTACAATTTGGATAGCCCTGTCATTGACTTAAGAAGAACCTCCTCTTCTCCCGTCATTTCCTCACAAGCAATGTCCGTTTGGGGAACCTCCCACTTTGTTCGGACATCCCACTCGGACTTACTTTTGACAAAGAAGAATTTACTCTTCCATCGCTTAATGGAAGAAGGAACTTTCCCTAAAAATTTCCTCCCAGAACGAGCCGAAAAGTAATACCAATCGGCGTTAGACTCTAGGCATAGGCTAAAAAGCATACGGAACCAACGGACGGTAGGACTTATTCTGTAATGCTTGAAAACAATAACAAAGCCGTTCAAAAGTCTCCAAGAATTTGGAGCCACATGTGAGGGACACAAATGATACTCTTCTAGTATTGCCTTAGCGAAATCAGAAAAAGGAAGCCTAAGGCCACCCAATAGCGCATCTTGATAGATGGCTATCTCCCCTTCCCTAGGAGAACTTGCCCTCTCCCCAGAACAGGGAACCCTAACCTTAAACAGGGACAAATTTATCTCATACTTCGCTACCAGGCTATCTACTTCTTTTTGTCCAAGAAGACTTATGAATGTGTCCGACCCCCTACCTGTTGCCCTAGAAGCAGGATGAACCCTTGAACCACAGGCGAACGCCCCCAAGTTCGCCCGGAATCGCCGGGATCGCAACAGAAACCACAGGGTTGGATGGAGAAGGGACCAAGGGCTCATGAGAAGAACTAGAGGAGGAAGAAGTAGCGCTAGAAGTGGCGTTAGCCATTACCTTAGGAAAGAAAAAGATAACACAAACACAGAAAACTCGAAACCAGAGCTTGTCGGAGAAGAAGAAGAAACCTTAGGAAGAAGACACGATTCAACTTTCGAAATAAACCCCTTTTTGGCCTGTACGATTTCGCATATATATGAAAAGCAGCGAATCCCAGGCCGTTCGATCTCAGTGTTACATTCCAACCACAACCGTTGAACCAAGGCCCCCAAATCCTGACCGTTCAAATAGGCCATCATTACTCCTCCAAGAAATCCGTCCACGTCAGCATACCAAACGCCGCCTGACACAAATTGGTAATCGCGCCCATCATGCTGTTGACAAACCGCACACCGCACATGTCACGCCATATCACCCCTTTTAATATGAAACAGTGCCAGAGACACGTGTCCCTCAAAGAAATAATGAGCACAATACCATAGAACCAACACCATAAAAAACAAAACACACATTCCAACATAGGATCGCCAGTGAAGGCCATAAAAATACCAAAGGATTTACAAACAAAACGACAAACGTCATTTATTCAAGTTACATACAAACAAAGCAGAAATAACAAAAACATGTTATCCGACAGACTAAAGTTAAAAATCCGCGGATTCGTTCGAAGCCACGCTCGCATGAGACTCGGAGGAGATGCACGGACTCCCACAACCGTCACTATCCTCGTTCCCACTAGGAGAACCTGGATCAACACGGGGGCGAAGGTAGGGACCCACTTCTCTACGACAGGAGTCGTCTCCAAACATCTCAAATTCGAAACGTACACCCCCTGCATAAGTGACAACTAAAAGGTCTCCCGCCTCCATGCCATGATCAACATGAAAAGCCTCCCACCCTGCATCGATGCATATCTCACTTGGGTCCCCGTTAACCAATAGAACGCCTGGCCACACACAGCCGTTCGGACTTACTAGGTGGATAAACCCAGTCCTTAGTTCCGACAGATGTTCGTGAAAGGAGCTAGGAATTGGCAAGTGGCGAGAGCATTGGCTAAAAGTGAAGAATTTATAAAAAGACAAACGTTGAGCTATGATACAAAAGATTTCTGACTATGAACGTTACCCATACAAGCCCTTAAGTAGAAAAATAGGTGAGAATTTCGGAGAAAAAAATCTACTTCGATAACAACGCAAAGAGAACACAGTAACCGTCGGTCACCTACTGCCATGGACGAAGCCCACCGCTACATAGACGTGCCAACTAAGAAGAATACTTGTTCTCGAACCAAGCGAAACGTGCGATTAGCTCACCTCTCGCTCAGATTCTTCGAATAAAGTACATTTTAGGGGGGACTAGTGTTACGGATATATTTGGTAGGACAGATGTCAATAACCTAGGGACCACCTGTCACACACAGGACCGTGTGTTCTCAGCCACGTAGCATCTTTGGCCACGTGGCAATATCACCAAATAACCTTGCACAATTCCGTTCGGCAATAACGTGAGGGATAAACCCTGCGAATAAGTCCGTCGGAATTATAATTATGACAGCCCTCTTATACAAGGCGTGGGGTGGAAGGAGAGAAGTAAAATATCTAACGCCTCTACAGTAAGTAGGTCTTATCCACTTACTACGATTGGCGATATTTACCCTACTTGCCTACGAGCACCTACGCACTAGGCAGATATTTTCCTACCGCCTCAGAAGATATCCACCTAGCCCACCGCCTTACCCCACCGCCTTGCAAGATATTTCGCTTAAACCGCCTCTCACTTGCTATAAAAGGAGAGGAAGGACAATAAGGAAGGGGACCGAAAAATACTCACTACACATTACACAAAGCATTTCCTAGAACTTCTTACCCTAATTTCTGACTTAAGCATCGGAGTTAAATCCGGGCAGAAAGGCCCAATTCCGATTATTTTACCTCCTCTTCACAGGTCTATCAGTGGATAAGTCCGGACGGAATTGCTGAATGCCCTCCGCGTCTCCTTGTTCGCAAACAGAAGTAAGCGTCCACACCAACTATAAATTTTAACCGTTTGTCAAAGGCTGAGACTAGATCACGAGGCCACAGTAGCCAAAGAGTGAGGTGGACCAGTTTTTGGCATCAACAATATATATTCAATGTTGTGGCATTTATTTCGGATACATAAGTTCTTGATTATGAATTTGGCTTCCTTTAATTAGGTTCCCACCCATCTGCCATTGCATAATATATTTAACAAAATATATATTTATGTGACTCTCTTCCTTTCTTTTATGAATTATTTGAAGATTGCACTACATGTCTGATTAATACTATAAATACCACATAACATGCATACCCTTATACCTCTATTATTACAAATACATACAACCCCACCATCGGTAATTGCAACTGCAGCTACCTAAGAGAGGCTATTTAAATTACCAACTTTAACTCTTTCTCCTGACCATGCATCTCATGGAAAACAAGCACGTCCCTAACTCCTCACTAGGTTAAACACAACTTCGTTACTATATGGCACGAAGCTCACTGTCAGCCCATGTTATACTAACAACCGATAATTAAGCTCACTTTCCCTTAATTTTATAACTAAGCTGTATGTTATACTAATAACCCATGATATTGTTTTCAAAAGAAAGATATATACAATCACCTACTGGGCTTGAGCAAACCAGCAGCTTTAGTAAACTTGAAACTGCAACAGTAGTAGTTAAATTCAACGTTTGCTATGCACAATCTTCACCTAGTTTTAGTTGCAGTTTCTCCCAACTAGAGCTCCTTTTTCCCTAATCTCTTTTCCGCCAGCTTATGGGTCTGTAACTAAGTACCCATGAGCTACTGATTCTCCTCTACCCTTCCATATCAAAAACCTCTTTCATCTATAAGCAACCTCTTGTGGTTTTTTTTTTCTTTCCTCTTGAAACTATCTCCTTGCTCCGTTGGAGTAAGGGTTGCAGGTAGTGGTGATCTCTTTACTTATCTTGCTTCCACCTATCTCCCTCTTTTCTCTTGTGTATACACCTCATCCTATCCCATTTCTTATCCCATACATGATGCCAACAAAATAACAACTGCCATCTTATATTTATTCATTATCTATTATCATAAGTAATCTACCTAGCTATTGGTTCCTCTACTCATAGTCTCAATGTTTAAATTAATATACAAGCGGTGATGTCATAGACGTCCATGTCTTAATGATAGAGTTAATATGATGTTCTGTTGAACCTACTGCAGTGTCTGCTGATGTTACAATGATACTTGGTGAAGTTCAAGTGATATGCGATAAAGTTACAATGATAAGAGTTTGAGTTCAGGTAGTATCTGTTAGAGTTACAGTGAAGTGTTGTAGAGTTAAAGTATTTTGAATATATGAGTCCGATAGTCTGAAGGGTACTTTGGTAATTTAGTCATATGTTGTTGTTTTTTAATGTAACAAATGTAGAGAATTGATCCCATAGACTTGGTTCCATGGGATCATCCATGAAACCGAGCCCATGGGTGATCTCGTCAAAAATAGCTCCGCGGGACGTGTGGGTGCCACACATCTGGGGGCGCCCAAAAAAGTACACCCCGAGATGTGTGCTGCCCACACATCCCGAGATGTGTTTATGGCCGAGATCACCCATGGACTCAGTTCTATGGATGATCCCATGGAACTGAGTCTATGGGATTATCACTCACAAATGTAATAGATCTGTGAGAAAAACTGACTGTGAAAAAGTTAAGCAAAGTGAAGATATTGATGAAAAAGAGAGAGTAGTGTGCCCTAGTTCTTTGAAGAAATTTCATGTTTTTCCATTGTTTAATCCTCTCAAAACTAAGAGAGTAGTATCAGAACTAGTCGATTGTCAACAACAACTGGGCGTAAAGAACATTGGAGAAAATAGTTCGGTAAATTGGAAGGCAAATAGTTTAAGTGGAGAAGACGAGTTATGGCTTCTACAAGTGCCCAAGGTTTGAACATCCAACAACCATCTATTCCTACCTTTAGTGGGGAAAATTATGATTTTTGGAGTTTGAAGATGAAAACCCTATTCCAATCCCAAGATCTATGGGATTTAGTCTAGAATGGCTTTGAAGAACCTATAGCGACAGTAACTCTTACAAATGCCCAAAAGGAAGCTCTAAAAGAAAACAAGAAGAAGGATGCAAAAGCTTTATTTTTTATTTAGCAAGCTATTATTGAAGAGTTGTTCCCAAGAGTCATGAAGGCTTCAACATCTAAAGAGGCTTGGAAGGTGTTGCAAGAGGAGTTCCAAAGAAATGGAAGGGTGAGAGCTATTAAGCTCCAAACTCTTAGAAGGGAGTTGGAGATTATGAAGATGAATAAATCTGAAAAGTTGAATGAGTATTTCTCCAGAGTGACTGAAATGATTAATCAAATTGGTTTGTATAGGGAATTAGTTGCAGATAAGAGAATTGTGGAGAAGATTCTCATCCGCTTGCTTGAAAAGTATGATAGTATAGTATCTATTATTGATGAAACAAAGGAGATTGCCACATCAAGTGTTCTATAGCTGATGGCATCACTAGAAACTCATGAGCAAAGGTTGATGAGACACTCTGAGAAATCTGTTGAAAGTGCTTTTCAATCTAAAATCAACTTGGCAACAAAATCAAAAGGGTCATCATCTCAAGGGCATCAAAAAGAAGAAAGTTTTAGAAGAAGAAACCAAAGAAGAAGAGGAAGAAGTCCTTATGGCACAAATTCATGTGCTGAAAATTTTGAAAGGAGATGTAGTATCTACAAAATGACCAATCATGTTAATAAGGACTATTGGTTTAAGGGGAAGCCACAATGCTACAATTGTAAAAGATTTGGTCACTTAGAAAAGAATTATAAATTGAGGAATCAATTACAAGCTGCAAATGTGTTTGAAGAAGAAGAAGAAAATGAACAAGGCAGTATGTTTTATGCAAGTTGTTAAGTAGCAAGTGAAAGAAGAAATGATGTTTGGTTGCCTGATAGTGGATGCAGTAATCACATGATAGAAAATAGGGATCTCTTTACAAGAATAGATGATGGCATGAACGTACAAGTAAGAATGGGCAATGGAGATTTATTTCAATCAAGAGAAAGGGCACAATTTGCATCCAAAAAAGGAGGGAACAAAATTCATCCACAATTTGTTGCTAGTTACAGATTTGGATCATAATTTGCTAAATGTTGGTCAACTTGTGGAAAATGGATATGTTGTCCATTTTGAAGATGATGGTTGTGTTATATATGACAAAAGGAGGGGAAAAAAACTGGTGGAAAATATAACAATAAAGAGAGGTAGAAGCTTTGAATTGACTTTCAGCTATGGTGGAAATGTGGGTTTGAAAGCACAAGTTAAGGATGAGTCTTGGTTGTGGCACAAAAGGCTAGGACATTTGCATTTTCAAGGATTGAAGCTACTTCAAGTGAAGAACATGGAGCATGGGATACAAAACATTGAAGATAAGCAGAGCATATGTGGAGGTTGTGCTTTAGGAAAACACCACAGAGACTCTTTTCCAAGTGAAGGACTAGGAGAGCCAAAAGGATGCTGGAGCTGGTTCATACAAATGTATGTAGATCAATGAAGAGTCCATCTCATGCTAGAAATAGGTACTTTATCTTGTTTATTGTTTATTTTACAAGGATGACATAGGTACACTTCATGGAACAAAAATTTCAAGTATATGGTATCTTGAAAAAATTCAAAAACTATACTGAAAAGCAAAGTCGTTGTTATATAAAGGCCTTGAGAAGTGACAGAGGTAAGGAGTATGTACACTTCAAGAGAATTTGACAAGTTTTGTGAAGATGAAGGCATTGAAAGACAACTCACTATTGGGTACACTCCTAAAAAAATCGAGTATCGGAAAGGAAGATTCAAACTGTAATGGAGATGGCCAAAACAATGCTAACAGATAAAGGGTTGCAAAATTCCTTCAAGGCTGAAGCTGTTTGGACTGCAGTTCACTTGATAAACAAAAGTCGCACTAAAGTTTTGAAAGATGTGACTCCACTAGAAGCTTGGAGTGGGAGAAAACCATCAGTGAGACATTTAAAAGTCTTTGGAAGTGTGTGGTATTCTCGAATTCTAAAAGAAAAAAGATACAAGATGGATGAAAGAAGTTAAGCTCTCATTTTTGTAGGGTATGCATCAAATACAAAAGGCTATAGATTGTGGAACGTAAGGAGAAGTATAATTGTACAGATGTGTTGGTTGATAAAGAAACTACTTGGAATTGGGAGAAAACAAGATGCAGAAACAAGCAGCAGTTTTGGAGGATGATACTAAAAACAAAGACAAAAATATTGAAGAATTACCACCAAGAGTTGATCTATCATCATCCTCAAGTGATGGTTCAAGCTCTAGTTCATCAAGTCCAAGTAGTACTCCAAGAAAAATGAAAAGCATTGCTGAAATTTATGAATCATGCAATTATTGCATGGTAGAGCCAAGAAATTTTGAGGAAGCCATTAAAGATAATTCTTGGAAGAATGCTATGGAGGAAGAACTTCAAATGATTGAAAAAAATAGAACATGGGAGCTGGTAGACAAGCCAAAAGATAGAGAAATTGTTGGAGTGAAGTGGATCTATAAGATAAAACATAGGTCTGAGGGGTCTATATTAAAGAACAAAGCAAGGCTTGTAGCAAAAGGGTATTTAGAACAACCATGAATTGATTTCCATGAAACATTTGCACCTGTATCTCGCAAAGAGACAATTAGAACTCTCATTGCACTGGCAGCTCAAAAGGGTTGGTTGCTATAGAAACTAGATGTCAAATCAGCCTTCTTGAATGGAGAGTTGAAAGAAGAAATTTATGTTGAACAACTAGAGGGTTTTGTCATCAAAGAAGAAGAAGAAAAATTTTACAAGTTACACAAGGCACTATATGGGCCGGAACAAGCACCTCGTCAGTGGTACAATCAGATTGACAATTATTTTATTTGCAATGGTTTTGGAGATGATGAGAACATGATGGATGAGTTCAAAAAAGATATGATGAGGAGATATGAAATGAGTGACATGGGAATGTTACATCATTTTCTTGGTCTTAAAATTCATCAACAATCAGATGGAGCTTTTGTTTCGCAACAAAATTATGCTGAAATGATGTTGAAGAAGTTCAATATGTATGGCTACAAAACAATAGCAACACCACTTGCAGTTAATGAAAAGTTGATGAAAAAAGATTGAGGAAGGAAAGTTGATAGCACTATGTATAGAAGTATTGTAGGAAGCTTGTTATATCTTACTCCAAGTAGACCAAACATTATGTATGCGTCAAATTTGTTGTCCGGATTTATGCAAGATCCCAACCATTTTCATCTCGGAGAAGCAAAAAGAGTTATGAGATATATAAGAGGAACGTTGGCTTATGGAATTACGTATATAACGAGTGAAGATGTTAATTTGATTGGATTTTGTAACAGTGATTGGACTGGTTCTGCAGATGACATGAAGAGCACAACAGGGTTTGTTTTCTCACTTCGTTCAGGTGTGTTCTCATGGAAATCAAGGAAACAAGAAACAATTGCACAATCTTCAGCAAAAGCTGAATATGTATCTACTGCAATGGCAACCTCAAAAGTTGTATGGCTAAGAAGGATATTAGAAGATGTTGGAGAACAATAAAAAAAAAGCAACAAGGATTGCTTGTGAAAAAAAATCTAAAATTTCCATGGCAAAGAACCCAATTTAGAATAGCAAAGCAAGACATATTACAGTAAAACATCACTTTATTCGAGAAAGATTGAAGAAGAAGAAATTGAACTTGTATATTGCAGGTCAGAAAATAAAATTGCAGATATATTTACCAAACCTCTACGAAAGGAGAAGTTTCTGATGCTCAGAGAATTAATGAGAATTGAAGAACAACACATTAAGGGGAAGTGTTAGAGTTAATGGGATGTTCTGCTGAAGCTACTGTAGTGTCTACTAAAGTTACAATGATACTTGGTGAAGTTCAAGTGATATAGGATAAAGTTATAATGATAAGAGTTTGACTTCAGGTAGTATCTTTTAGAGTTACAGTGAAGTGTTGAAGAGTTAAAGTATATTGAATGTATGAGTCCGATAGTCAGAAGGGTAGTTTGGTAATTTAGTCATATGTTGATGTTATTTAATGTAACAAATTTAATGGGCCTGTGAGAAGAACTGATTGTGAAAAAGTAGAGTAAACTGAAGATATTGGTGAAAAAGAGAGAGTAGTGTGCTCTAGTTCTTTGAAGAAATTTCATGTTTTTCCCTTGTTTAATCCTCTTAAAACTAACACTTACATATTGTATGTGTGATTTATTTAAATCCTCCAATAATATGGCAGCACATACAATAGATGATTGAATTAATGAGTTTAATTTCCAATTCCATGAACAGTTTGGCATAGTAAAACTTACCCCAATAAATCTGATTACTCTTCTCATTACTCAACCCGGATCCCTAACCTCTGCATCGCAATGTGACCGGCCCGATTCCAAAAAAAGACAAGCTCCATTCGAATATAAGGCCTAATCGTGAATCAGCAGATAACAAACCATAATACAAAATAAACTCGAGTTCAGAAAGAACATAGAGTCATAAGGGTCCATAGGCCCTATACAACGTCTGGTCCCTATACGGGTCCTACACAAAGTAAACAACTCTCAAAACATAAGATAAGGGAGACCCTCAGACCTCGGATCTCCAAGACAGTCTCTCCTCAACACCACCCTTAGACCTTGGAATCTGTAAAAGAGAGAAAGAACAAATGCATGAGCTTTCGAATGGAATGCCCAGTAAGTACCCTTGCGGGTAACAAAGACATAGTGAAATCATGTCAAGTAAAAGACCTCATCCCAAGAAAACATAACCTTAGGGGTCTACCACAAATAAATTCAAAGGCACGACCCCTAACAACAGAAGCCCTCAAGCTCTGTATTGAGTTTCAAAGAAAAACTCAAGGTTACTCCCGGCCAGCAAACCCAGCTACGCGCTGTGAACACAACCCTCTCCGTCGATTCACCCTCCTAGAACTCCGGTAGTACCACCTCACCTCATAATGCAGCTAACACGATTAGCCTACCATTCCCATTGACGGGTAAGACCACCAGAGAATCGCCTCTCTAGCACGGCAGGCTGAAATGCCAGGGGGTCCTATCCCTGAATATTTCCCTATCGGAGCCCCCACGCTCCACTAAGTCCGGGCAGTAGACCACAACGAAATCAGGGATACCAACATCCCAAAAACAACATACAAGCTCAAACAAGAATCTAAAATAGACAAGGATGCATGTATGACATCAATGAAGCATAACAAGCATATTCAAGTTCAAAGGAACTCCGAAGAGTAGGTACTATGCAAGTGTATTTACCTTCGGTTGGAACTAGATGTCCTCCTAGTTTTCTCTTGAGTGCCTTACAACTCCCCGAGAGTATCTGGCATACAGAGTTGCTGTTAGAGTCAAGATTCTAATAAATCCTTCTATGTCTTGTTACACATGCACGCCTATCGTTCTTGTTGGGTCTAGGCCCACTAACGGGTCCTAATGACCATCTCCCTGGTTATCGGCCCTTTTTCCCTTTTCAATGTTCTTCAGTTGACTTTAGACCCAAACTTAGTCAACCCTAGTCAACTTTACTTCACTCGTCGAGTTTGAACCCTAATTGTCCGTCTCTATTCAACTTAGTTGAATTGGGCCAATCTCTTAAGCCCATTAAACAATTTAATACTAAACCTGACTTACGTAGTTATTTGAGCCCAGCCCATTGGGCTTTCAAACCAATGGACTCAATCTCCTTCTAGTAACTTGATTCTAATCTTGGTCTACCTTAGCTATTTAGCCAATCTAATTCATTAGATTTTCTAAATTGGATCAATTAATTAGACCCAAAACAAATGTTAGACCTAAGTTTACTTCATTCCCTTTAATTAACCAACTAGTCAATTATCGTGACTTTATGTCTAGGTTTTTCCACTTAATTAATTAATTCAATTAATTTAATGATTTACCTTTGGGTCTAGGATGACTCGCTAATTGAACAAATTTAATCATCTCCATCAATTATTTTAACCAAATTCGTTCATTTGATTTAATCCGACTTAGACCCAAACCCACTTAAATTGGACCAAACAATACAACAGATAAACACATATGACTAAATCAAATCTAAAAAAAACTAACTAGATTAATCACTGATTTTGTCATACTTTCTAAAGTCTCAATTAACTATTTAATTATTGTTTTATTTTTTTTTCATCTTCTTCAACCTTCCTCTCTCTCTCTCGCGACCGACACCACCACCGTTGATCATCTCGCCGGCAAGCTCCGAGCAATGGCCCCCTAGTTCGGGTCCACCGCCGAGGGCCTCCTGCCCACGATCATCTCCTCCGGAGTACAGCCTGCCTTCCCCCATTCACGGAAACTCCCAAGCTTTCGGCCGTGCTTTCACAATCTCCGACGAGCTCACACAAACACCACTGTCGCATGTAAACCACACTATACTATACAACAAGGGTAATATCACTTACAGGAAGATCGCAGACGACGAGACAGTGCCTCTAGTAGCATTCCCAACAGCCGGCGTGAGCTCTGTCCTCTTCGGCGATCTAAGCTGTGCTCACCACGTGTAGCACCAACCTTTACTTAGCCGTCTCAACCTTCTCCTACTCCTGGTGTCTTGCTAAGCGGCCCCGTGCTCGACTGAAGGTACAATCCAGCAACGGTCCGCTTCTTCTTCTCCGGTTTTCACCTCACCGGAGCGCTGATCTCCTCTGGCATGTGCCCTGTAACAGGGGGTGTAGATGCCCTTTTATACTCCCAGGAGGCCAGACAAACAGTCGGCCACGCAAAACCGCCACGCCGGGCAACGGCCAGCTTCTCCGGGCGTAACGGACGGAGAGACGGCGGGGCTCGCGCTGCTGTTGGTGGGAGAGAGAGGGGAAGGGATGCCTCGGGATTTGCACCCGCAAGATGAATGGAGGAAATCATTAGATCATTTCTAACAGTCAAGATTAAATCTATCAGCCTTGGATCTGCCACTCAGCTGGACGCACGGTCCGGATGACATCGCGATCGATGGCCCGGTGAGATTTTTTTGCCTCGATCTTAAGACGATCTTAAGATCGACGTCTTAAGATCGACGGTCCTAACTCACCCGCACCGTGGGATCACCTCCACCATACTTTCCATCTTTGCCTTGGATCCAAACACGATGAGATGGATTTACTCACAGGTCGACACGTGGCCTCTCCGTGGCCATTATAACGCTTTGAGATGTACAACGATCCGAGATCTTTTAATCTCGGCCGTGGATTCGTTTGTATAAGACCCTTGTCTCTAACAAATTAACCAAAGGTCCCTCCTTCATTTTAGGTTACATTCTAGTCCTCCTCCAGAGAGAGGGAAAAATTCTCCTTTGAACCTCAACACTTTTAAAAATTACCAATCAGTCCTCTTGACACTACTACCCCTAATTAGGATTTATATATATATATATATATATATATATATATATATATATATATATATATATTGTCCACTTTCTCCCACTTAATTAAATCATTTAATTAATTAGGAAAAACCAATAATCCAATTTAAAGGAATTAACTCACTTTATTCCAATAAATCCTTGGATTTTACATCTTCCATGAAGACCCTTACCATATATAATCATATCCACTAAATGTTTAATTAGATCCCTAGGTGATCAAACGAAAGGTTACACCCTTTTCATATCATCCCTCCTAAATAATAATTTCATTTTCTTTGATTCCGTTATTCTATGTGAGATTGAGCAATATATATTTAAGCCCAAATTTTTTATATATTTATATTGAACCCCCTCATGGAATATCTAACTAAGTGGATAATGACATCATCCATTATATTTAAAATTTATTTCTTAATTAAACACATTTCCTTGTTAATCCTTAAACTTACGATCAAGATTCTTCACATATGAATCCCCAAAACCTTTTATTACAGCCCTTATTTCTTTAAACCATTAGATGCAAGTCTATTATCCTCAAAATTTATTTTATTTTAATATTTTTAATCCTCTAATCCTCTTAATTAACTTATTCATCCCATTTCCAGTTATTAATTCTTTTAATTCGCCTCATAATTTTAAATGCCTATTGTACCCTTATTATATAGATTTTCCATATTTTTCCGAAAATCATGTCGTTACAATATAAGCTTGAGCGAGAATAACAACAAAGCATCAATCAATGAAAATATGATGGTTGTGATTTCCATATGTAGCAAGAAGAAATGCACACAATTTAACAAATTTAAGTTATACCCTAACTCTAGCCCTAAAAATTATCAAAGGGTTGAATTTGGTAAAAATTTTGGCAGAGCTTCCCCTTGTAAAATTGATGTATACAAATTTGTACAACCATTCCCACAAGCTCTACATTGAGCATATTCGCACCAAAATCAAACATTCAAATCAAATTACATTAAAGGTGGAAGCTTGGCGGAGTTTGATGGAGTGGCCGAAGAGAAGACAAGAAAATAAAAAGTGTAGCCCCCACCCTCATTTTAACCTAAAAGATATAATGTCGTTGTTACGGATATATTTGGTAAGACGCGTATCATCGACCTAAATGGCTACCTGTCATACATAGGACTATGTCCCTTTGGCCGCGCGGCAATATCACCAAATATCCTAATATAATTCCGTTCGGCAAACAAAAATGAGGGTTCAATCCCACAAACAAGTCCGTCGGAATTATAGAAACCTTCTTATCCATAAGGCGTGAGGATCTCATAAGGTGCTTATAGCCACCTAGGGAAGAAAACATCTAATGCCTCTACAGTGAGTAGATCTTATCCACTTGCCTCTACAGTAGGCAGATATTTTCTACTTACCTACGTAGCACCTACGCAGCAGGCAAAAATTTTCTTACCGCCTTAGAAGATATTTACTCACCGCCTTACTTACCGCCTTACCCACCGCCTTTCCTAAACCGCCTTTAAGCTACTATAAAAGAAGGGCAATGATAGAAAGAGAAGAGGAAGAAAAATCATTACACACTCATGTCTAAGACTTCCTTCTCACACGCTTTCTGACTTAAGCATCAGAGTTAAATCCGGGCAAGAAGGCCCAATTCCGATTCCTCCCTTCTCCTTTTTACAGATTCGTCCCAAAGCAAAGAGCTGATAATTCCGATCGGAATTCTAAAGCGCTCCCTGCGTTCCTTGTTCAGAAGTTGAAGCGTCCACACCATCTATAAATTTCAACCATTTGTTCAAGGCTGAGACCAGATCACGAAGCAACAGTAGCCAAAGCGTGAGGGGGACCAGTTTTTGGCATCAATAGTTTGGCGCCGTCCGTGGGGACCCTTACAAAAAGCTAAATGATTACTACCAGAAGATCAAAACGAATCCAAGAACAAGGAGCACCTAGTAATCCTGAAGGACCTGGTGAAGTCTGAGTGCATGAGGAGATTCCGTCGGACAATCCACTTATCTTACCTCATTCGGAAAATCGTTCCGTCCCACCCCTGGAATCCATCCCGGAGTTTTATCTTAACATACAACAACAATTAGAGCAGTTAGCTAAAGCTGTTCATACTTTGACTCATCCGCCACTTCCTCCCACACGAACTCCACCAAATGTGCCAACAGCCCCACTAGCCAATTCCGAAAGCAGAGGGAGGACAAGGACTCGCACCCATGGAGAAAGAAGGGAGAGAACCACCTTCTCAGCTAGTTCAGAACCTCCCTCCGTTCGACGTCGAGAGAAAGCTGCCACAAGAACGGAACGGCATACAAGGACGGAACGGACAAGAACATAACGGAATAGTCCATTTGCTCCCTCTTGTTGTGAAGGACACGCGAGACAAGATCCCTCTTGAGGAAAACAGAAATCCGAACGGCATGTTCTCAACATATGCTCACCCTTTATCAAGGAAATATTGGAGGAGTAAGTTCCTGATAGTTTCTGACCACCTGCTATGATTGCATATGAAGGCAAAACCGATCCGTCTCGTCACTTAAAGTCCTTACGATGAAGATCTTTGCTCTCTGGAATTACCGACGCTCGTATGTGCGAGAGCTTTTCCCGCTACTTTAGAGGGAAAAAGCATAAAGGCTGGTTTGTCGATCTTCCATCTAGCACGATTCCTTCTTTTCAAGTTCTAGCGGTCGCTTTTTAGCTTATTTTGCTAATTACTCAAAGCAAAAGAAAACTCCGTCTACCCTTATGCGGCGTTAAGCAGCGAGGGTGAAACACTCCAAGCCTATTTAAACCGTTTCATAGATGAAGCCGCCAAATGTTGCGGACCTTATTCAGCGCATGGGCGTGACTATCCTGATGGAGGGTTTGCTAGAATCCCCTTTTCGTTTTTCCCTCACTTTGGATCCCCCGAAAACCATCCGCGCCCTCATGATCCATGCCCAAAAGTATATCAATTCTGATGAAATTTATACGGGCTGGGAAGAGGAGGTTCGACGTGCCTCCATAGAAATCCAGAAGGGAAAAGCCCATCAAAATGTCAATAGAAGGCCCACAGAAATCCGAAAGGAGGGAGGATGGCGCAAGGATCGCAAGGGTGAGAATAGAGGTCCGGAAACTTCAACACGCCCACAGCGACATATGCTACAACCTAGAGAATCTTCAAAAGAAGGGAAAATTGTCAGATACGATCACCATACCCCACTAAATCAAACCAGAAGCCATATTTTTATGCAAATACAGGATCAACAACTCTTGACATGGCCAGAACCAGCAAAGAATCCAGAACTACAAAAGAACAGCAAAAGATATTGCAAATTTCATCAAGCTAGGGGACATGACACAAAAAAATGCACCCATTTGATGAACACCATAGAAGATGTCATTAGAAGGGGACAATTGGAGCAGTATATCAACATTGAGGTCCAAGAGGAGCTGAAAACTTTACAGCTTGAAGAAGAAAAAGGGGAGATGGTCGGATTTATTAGCGGTGGTCCTGGGTGTGGTGGCGAAAGTTCCGCCTCTCGAAAAAGCTACGCCCCAATGGTGGGAGTGGCGCAGGAAACAGAAGCTCCACAAAGAAGGTCTCGGCCTATGGCCCCCATCATTTTTTATGACAACGATGTCAGTAGGGTTCGCCACCCACATGACTACGCCTTGGTCATCGCCATCATGGTTTCCAGCTTCGAAATGAAAAGAGTTCTGGTAGACAGTGGAAGTTCAGTGGACATTCTTTTCTGGAGCGCCTTCGTAAGAATGAGGTACGATGCAGACAACTTGCTCCCCGTAAAATCATCTTTAGTGGGATTTTCCGGAGGGGTTGTACAGCCAGAAGGTGTAACGCCCCGACCCGGTTTCCGAGACCTCGGGCACGTCAGCAGATCGGCCGTATCCAAGTAGAGACGAGCCCCACTCGAATACAAGGCCTAAAATGATAAGCAGATAATATAAGAAACCAAAAGACAATCGATAAATGAACCACAAAGTCTCAGCGGAAGCATATTAAAATCAAATGAGGGTTCATAGCCCTCTACATAATGCATGCCCTACAAGTGTCCTAATAAAATAAATGACAATGCTCTCTCACACAAAAGAAAACAACTTAGGGAGGTCCTCCAACCTCAGCAATATCCCGCCCCAACTCTCAACGTCACTGAGCTCGAGTCTACCTACTCCTCAGGACCTGAAATGAGAGAAGAGAAAAGTCGTGAGCTTTCGAAAGGAAAGCTCAGTAAGTACCCTGCAGGAATCACAATGGTCAGCTGGAACAGATATCAAAATATTGGATCACCAAATAAAGGGCCTACACCCCATACAAACAAACAGATCCTAACATCCAGCTACGGCCCTCAGAGAACTGGATGAGAAGTCCAAGAACAGCTCAGCAAATATTTCCCCGGACGGCCGACCTCGGTACGTAATAGAAAGCGACCTCGGGGCAAACAACGCGATACTCGAGCGTGGCGGCGAACTTTACGCAGTCGGTAGCGCCACCTCTACGTGTCAACACGGCCAGCAAATCAACCCCACTGACAGGGACGGAACCTCAGACTCCACTGTTACCGGGCGGAAGATCAGAACCTAGTTGACACGTGCCTCCCGGCCAGCACACAAGACCATGTGCCGATGATCAAGTGTCGGCCCACGGGTGGGTAGTCCAACTAAGTATAGCAACAAACGGTAGTCCTAAACTACCACAAGCAATTCAACCATGCACATAATAGGAAAGATATCAATCAAATTATCAATGGGCATGTATCAACAAGAGTAAGTACAAAACAAGATCATGCTAACAGATAGCATCCAACAAAGCAAGAAAACCCATGCAAGGGTGGAAACAAGGCAAGAGTGACTTACCTCTGATCGCAATCCAATCGAACACTCTGAATCTGTCCCGTCGAAGTACCACGCACCTCGACAATATCTGTATACACAGATCTATACTCAACGCACGTCCAAGTGTTTAATAAAATTATCACTTATAATTCACATGTTACCAAATGGGTCCTGCCCAATAAATTCAACTCAAACCTTTAATTAATCTTAATTTCTTAATTATCTAGGATATACCCTTTATCCTCAACTTTACAAAGTGGCCCCAGAGGCCAAACCCACTTGATCACAACACCACTAAAATAATAATTCTCAAGAACCTCAAAAATAATACCAATGCAGAATTTCTGAACTCCATGCGCAGTCCCAATGAACAACCTATATCTTTTGATCCAGAGACCCGATCGAGTTGATCTAAACCTCATTGTAAAGATCTCTTCTTTAACTTTCCCATGATATAAACATGTCCCCATCAGGTATCTACAGGTTGCCCAGCACTCCCCCTAAGTGGACAGCCAATCTGCAGTAGACCAATTCGCTTATATAATTTCATCACTGTTATACCCTTTAATTATCCAACCAAGCAAAGCCATTCTAAGTGAACTAAATTAGGCACATCACCACCAACCACTTTTCTATTTCCTAAACAACTAATCCATGGATTTCCATCTCTAGAAGCTAGGCTTCAACATCAACACCATCATCATCCTACCTCTAATAAATTCAGATGCACCAACCTTGACGCGTTCTCTGAACTGCTCCCACAGCCCTCACAAATATCTAGTCACGGTCATTTAGTACCATGTCATCTCCACATAAAATCACGAAATATTCTTTTAACTATTATCCTCACGACCTCTAAAGGTCATCACTCATAGTCTCATAATAAACACAAGCCTGGACCACTATTCATCCCAAATACAACAAGAGATCAACCCCATGAATGCTTTCAAATTAATATTATCTTCAAAGAGAATGTCAGAATCCAACACATCATTGAATGTTCCCAAAGATCCATTCAACTCAACTCATCCATAACTTAAAAACATGGATGCCCACAACCATGCCTTCCATCTCCAACATTCGTCCCATCTTTGCAAACCTTTGTACAAAACCTATTCAAAGCCTCAACCAATCATTGTGATTTTCCTCAGATGCATGCATATAAACCAAGCTAGTGAGCTATAAATTCCACTCTAGGAAATTATCAAAGTTAATGTCCTGACCTTTCTTAACTATGATCATCAATTTCAGTTTTATACACCAAGGTAACCTCCTGCAAACCTCTCTATCACCATACTGCATACATAAACTTCATCAAGGACTCAACTATTCCTTCTTGCATTCATAGCACATTTCAACAAGGTTTTCAAAGAAATAATACCACCCCTACAGCCATCATCATTCTCTCTCTAAAAGTACACTCAATTGCCTCATAATGTCACCACTTCTCTCCATCACACTTGTTCTTATCTCTCACCAGCAACCTTTATCCTCTAACAACATCAATCAATCCACTGTCTTCTTTCAAGACCGTACTACTACCTATATGCATCAACCAGCCCAGTCAACATCAAAGAAGGAAAAACTCCACCCTCCTTGCCAACACAACACCATATATAAGATTAGGAACCTATTCACACCTCACACTCTTTCCTTTACCCAGCATGAGTATTATTCTTCAATTAATTAAATTATAGCCATCTAAAACCATCATCACTTAGTAAACTATCTCACAAAATCTTTGACCTGTCTGCCTGTATATTAAAGTCATTCTAAAAATCCAAAAGAGGACATAAAAATTGAATACACCCACAGCCCTCATCCTCTACAAAGATTCACAAAGATTCTTCATAAAACTTCATTACAACTAATGAGACACTGCAAGCACACCCAATAATAGTCCAAGAAGTCACCCTCCCTGGCACCCGCTACACCAGTATCAGTCAAGAACCCAAGCCGATCTACAATTCATAAGACCATGATCATCCAACATCTATTAGTTTAGACTTCATCTAAAGCTTCACACATAAAACTACACACAAGCCAGCCCCCAAATATTAATCCTCAAAGCCTCTCTCATCCCCCATAAAACCTCAGAGAGTTCTCATCATTCATTTGGTTATGATTTAATAACAGTTCATCTATATAACCCCTTGAAAATATCCATCACAAATCCTCATCTCATGCATGTATTCTTCTCTAAACAACCAGACACATACCAACTACTATATAGCCTAAGGCATTAAAGAAGTCATGCTTGCTGGTATCACTAGATGGGATCAAGTGCTTATCCAGAGGTGGCGGCAATGATTGCCCAACGCCTCTGGGAAATGGTCCAGTTACACGCTGCGCTCCTCCGCCTCCTTTTCCTGGTTCTCCAGCAACCGATGGAGCCGCTTCAGGCATTTTCGGAAGCCGCAGTCTTGACGGCCTTCGAGGCCGAGATGATGGACAGGGAGAAGAGGAGCAAACGTACGAGTGGAGGCGGCGTCTAGGTTTAGAGCTTGCGAGGATGGCTAGGGTTTCCTAGTCATTATTCTTTTATATGTTGCTTGGAGAGATCTTAGGAGATCTTCGATTTCGTTAGTAAGGGATATCACGCAACGAAATCTCCTTCTATCCTTATCTGGTCAACCCGTGATCGCGTGGAGAGAGCGTAAGCAGCGGCGGCGCTTCCGGCGTGTAAATGCGAAGTAGTTGCCTCGTGATCAACCTACCGACGATGAAGCGGTCTACTGCAACACCTGCTTGCGGTTGGGCCGGTGAGGGGCGTCCTAAAGCGAAGCTAATCCGGTGGAATTTAAAAGTTGTTAAGGGAAACTCGTTTCCCTGTATCCAAACCCACATCTTTATCAGAGGACACAATAACCGTTGGATCAAAAGAAAATAAGTCATGTTTAATCTAGACCGTCCGGTCCTACCAAACCATTTACGTGCATGAGCTTTCACCCCCATTTGTAAAGAAGTCCCTCACATACTTTAATTCACAAAAATTGCCTCACTGTTTAATTAATGAGAGTGGGGAAAATTTCTCTCACCCCTCATATTTTCCAAATTTACATTTTAGTCCTTGGCGGACCCAATAAACTAAGTTTAACATTTTTTCCAAATTAATTCCACCCTGCACAATATATCCAAGGTTAAAGAACTCCTTCAAGTAATAGATAAATAAACAAATCATTTATCCTCAAAAGCTACATAAAATCCTGGATTTTACAATCCTCCCCCCTTACCAAAATTTCGTCCTCGAAATTTAAAAATCGAATATTCCAAGAAAATCCTCAAAAATATAATTTCCATTTATTCATAATACTTGCTTTAATAGCAAACATGAAATCCAAACAAGCCCAACCCCGGGGAAACTCCCCTTATTAACACATAATTAAAATATACCACTAAAACAAAAGTCTATCCTCTAAAACCCTTGGATTTAACAATCCTCCTCGAACCTCACTCCTGATTCTCTATATTCAAACTCGGCTCCTTGCCAGTCTCAAGCGGTGTTTGTTCCTCCTCTGTGGTGAGGTGATAGACTCGCCCTTGAGTCATCGGCCTTTGAGTGGAGGAGGATGGCTGACCTGTCCCGGCTGCCTTGCCCTTCCAATTCCCGCTTTGTTGTCCTTGAGCGGTGCAGTGAGGCGCTTGCGTGCACTCAAGATTGTTGGGGACCACTGTATTCCTCCTCCTGCACGGGCCCACGAACACAGGACACTGGGCCTTTCTATGTTCCAAACTGCCACACTTGAAACATCCCCCAGTAATCATCGGGCACTGCGCTTTCTTGTGTGGCCCTTGGCATTGAAAGCATTTGATCGGCTTCGAAGCACTACCGGAAACACCTCTGCCCCCATATGAAGCCGAAGACCCAGTTGGTCTGTCATACGGCCGGGACCTGCGCTCGGACCTCGAGCGTCCTGAACTTCTCCCAGATGATTGACCTTGGTTGTTATCCCTCCGTGTCTGTTGAAGCGCCTGTCTCAACTCTTGGATCTGTCCTATGACCTCATATGTCAGTTTCACTTGCGCTCTCCCAACATCGGGTGCCTCCTCACCAATGCCCGTCATTTGAGGTACCACATTGTTGTGAGGAGTCTGCTCATCATTCTCCCATTCCATGGTGTCAGAGGGTGAATGCGCCTCCCCACTTTCTTCATGTCCTCTCGCCATGGTGACCTGTTAAATACCACATACTTCAACTATTACGACAAGGCCCGTCAATAACTACAGGTTTAGTCAAACAACAACGGAACTCTTTTGTCAGAATAATTGTCCACACTACCCAACCCCACACTCAGCCCATCCTACCTGACTAAGTTATTAGGGCAACTAGGGTGTACGTTATCTGCATTGGCTCTAATACCACTTTAATCTGTAACGCCCCGACCCGGTTTCCGAGACCTCGGGCACGTCAGCAGATCGGCCGTATCCAAGTAGAGACGAGCCCCACTCGAATACAAGGCCAAAAATGATAAGCAGATAATATAAGAAACCAAAATACAATCAATAAATGAACAACAAAGTCTCAGCGGAAGCATATTAAAATCAAATGAGGGTTCATAGCCCTCTACATAATCCAGGCCCTACAAGGGTCCTAATAAAATAAATGACAATGCTCTCTCACACAAAAGAAAACAACTTAGGGAGGTCCTCCAACCTCAACAATATCCTGCCCCAACTCTCGACGTCCCTGAGCTCGAGTCTACCTACTCCTCAGGACCTGAAATGAGAGAAGAGAAAAGTCGTGAGCTTTCGAAAGGAAAGTTCAGTAAGTACCCTGCAGGAATCACAATGGTCAGCTGGAACAGATATCAAAATATAGGATCATCAAATAAAGGGCCTACACCCCATACAAACAAACAGATCCTAACATCCAGCGACGACCCTCAGAGTTCTGGATGAGAAGTCCAAGAACAGCTCAGCAAACATTTCCCCGGACGGCCGACCTCGGTACGTAATAAGAAACGCGACCTCGGGCGCAAACAACAATGTTTGTGGCGGCAGTTTACACTGTCGCAGTCGGTAGCGCCACCTCTACGTGTCAACACGGCCAGCAAATCAACCCCACTGACAGGGACGGAGCCTCGGACACCACTGTTACCGGGCGGAAGATCAGAACCTAGTTGACACGTGCCTCCCGGCCAGCACACAAGACCATGTGCCCATGATCAAGTGTCGGCCCACGGGTGGGTAGTCCAACTAAGTATAGCAACAAACGGTAGTCCTAAACTACCACAAGCAATTCAACCATGCACATAATAGGAAAGATATCAATCAAATTATCTATGTGCATGTATCAACAAGAGTAAGTACAAAACAAGATCATGCTAACAGATAGCATCCAACAAAGCAAGAAAACCCATGCAAGGGTAGAAACAAGGCAAGAGTGACTTACCTCTAATCGCAATCCAATCGAACACTCTGAATCTGTCCCGTCGAAGTACCACGCTCCTCGACAATATCTGTATACACAGATCTATACTCAACACACGTACAAGTGTTTAATAAAATTATCACTTATAATTCACATGTTACCAAATGGGTCCGGCCCAATAAATTCAACTCAAACCTTTAATTAATCTTAATTTCTTAATTATCTAGGATATACCCTTTATCCTCAACTTTACAAAGTGGCCCCAGAGGCCAAACCCACTTGATCACAACACCACTAAAATAATAATTCTCAAGAACCTCAAAAATAATACCAATGCAGAATTTCTGAACTCCATGCGCAGTCCCAATGAACAACCTATATCTTTTGATCCAGAGACCCGATCGAGTTGATCTAAACCTCATTGTAAAGATCTCTTCTTTAACTTTCCCATGATATATAACACGTCCCCATCAGGTATCTACAAGTTGCCCAGCACTCCCCCTAAGTGGACAGCCAATCTGCAGCAGACCAATTCGCTTACATAATTTCATCACTGTTATACCCTTTAATTATCCAACCAAGTAAAGTCATTCTAAGTGAACTAAATTAGGCACATCACCACCAACCACTTTTCTATTTCCTGAACAACTAATCCATGGATTTCCATCTCTAGAAGCTAGGCTTCAACACAAACACCATCATCATCCTACCTCTAATAAATTCAGATGCACCAACCTTGACGCGTTCTAAGAACTGGTCCCACAGCCCTCACAAATATCTAGTCACGGTCATTTTGTACCATGTCATCTCCACATAAAATCACGAAATATTCTTTTAACTATTATCCTCAAGACCTCTAAAGGTCATCACTCATAGTCTCATAATAAACACAAGCCTGGACCACTATTCATCCAAAATACAACAAGAGATCAACCCCATGAATGCTTTCAAATTAATATTATCTTCAAAGAGAATGTCAGAATCCAACTCATCATTGAATGTTCCCAAAGATCTATTCAACTCAACTCATCCATAACTTAAAAACATGGATGCCCACAACCATGCCTTCCATCTCCAACATTCGTCCCATCTTTGCAAACCTTTGTACAAAACCTATTCAAAGCCTCAACCAATCATTGTGATTTTCCTCAGATCCATGCATATAAACCAAGCTAGTGAGCTATAAATTCCACTCTAGGAAATTATCAAAGTTAATGTCCTGACCTTGCTTAACTATGATCATCAATTTCAGTTTTATACACCAAGGTAACCTCCTGCAAACCTCTCTATCACCATACTGCATACATAAACTTCATCAAGGACTCAACTATTCCTTCTTGCATTCATAGCACATTTCAACAAGGTTTTCAAAGAAATAATACCACCCCTACAGCCATCATCATTCTCTCTCTAAAAGTACACTCAATTGCCTCATAATTTCACCACTTCTCTCCATCACACTTGTTCTTATCTCTCACCAGCAACCTTTATCCTCTAACAACATCAATCAATCCACTGTCTTCTTTCAAGACCGTACTACTACCTATATGCATCAACCAAATTCTACCAACATCAAAGAAGGAAAAACTCCACCCTCCTTGCCAACACAACACCATATATAAGATTAGGAACCTATTCACACCTCACACTCTTTCCTTTACCCAGCATGAGTATTATTCTTCAATTAATTAAATTATAGCCATCTAAAACCATCATCACTTAGTAAACTATCTCACGAAATCTTTGACCTGTCTGCCTGTATATTAAAGTCATTCTAAAAATCCAAAAGAGGACATAAAAATTGAATACACCCACAGCCCTCATCCTCTACAGCATTCACAACATTCTTCATAAAACTCGTACAACTAACAGACACTCGCAAGCACACCCAATAATAGTCCAAGAAGTCACCCTCCCTAGCACCCGCTACACCAGTATCAGTCAAGAACCCAAGCCGATCTACAATTCATAAGACCATGATCATCCAACATCTATTAGTTTAGACTTCATCTAAAGCTTCACACATAAAACTACACACAAGCCAGCCCCCAAATATTAATCCTCAAAGCCTCTCTCATCCCCCATAAAACCTCAGAGAGTTCTCATCATTCATTTGGTTATGATTTAATAACAGTTCATCTATATAACCCCCTGAAAATATCCATCACAAATCCTCATCTCATGCATGTATTCTTCTCTAAACCAACAGACACATACCAACTACTATATAGCCTAAGGCATTAAAGAAGTCATGCTTGTTGGTATCACTAGATGGGATCAAGTGCTTATCCGACAGGTGACGACGGCGGTGCCCAACGCCTCCGATAAATGGTCCAGTTACACGCTGCGCTCCTCCGCCTCCTTTTCCTGCTTCTCCAGCAACCGATGGAGCCGCTTCAGGCCGACAGAAGCTGCTCGGAAGCCCGGACGGTCTACGCTCAGGCCGAGATGATGGACAGGGAGAAGAGGAGCAAACGTACGAGTGGAGGCGGCGTCTAGGTTTAGAGCTTGCGAGGATGGCTAGGGTTTCCTAGTCGTTCTTCTTTTATATTTTGCTTGGAGAGATCTTAGGAGATCTTCGATTTCGTTAATAAGGGATATCACCAACGAAATCTCCTTCTATCCTTATCTGGTCAACCCGTGATCGTCGTCGGAGAGACGGGTAACGCGGCGGCGCTTCCGCGTGTAAATGCGAAGTAGTTGCCTCGTGATCAACCTACCGACGCTGATGAACGGTCTCTGCAACACCTGCGCGGTTGGACGGCTGAGGACGTCCCTCGTGGCGAAGCTAATCCGGTGGAATTTAAAAGTTGTTAAGGGAAACTCGGTTCCCTTCCCTGTATCCAAACCCACATCTTTATCAGAGAACACAATAACCGTTGGATCAAAAGAAAATAAGCCATGTTTAATTTAGACCGTCCGGTCCTAACAAACTAATTACGTGCATGAGCTTTCACCCCCATTTGTAATGAAGTCCCTCACATACTTTAATTCACAAAAATTTCCTCATTGTAATTCATGAGAGTGGGGAAAAATTTCTCTCACCCCTCATATTTTCCAAATTTACATTTTAGTCCTTGGCAGACCCAATAAACTCAATTTAACATTTTATCCAAATTAATTCCACCCTTCACAATAAATCCAAGGTTAAAAGAACTCCTTCAAGTAATAGATAGTTAAACAAATCATTTATCCCCAAAAGCTACATAAAATCCTGGATTTTACAGAAGGAATGATCACGTTGCCAGTTACGGTAGAAAATTCGCCAAGATGGTCAACGGTGACAACAAATTTTCTAGTTGTACGCTGTGCTTCAAGTTACAATGTGATTCTTGGTAGGCCAACCCTTAACGCCTTGAAAGCAATAATTTCCACTTATCATCTTCTCCTCAAATTTCCGACCGAGAGTGGTAGTGGAGAAGTAAGAGGGGATCAACCCTTGGCACGACAATGTTATGTTTCGACTCTCAAAGGAAAAGTTCTAAAGAAAGGCAAAACAAGAGTTTCGAAGCCATGTTGATCAACAAAAGCCGAACGGGGAAGCTAACTCCTAACTGGGAAGGCCCTTACGTCATATAGAGAGTTGTCCTAGCGGGCACCTATTATCTAGTGAATATAGAAGGAAAAACGCTCTAGCGTCCATTTCATGCTGAACACCTGCGACGATACTATCAGTAAATTCTGTAGCCGTCTCCTAAATGTTTCATGAAATAAAGCTTAAGTTTTTCCTAGACAAAAATGAGGTGAAAATCCCATTCTACAAAAATGAAGTGAAAATCTCATTCCTAAAAGATGAGTCAGAATTATCCTACAAGGATAAACGATAACTCTCATCCAGAAACAAGGGGCAAAAATCCCGATCGAAATATGAGGCAACAATCTCATTTACAAAGGCAAGGATCTTACTTAACAAATCAAAGTCCCATGATTGGACTAAGAAGAGAAGAAACTGCCATGAAGTTTAATTTACGAGCCAAATGAAGAAAGAAAGGCTTGCGAAAGACCTCTTAAAATGGTTAAAACCATCACTCGGAAATAAATCTTCACCAAAGTAAAGGTTTGTTTTTCATTCATGTAAATAGAAATTACATTCCAAGATGACTAAGTCTTTACAAAACATGTTATAAAAACTCCTAAGAACCACGGCCTTCTGGGCGGTCAGTTGCTTCTGGAGGAGTTTGAGTTAGAGGTTCAGAAGGCTGCAGGAGCCTCTGGAGTCTTTATAATCTGTAGCTCTTTTAGCTCCGTAAATTTCTTCAAGACTCCAGCAAGCCCCATAGACAAAACTTCCGTAGGAGGAACATGGTGGCCAAATTTGGCCGCACTCTGAGAATAAATCTGCGGGTGGCCCCTTCTTTTGCTTTCGCCCTAAGCCGAGCGACCTCCTTCTCTAGCTTATCCGCTCGTTCTATTAAATCTTTGAGTTCTTGCGAGTCGGATTTAGGAGTTTTTAATCGGGAAGCTAAGTCTTCCTTAAGTGTGTAGTGCTTGCCCTATATTTCACCCAACTCAGCTTGCACGACGGCAAGCTCAGCAACCTTCATTTTTAAATTCCATCGGGCTTTGGCGCGCTCATCTTGAGCGGATTTATGTTCCTTCATCAAACTGCTAGAGTCATCCTGTAACGTTTTGATGTTCTCCTCACCACTATGAAGGGAGCCCTCGGAATTAGCCAGCTTGACCGCTAAGTCATCTTTCTCTTTTTCCATAGCGGCCAACTGTTGAAGCCGCTCGGCTTTATCCCTCTCGAGAGCATGGATAACAGCGAGCTGCTCCTTTTCCTTTCCCTCCAAGGCCGCCACCTTAAAGCTTAACTGGGCAATATCTGCCCTACTCGCTTCCATCTTTGCCAAATCTTCTTGACAAAGATTGCCGACTCGGTCCGCCCATTGAGCAGTCTATGGAGTAACAAATGAGTTAAAGACAATAATGCCAAATTAGGAAGTAGAAGAAATATAAGAATATCATTTACCAGCATGGCCGAGCGGAAAAGTTGGTAAGTGGCCTCTTCCCTCCCAGCCCTTCGGAGTTTCGCGAAGAGCTGTTCGGGCCTCATGGCCATCAAAACATCCTTTACGGACCTGGCATCTCGAAAAGGAATATCCTCAGAAGGTAATTCCTTTCGCTGAGTTGTCGGCCTCTTTAAGGCTAAGTCCGCCACCCTAAGTTTGTCCAAGAGGGCCGCCTCTCCTGCCTCCGCCTATAAAATAAGCCTCAAGTTAAAAGTTTTTAGTAAAACCATAGATACCCTTAAGAAGTAGATTCTTACCTCTATAAGGAGGATATCCTCTGGCCGACTAGAAGAAGGGCCCTCTGAAATTGGCGATAAAGTCGAGCGGACCTCTTCCTGAGGCGAATTCGCCTGTTCACTTGTAATTCTGGGACACAATGCGTCCTCGAAATTCTTTCTCTTAGTCCTCCTCTCCCACGAAGACCCTGCAGCGGGGTCGCCTTTCTTGGAAAAGTCGACCTCTTTCCTCTTCCGCTTCCTGTTCTCCTCCTTGGAAGTGTCAGCAACTTTGCTAGATCTACTTCCTTCTTCTTCCGCCCACGAGGTAAGGGCAGGTGAACCTCACCTTCGAAAGAGGCCAAAAGGCCCTTAACGTAGCTCAAATCTTCATCCTCCATCAGATTTCCTGCAAAAATAAATTTCGAAGCAAGTTAGACATTACGATTCAAGATTAAACTGAGTTAGATGCACGAATACATCCTACCGGTAGCTACTATTAAACGACATTTAACGAGGTTTTCCTTTCTCAAGAAGTCGTCCATATAAACTTTAGATAACCCCGTCATTGACTTAAAAAGAACCTCCTCTTCTTGTGTCATCTCCTCGCAGGCAATGTCCGTTCAGGGAACCTCCCACTTGGTTCGGACATCCCACTCGGACTTACTTTTAACAAAGAAAAACTTACTCTTCCATCGCTTAATGGAAGAGGGGACTTTCCCTAGAAACTTTCTCCCTGAGCAGGTAGAAATAATACCGGTCGGCATTAGACTCTAAACATAGACCTAACAAAGATACCAAAACCAACGGGCCTTCGGAGTTACCCAGTAGTTCTTAAAAACAATAACAAAGTCGTTCAGCAACCTCCAAGAATTCGGAGTTAATTGTGAAGGACACAAGTGGTATTCTTCCAAAATCGCCTTAGCAAAGTTAGAAAAAGGAATTCTAAGGCCACCCAATAGCGCATCTTGTTAGATGGCTATCTCCCCCTCCCTTGAAGAGCTCGCTCTCTCCCCAGAATAAGGAACCCTAACTTCAAACAGAGAAAGGTCTATCTCATACTTCTCTACCAAGCTATCGACATCCTTTTGCCCCAGAAGGCTTATGAAGGTACCAGACCCTCTACCCATAGCCCTAGAAGCGGGATGAATTCGTGAACCCTGGACTGGAACGTCCCTAGACTCGCTTGGAGTCGCGACAGAGGCCATGAGCTCAGGCGGAGAAGGAATCGAAAATGGGGGGGAAGCAACAGGTTCATGAGATTCATGAGAAGAACCAGAAGAAGAAAAAGCACTAGCCATACCTTAGAAGAAAAAAGGATGAAAAAAACGCAAGAACTTTAGAACAGGGTTCGCCGGAGAAGAAGAGATTATGGGAAGAAGACGCGATTTAACTTTTGAAATAAAACCTTTTTCACTTGTACAACTTAGCTTCTATACAAAGGAGTTGAATTCCTGGCCGTTAGATCCCAAAGCTGCATCCCGATCGAGCCACTAAACCAAAGGTCCCCAAATCTGGACCGTTCAGATAACCATCATTACTTCACTTTAAGAAATTCAAAATTCTATCCACGTCAGCACACCAAACGCCGCTCGACACACATAGATAGTCGCGCCCATCATGCTGTTGACAAAGCGCACGCCACGCACGTCGTGCCATCTTCTCCCTTTAAATACAACACAGTGTGAGAGACACGTGTCTCTCTGGGGAGTAATGGGCACTGTACCATAGAACCAACACCATAAAAGACAAATACACACACCCCAACATAGGATCACCAGCGATCATTCTTCTTGAAGAAATCAAAGACTTTATGAACAAAAGGATAAACTTTATTTCATGTTACAACGATAGTGGTATTTAAAAAAAAAAAAAAAACATGTTTTCCATTCGGAATTCCCTAATTAACAATCCACGAATCCATCCGAGGACCCGCTCGGATAAGATTCAGAGGAGACTCACGGACTTCCACAGCCGTCACTGTCCTCATTGTCACTAGGAAACCTCGGCACAACACACAGGCGAAGATGGGGGCCTACTTCTCTACGGCAGGAGTCGCTTCCGAACATTTCAACTTCGAAGCGTACACCCCCTGCATAAGTAATAATTAAAAGATCCCCCGCCTCTATATCATGATCAACGTGGAAGGTCTCCCACCCTTCCTCAATACTTATCTCACCTACACCCCTGTCAATAAGCAGAAGGGAGGGCCATACACAGCCATTTGGACTTATCAAATGGATGACCCATGTCCTTAAGTCCGCCAGATGTTCATAAAAAGAACTTGGAATGCGCAGATGACGAGAACACTGAGTGAAAGTGAAAAATTTATAGAAAGACAAACGTTGAGCCATTATACAAAACTACAAAGATTTTTGGATTTTGAATAAAACACTACCCCTACAAGCTCCTTAAATAGAACAAACTTAGTGACACCATAGGCAAAAATTTCGGAGAAAAATCTGCCTCGATTAAAATAACGACACAGTAAACGTTGGTCACCTATTAAAAGCACATGTACCTTAGACAAAGTCTACACCTACGTAGACATGCCAACTAAGATACTTGTTCTCGAACCAAGCGAGAAGTGCGATTAACTCACCCCTAGCTCGGATTTTTCGAACAAGTACACTTTGGGGGGGACTAGTGTTACGGATATATTTGGTAAGACGCGTGTCATCGACCTAAATGGCCACCTGTCATACATAGGACTATGTCCCTTTGGCCGCGCGGCAATATCACCAAATATCCTAGTATAATTCTGTTCGGCAAACAAAAATGAGGGTTCAATCCCACAAACAAGTCCGTCGGAATTATAGCAACCTTCTTATCCACAAGGCGTGAGGATCTCATAAGGTGCTTATAGCCACCTAGGGAAGAAAACATCTAACGCCTCGTCAGTGAGTAGATCTTATCCACTTGCCTCTACAGTAGGCAGATATTTTCTTCTTATCTACGTAGCACCTACGCAGTAGGCAGATATTTTCTTATCGCTTTAGAAGATATTTACTCACCGCCTTACTCACCGCCTTACTTACCGCCTTACCCACCGCATTTCCTAAACCGCCTTTAAGCTGCTATAAAAGAAGGGCAATGATAGAAAGAGAAGAGGAAGAAAAATCATTACCCACTCATGTCTAAGACTTCCTTCTCACAAGCTTTCTGACTTAAGCATCAGAGTTAAATCCGGGCAGAAAGGCCCAATTCCGATTCCTCCCTTCTCCTTTTTACAGATTCATCCCAAAGCAAAGAGCTGATAATTCCGATCAAGAGCTGATAATTCCGATCGGAATTCTAAAGCGCTCCCTGCGTTCCTTGTTCAGAAGTTGAAGTAATCGTCCACACCAACTATAAATTTCAACCGTTTGTCGAAGGCTAAGACCAGATCACGAGGCAACAGTAGCCAAAGGGTGAGGGGGACCAGTTTTTGGCATCAACAGTTGTGATGTTCGAGTCGTACGTTGCGATGTTGGTATACTTTGCAAAATAATTTTGAACAAACATAGTGACATTCATCGTGACGAAAATTGTTAGACAATTCTGTTTTCCCAGGTCTCTATGAACGTCATGACATTCTGACGTAGGCGGCTCACGTCAGTTGGTGCCGAGTTGGCAGATCAACGTAAAGACTAGAAGTGATGGAGCCAATTCCATGATTAATGGAGCAGTTTTGGGGGTGGTTCTGTATTTTGGCCATAACTTTGGCTACAAATATCGGAATAACAGGTTCCAACCCAATATGGAAAGCTCGTTTCGGCGCGCACCACGTGGTCACCTTGATAGACTCGGTGGGTACCATATTCAAATTCAAATTCTGCTATTTTCCCGTCATATCACTATTTCTATATTTTTTGCTATTATTAGTATTAAATTATTTATCAAATTATGATAGGATTTGAATCCGATTTTGTCTCAGATTTTTAGGAGTTATCAAATTTGTTTAGATTTTTAAATTTAGATAAGTTTTAGTTTTGAATAATAATTTGCCAATTTTGGCAATTTAGATAAGATGATAGGGTTTCTAGGTTTGTCTATGAAAGATATTTAACCCGGCTTGTGGATTGATTTTTCATTATTGAGTTTTGAAGAAAAAGTCTTTTCTTGAAATTCAAAGTTTTTTCTTTTGTTCTTTTGGTTCTTTGTTTGTTCTTCCTTGTGGTCCTCGGATCGGGCTAGCCCACGGGATAATCGCTATCTTGCCCGACATCACATTCATTTATAAGATCGTGATGTTTACTGCAGGAAACTCAAATCGACTAACCTATTCATATTAACTCCTTGGCAATTTTTACATTAGACATATTTTCTATAATTTAGGGTTCAGAAACAATGCTAGGCTTTGACAAATTGAAAATTACGCATTACCCAAACCTTTGACTACATCAAAATTTGCTTAGCTAACCTTCCCCAAACTCAAATGGGTCTCTACAAAACAAGTGTACAAGTTATTATAGGAAATATGAAAACTAAAAACTAACAAAATTCAAACAAAACATGAAACCAATGATTGAAAGAAATAAATCCTAATTTTTTTGAGCTTGGGTTGCCTCCCAAGAAGGGCTAGATTTAAGGTCTCTAGCTTGACCCCCTTTTTGTTATTCTTGCTCTTTGATGATAAGAGTCGCCGCATCCCTCTCAATACCTTCTCCTTTGTATTGAATTCGCCGTTTTCTTGAAGTCTTGATTGGGTTGGCAAATGGCTCAACACCTTGAAGAGATAACTGTACAATGAACATGGAAGATCTAAACCTTTTTATTACTGTTATCATCAACAATTTTTCCAACAATAGTATGTGATGTTTTCGTCCAGTTCTTTTTGTTGCAACTAAATTTTTGTGCCATCTATTAATTTCCTCAATGAGAAAATGTTGGTCCAAGGGTTCACAGAGCACTATTGTCTTGAGTCCTAGCTTTTTTGAACTCTCATTTTTTGGGAGATAAGCAGTCATGACCAGCTTCATTGAAGGATGTCAATTTTACTTGTCGAAGCTGTTCACTATGTCCATCAGGCTGCAACTTTTAAGGGGGACGAGGGGGAGAGAGTTCTCATCATCCTTATCCACTCCTTCCTTCTCTTTATGACACTGAATTTCAAACGGCAAGATTATCTCCGCTGGCATCTTGTTACTATACCATATCTTATCTTTAGCAAAAATTACAACTTCTTCCAAGGACTCAAAGGGTGTGGTGGCATTACTTCTTTGTTTGATGCAACCCTTTTCCTCCTTTCTAGGACAACAAGGTTCATCCCCTTTTTCCGTCGCTCGTAGCAAAAAACACACTTGTTGATTAAGCCCTTGTTCTAGCAACCTTTGAGGGAAAAGTGGACGAGGGTAAATATCAACAAGTTTCCTTCCAATAGTCTCACCTTTTTTTTTTTAACCAACGCCATAGTTTATCCTCTTGTACCTATTCAAATTCTTCAATTCTTGGATCTTGAGGTTTATTACTTACCTGCTTAACTAGGGTTGGCTTATTGCTAAACCTATTATGAAATTCTTGGATCATAACTTTCATTTATATTGTGCCTCCCTCCAATTTTTCACCTAAAGGAAGCTCATTATCCACTTTATAATGTTTTTTATCCACATGTTAAAATCCCTTCGGCCCTTGAGGTTGGAATATAGAAGATTGTCCTTGATGTTCATTCCAAGAGAAAGGCATTGTATTGGTTCCATCCCAAATAAGATTGGTTATTGAAGTATTGTCCTTGATGCTTAGTGTAATTTTTCTCAAGATCACCATACTCAAGGGATTTTGGACCTTGATAGTCAAAATGCCATTATTCATAGTTTGCACCAACACTTCTCTTTTGGCCTTCAAGTTGAGTTGCCAATTCTATAATGCTCGGCTGCTTTTTAACCCTTGAAAGTCTCGAACTTCCAATTTATTAGATGGCGTTATAGGAATGTCGATCCTTGAGAGTGCCCATTGAATGCATGGTGGATGTTCTTCATCCATATAAGATGTTGCACTCTCAGACCAAGGTGTGTAATAGCTACCTTCATAATTACTACACAATTTTGTTAACATTGATAATAATTCATATGAATGCTGCGTGGACCAACGATCAAGTCAAGAGGAACCTCACATGGGGAAATACTCAGTCTCCATATCTGTTATCTAATTGTATCTTTAGTAAAATGAATTTAGCATAGTGGGTGTTGAATGAATGCATGGGTTTTTAAAATTTCAGTGTAGCTTTTTTCTTTATGTATGTTGCTTTCAATAAACTGATCTTTTGTTTGGTTCCTCAAAATACAACAACCAATACTACTCCTAATTCTCATCCCTCTCCTTCTTCTCCCTTGAACTCATTTCCACAGTCATATTCCAACATTTCTTATATTAGAACTAGTGCATAAACAACCATGACAAATAATGGTGGTTCCCTGAGCCTATCTCAACCTTCGATGGTAGTTTTGAAGGGCGATTGCTATGATTATTAGCGATCAAAATGTGTACCCCCTTCCGATCTCATGACCTCTAGGACCTTGTGGAGTTTGACAGTTCTAAGCATGAGGACGAACCTCAAGTATAGGAGAACAAAAGAAGGGATTCTAAAGCACTCTTCTTCAACTAGAGCGTTGTGCATGAAATGATCTTCTCTCACGCATAGGTGCAGCCACAACATCAAGGCAAGCATGGTCCATAAATACAGACTGAGTTTCAAGGTTCCCTCAAGATCATTGCAGTAAAGATGTAGATACTAAGACAGGAGTTTGAAACCCCATAGATGAAGAACAATGAAGGAGTACAAGAATACATATCTCGAGTATTGGGTGTGATCAATCAATTAAGGGTTTACGGTGACCCTATCACAGACCAGACAGTTGTGGCAAAAGTTCTAAGAAGCTTACCTAAAAGATTTGATCATATTGTTGCAGCAATAGAGGAAGCTAAGGATCTGTCCACCCTCACCTAGGATGAGCTCAGTGGCTCCTTGCAGGCTTATGAAGTTAGACTCAACAGATCAGCAGAAAAGACAGAAGCTAAAGCCTTTCAGGTTGAAGAGGAGGCTTCTGGTGTAAAGAGACATGACAAGGTTGTTGGCAGAGGTAGAGGAAGATGCTCATTCAGAAGAAGAGGCCGAGGAAGAGGCAGAGGGAGAAGCACAGACAGACCATGGCAACAAAACAATCATCCAAAGCAAAGCAAAAGTAACATACAATGCCATAATTGCAAGAATTATGGGCATGTCAAGGCTGAATACTGGTTCAAAGAGAAGACAATGAACATAGTTGAAGAACGAGATCAAGAGGTCAGCAATCTCTTTATGGCACATGCTCTACTTCCTATTAGGCTCCAAGCGGTGTATGGGTTATAGACAGTGGGTGTTCCAACCACATGGCATTCATGAAAGAGCTCTTCAAAACTTGGATGAATCCTAGAGGCAAGTTTTGAGGCTTGGAGACAACAAGGCATTCCAAGTTGAAGGCAAGGAGGCTATTACAATCAAAACAACCAATGGCAAGGTAAAGCTATTACAAATGTTCAATATGTACCACGATTGGCTCATAACCTCTCAAGTCTAGGTCACTTAATAATAGGAGGATACTCAGTGTTGTTTGATAAAGATACATATCAAATTAGAGACAAGAATACAAGTCACACTTTGGCTGACATTAAGATGACAAAAAACAACATGTTCCCTATTGAAGTATCCAGCATGGAGCACCTTTAGTTGATTGTGAGTGATCCAAAGAATCAACCTTATGGCACTTGAGATACGAGCACCTCCGCACTCAAGGCCTGAAGACATTGAGCCAAAGAAAGATGGTAGGTCTTCCACAACTCACACATATGGAATTATGTGAGAGCTGCATTCTAGTGAAGCAATTTCAGAAAGCCATTTCAGTTTGGAAGAGCCTGGAGGGCATCTACACCATTAGACTTGATCCATGCTGACTTTTGTGGACTAATGCAGACTGAATCGTTGGGAGGTAATCGCTTCTTTCTCCTATTTACTGATGACTATACCTGGATGAATTAGGTGTATTTCATCAAGAACAAGTCACAAGCATTTGAGAATTTCAAGAAGTTCAAGACATTGGTGGAAAACCAATCTGTATACTCTATCAAATACCTGCATACTGATAGAGGTGGAGAATTTCTATCCAGAGAATTCACCATCTTCTGTGAAGAGAATCGCATCAGAAGAGAACTATCAGCTCCCTACACACCTCAGATCAAAAACAGCATGGTAGAGGGGAAGAATAGAACAAAAGTTGAAATACCACGAAGTTTGCTCAAAGAAAGAGGTCGTTAAAATAGTTTTGGAGAGAAGCTGTAGAAACTTCAGTTTACCTGCTGAACCTATCTCCCATCAAATTTATGATGAATCAAACACCTGTTGAGGCCTAGAGGAATAGTAGACCTTCATTATGTTATTTACGAGTATCTGGATGTATTGCATATACCCTAATCCCTTCACAAGCAGAGCTGTAGTCTTTAATGAGCATGATAGGTGGATTTGGAGTCAAACCAATGAAGAACCAGAGCTGAAGATTCCCCTAACAATGATTGATGCTGCACCACTACCAGGCACGACCACAGTCTCCACTACATGTAATTCAAGTAATTCCATCAATGGCAAGAGCAGTACAGGCGAAGCATCTAATTTAGCATCTAATTCTTCAAGTTCATCAAGCTCAGAAGCTAATGATATTGATCAAAACTCCATCACAAGAGCAGCATCTTAAGATGAAAGAGTTCACATAAAAGTCTGATCCCTAAGGGACATCGATGATAGGTATACCTTTGCCCTAACTATCTTAGACCCTATTTACTATGAAAAAGCTACAGAGAATGAAGAATGAAGGTAAGCCATGGAAGAAGAGATTAAATCTATACAAAGGAACAAGACCTGGGATCTAGTTGATCTACTAGAAGACAAGCAAGCTATTAGTCTTAAAGAAGACCAAGTTTGGCTCAGATGGCAATGTTTAGAGACACAAGGCACCCCTGGTTGACAAAAGTTATTCCCAAGACAATAGATTGGACTATGATGAAACATACTCACCTGTGGCTCGATTTGAAATAGTAAGATTGTTCCTTGCTTTAGTTGCTTAACAGAAGTGGCGTGTCTATCGACTTGATGTGAAGTTAGTATTCCTCAATGGTGAATTGCAAGAGGAAGTGTATGTAGCTCAGCCAGAAAGCTTCATTATTACAGGTAATGAAAGCAAAGTATATAGATTAAGGAAGGCTTTGTATAGGTTGAAACAAGCACCCAGGGCTTGGTACAACTTGATTGACAAATATTTCATCAGCCAAGGATTTGAAAAGTATGAGAATGAACCTATATTGTACAAGAAGAATGAAGGAGAGCATGCATTACTATTAGTCTAGATGGGTACTAACCCACTAAATTCCTTGTCGAATCGATAGGAAAGGCTTGCTAGGTCTAGATGGGTACTAACCCACTAAATTCCTTTGTCAGCCAGTCGATTAATTAAGTAGAAGATTGCCTAATTCCTAAGAAAAGAAAAGGATGTAACAAAGGGTGTAGGGGATTTCTCCAGGTACTATAATATCTAGAGTTGTATGTCTCCTATGACTTGTTAATGGTTTTCTCCTATGTTTTGCAGAGGTGGTGTTGCTAAAGACAAGGGTTAACCAATGGCCAGTAGGTTACTTCACGTGTCAAAACTTTGGTATTGATTCCCTATTCCTAGGGAATACATCGCTATCTCTTCCACATATTTGTATGGGTTGAGAGAGTCATTATTAATACCTATACTATGCCCTGACTATGGATCATACGGACAGATGTCTATGTCGTAATTAATCCGGTCTATCACATCATACTTTTACCATATGTTCCCAATACTACCAACTACACATATTCCTATGCATAAATGATGCTAGATTTATCATTGCCTTCTGCCGTATGATTCTAAACACATGAGACATAGGCACATCCAAAACATCACACATACAAGACATAGGATAATATAGATTCAAGTCATAGGATTCATACAACCCTAGAAATTGATGTTTAGGAACACATCATAAACAAAGGAGACATAATATTGCATATAAGAAAATAGATATCCATGTCTAGATACAAGGGAAATATTTAAACACTAGAACAAAAGTAGAAATGTTTCTTCCCCTTTTGTAGAGCTTCTCCCAGCTAAACATTGGCTTGAAACCCTCCAGATCATAGCTTGAGACTTAGCCATCATCTCCCATGACGAAATAAACCTAAGAGAAAACTGCCCTGCTTTTATACCAACACGAAAAAAAGTCACAACGTCCGAAAGTGGGTCGTGACATTTATGAAAACCTGGGAATTCCGTAATCTCGTCTGATAATTTATGTCACGATGTCATGAAGAACGTTGGGATGTTGCAAAAAACCTCAGAATTCTAAGCATCCTTCTGATAATTACTATCACGATGAGCGACGTACAACGTCATGATGTTTTTTATGGATGTTGTAACGTTATGGTGATTTCAGCCAACATAGTCTTCATCATGTATCTAATCGGTAGACCATTTCAACTCGGATTTAGCTTAAGTTTTAACTGAGTGTTCCCGACATGCATATCTTCACTTGAAACGGTGAAGATTGGGTTTGGAGTTTGACGCCGGGCAGGATAGAGATTATCTTGCGGGCTAGCCGAATCCAAGACCGCAAGGAAGAACAAGAACCAAAAAAACCAGAGAAAATACTCTTAAATGTTGAAAATTATTATTTTTTAAAATTCAATAATCTAAGACCAACCCACAAGCCAAGTTAAATAGCTTCAAAGGAATAACCTAGAAACCCTATCATCTTATCTAAATTGCAAAAATTGGCGAATTATTATTCAAAACTAAAACTTATCTAAATTTAAAACTCTAAATAAATTAGATAACTCCTAAAAATCTGATATCAAATCAGATTCAAATCCTATCATAATTTGATAAATAATATAATACTAAAAATAGCAAAAAATATCTAAATAGTGATATGGCGGAAAAACAGTAGAATTTGAATTCAAAGATGACTCCCACTAAGTCGATTTTTTAACCAAGTGATGCATGCCGAAATAAGCTTTCTAGATTGGGTTCAAACTTACGATTCCGATATCTGTAGCCAAAGTTATGGCCAAAATAAAGAACCACCCTCAAAACTTCTCCAATTAAGAAATTGGCTCGATCACTTCCAGTCTTTATGTTGATCTGCCAACTCGGCATCAACTGACCAAAGCCTCCTGCATCAGTCTCCTTGGGGAAAGAATTCATCCATGTATTCAAAACATTGTCTTTAGAATCATCCGAAGTCTTCAAGCTTGGTCCAATCTTCTGCTCGTAATCGTCATAAATGGATTCGTCAATTTCCTCCTTGTTGTCATCATAGATGGAAGAGATCTCCTCATTATAATCAACATAGATGGGCAAGATCTCTTCATCTTAATCATTGTAGATGGGCGAGATCTCCTCTTTCTCATCACCGTCGAAGATAGGCGAGATCTCCTCTTTATGATCATCGTCGTAGACGTGTGAGATCTCCTCTGTATCATCATCGTCGTAGATGGGTCGGCCAAACCTCTGATCGCTATGATCATGGTGCTAGACTTCCTCAGTCGGAACCTTCCCATGACAACAACGATCAAAATCGATCTTCTCCAGACGCCTTGATAACTTCGTGTCATGCCTCTATAAATCCTTAATCATCATGCATTGGGTTAACTCCACGACTTGCCTCTGTAGATCCTTATTCATCGCCTCCAGGGTGCTTAGGTCATGGTACTGGACTTCCTCAGTTGGAACCTATCAACTACATCGGCCACCACGGCCACCGCAACCTCCAGCCATTGATGCCGATGCCACAGGAAGAAGACTACCCCTTTGATACCAACTGACGTCGCGCAAGATAACGATTATCCTGCGGGCTAGCTGGATCCAAGGACCGCAAGGAAGAACAAACGAATAACCAAAAGAACCAGAGAATATACTCTGACATTTAGGAAAATATTATTATTTAAAATTCAAAAATCTAAGACCAACCCACAAGCCAGATTAAATAGCTTCAAAAGAATAACCTAGAAACCCTATCATCTAATCTAAATTTCCAAAATTGGTAAATTATTATTTAAAACTAAAACTTATCTAAATTTAAAACTCTAAAAAAATTGGATAACTCCTAAAAATCCTATCTTAATTTGATAAATAATTTAATACTAAAAATAACAAAAAAATATCTAAACTGTGATATGGCGGGAAAACAGCAGAATTTGAATTCAAAGAGGACTCTCACCAAGTTGATATAGGGGATGTTCACAAGGTGCATGCCGAAACTAGCTTTCCGGATTGGGTTCAAACGCTTGATTCCGACATCTGTAGCCAAAGTTATGGCCAAAATACAGAACCACTTCCAAAACTTCTCAAATCACGGAATTGGCTCGATCACTTCCTGTCTTTATGTTGGTATGCAACTCGGCACCAACTGACCCGAGCCTCCTGCATTAGATTTCTTTAGTTCTTCCAATATACTCCTGATCTTAGCTGCTCTTTCAGGATGCCCTCAGTCTTCTCTCTTTTCTCTTATCTTGCACTTTCTTCGTAGAAAACCCTTTTCCTTTACCTCATGATCAGCCCTATCTTGGTCCACAAGCCTCACCATCTGTCAACATAAAAAATACTTGTATTAGTACATAAAGTGATCAATTTAGTATTGAAATTCACTAAAACAAGTGTGCATGCTATTTGAGGTAGAATTTATACAAAAGAGCCAAAATTGGCTCGTGAATATATCATTAAACACTCATATTTGTTCTTAACCAAGCATAATAAGACCTCTAAATAGCTCTCTTTTGAGAGCTAACATTAAGCGCTTGTAGGAACAATAAAACATGTTTATGGTTGCTTTTCCAGATAATCAGAAGATGAAAATTAGCTTTTTTCAAAAGATAGTGGCCTGGTGATTCTCAAAAATGTTGTTTTGGAGTGTTTTGGAAAGGTTCAATTACCAAAACACCCTTCTTAAACCTATTCAAACTTATTTTTCAAGGTGTCAATTACCAAAATATCATCATTATTATTATTATAATAAAATTACTTTTGAATTAATATATCCGAACACAAAAATAACAAAAACGCTTAACTTACTCTAAGAAGCCCTTGCTTTGAAAGTCCTATCAATTGAAATAGAACTTTTGTCATAAGCCAATTCAAACGGGGCCATACTGACCTTTGTGAAGCCCACCAAACCTAAAGTATCTCTCTCTCTCTCTCTCTCTCTCTCTCTCTCTCTCTCTCTCTCTCTCTCTCTCTCGTATGATCATACATATATTCATATTATATTTATATGCACTTTGCTCGTCTTTTGCATAGATTTCTCTATTTTTGTGCTCTTTTGGGTATTTTGTTGTTTTTGAATAGGTAATTAGGTTCCTTGAACAGAAGAAGTAAAAAATTGAATTAATTCGGAGCAATAAGAGCGGAAAAGACATATTCTAGAGAAGAGCATAGCCCAAGCACGGGCATAGCTCAATGTGTGCTGACTCTAGGACTTGGGTTTACGATGACTTCTCAGGGCACAGCTCGAGCACACTTCATCTGCGAAGATCACCGTCGTCCTATGGAAGAACATGGGCGTGCTCTGCCAATGTTTCTGCTGTGCTAATCTCAGGATTTTTGAAAAGACTCTCAATCAAGTCCTAAAGATTCCAAAGATAAGCACTTGCTAAACACGTCCCCAAACACCCCCGTGCTTCATAATTTTCCTATCTATAAATGCCCAACAAATGCAATCTCATAGGACTTTTGGGGATTCTTCTACTGTGGTCAGGGTTTTGAAGGAGACTAAAGGACGTCGCTTATGGATGCATCGAGGCAAGGAGATCGACCCCTTGGGGTACTAGATTAAAGGCTAAGGAGATGTCAATCCAAGGAGTCCATTGGCCTGGACAAGTGAAGTGTTACGGATATATTTGGTAAGACGCGTGTCATCGACCTAAATGGCCACCTGTCATATACAGGACTACGTCCCTTTGGTCGTGCGGCAATATCACCAAATATCCTGGTATAATTCCGTTCGGCAAAGGCAAATAAAAATGAGGATTCAATCCCACAAACAAGTCCGTCGGAATTATAGCAACCTTCTTATCCACAAGGCGTGAGGATCTCATAAGGTGCTTATAGCCACCTAGGGTAGAAAATACCTAACGCCTCTACAGTAAGTAGATCTTATCCACGTGCCTCTACAGTAGGCAGATATTTTCTACTTACCTACGTAGCACCTACGCAGTAGGCAGATATTTTCTTGCCGCCTTAGAACATATTTATTCACCGCCTTACTTACCGCCTTACCCACCGCCTTTCCTAAACCGCCTTTAAGCAGCTATAAAAGAAGGGCAACAATAGAAAGAGAAGAAGAAGAAAATCATTACACAAAGAACTAACCTACATTTAAGACTTCCTTCTCTCAAGCTTTCTGACTTAAGCATCGGAGTTGAATCCGGGCAGAAAGGCCCAATTCCGATCCCTCCCCTCTCCTTTTTACAGATTCACCCAAAAGCAAAGAGTTGATAATTCCGATCCAAGGCTGATAATTCCGATCGGAATTCCAAAGCATTCCCCGCGTTCCTTGTTCAGAAGTTGAAGTAAGTGTCCACACCAACTATAAATTTGAACCGTTTGTCAAAAGCTGAGACCTGGTCACGAGGCAACAGTAGCCAAAGCAGGAGGTGGACCAGTTTTTGGCATCAATAGTTTGGAGCCGTCCGTGGGGACCCTTACAAAAAGCCAAATGATTACTAGCAGAAGATCAAAACGAATCCAAGAACAAGGAGCACCCAGTAATCCTGAAGGACCTTGTGAAGTCCGAGGGCATGAGGAGGTTCCGTCAGATAATCCACTTATTTTACCTCCATCAGAAAATCCTTCCGTCCCACCCCTGGAACCCATCCCGGAGTTTTATCTTAACATACAACAACAATTGGAGCAGTTAGCTCAAGCTGTTCATACTTTGACTCATCCGCCACTTCCTCCCACACGAACTCCACCGAATGTACCAACAACCCCACTAGCCAATTCCGAAAGCAGAGGGAGGACAAGGACTCGTACTCATGGAGAAAGAAGGGAGGGAACCGCCTTCTCAGCTACTTCAGAACCCCCCTTCGTTCGACGTTGAGAGCAAGTTACCACAAGAACGGAACGACATACAAGGACGGAAAGGAATAGTCCATCTGCTCCTACTGTTGACAGAAGGGCCCAGAGACAAGATCCCTCTCGAGGAAAACAGAAATCCGAACGGCATGTTCTTAACATATGCTCACCCTTTATCAAGGAAATATTAGAGGAGAAAGTTCCTGATAGTTTCCGGCCACCTGCTATGATTGCATATGAAGGCAAAACCGATCCGTCTCGTCATTTAAAGTCCTTCCGGTCGAAGATGCTGCTTTCTGGAATTACCGACGCTCGCATGTGCCGAGCTTTTCCCGCTACTTTAGAGGGAAAAGCGCAAGACTGGTTTGTCGATCTTCCATCTAGCACGATTCCTTCGTTTCAAGTTCTAGCAGATCGCTTTTTAGCTTATTTTGCTAATTACTCAAAGCAAAAGAAAACTCCGTCTACCCTTATGCGCGTGAAGCAACGAGGGGTCGAAACACGCCAAGCCTATTTAAACTGTTTCATAGACGAAGCCGCAAATGTTGCGGACCTTATTCCGCGCATGGCTGTGACTATCCTGATGGTGGGTTTGCTAGAATCCCCTTTTCGTTTTTCCCTCACTTTGGATCCGCCGAAAACCATCCCCGCCCTCATGATCTATGCACAAAAGTATATCAATTCTTATGAAATTTATACGGGCTGGGAAGAAGAGGCTCGACGTGCCTCCGGGCAAATCCAGAAGGGAAAGGCCCATCAAAATGTCAACAGAAGGCCCGCAGAAATCCGAAAGGAGGGAGGATCACGCAAGGATCGTAAGGGTGAGAATAGAGGTCGGGAAACTTCAACACGCCCACAGCGACATATGCTACAACCTAGAGAATCTTCAAAAGAAGGGAAAATTGTTAGATACGATCACCATACCCCACTAAATCAGACCAGGAGCCATATTCTTATGCAAATCCAGGATCAACAACTCTTGACATGGCCAGAACCCGCAAAGAATCCCGAACGGCAAAAGAACAGCAAAAGGTATTGCAAGTTTCATCATGCTAGAGGGCATGACACAAAAAAATGCACCCATTTGATGAACGCCAGAGAAGATGTCGTTAGAAGGGGACAATTGGAGCAGTATATCAATATTGAGGTCCAAGAGGAGCCTGAAACTTCACAGCTTGAAGAAGAAAAAGGGAGATGGTCGGATTTATTAGTTGTGGTCCTGGGTGTGGTGGCGAATGTTCCGCCTCTCGAAAAAGCTATGCCCGAATGGTGGGGGTTGCGCAAGAAACAGAAGCGCCACAAAGACGGTCCCAGCCTATGGCCCCCATCATATTTTATGATAACGATGTCAGCAGGGTTCAGCACCCTCATGACGACGCCTTGGTCATTGCCATCATGGTTTCCAGCTTCCAAATGAAAAGAGTTCTTATAGACAGTGGAAGTTCAGTGGACATTCTTTTTTGGAGCGCCTTCGAAAGAATGAGGTACGATACAGACAACTTACTCCCTGTAAAATCATCTTTAGTGGGATTTTCTGGAGGGGTTGTACAGCCAGATGGAATGATCATGTTACCAGTTACCGTAGGAAACTCACCAAGATCATCAACAGTGACAACAAATTTTCTAGTTGTACGCTGTGCTTCAAGTTACAATGTGATTCTTGGTAGGCCGACCCTCAACGCCTTGAAAGCAATAATTTTCACTTACCATCTTCTCCTCAAATTTCCGACCGAGAGTGGCAGTGGAGAAGTAAGAGGGGATCAACCCTTGGCACGGCAATGTTATGTTTCTACTCTCAAAGGAAAAGTTCTAAATAAAAACAAAACAAGGGTTTCGCAAGCCATGTTGATCAACAAAATAGCCGAACGGGAAGATGAAGAACTTCGCCCCACACCAGTTGAAGAATTGCTTATAGTTCCCCTAGACACGACTAGAGTGGAGCGTACCATGCGTATTGGTGCGGATCTGACAATAGCACAGCAAGAAAATCTCATGGCAGTACTAAGAACAAATTCTGATCTCTTCGCCTGGTCATCAGAAGACATGTCAGGCGCAAAACGTGATGTCTTTGAACACCGTCTCAGCGTAGATCAGTCGTTCAAACCTGTCAAACAAAAAAGGAGGAATTCCGCCTCAGAAAGACAGAAGGCTGCAGAAGAAGAAGTATCAACCCTTTTGAAGGCTGGATTTATCCGAGAGGTGAACTATCCAGACTGGTTGGCTAATGTGGTTCCAGTAAAAAAGCCGTCCGGAAAATGGATAATGTGTGTGGATTTCACGGACTTAAATAAAGCTTGTCCAAAAGATTCATTCCCTCTACCTTCAATTGCTGAGTTTCTTAGATGCCTTTTCAGGCTACAATCAAATCCAAATGGCCAAAGACGATGAAGAAAAAACATCCTTCATCACAAGCAAAGGAACTTATTGCTATAAGGTGATGCCATTCGGCCTAAAGAATGCCGGAGCTACCTTCCAGAGACTCATAAATACACTCTTCAAGGAGCAAACTGGCAGAAATGTTGAATCCTATGTGGATGACATCCTGGTGAAGAGTAGAAAAGCCGATGAACACCTAACGGATTTACAAGAGGACTTTCAGTCGCTTCGGACTTACAACATGCGCCTAAATCCGAACAAGTGTGCTTTTGGTGTTCGATCAGGGAAATTTCTCGGATTTATATTAACTCAAAAAGGAATAGAAGCAAATCCGGAAAAGGTCAAAGCCATCCTTGATATGGGATCACCTAAAAGCCTTCAAGAGATACAACGGCTTAATGGACGCCTAGCCGCTCTTGGGAGATTTATCTCTAAAGCCGGAGAGAAAAACCTCCCACTCTTCCAAGCCTTGCGAAAAGCACCAAAAATGGAGTGGACAGAAGAGTGTGAGAAGGCCTTTCAGGAGCTTAAAGATTATCTCAAATCGCCTCAATTGCTAGTTAAGCCGCAAGTAGGGGAAGAACTCTACATCTACTTGGCCATTTGCTCCTCGAAAGGTCGGTCGCGATTCTTTTAATAGAAGACAATGGAGTTCAAAAGCCAGTCTATTATACAAGTAAGATCTTTAACGATGCAGAGTCAAGATATCTACCACTTGAAAAATTGGCTTTCTCTCTTGTCACATCCGCACGTAGATTGAGGCCGTATTTTCAGGCTCACAAAGTAACGGTATTGACTGACCAGCCCTTAAAGCAACTCCTCCATAAGCCTGAAAATTCCGGACGTCTAGCTAAGTGGGTGATAGAATTGGGTGAGTTTGATCTCACTTATAAGCCCCGAACGGCAATCAAGGCTCAAGTCCTAGCAGATTTTATTGTGGAGTTGACCATTCCCACGGAGGGAGACGAACTCCCGTCACAGGACCTAGAAGAAAGCCCAAGCATCCCATGGTAATTATATGTTGATGGATCAGCAACGGAAGAAAAGTCTGGAGCCGGCTTCGTCCTTTATAATCCTTCTAAATAGAAAATTGCGACAGTGCTCAAGTTCCAATTCCGAGCGACCAATAATGAAGCCGAATATAAAGCCCTCATCGCAGGATTGCGTTTTGCCCGGGCGCTCGGAATTCAACATCTGCATGTATATTCCGACTCATAGCTAGTCGTGAGCCACACATTGCGCAATTTTGAAGCGAAGAAGGAGAACATGATTAAATACCAGGCAGTAGTGAAAAAGATAGTTTCATGCTTCGCTCACTTCCAGATCGAAAAAATCTGTCGAGCACAAAATGAAGAAGCTGATGCCTTATCTAAAAAAGCCACTGCACCCAACAGAGATGCAAAATCCTCTTTCAACCTACAGTATCTTCCCACAAAAACTATTGAAGGGTTAGAAGGAGAAGTACAAAATGCAGCAGAAGAGTCAAGTTGGATTGATCCCATTAGAAACTACCTGCAAGGTGGACCTACACCATCCAACAAGGTGGAAGCCAGACGGATTTCTTACAAAACCGCTCAGTACACCATCATTGGCGAAAATCTATACAAGAGGTCCTATACGCAACCCTTCTTACGGTACCTGCGTCCAACAGAAGCCAAGTATATCCTTCAAGAAATCCATGAAGGTATTGGAGAGGGGCATATAGGAGGCAAAGCCTTGAGTTACAAAGTCCTGCGACAAGGCTATCACTGGCCAACATTAACTCAAGATCTTTGTGGCGTTAAGCGAAAATGTGATGCCTGCCAACGGCATTCCAAGATTCAAAGACGACCACCAACATTGCTCATACCAATTATCAGCCCTCGCCTGTTTGCTATATGGGGAGTTGATCTTCTAGGGCCATTTCCTACTTCGACCCGACAAATGAAGTTTTTGATAGTGGCTATCGATTACTTCACCAAATGGGTAGAAGTTGAGCCCTTGGCCAAGATCACAGAGAAAGCCTGTTAGGGATTCTTGTGGCGAACGGTTATCTATCGATTCGGAATTCCGGTCGTCTTCATTTCCGATAATGGGCGACAATTTGACAACCGGGCCTTCAAAGACTTTTGTTCCGAGCTCGAATTGAATATAGGTTAACTTCCGTAACACATCCTCAAGCCAATGGCCAGGTAGAAGTGACAAATCGCACCTTGCTCCAAGCTCTCAAAACCCGGGTCTCCAAAAATGGAACTAACTGGGTTGAAGAAATTCCGAGCGTACTTTGGGCTTATAGGACAACCACAAGAACTCCCACAGGAGAAACTCCGTTCTCCCTTACTTATGGGGCAGAAGCTGTCATCCCTGCAGAAATAGGAATGCCCACCTTACGTACACAACAAACTTTCTCATCGGAAGAAAATGAGAAGAATCTCCGAGCGGAACTCGATTTACTTGAAGAGCGAAGAGAGGCTGCGGAAACAAAGGCCGCCATCTATCGCGAAAGAGTAAAAAGGTTCTATGACACAAGGGTGACAAGAGTCTTCTTCCAACTCGGTGATCTGGTCTTAAGAGAAAATGAGTTCCAGGGAAACAAAAGCCGAACGGGGAAGCTAACTCCTAATTGGGAAGGCCCTTACGTCATACGGAGAATTGTCCGGGCGGGCACCTATTATCTAGTGAATATGGAAGCAAAAACGCTCAAGCGTCCAGTTCATGCTGAACATTTGCAACGCTACTATCAGTAAATCCTATAGTCGTCTCCTAAATGTTTCATGAAATAAAGCTTAAGTCTTTCCCAAATAAAAATGAGGTGAAAATCCCATTCTACGAAAATGAGGTGAAAATCCCATTCCACAAAAATGAGGTGAAAATCCCATTCCTAAAATATGAGTCGGAATTATCCTACAAGCATAAATGATAATTCTCATCCAGATATAAGGGGCAAAAATCCCGATCGAAATATGAGGCAACAATCTCATCTACAAAGGCAAGGATCTTACTCAACAAATCAAAGTCCCATGATTGGACTAAGAAGAGAGGAAACTGCCATGAGGTATAATTTACGAGCCAAATGAAGAAAGAAAGGCTTTGCGAAAGACTTCTTAAAATGGTTAAAACTATCACTCGGAAATAAATCTTCACCAAAGTAAAGGTTTGTTTTTCATTCATGTAAATAGAATTACATTCCAAGATGACTAGGTGTTTACAAAACATGTCATAAAAACTCCTAAGAACACGGCCTTCTGGACGGTCAGTTTCTTCTGGAGGAGTTTGAGTTGGAGGTTCAGAAGGGGGTGGAGCAGGAGCCTCCGGAGTCCTTATAATCTGTAGCTCTTTTAGCTCCGTAAATTTCTTCAAGACTCCAGCGAGCCCCATAGATAAAACTTCCGTAGGAGGAACGTGGTGGCCCACCTGCTGCACTACAGAATAAATGCGGGTGGCCCCTTCTTTTGCTTTCGCCCTAAGCCGAGCGACCTCCTTCTCTAGCTTATCAGCTCGTTCTATTAAATCTTTGAGTTCTTGCGAGTCGGATTTAGGAGTTTTTAATCGGGAAGCTAAGTCTTCCTTAAGTGTGTCCCACTCCCCCTTTATTTCCTCCAACTCAGCTTGCACGGCGGCAAGCTCAGCAACCTTCATTTTTAAATTCCATCAGGCTTCGGCGCGCTCATTTTGAGCGGATTTAAGTTCCTCCTTCAAATTGCTAGAGTCATCCTGTAACTTTTTGAGGTTCTCCTCAGCAGCATGAAGGGAGCCCTCGGAATTAGCCAGCTTGATCGCTAAGTCATTTTTCTCTTTTTCCATAGCGGCCAACTGTTAAAGCCGCTCAACCTTATCCCTCTCGAGAGCATGGATAACAGCGAGCTGCTCCTTTTCCCTTCGCTCCAAGGCCGCCACCTTAGAGCTTAACTGGGCAATATCTGCCCTGCTCGTTTCCATCTTTGCCGAATCTTCTTGACAAAGATCACTGACTCGGTCCGCCCATTGAGCAGTCTATGGAGTAACAAACGAGTTAAAGACACTACTGCCAAATTAGGAAGTAGAAATATAAGAATAGCATTTACCAGCTTAGCCGAGCGGAAAAGTTGGTAAGTGGCCCCTTCCCTCCCAAACCCGGAGTTTTCATGAAGTCGCTCAGGCCTCATGGCCATCAAAACATCCTTTACGGACCTGGCATCTCGAAAAGGAATATCCTCGGAAGGTAATTCCTTTCGCTGAATTGTCGGCCCCTTTAAGGCTAAGTCCGCCACGCTCAGTTTGTCCAAGAGGGCCGCCTCTTCTGCCTCCGCCTATAAAAGAAGCCTCAAGTTAGAAGTTCTTAGTAAAACCATAGATACCTTTAAAAAGTAGATTCTTACCTCCATAAGGAGGATATCCTCTGGGCGACTAGAAGAAGGACCCTCTGAAATCGGCGATAAAGCCGGGCGGACTTCCTCCGAGCGGACCTCTTCCTGAGGCGAATTCGCCTATTCACTTGTAATTCCGGGACCCGATGCGTCCTCGAAATTCTTTCTCTTGGTCCTCATCTCCCACGAAAACCCTGCAGTGGGGTCGCCTTTCTTGGAAGAGTCAACCTCTTTCCTCTTCCTCTTCCTCATCTCCTCCTTGGAAGTGTCAGCAACTTTGCTAGATGCTACTTCCTTCATCTTCCGCCCACGAGGTAAGGGCGGATGAACCTCACCTTCGAAAGAGGCCAAAAGGCCCTTAACGTAGCTCAAATCTTCATCCTCCATCGGATTTCCTGCAAGAATAAATTCTGAAACAAGTTAGACATAACGATTCAAGATTAAACTAAGTTAGATGCACGAGTAAGTCCTACCGGCAGCTACTATTAAACGACATTTAACGAGGTTTTCCTTGGTCAAGAAGTCGTCCATATAAACTTTAGATAACCCCGTCATTGACTTAAGAAGAACCTCCTCTTCTTGTGTCATCTCCTCACAAGCAATGTCCGTTCGGGGAACCTCTCACTTGGTTCGGACACCCCACTCGGACTTACTTTTAACAAAGAAAAACTTACTCTTCCATCGCTTAATGGAAGAGGGGACCTTCCTTAGAAACTTTCTCCTGGAACGAGCCGAGAAATAATACCAGTCGGCATTAGACTCTAGACATAGACTGAACAGCATACGAAACCAACGGACGCTCGGATTTACTCCATAGTTCTTAAAAACAATAACAAAGCCGTTCAATAACCTCCAAGAATTCGGAGTTAGTTGTAAAGGACACAAGTGGTATTCTTCCAAAATCGCCTTAGCAAAATCAGAAAAAGGAATTCTAAGGCCACCCGATAGCGCATCTTGATAGATGGCTATCTCCCCCTCCCTTGGAGAGCTCGCCCTCTCCCCAGAACAAGGAACCCTAACCTCAAACAGAGAAAGGTCTATCTCATACCTCTCTACCAAACTATCAACATCCTTTATCCCCAGGAGGCTTATGAAGGTGCCAGACCCTCTACCCATAGCCCTAGAAGCGGGATGAACCCGCGAATCCTGGACTGGAACGTCCCTAGACTCGTCTGGAGTCGCAACAGAGACCATAAGTTCAGGCTGAGAAGGGATCGAAAGGGGGAGGGAAGCAACAGGTTCATGAGATTCATGAGAAGAATCAGAAGAAGAAGAAGACGTGCTAGCTATACCTTAGAAGAAAAAAGATAAAAAAATGCAAGAACTTTAGAGCAGGGTTCGCCGGAGAAGAAGGGATTATGGGAAGAAGACGCGACTTAGCTTTTGAAATAAAACCTTTTTCGCCTGTACAACTTCGCTTCTATACAAAGGAGATGAATTCCTGGCTGTTAGATCCCAAAGCTACATCCCGATCGAGCCATTAAACCAAAGGACCCCAAATCTGGACCGTTCAAATAACCATCATGGCTTCTCTTTAAGAAATTCAAAATTCTATCCACGTCAGCACACCAAACGCCGCCTGACACACATAGATAGTCGCGCCCATCATGCTGTTGATAAATCGCACGCCACCCACGTCGTGTCATCTTCACCCTTTAAATGCGACACACTGTGAGAGAAACATGTCTCTCTGGGGAGTAATGGCCATTGTACCATGGAACCAACACCATAAAAGACAAATACACACACCCCAACATAGGATCACCAGCGATCATTCTTCTTGAAGAAATCAAAGACTTTATGAACAAAAGGATGAACTTTATTTCAGGGTACAACGATAGTGGTATTTTAAAAAAAAAAACACAACATGACAAGCCCTAAATAAACATGTTTTCCGTTCGGAATTTCCTAATTAACAATCCACGGATCGATCCGAGGACCCGCTTCGGATAAGATTCAGAGGAGACGCACGGACGTCCACAAATTGCCACTATCCTCATTGTCACTAGGAAACCCCCGACAAAGACGGCGAAGATGGGGGCCACTTCTCTACTGGCGCGTGAGTCGCTTCCGAACATTTCAACTTCAAAGCGTACACCCCCGCATAAGTGATGATTAAGAGATCCCCCGCCTCTATATCATGATCAACGTGGAAGGTCTCCCACCCTTCCTCAATACTTATCTCACCTACACCCCTGTCAATAAGCAGAAGGGAGGGCCATACACAGCCATTTGGACTTACCAAATGGATGACCCCTGTCCTTAAGTCCGCCAGGTGTTCATAAAAGGAACTTGGGATGCGCAGATGGCGAGAACACTGAGTGAAAGTGAAAAATTTGTAGAAGGACAAACGCTGAGCCATTATACAACTGCAAAGATCTTTGGATTTTGAATAAAACACTACCCCTACAAGCTCCTTAAATAGAAAAAAAAAACTTAGTGACACCATGGGTGAAAATTCAGGAGAAAAATTTACCTCGATTAAAACAACGACACAGTAAACGTCGGTCACCTATTAAAAGCACATGTATCTTAGACAAGGTCTACACCTACATAGACATGCCAACTAAGAAAGATACTTGTTCTCGAACCAAGCAAGAAGTGCGGTTAACTCACCCCTCGCTCAGATTTTTCGAACAAGTACACTTTGGGGGGGGACTAGTGTTACGGATATATTTGGTAAGATGCGTGTCATCGACCTAAATGGCCACCTGTCATATACAGGACTACGTCCCTTTGGTTGTGCGGCAATATCACCAAATATCCTGGTATAATTCCGTTCAGCAAAGACAAATAAAAATGAGGGTTCAATCTCACAAACAAGTCCGTCGGAATTATAGCAACCTTCTTATCCACAAGGCGTGAGGATCTCATAAGGTGCTTATAGCCACCTAGGGTAGAAAATACCTAACGCCTTTACAGTAAATAGATCTTATCCAAGTGCCTCTACAATAGGCAGATATTTTCTACTTACCTACGTAGCACCTACGCAGTAGGTTGATATTTTCTTACCGCTTTAGAAGATATTTATTCACCGCCTTACTCACCGCCTTACTTACCGCCTTACCCACCACCTTTCCTAAACCGCCTTTAAGCTGCTATAAAAGAAGGGCAACAATAGAAAGAGAAGAAGAAGAAAATCATTACACAAAGAACTAACCTACATTTAAGACTTCCTTCTCTCAAGCTTTTTGACTTAAGCATCGGAGTTGAATCAGGGCAGAAAGGCCCAATTCCGATCCCTCCCCTCTCCTTTTTACAGATTCACCCCAAAGCAAAGAGTTGATAATTCCGATCCAAGGCTGATAATTTCGATTGGAATTCCAAAGCGTTCCCCGCGTTCCTTGTTCAGAATTTGAAGTAAGTGTCCACACCAACTATAAATTTGAACCGTTTGTCAAAAGCTGAGACCAGGTCACGAGGCAACAGTAGCCAAAGCGGGAGGTGGACCAGTTTTTGGCATTAACAGTTTGGCGCCGTCCGTGGGGACCCTTACAAAAGCCAAATGATTACTACCAGAAGATCAAAACGAATCCAAGAAAAAGGAGCACCCAATAATCCAAGAACAAGGAGCACCCAGTTTTTGGCATCAACATGAAGCATTGAGGGAGACTTCTTTATTTTCATTAGTATTACTGTTAATGTCTTCTTCTTTGGATTTTATGATGGATCTCTATAGTATGAGAACTAAACTTTCGTTGATGTCTCGGATTCAAGAACCCTTGGAGGAACTTATGACTATTTTCCTTTTTAATATATAAGCTTTGATTGGCTTTGTGAACTATCTATGTGTTCTTAATGCATGCAATTGCTAATACAAGAGTCCAAATTTGCATATCAGAATTGCTTGATTTTTAGTGAGAACTTGGTCATGCTAGATCTGGGAATAGATGGTAGGGGGTGAGTGCATGCCTAGAGATAGAGTAATGTCCTGCTAGCCCGTAAGTGCACTTCGTCCCTTAAGTAGTAAAGTACCCTGAAGGTAGGAGTCAAATCCATAGGGAACGATAGAGCTAGTACTAATTTATCTTCTATTAACTAGCTTGAAATATTTTTGGTATTTTGTGATCCTAACTAAGTAATCTAAAGAAGAACTAAAACTAAAGTAAGTAGCAAAAGTCCCACTTGGAAATGACACTAAAGGAAAAGAGAGCAAAGTAGAAAAAAAGGGTGGAAGATTCCCAATCCAAACTATAACACCCATCACTTTACTGAGACAGATGCTACAGTAGCCAGGCCAGGTACTCAACCTAAGGCTGTTCAAAATCGAGACTTGATATGCAAGACTAAGGTAATAATTTAAAAACATAACTTCAACCATAAAGGTTCAAGTCTCATAAATACAACAAACAACAGAACACAAGTCTGTGTCTAGATCAGAAATAGTCTCACAATTAGAGGCACATTATTTTAAATTCAAATATAACAACAAACTAAGGATGGTAAGGCAAAGCCATAACTAGACCACGAACCCCACCCATATCACTATCTAGGTCCTGCAACATAAAAAAAATAGAGGGGCATGAGCTATACGAGCCCAATAAATTGCAAACACTGCTGTTAGGTAATATGGATACCAGTGTAATCTCAACAAAATCTATGCTATCAACATAATAGTACAAATATAAGGAAATCCCAAAACATGTATGTCAATGTATTATCTTTAATCGGGTTTTGGATGCCAAGTCAATCAGAAAACCTAAAAAAACATATCGTACAATCATAAAATACATAATGTCACATCAAAGTCCTTAAAAGGATAGGCCTCATATCGCATCGAGCAGGTACCCAGCTTAACTACAAAATACGAAGAATGACCCAGAAAATCTAGACGGCATTATCGATCGCCCACGACATGAAGTCAGCTTCATGCAGCTTCTCAAAAATCTTGTATATATAATATGAAACCTTATGGTGTCATCCAATAGGTCTTTACAGAATATAGGGGACATAATACTGAGTACCCCAAGGGATAGGAAGGGCTTTTCTTTGAAAAAAATGAAATATTTTGATAATATAAAGTTTTGGGAATAAAAATCAAAGTTTTAAAACTCCCTTACTAACTCGATATAGTGTACAGTCTGAAGATCTCTGTGACTCTATCTCTGAGCCCCCACTGGATTAGACAGGTAGGATCTAGGCAGGGTACGTCTTGCGATATTCAATTCCTCACCATATCTTTAATCCTCTTTTTATCAATGTTATTTTAAATCTCATAGCAAGTATGGACACATGAAATTCTACTAGTATAAAATAATAATAAAAACTCACGGCTTTCACAAATCGGGTTGAAAACTCATACAAATCACAAGTAAATCGAATCCCAATAAAACACGTGCATATATCATGATATACAGTATTGTCCACTCACCGGATGTCCTAACTCCGGTGCTCTCGCCGAGTCCAAAACAGCTTTATCACATCATATATATAATAATATATCATATATTAATATCTCGTATCATTCAGAAATTATTTGTTTCAAAAAAAAAAATAAACTATTCTAACTAAACCTTAAAAAGTCAGCTTTTTAACCTATAAATGAACAATCACAGGCTTTTTATAAACTCCACACTACTTTTTACTTATGTTTAGGCATACACGTAAACTATCGGGAATATTGGAATTAAATCCGAGCCGTTTGGAAAAAAGCCGAAATTACTATCCATATTTCTGCAAAATTCTGACAGCTTGCGCAGTAAGAGAGGACTGCCCATAAATCTTAATCCACAAGCCCGATTTAATTGATCTAGGATTCATTAAGAAGACATTTCATAACCTTTCTAACGACAGATTATACACCCCGATCAGGAGAGTATAAGGGACGAAACTGTCCCTTGAAAGAGGCAGTCAGACTGTAGGTCGGGAGTTGTTTCTCTCAGCTCTAATACTAATGCATCAATGATCTTAATATGAAGTACTTAGGAGCATGTATAAACCAATACACCTGTACTGATCTTAAATATACCCTAAAATGTTTTTATGCTGTGGTGCATAAGGCTCCAACAGTATGCTCATAAATTTATACCATGACAGCATTACAATTGACCACTATGAGAACCTTGTCACTGATCTCTGATATACCCTCTCACATCTTCTTAGAGTATTAATAAGTACCCTATGAATCTGTTTTTAAACCCAAAATTATACACCATAAACCTATGAAATTAACCCTGCCACATAACTGAAAAATGCAAGCTTGTTTAAAATTGGTGAATTGCACAAACACACCAAATCATTTCCAATGTATTTCTATGAATAAAATCAAAGATGGAGGTTCTACATTTTCATTGATCTGTCATATATATATATATATATATATGGTCGTGTTACTATGAGATCGGTCTTACTACTATTCCAGTAAGGTCACCTCATTTTTACCCATTTTGAGAGTATTGTTTAGAAATCCAACCGTACAGATGGAAAGAACATCGAAAAATAAGATAACATAGTGATTTTCATACTATTTAGTGACCGTATGATCATTAATCTTAAAGGGTGAAAATTTAACCCATGAAGATTTTTATAAATTTTCACCCGTTAAGTTCAATGATCATACGATCACCAAATTGTATGAAAATCTGCATTTTTTCTTATTTTTCGATGTTATTTCCATCCGTACGGTTGGAAACCCTAAAAACACTCTCAAAATGGGTGAAAATGAGGCGAACTTATTTGAATAGTAGTAAGATTGATCTTATAGTAACATGACCCTATATATATATATATATATGACCTTCTTATCATGACCCACAAACTTGACACCGGAAATGAATTACAAGCATGCTTTGATCGACAAAGATATCTCACTGTAGGTTTTAATACACTATCCTAAACTATTGGGATCCCTTGTTTCATTAGAAATAAGCATACCATTTACAATAAATTAGGCACTACACAGTGAGGAGGATACGTACCCCCTTGTTCTATATGATTTTCATACTTCATCATAATCTAAGAACAGAATAAGGACTGAGCACTTGTGTCTATGGCTCTCTCAGATATTTCCACAAACACCTTTCATGCCTCCTTTATTACAACTTCAATCTATAACAGGACAATCATAAAGTTCTGATAGTTTACAAATATTCCTTCTCAACATGATTTGTTCTTGTTTGATTATTAATTCACTGATTTCCTATGTATAAATTAACCAAAATAAACATTCATATTGATCTCTCATTAGCACTCCTATATCGTGTATATACACCTAATTAACCAACTGAAACACATTGATAAATAAATTCCACAATAACATTTCCCATCCATTCATCACATTTAAAGAGAGTTTATCAGGAGATTCATTCGAGCTCGCAGAGGGCTAGTCGTTACTCGTAAGGAGGGATTTCTCTCGAACTTGTAGATTAGGCCCATCAGGGTCACCGAGCTTACCGGAGCTTCACCGGTCTTAACCCCCGTTGGGGTCTCACTACACTACTATTATGTCACCGCCGGGAGAGAAGGTGAGGCTCGATTTCGGGCTGTCCTTCACGGCTAGGCTTGGTCGTTATTCACGGTACCGGCACAGTCGCCGGCGACAAAGATCATCATCAGAGTCTGAGTCTCAGGGGCCTCACAGAACAACGGCGAGCAAGGGAAAGGAGAACGAAGCTCGTGCGAGATCAAGAAGGAAAAGGAGAAAGTTGAATTCGAGTAAGAAGATGGAGCCACTCCATTTAGTCAACACCGACCTTATATTTCCCTTCTTTTTAAATAAATCACTATAGCGATTTAAATAATTTATCTCCTTTATATTAAGCATAATAGATATTTAACTATTCATCTCTTGAATAGTTACTTAATTGCCTAGGGGTCCTTGGGTGGGGGTATGTAGAGATAAGTGTAAACAGTGTTTTGAGTGGGTAGGATATAAAGGTAAATAGTGCACAAATAGTGCTAGGGACTATTAGATAATTTCCCCTAAGCATAATCTCATTGGTTTTAAATCAAATGGTTGTCATACTAGACCTTAATTCATTAAAGACTTAATTAATTAATAAATTAATTAATATATATATATAGGGTCATTCTATTATACGGTCAGCCGGAACACTGTTCCAGTGCGGCCGCCTCTCATTTTGGCCCCTGGAGCATGTTCGAAGGATTTTCAAACCTACGGATGGGAAGATCATCGAAAAATATGCTAGCATGTTAATTTTTATACAATTTGGTGATCGTTTGATTCTCCCACTTAATAGTTGAAATTCTGAACCGTTAAAATTTCCCTAAAATAAGAACCGTTAAGTGGGAGGACCAAACGATCACCAAATTATATGAAAATTGACAGGCTATCTTATTTTTTGCCGATCTTCCTATCCGTACGGTTGAAAATCCTTCAAACATTCTTCAGGGGCCAAAATTGGCCTAAATGTAGTGGGATACTATATATATATATATATATATATTAACCAATAATAACATGTATTATGTCTAACACAACAATTTTATTTTATTATGTTTATGATTTTAATCTTTGTTTATTTGGTAATCACCCCCACTTTATTATTTGAAAATTAACTGATTATTACAAAGAAAATCGGGGCATTACACAAACTATTCACGTGGAGGGCTAAAGGTAACTGGACTGAAACATCCACAAAAGCTTTACCCCCACAGGTTTGTTTTCCCTTTTCTGGAAGTAGCTATGTGAGGTGTAGCCCAGAGGAACAAACTCTTTCAAGCCTACATGAGGTAAGAACGAGGTACGTTAAGCTCGTGATGTTAAACAAGCACTTCTTTGGAGGCAACCTAAGGTTACTAGTAGAATTTCTCAGTTTTTATTCAGTTTGTGTGTCTTTAATAAATTAATGATGTCCTTGAGTCCTAGAAAGTTTTCATCCCTCTATTCATTCTTTGTGGGTGTGATTTTCAGCCCAAATCAGAGTTTTAGTGTTTGCATACTAGTTATCTTGGGAGTATATAATTGTCCTTGACTGAAAAAGTCAGCAGACAAACATACAGCAACCCATACAATTAAGGCACATGCGCCCGTATGAATGAACCAGAAGACTATACAATGCGTGCATTCAGGTAGTATATGCTCATATGCACAATGGGAAGACTTGAACAAAAGTTGGTGCCGATTCACACGAGCCCATATGTCACATATGACTGCCCCATATGACTCTCTAAGAGAGCCATACGTGGTAGGCCACATGGACACAAGATATAAGGGGTCTTTATGGCAGGGGCGGATCTATGTTTAAATTTGGGGGGTGCTTGGCTGCCCCAAATGTTGAAAAAATTTAATTTATTCTTTATATTTTGTATATTTTTACGTTTAAAATCTTTAAATTGGCCCCATAAAAGAAATATACTTCAGCTCAATTGGTAGAGTGGATAAGTCCTTAATCTTAGGTGATTGGTTCAAACCTTGCCCGAATTTTTTCTGTTTTTTCTTTTCCTTTTAAATTTTGTTCTCATTTTCATTGCAACATTACATTTATAATACTATTTTTTATACCATTTAACTTAATAATAATAATTTCTATTAAAACATATCCTATTTATTATTATTTATCTATTAATTTTGTTTTTCAATAGATAATAAAACAAAATAATCTCTTCTTGAAATTCGATTCTAGATCCATCATACATTAACCACCTTCGAGAATCTCCATCATATTTGATTGTAACTTTTTTTTTGGAATTTTTTTAAAATATAGAAAAATCATAATTGATTAATAAAAGAGTTTTACATAAGATCTCTTGTTACATAATCATAACAAATAGTTAGAAAAACCATTATTTATTATATAAAATTATAATCATATAGGTACCAAATATATATTTTTTATTATTTTTATGGATAATTTTACTGTTGCTTTAATTCTGAAATTATTTATAATTTTTTGTATTTGATACATTTTTAAAATCTAGTCCACAAACAACAATTATTTATATCTAGGTAACAAACACATGATATGGGTCTAATAACAAAGCATTTCATTTTATATAATTATAAAAAATTTCAAGCAGTCAAATAGAAATATAATTATTGTTTGTAAAATCATAGATTTTAAATTAAAATTTGGTCTAGGGGTGATAAATAAAATAAAATTAAAAGAGAGGGTTATAGGGTATTATTGAAAAGTGAGGGGGTGATAAATGTTTTCACTATTTTTGAGGGTATGACAAAATAAAAAACTCATTAAATTTTCAATTTCATTGGCCTTGTTCCTCACTACTCCGCTCACAATTTTAAGTATATGAATTTTTTTTATTGGTCCATTTATTTTATATATAATTTTATGAGATTTATATTATTTATTATTGAATATTTTGGCCCCTCAAAAATTTAATGTCAAGATCTGCCACTGCTTCATGGTTTAATGTTCACTATAAATTACAACACCCCTCACTCTCCATCACCCCTATTTTCTACACCTAAGCTCCCCAGACCCTCTCTTCTATCTCTAAGCATCATTTGACTCCGATTTCATCTTTTGGACAAAGGAATCCCTAGTTATGTCTTCATATCACCAATCTTTGAGAGCTCTTCATGTTTATTCTAGAAAATCTAGGGTTTATGCATAACTGTGATTTGTGAGTAAATTTGGTGGATCATATGTCCTTTTATGAGCCATGTGAACCACTGCAGCACCACAACCAGCTACCACACCCAATACTTCAGTAGATGAGGAGCATTAAGAAGCTTAAGGCTCAAGACCAATCATCTTATAGTTGTTTTAGTTCTTTTTATTTTGTTGAGCTATAATGATCCCTTCTTATTTCGTAGAATTCATAAATTGAACTTCACTCCCCGCAGTGGACAACATGAATGACTGCCCCAAGTTTAAACTGAAATTTGGAATCATCATTAATGAACCGGGGAAGTCTCAGTTTGCCCTTCTTCTTATTTTTATCGCATATTTCATACTTTTTATGCTTTATTGTGTACATTGAGGGCTATGTACGATTCTAAGTGTGGAGATGGGTAGCTACTAAATTGTTTCAATTTTCATTGAAAATCTTTATATGAAATACATGCTTAGTATACAACTATGATGCCTTTGGTAAGAAATTTCAGTTTTGCTTTCTGTTAGTGTACACCATTTGAGCACATATTTTTTTTTTTATTTCTCCTATTAAACACCGAGGATACTTAGAGAAAATCCTTGTAACAATCATACTTTCTAGTAGTAGTATTAGATAACCCATTACCATGTTCTTTTTACTTGGTTTGCTAAGTATCATTTTCAATGGCTCCAAGAGGTTTCGTGACACTAGTTCAACCTTCTAGCCCTTATAAATTTAATTTTTATTAGACAAGTAAGAGAGAAATAGTATGGTAGTGTACGTAGAAGTTGTGAAACTAACCAAGAAAGTGTTGCGCTACTCGTGGTGATGAAGTAGCTTGGGGTTATAGCTAGCTCCTAATCATAGTGTTCCTTAAGTCGAAAAGTTACTTGTGAGCATGAACACAGTCATGTATATGTTGTAATTTTCCAAGTAATGAGTGTTATGGTGCCTAATCAGCATGTGCATCCCTTAGAAAGGATGATCTACACTATACATTACTTCTGGAAAGTCGAATCCAATAGGGATTCCCTACCGAAAGATGAAATTTAACAAGATCTACAGTCTACATTACTTCATTATGGGTTAGTTGTTTTGTACTTGGAGTGCCAAGGAGTCTCTAGAGTCCACTAATAGTATACTTGTTATTTTAAGACTTAAGAGTACATGGCATATATATGGAGTAAAAATTTGCATCTCGAACCATACTGAAACATGTCACTAAACTGATTTGAGGCCAGGGTTAAAATAAGGGATTTCTCATGTGAGTGGTGAAAGCTTTGAGTAGAGTAGAAATATCATTCTTTTAGTCGAAGGTTAAACACTAATCAATTCCTGTTTTGAATGTTTTCGTTTGCTTGGGGACAAACAAACGCTTAAGTATGGAGATGTTTCATAAGTGTTTAATTATGGATAATTGTTCACTATAGTCATGGATACTTTACATGTTATTTGATGAAATAAAGCCCACCTGTACTTAATTAGTGAAAGTTTTGGTTAACAGGGAATAATGAGGATGTTTCAATAAAAAGAAGGCTTTTCAAGATGTTTCAAGGGCCAAAATGTCGAAGTTGGGAGCTCAAAAGGACCCACGAATGCCCATACAGATACAACATGGATAAGTCCTTAAAGATTTATGAAGTCGAAAGAAGGACTTTTGAGGATCATATAGGACTAGCCTGATTTTTCCAAAAAGGCATACTGGCTACCCCTGTATGCTACAGTACTCTTAGCCACTACAGTATTTTCAGCCCATATCTCTGATTTTTTCAAAAGGCCATACGGGCTATATGCCTGGCCTATATCCCCCATATGAAAGCCTATTTAGACCTAAATTTGAATCAAATTTTTAAATTTGGATAAACACGGTTTCAATATTTATCAGACATCTTTCCATCCGGGTAAACCCTATAAATACCAACTTTTAGGATTAAGAATGACATCTTGGATACCTCATATGATCTTTTGACGGTAAGACTTGAATGGAGATCATTGTGGTAGTCATCATCAGGAAAAGGGGAGATTCATTTAAGATCCGCCACCAGATCATCGCGAAGACGAGAAGAGAGTCTTTCATGTTTACTTTTATTTCCTCTCACCTTTGTGTATTGGATTTGTGTTCACCTTCCATGGGGAACTAACTTTCTAGGTATTTTGGCATGATGACCCTCAAGTTAATTATTAGTTTTGATATTGACTTTTTATAGTTAATTGGTTCTTTCAGTTTTGAGTATCTAATGAGTGTGCTTTTATTGAAATAGTTTTCTACATAGCTATAACCCTGAATTATTTTCTGATTCATTGGGGGAAGATGAGAATGCTTCCTCGTGTGTAGATCTAACTCAATAGAGGGAGTTGTAAGTATGTCTAGAGATAGGGTATTAAGGAGAGTGACTTTTTCAAATGTCTTATTCTCATAACTCTCCCAAGATTTAGGTTCCCCAAAGTGTTATTGCAATTAGGGTAATAGGTATTAGTCACCTTAAGGGAGGGACTTAATACACTTTAGGGACCCTTGCTCCAAAACCAAGCAACTATTAACATTAATATCATTGTCTATATCTTTATGAAAACCCGAGCAAGATTCATTGCCTAGATACCCCTATTTATGATAGAGTTTTCCCGAGAGTCATTCACGTCGTTAGTGAGCCTTAGTACTTAGATTAGTTTAGTTTTCATTTATATCCACACAATTTATGTTAGGCTAGATAGTAGAACTATAGCTTGTACTAGTACTCTTAGTCTCTGTGGGTTCGACATCCTACTCTCCAGAGTACACATTATTACTTGATATGACCCATATACTTCCGGATTGCACATATCATCCCTTAACTAGTTGGCTAGCGATCTCCATTAATAACTTGCTGACGTAATTTATTAGATCCTGACATCTTTGGGGGTTCATCCTTCATTGCCTGATGACTACACAATTGAGCTTTTATCTTAGCAATCTAGATCATACCACATGTCTATGGTTATTTTTACTCCATAACACCAATCTTTATAAAGCATGGTTGATAGTCAACTCCTCTCACAAAAAAGAGGCTGAAGGTTCAAACCACCCTCTGATGTTGTCCTCGTTTATATATATATATATATATATATATATATATATATATAGGGTCAGGATCATGGGACACACTATTTTGACACACCATTTGACATCCTTTTCCATTCTGGCCCCTGAAGCATGTTTGAAAGATTTCCAACCGTACGGATGGGAAGATCATCGAAAAATAAGCTAGCATGTCCATTTTCATACAATTTGGTGACCGTTTGGTCCTCCCACTTAACGGTTTTTATTTTATAGAAATTTGAACGGTTCAAAATTTCAACCATTAAGTGGGAGGACCAAACGGTCACCAAATTGTATAAAAATGGACATGCTAGCTTATTTTTCGATGATCTTCTCATCCGTACGGTTGGAAATCTTTCAAACATGCTTTAGGGGCTAGAATGAAAAAGGATGTCAAATGGTGTGTCAAAATAGCGTGTCCCATGATCCTGACCCATATATATATATAGGGCAATTTACCAAAATGGCCTAGGTCATTTATTTTATTATTTTTTTCGGCCTAGCATGAAAATATTTGTGGAAATGGCCTTGGGTTGCCCAGTCAACAATCAAATTGTTGACTATGATAGCTAATTCGCATTCAAAATGCCGATTAGCTCTAGAGACCTCATTTTTTGCTCTTCGGAGCTAATTGGCACTTGAATGGTTGATTATGTTCTGAGAGCACAATTCCGTGGTCTATGGAGCAAATCAGTATTTCAAAAACCGATTAGCTCCAGAGAGTTCATTTTCATGATCTTTGGAGCTAATCGGCATTTGAAATGCCGATTAGTTTTAGAGAGCTCATACATAGTCTGTAACGCCCCAAAAATTTTAAGTTACCTTTTGGTTAATGTTCTAATTAAGAATAAGATGGATTAGAAAATTAATAGTGATTTGATTGTTTTAACTTCAAATGAGTGAAATTCCAGAAGATTAATGGGCTGGGAATCCATCTTCACTACTATTGGGCTTAGAGGAGACCTAGTGGGCCAGGCCAGATTGATTTGAAATGGTTAGAAGTGGATAATTATTGAGGGTCCGATTAATTGGAAGATGAATTATTCCATGGTTGATTAAACTCGGTTAATTAACTTAAAGAATCTGGACAAAGATGAGAGCCTCGGTAAAGTAGACCCGGTCTAGTCAAAAGCCGGGAAAAAACGGATCCAGTCGGGAGTGAGACGGACCCCATGATGATACAGTGGCCCCGTGACACGGGTCACCCTTGTGACGACATAGTGAGAGGATAAGATAAATTAAAGTTTATTGACTTTAGTTGAAAATATTTTGAGAGAAGATTAATTCAAGTTAATGAGATATTATTTGATAATTAAGTTAATTGAATTAAATAATAAAATTAAATATTTTAATAATGGGTATAAGGGGGCAGATGATACTTAGGTTTTCAAAAAGGAATTGAAATTAAACTGAAGGTTCTTTCTCTCTCTCTCTCTCTCTCTCTCTCTCTCTCTCTCTCTCTCTCTCGTGCAATCCTCCCGCTGGCCATCGCCGGGAACTCGCCACCGCCGGACGCGCCGCCAGCTCCACTGGTTTGCTCCGCCGCCTGACCGTTCACCCGGTGAGCCACCGCCGCCGCCGCATGTCGGCTGCTCACTGGCCGCTTCGCCCGCCCTTGCGCCGTCGCCTCTTTTTCCCTGCCATCACGAAGCGCTGCTCCCCTCTCGGTCTGCTTCCCCCCATTTTCTCGCCGCCCCTCGGCGCCCTCCTGTCCGGACCATCTTCTTCTCTTTCCCTCCCTATTTTCCGACGAGTTAACACCAGTGAAGCCCCTTGCTAATGTAAGCATGAATTTGGGGAAACCTATAGTACTAAATTGGGACTAATTTGCATGGTTTAGGGCTGGAATTAGGGGCTGGCAAATGATGTTAATTGAAGTTATGGAATTCATTGAAATTTATGTGCATGTTTGTAGTTGTTTTGCAGCCCTAGAAATAGGCGAACCTCTGCCAAATTTTTTTATTAAAACCATGCATCCTAGATTCTTGTTGAAATGCCCATGAGTTGCGAGGTGATAGCATGACAATTAGATGTTAATGATCGGTGGAATGGGCATGTATTCATGACCAATTGTAAGTAAGAATTAGTGAACTTAGTATTCCATGTTTGTAAGAAAAATTTTAGGGACTATAAGATGAGGGAAGGTGTTGTTGTCTTGGAGGTTTAACATGCCTATGGTGTATCTGTACAAGTGCCTCTAAGAACATTTTGGCTTGAAACCAAGGTTTAGAACTGGTAGAATTAGAAAATGAAAACTGACTCTAAACTCTACTTAATCATGTTTAGAAGAATTTTATTTATGCTTGCCGAAATGCTCATGAAATACTTGAATGAGATACCACAAGAGAAGAGTGGTTACAAGTAGAGACTTCCCTATTAGTTGACAAGTAATTAGTTAACATGATGATTATCAATTGTTACTTAACACTAGACTAGACATTGGTTTCAAGAGTGTAAGTGATAATGAGATTTTATTAACAAGGTTAGATCAAAGAATATTGTCAATACCCCCATAGTACTTCTCAGACCTTGATTTCAAGGCATGGACTAAAGTGAAACTTATACTAATTAACTTAGACAAGGGAATACTATAATTAAGGACTTCTTGCTTTTAATTGCAAGTTATGTATATGGAGAAATGAGTTGGAGTATTTCATTACTAGATTGTTTATAAGCATATAGAAGAAAGATGAAATTTCCCTTGTAGTAATCTTTGATAAGAGTAATTGTATGTTTTTGAAGAGGGCTTTAAGTTATATTGATATGGGCCATGAATAGTTAGGGGAGTCGTTAATAAGAAATTATGAATAACGAACTAGTATTCATTATCGTATTTATTATGATTACTAGGAAAAGGAAAGACGTTCCGAAAGCGTCGGGTGAACCTAGTCATACCGAGGAGTCTTCGAAGGACTTCAGTTGAGGAAACTTCTCCGTATATTAGATCTGGTTCTTGTATTCATCGTGTTTTGTATTCTCATATTCGCGTGATTTTTTTTATATATCGGTTTGTGGATGCCGAAGATTTTACCGCTATGCATGCATAATAGTTTTTATGCTTGTGGAATACTATGAAATGGTAATGGTAGGATTAGATATGAAGTGAAACCCGTAATAATGAAAAAAATGTGTGCATGATCGTGCCGTGGACGGAACCCTATATAGATATAGATGTTGGACCAACGGGGTTCCGTGATGGAGCCCAGAGTCGGGCGTTGATGATTCCGGGTGAGGGAGGGGATTTGTTTTGATCCGTGTGTTTTAAAAAGAAATAAAATGTTTTACGAAATGGTTTTCCGTCAAACCCCCCTCCCCGACTCGTGAGGGTGCCTCGGTCGGATACGAGTAAGACTGTCGCTGGCTCTTCTGGTCTGTTGAATTAGGGTTCGGGGACGTCCATGACACGGCATAGGTCCCCTCTTGGCACAGGATGTCTGCACAGGATGCAACTGAGGTGGATGCATCTCCATTACACAGGATGTAATTGAGATGTGGGTAGGTAGCACCGCCTCCTTCGCACAGGATGTGATTGAGGTAGGTACATCTCCTGTACACATGGATGTACTTGAAGATGGGGTGTTTGTTAGAACTGATATTGATGTGTGAACTGCATCTGGTGTTTATACGAGTTTCCGATTGTATTGGCATTAATATCTTGATTGAAGATGATCATGATGATTCCATGTTTTCTGTTAGTTTTCAATTTATACGAATAATATTACCAGGTTTGTGAGGGACAGGTATGTATAATACCTGGCGGAGTTGTCAGCACTCACTGAGCTTGTGTAGCTCAGTCCCTCGGTTTATGTTATCTTTTCAGGGTATAGACAGGGACCTGAGCAGTGGCTCGTGGCCCGAGCAGGGAGCGAAGATTAGATGGCTCTGGCGTACCGGATCTGGATGTTGTTAGATTGCCTTGTACTAGGTTGAGTATTACTTTGTATTCCATTGTATTTGGGGCCGTGGTGCCCGGTCTTATATGTATTATTTTGTGACTCTGATGGGATGTGACTACCGATGTGTAACCGGGTTGTCCATGTCATATGGAAATTATTTTGATATCCATTACTTTATTGGGTTTTAGAGTACACAGCTTATGGGTCGGGGCACTCCTGGCCCAGCTGGTGTGACACCTGGACCTTAGTAAAAAGGGGGTGTTACATAGTCTATGGAGCTAATTGGTCTTTTAAAAATCGATTAGCTCCGGAGAGTTCATTTTCATGCTTTGTGGAGTTAATCGGCATTTGAAAGGCCGATTAACTCCAAATAGCTCATTTTCTTGGTCTCCGGAGCTAATCGGTGTTCCATATGCCGATTACATCACTAAATAATAGTTTATTATTTTTTATTAGCCTAGTCAGCATCGGTGTTCCATTTGGACTTGGGGCCAAAAAAATAATAAAATAAATTGCCCATGGCAATTTTGGCAAATTGTATATATATATATATATATATATATATATATATATATATATATATATATATATATCACGCCCCGATCCGGATCCCGGGACCTCGGGCACGTCAACAGACCTGCCGTACCCAAGATGAGAATAGCCCATCTCAGATACAAGGCCTAAATGTGAACCAGCAGATAACAAAACACAATATACAATAAACTCGAGTTCCAAGAGAACATAGAGTCATAAAGGTCCATAGGCCCTATACAAAGTCTGGTCCCTATACGGGTCCTACATAAAGTAAATAATCCTCGAAATAAAAGATAAGGGAGACCCTCAGACCTCGGATCGGTCCCTAATAAGATGAGCGGCTATCAGCTCGCCACGTGGCTCCTCAGATCGCTGGTTAACGCCTCGCGATCACACCCACTTAGATGGATCAATTCCTTGCCCGACACGTGGCTTCACCATAGCCACTATGATACCCCGTGATCAACAACAGTCTAAGATCATTAAATCTCAGACGTTGATTCTCTTCTATAAGAACTTTTCTCTGACAACTTAACCAGAGATCCCTGTTTCTTTTTAGGTTACACTCTAGTCCAAAACTGTGAGAGAGAAAAATTTTCCTAAGGTCCCTATTACTTTTCAAAATTCCATTAAGGTCCTTCTGACCTTCCACAAACCCTAATTAGGGTTTTTAGTTCTTTTATCCCCTATTTTCCTTCCTTAATTCAATAACTAATTTCTTGGGAATTATCTATTTATAATAATGACTTTTAAGAAATTTTAAAAACATTTTATTTCTAAAATCCTTGGATTTTACAATATATATATACGGGAGGGATAATATAAGGTCGCCCGGATTATTGTGCAAGTAAGGTCACCTCCATTTGGCCACTTGCACAGTATTTTAAGGATTTCCAACCGTATGGATGGAAAGAACATCGATCGAAAAATAAGCTATCATGTTAATTTTCATACAATTGGGGAACTTGTAGGGTCTTTATCTTAACGGGTGAAAATTCATAAAAATCTTACTGGTTCAAAATTTCACACTTTAAGATGAAGACCCTACAAGTTCCCAAATTGTATGAAAATTTAGATGCTAGCTTATTTTTCGATGTTCTTTCCATCCATACGGTTGGATTTCCTCAAAACACTGTGCAAGTTTGCCAAAAAGAGGCGACCGCATTTGCACAGTGATAAGATCGGCCGCATAGTTTCAACCTCGTATATATATATATATATATATATATATATATATATATATATATATATATATAATTTTTATTTAAAATATAAAAATTACATATTTTAAGTTTAAAAATAAGTATAAAGATATAGTTTATGTACCAAAATCTGGTTCACTCTATTGATACCTATTATAGACAATGTTTGAATTTTTCTAATTAATTCACCATCAATTATATATAAATATAATTGTCGAACACAATCAAAGAATTTTACAATCTTATAAATATTAAATCTATTTTTCTTTCTTGTGTTTACGTTATTTGTTTAATGTGAAGTCATGTGTCCAATGCTTGGTAGACTGGTAGTACCAATAATTGTTACATTGGAGTTGTAAAAAAGAATTAAAAAATAAAGGGGTAAAGCCATTTTTGCTCCCTGAAAATGTTACCAATGTTCATTTCCATCCCAAAATTCAAAATTTGTTCAATATGGTCCCTATGTGTTGCATATTTGGACATTTTGGGTCCCTATATATTCCGTATTTTGGCATTTTTTGGTCCCTATTGCTGACGTAGCGGTCATGTGGAGTACCAATGAAATGCATATAATCTTTTTATTATTATGTTTGGGTCGTTATTTTGCTGATGTGGAGTGATAAGTGGCAGTATATCCTGATGTGGACCGTATTAAACAAATTTTAAATTTTTGGGATGGAAATGAACATTGGCCCAATTTTCAGGGACCAAAAATGGCTTTAACCCAAAAATCAATCCTTTTGCACTTCAATCAAGAGACCAGGTGTCCCACTTCATCGGAGACATGTTATTGGAATCACTTGTATATATTCTAGAGGAGTCAAACGGGCCGGCCCGGCACGGGCCCGCCGTGCCAAAGGCATTATGCGGGCCGTGCCGACACGCGACGATCTCGGCACCGGCCGAGCCTAGGCACGCCATGCTACTGATGGCGTCTTTGTCTTGCCTGAGACCGGGCAGCGTCTTGCGACCGCCTTTTTCTTTTAAATAAAACTTAAAATTTTATAAAAAAATTATAAAAAATCAGAAAAAATCAAAAAATTTATCAAATATATAAATACATATGTTTAAAGTATAAACTATGGAAAACAATCAAACATATAAGTATTGTTAAAATTTCATAAATCAATGAAATTATCATCAATTGTAAATAAACAAATTTTTTTTTTATTCCTAAAAAAAAATATGAAATTATTATTAAGGTTCAAAATTAACTCATAAATTACAAAATAATCAAATTATAAAGAATTTGATTTTATTGAAAAAAGAACTAATAAAAATATTATGATTTATTTGAAAAATATGACAAGTAAATATCATAAATTTATAAATACAAATGTCTTTAAGTATTGAGTATTCTAGGTATTTAATCTTCATGGTCATGGTCTTCAAGTCTTCAAGTCTTCAAGTTAGGGCTTCAAGTCTTCATGGTCTTCATCTTCATGTCTTCAAGTTTTGAAGTCTTCTAAGTCTTCATAGTTTTAATACCTTCAAGTCTTCTATGTTTTACTCCTGGTCCGATCTTTCTGTTGTTGTATCTTCTTTAGTGCAACTGCTTGTGTCATGTCCTCCTCGATCTTGAAGTCTATCTTCGGCATCCAACTAATCCTTTAAGCAAATGCACATCTCCAAGGAAGCTTTGTTAAACCGGCTCCTTTTATCATCTAGCACCCTATTCCCTGCACTAAAACACGATTGTGATGCTATTGTGAACACCGGGGGAGTTAGTAGATCACGTGCCATGGCGGCTAACACAGGATAATTATGCTCCTGTTGTTTCCACTATGACAAAATATCATAATTATTAAATTCCTCCGATGTGAGGAAAGTACTAAAATTATTTTATAAATACAAGTTTAATTCATGCAAAGAAATAGTAGGAGAAGAGGAAGAAAAAGTAGAAGAGCTACCATATTTTTTTCTCATCATATTCAATAATTGTAAAGGGGTTTTAGTCTTAGATTTTGTTTGAGAAATATTTTAAACATCATCATCACTCAACTCTGTTGATATTCTACTACCAGAAAGTCCATTATAAATTTCATACGTTTCAAAAAACATGGATTTATATACATCTTTTAATTGACTATGGTCTACACCCATATTTTCATCAAATGAATCTAAAATAAAATTAGCACCTTCAATTTTAAACCTAGGATCTAGCATGTAAGATAAAATATAAATTGGACTAATTACACAAAAATATTTTTTGAATTTTAATTCCATAGAAGCAACAATAGATTCAAAACCATGATGAAATCTATATTTATTAAAAATGTCACTAATCAAATACAAATGAGTTATAGTTAAAAAAAGATGTAGGATAATAAACACCGGAAAAAACTTTTTTTGCATTATAAAGAATTTCAAAAAATTCCCTAATCATATTTCCTACTTCCCAATCAAATTCCCTAATTTCATTTTCTCTAAAATGTTCATTACAAAAATAAGTGATAACATCCTTATACTGATAAACACAATCCTACATTAAATAAGTAGAATTCCACCTATGTTCAACATCAACAACAAATTTTTTATATCTTTTTCCATATTGAAGGCAATATTTTTTAAATTCTTGTCGTCTAGTAGGTGAGTTTCTAATAAATAAAATACAATTCCTAGTTTTTTTAAGTGATAATCAATAATTTTAAGTCCATCTTGCACGCACAAGTTTAAATATGGCATGCACATCTAATATGAACAAATTTACCCGATAAATAGGTTTTAAATGATTTTTTAGAACATCAATTGCGGCATTATTACTAGAAGCATTATCAAACGTAATTGAAAAAATAGAATTTTCAATTTTATTACTGGTGTGCCTATATTCTAATTCATTAAAACTTATAATATGTTTTTGTAAATTCCATTCATTATCAATATAATGCGTGGTTACACAAATATAGCTTGCATGATATTTGGAAGTCCAAATATCCAAAGTTAGAGAAATCTTGGAAGAAATAGTAGATAATTCACAAAGTAATTTTTCCTTATATTCATAAAAATCGAAAATGCATTTTTCCTCATTGTATTTCTAGAAACTTTTTTAAATTCGGAAGAAAATGCATCACGAATCATTTTTTCAAATCTAGGATTTTTGGAAAGACTAAAGGGTTGTTCATCATGCACAATAAATTCAACTATTTCTTTTGTTGCATTTTCACTAGAAAAATGGAAATAACCTAAATTGGAAGTGGAAATATGTCCTAATTGGGTTTGAGTTAAATCATGTTTGGCCGAAATATGCTTGTCGGCATGTCTTTTAAGATGGCCGGTGCCACCCATAGCTTGGCATGAAAAATCCTTTTTGCATTTTTTACACCTAGCCTAGGTGCCTTTGTTTTCAATTTCAATAATTTAAAAAAATTCCCAAACCCCCGAAGTTCTCTTCCTACCACCGGCACCGGCACCACCAATAGATGGTCCGGCACCGTCACCGACATCGGATTCATCGACACTCGGTTAGTGTTTTCATAAAGATAAAATGGGGAATTATCCCTAAGGAAATTCGATGAACCGGCCATTAATTATAAAATTTAAAATACGAGTTTCGAATTACCTCAACTACATGTGGAAGAAATTGGGAAAACCGGAAAAATAGAGAAAAATAAGCACGGGTGATCTCCTTGAAAAGTACTTGAGGATTAGTGAAGACTTGACGAAGCTTGATTCGGTTGAAGGCTTGAACTTCGAAATTTAGAAATAATTTGATGAACTTGAAAGATTGAAGCCTTGATGATGCCTTGAATCCTTGATTGCTTGAACTTGAATGAGATGAACCGTGAATTTGAAAGTCTTGAAGAAGAGAATTGAGAGTAATTAGAAGAGATTCAAGAGATTAGTTCTTGGTATATGAAAAAATTTGGAAGAATGAGGGGTTTTATTTATAGATTGTTTCTTATATTTTTATTACCCTTAATACCCTCATAAACTAGTTGCTGGAGAGGGTAAATTTGTCATTTTACTCAAAAGACCCAAATACCCTCCAATATAGCCGTTTTATAGTTGTTGGAGGGGCTAAAAGGGTCTTTGAACCCTTTATGAGCATTAAAAAAAAAAGTGGTGGGCCGCGCCAGGCACGGCCCGCAATGGTCACAAGCGTCGCGTGCACGCCATTAGGCGTCTGCGTGCACGCGGCCGCTATTTGGCATGCCGCCTCAGACGCGGGCGTGGGTACCGACCCTCATGCCAGGTCGGCCCGATGCGCGGTCAAGCGTGCCGCGTCGCGAAGCCGCAGACGGCCCACCGGGCCGGACGCGCCGACCCATGGCCCGCTTGATACAAGATGTGGCCCGCAGCGTGCAGGCCGCGCACGCCCGTTGACACCTCTAATATATTCTATTAAACAAGGCTTGTTACAATTATTATTATTCACATTACTCCTTGCCACCTTGCCACGTTTCACTTTTGACATAACCCCATTCCACTAGAGCAGTGCTTATATATATATATATATATATATATATATATATATATATATATATATATATATATATATATATATATATATATATATATATATATATATAAGTGTGTTTGTATAAGGTCGGCCGGAATACTGTTCATTTAAGATCGCCTCCCATTTGGCCACTTGTACAATGTTTTAAGGATTTTCAATCACATGGATGGAAAGAACATCGAAAAATTAGCTAGCATGTCAATTTTCATACAATTTATGAACTTGTAGGGTCTTCATCTTAACAGGTGAAAATTTATACAAATCCTACAGGTTCAGAAATTCACCCTTTAAGATAAAGACCCTACAAGTTCCCAAATTGTATGAAAATTGACATGCTAGCTTATTTTTCAATGTCCTTTCAATCCATATGGTTGGATTTCCGTAAAACACTATGCAAGTGGGCTAAAATTGGGCGACCGCACTTGCACAGTGTTACGGCCGGCCGCACTATAACACGACCCTATATATATATATATATATATATATATATATATATATATATTAGATATTGTAGATAGATAATATACTATTTACTATATATATTAAATATATTATGTGATTTATTATATATATAAATATATAGCGACATGATATAGTGAAGCCGGCCGCAAGTGAGGTCAACCGCCTCACTGTATCATACCTTTTATAAATTATATATTATATAATCTATTTTATATATAGATAGATTTATCTATATATTTTAGATTATATATATATATATATATATATATATATATATATGAAAATAGACATGCTAGCTTACTTTTTGATGATCTTTCCATCCATAGTGTTGGAAATCTTTAAAACACTCTCCAAGTACCCAAATGGGAGTCGGCGTAACTTGCACAGTAATACAACCGGCTGGACTGTATCACCTTGCTATATATATATATATATATATATATATATATATATATATATATATATATATATATATTAATATATTACGCGGTAGGAACAAATCCCGGTCGTCCCGCATTTTGGCAATTGGAGCATGTTTGAAGAATTTCCAACCGTATGGATGGGAAGATTATAGAATAATAAGAAAGCATGTCCATTTTCATACAAATTGGTGACTGTTTGGTCCTCACAATTAATGGTTGAAATTCTGAACTGTTAAAATTTCCCTAAAATGGACATGCTTGGTTTTTTTTCGATGAAAGACATGCTTGGTTATTTTTCGATGATCTTTCCATCCATAAGATTAGAAATCATTAAAACACTCTACAAATATCCGAATGGGAGTCAACCTAACTTGCATAGTAATACAGATGGCCGGACTGTATCACCGCGCATGATATATATATATATATATATATATATATATATATATATATATATATATATATATATATATATATATGTATATAATTTTTATATTATCTTATCATCAGAATACACACATATATATATATATATATATATATATATATATATATATATATATATATATGTATATATATATAAGGACCTGATATGGTATGGCCGGCCGTTTGTGTGGCCGGACACGTGTCAGGTCCCTACTGGCTGCTTAATTATTAAGCAACTAATAGTTGGTTGCTTAATGATTAAGCAACCAACCGGGCGCTGACATGTGTCCAGCCGCACTTGCGGCCGCTTGGACCGTGTCAGCGTCATATATATATATATATATATATATATATATATATATATATATATATATATGTATGTATATTGATCGTGAGCCTAGTGCTATTGCAATCCGCAAGTGCACGGGTCACGCAAGTAATATTGTGGACTAGGAAAAGTCGGGTATCGATCCTCAGGGAATAGATACTTAATGGCACTAAGAAATCATATTAAGTGGGATTGGTGGTAGACTGAAAATTAAACTAACTAGAAAACAAGGGTAAAATCGGTGAATGAATTGAGAGGCGATCAAGCAAGAGGGAGTTGTTTGGGCAACGTTCCCCCTTTGGATTTCTTCTAAGGATAGATTATGATTGCTAGTGCTAATGGTTTTCCTTCTCTCTCTCTCGAGGCAAATTACTCAACTATCGTTATAGTAGGGGAATCTATAGCTTGGAGAGATTACGGGAGCGATGAATAACAAGGATTGGCTTCTAGATGCCCAGGTTCCCGGCACATCCGTAATCCCTTCCGTTGGGGTATGCCCGCACACGGGGAGGCGTTAGCATCTTCCCCCGGTGCGTTGAATTAGACAATCAGGGTTGTCACATCGTCGATGGTCTAATGCAATGAATGACACCGAATAAATCTCAATAGAAAAGCATATCTATTAAACAATAACAATGATAAATCAAAAGTTAAGCATTCATCCAAAGGGTTCACATGCCCAAACACCTAAGAGTTTAGCCTTCTATGGAGGAAGGCTACAAAATTGAGATTGGAATACAAATCAACCAATCCATTAAAGAAAAAGTCACTCCCTCCAAGAGATCTATTGCACGGAGATCTCCAATGTCGATCTCCGTCGAGCCCCTTGATGTTGCACTAGATGTGTCGATGGTGGTGGTGATCGATGGGCGGCCGCCGCCTTCTCTCCCAAGCCCAGGACTGAAAGATAACCCCAAAGATAGTGACAAAACCCTAGCAGCCGCTATTTATATGTCCTTTGGCCTGGAAGAATCTTTCCTTTTTTTCGTGCTAGGCCCACTTTATAAAATTGCCCGCTTCTACTATCGCGCAGTCCCGCGCGTTTTTTGCGCAGTACCGCGTGGGGGGATAACTCTACTGGTCCTTCTTGCATTGTACTAGTACGTGGTACCGCTCAGAAATCAGGCGGTACCGCTTAGCAGTTCAAACTTGACGATGGTGAAGGCGCGCGGGACTTCATACGGCGCGCACTATCCCGCTTGGTCTTCTGGTGTTTTGAGGAAGACTCTCCGAGGTTTTGCACTAGCGCGCGGTCCCGCGCGGAAAGTGCGCGGTACCGCGGGCTAGTACAAATTGCCTTCTTTTTCCTTCATTTTCCCTCGGAATTTCTTCATATTTCATTTTGTCCTCAAATCTCCTCCGGTATGTACTGATGAGCAAAATTGACATGAATTCAGTACCGGAAGTCCAAAACCACTTAATTTTCCGTGCTATATATGAACCAAATGGATGTAAAAATATGATGGTGCAAACACTTATCATATATATATATATATATATATATATATATATATATATATATATATATATATATATATATATGGGATATGCACCTGGGCTCGATTCACTCCGGGTCTCACGCATCGTATCTTATTTTAATGTCCAAAGGTTTCACATAGCATACACTTATTTTACTGTTTGGTCTACTACGAACCAACACGGAGAAGTCTCGCGTACTTGCGTGAGCTACCCCACTAGGTGACCCAAACGCTGTGCTCTCACCTTGCTCTAGTGGGGATTCGACCCCGGGCCTAAGAATCCGTTATACAAGGGACCTATGCCGCTAGACCAAAAGGTCTTTGACTGTTGATTAATTTTTGTCCACATACAAAAAAAAACCTTTTTTGGAATTAAGCAAATTGAGGATACAATAACATTCCGAAAAAGTGTTTGACAAAGAACTATTCATATCAAAACAACTCTTGTATATATAATAAAAATATAGAAACATATTCATATGTAAACAATATTGTTCACTAGGAATCAACAACTGACTGGTTTGCTTATATATTATGTTATGGCTAAAAACCTGTGTGGCCTGGGGATCGACACCAATCTAGTCTAACGGTCAAGAATTTATTTTTAAGGGACTAGATCATAGAAGGAGAAATAAGTATCGAGACATAAGAATGAATCACACACCCATTTTACGTGGAAAACCCCTTAAATACAGGGAAAGAAAACACGGGCCTCGCCGAGGAGGCAATCCACTATGTAGCGATCGAGTATAAGACTTCAAATACAATTAGAGAGCAGTATAATACCATGAGATCAGAAAATACAATATTGAGAGCCATCGTATGCGTGATGAAACCATGGGCATAAGGCCTAGTAAAGCTATGGAACATCAGTGATAACTTCATAATAAAGGTATCCATGGTGCTTCGGTAACAAATAATGAAGCCATGGAGGTGTTTCATAGTAAAGTTATGCATAGAGCTTCCATGTCTGGAGGTCCCTTGGAGAAAGGGAGAGAGGTTACCTCACATCAGGGAGAGAGAAAGACTTCATGGCCGAGAGAAATAAGGATCTCATTCCTAAGAGAGCTCAGCGAGCCATACGGGGGAGAATGCATGAGCTTGAGCTTGGAGAGAAAGTGAACCACCTCGTTAGAGGGGGGTGGGGGGGGTGTGGGGAGAGAATGCACAGAAATTAATTGTTCTCACGCAATCGATAAAGAGAGGTTCGTCGCTTGCTGGAGCTCATTGGAGAAAGAGCATCACTCGTGCTCACATAATCAAGAGAGAGATAGGAGTATACCTCGTTGGAGGCTTGGAGTGGCAAATTTGAGGGAAAGAGGTGGAGAGCTTGCTAGCGGCGCGTCGGAGAAGAAGAGGGAAACTCATCGGTCGTGGTCAGAGCCTGTGGGAAGGGAAGCCGGAGAACATTGAGGAGCTTGATCGGCTTAGAGTCCTTGGAACCTTGGAGAGGTCCCTCTCTCCAGAGGGCTTGGATCTTATTTTAAAGTAGAAGATCCTCTCATCCGAGTGAGCGGCCTCCTTTTTCATCCCTTCCCAGGGTCCTTATCTTGAGACCTTGAGATCCGTGTTGAGTTGACCTGCCTACTTGGAACCTGGACACCATCCTCTCATCATCATGTAACTAGTTCATCCATATAATATCAAAGATTCATTGTTTATAGTCCGGACTCAAGAGCAAAGATCAACTAAATATCAGTACCAAGAGGAACACATGTTATCATCTTCATAGCACACATGGAATCATCTAGGAGGGTCATGTTTCACCATTTTTCCCCATATCATTACTCCCCCCGTAAGTACACTTGCGTTCAAGGTTGAACTGTGGCCAGATTATTCCATTGTACAGGTCGACTCGGAAAGTTAAGTGTTAAGCGAGGTCGGTTGGGTTGGTTATAGCCATGGGATGAGTGGGCAGGGTGGGGAGACTCGGAATACAAGCACATACGCTCAGCCCATGAGGGGACTTTGAAACTTAAGAGGACGGCTGAGGTCAAGCCCCAAAGAAGGCAATCGAAATTAATCTACCGAGCCCTGAAGAGGGTGATTGAGGTCAAGCTTTGAAAAAGGCAACTAAAATGAATCTGTCAAACCTTGAAGAGGACGGTCGAGGTCGAACCCTGAGGAGGGACTTTGACAAGCTAAGTAACTCGGCCCTTGAGGGACTTTCTCAGGAGTTGAGGAGGTCGGCCCTGAGGAAGGCTTTCTGCGAGCCATTGGGCTCGACCCTTGGATGGACTTTGAGCGAGATTTTAGTCTCAACCTCGGTGGGGACATTGAAGGAGATTTTTGTCCCTGCCCGGTGGGGACTTTGAGTGAGATTTTTGTCTCTACCCGGTGGAGTACTTTAAGTACGAGCGTGTACGCTCAGCCCTTTGGAGGGACTTTGAATACAAGAGCGTGGGCTCGGCCCCATGGAGGGACTTTGCTTTATGCGTTGTCAACATAGCTTCTTAATCACGTCCCCACATAAGAGTAGTACAAGATACAGATGGACACAGTCAAATTAATGATGTTTTTAATCAGAACTCTACTGTTGGTGATCTGAAAAGCCCACTAGACTCTTCTGCATTCCCTAATGATTTGAGCAAGTAGGTAAATGTTGAGCCTAGGCTGCAATCTCTTTGTGTTATGTCACCTAGTTGACATCAATCCCCAACATTGAAACACCTGGTTTTGTTAGTCAACAGATGAGGAGTATAAACTTAATGACAAGCTTTGGAAGTCTGACCAAATGTTAATATTAACCTTATCTATTTGTAGAAATTGCTGAGCAATATTCAGCATTCTCATATTGAGAAATATTCTGCCAATGTTTAGATCTCAGGGACCTTTGTCCCTCCTTCATAGTTCCAAAGGTTTATCAGACCTTCGGGCTACAAAGTTTAACTTTATCAGCACTTAATGAATGGTACTTGTTTGAGGATTCTGAGATGGCCCTTGTAAGCACATTTTCTTCCAATGGGTGAATCATCTTGAGAGTTTTACAAGCTTTTAGCTCTCTTGTTGTTGTATTACATGAGAAAGAAAAAGTGCATCAACTTGGTCTTTCTCAGATATGAAACATAAACACATCCTTAGATTCATTGTGGTTGGAGCCGAATAATTGCATCAACAAAATTGGGAGTTCTTTAAAATCCTGGGCTGCTCGAGAAGTCATTCTCGCTAATGCTGAGAGTATCATGGTTCATTGATTTTGACAACAAAGATGTTCAGCTGAGTAAAGCATCAACATGACCATCATCATATATAGCTCAGTTAGAATTTCTATCCGAAGAGCTAATATACTGAAGGGTTCATACAATCAATTGAGCATGGGATCACCTGAGCATCAATCAACAGCCGAACACATGTCATCTGAGAATTGCATCCCATCCTCGACCTTTCTTTTGGAATAAATATCCTTGATCGAGTTCTTAGTTCCTATAGCTTTGTTTCTCTAAATGTTTGCAGCAACATTGAAAGAAATGATTCTACATTAGGCTTATAACCACACAATAACATTTCTTTGAGTATATGGGTTGTTCCTCATCGAGACATTATTTCAATTGCTTCTTGAGCAATGATTGGATCAACTAAGATCTTTTCCAATTGTTCTACAAGTTTTGTTTGCTTCCCCTCAAATATTGCATCTAAAACTCCAAGGGTTGATAAGAGAGTAATTAATTGTTGATTAAGATAACAAGGTTGGTACTTGTTGTAAGGCAGGACATCAAGTTTGTGAAGTTTTGAATAGAAAAGCAAATCGTGAACTTGATTTTATTGATATTGTTGCCTCATATATATAGACAATAAGATATACATGACTTTGTTACAAGAGCATCGGTGAAGATAAAATATATAAAACTGTCACGCCCCGACCCGAATCCCGGGACCTCAGGCACGTGCACAGACCGGTCGTATCCAAGTGAAGACGGGCTCCACTCGGATACAAGGCCTAGTAATTAAGAAACAGATAACAAAATATAATAAATAAATAAAATTTAATTATCAGAGTTACAATGGAAACAAAAATATAACTTATACACCCTACAGGGGTCCTACATGTCAGTACTAGTTGAATTCTCCCAACCTCGGTAAGCTATGTTCTGACGCTCCTGAAATCAACTCGGCTAATTCTCTCAATCCTGAAAGAGAGGAAGAGGAAAGTGGAGTGAGCTTTCGAAAGGAAAGCTTAGTAAGTTCCCCGTAGGGATCTCAACAAAATCAAAACATTAAATTGATAAAAGCATATCAAAACTCAATAGTCATCAAGTCACGTACACAACTGAGGCCATGCCCCGCACAAACAGGAATCTTAGGAGACTAGGAACAAAAGGAGCTCCTAGGTTAGGAAATAGCCCTCCCGCTCAACACACTCCTCTGGTCAGCACCCAGGTTCATCTGGAAACGACCTCGGTCTCTTGTACGTGTTAACACAGTCAGTGTATCGTCCCACTGACAGGTTAGACTACCAAGGTATCCTCCCCCTGGAAAGGAACTATCAGAACGTCAGGGTGTCCTCGGCCCTGAGCGCTCCACTTGAGCATCTGCTCCACTGAACTAGGAAAAATAAGAACTTACCTAGCGTACACTCACTTGGCCAATACATAAGACCATGGCCTATGGTCAAATGTCGGTCACAGGGTGGTATGCCCAACAAACAATTCAAACAACAGATATTGAAAGCACATCAACCATGCACATACAAAGAAGGAAACAAACTATGTGCACGCATTCCAATAACAGATAGACGATAAACATGCTAAAAAGAATAGCAACAAATAAACAAAAAGACCGGATGACGAGTGGAAACTAGGCAAGGTAACTTACCTCTGCGATATCTGAAAACATTCCCTGACTCTTACTCCCGATAAGTCTTTATGTCAGTATTTGGCAGTAAGATCTAATTTAATAATAGTAATAAATTTCAAAATTTTCTAATAAAATATGTATGATGCGCTAATTCGACCCAAGCCCGGTTTATGGGCTTTCTAAGTTTTTCCCCCTTTTTTTATAGGCTTTTCTATCTTCAATCCTAAAAGAAGCAACTAGCTTAGTGGTTAAGGCCCACTAAGCCCAAGTAATGGGTCCCTGGTTCAAACCCCCTTCTCTACACCCTTTTTCTTATTTTTATTTACTTGTAGTTTTGATTAATCACTTAGGTCTGGCCCAATCATTAAACCCAATCGATTTGTGACTTGGCATAACCCAAAATCTGATTTCTGACCAAATCCAGTCACCTTGCTAGACCAAACCAAATTAATTGATCCAATCTATATTTTAAACTGATTGAATCTAATCAACTAACTCAAACCATACTCAATCAAATCAAATTTCAAAACAAATCTAGACCCAATCCATTACGTAATTGACTCAACCTGAATCGATTGATTTGATTTAACAACTAACCCAAATCAATCCCCCATAACTTGACTGAACCCCTTAAAAAACAGGTCCAAAACGTTCAAACAGCTCAGACTCGTCTTCAAGCTCTAGACAGAGCTCCACCGGAGGAAGGTGGCGCCTGGACTCGCGCGGTGATCACCTGCAGTGGCGGGTCGCGGTGACAGGATCCTCCCCTCCTCGAGTCCTTCGCCGTACGAGGGTGGCGTGAGTGTCGTTCGCGTCTGCCTGGCCAAGAACTGTCAGCTTTCGCCTTCCCTCGTCGGAGCGACGCTCCTCGTCGGGTTCTGATAGTCATCAAATAGATGCCCTCGCTGCTCCCTCTCTCTCTCTCTCTCTCTCTCTCTCTCTCTCTCTCTCTCTCCTCTCCCTTTTTCCCAGCGTCGTGCATGCGAGAAAATTTAAGAAGGAAATCAAGAAGACGTGACTCACCGGAGACCGGCGGCGTCAGATTCTTGTTGTGCTAGGGCTCTCCTCCCTATTCGCGTTTCTCCTCCGGGAATAGTCTTCTCTCCTGTGATCGCGGCCTGGCACCTCTTCAGTTTTCTCCCTCACTGCCTCTCTGTCTCTCTATCTCTCATAGAGGAGGTGGTAGCGCTACTCTCTGATGATGGTGGTCAGGTTTACAGAAGTCCACCTCTATTTATAGAGCTTAACAGGAACATATAGATAAGCTATGATTTGTAATTCAAGTTTATCTCGAAGTTTTAAGTTATAGTTTTTTTTTTTTTTGAATTCTATTTTGTAGCTACGGCAGATCGGATAGGATTTGTTGCGAAGCACGAGGCGGCGTGCTAGAGAAGGCAGAAGTCGCAGCGCCTCCCGATCGGGTCACTCAGATGGATGGCCCTGATCGCTCGCAGCGATCCAACGGCCCCTACATTAATCCCTCTCCTCGCATCTGACTTTATTTTAGATCAATGGCTCTGATCGAACGAGAGTGGGCGGCCAGATATCACTCCTGTACCTCGAACTCAATCTAATCCAACATATGATCTAATCTCAACCGTCTGTTTTTCTCTTTGCATCAGCTTTCGTGGTAAATTTATTTTGAGTCCTCCTTTTTATTTATATTACAAGCAGGTCCTTGGCCGTGAGAGATATATAATTTATGTTAAGTCCTCGACTCTTCTGATTTTACAATTAGGTCCTAAGTCCAGAGAGAGACAATTATTCTTCTAATCCTTGGTTTTTATCAAAATTACCATCAGGTCTTATCTTACCCCAATTAATCTAAATTACGGATTTAATTATATTAAATCCCTCTTTTAAATTCATAATTCCTCTCCTTATCTAATTATTATCCATAATTCAAATTAACTTTAGCATATATATATATATATATATATATATATTTAAATCTTTATGTAAGTTTTAATCCCACTTTAATAAAGTCTGATAGACTCTAAACATGAGGAATTTTCTCTATGTATCCACTTTGATTAATTTACTTGAAAATACATTTATATTTAAGGTGCATCAATATCTTATCTTTATCCTTAACCATAAGTAAGATAATTTTAAATACTTTTAATTGTAAAGTTTGGAACACTATTCATATTCAAATAATAGAAATAACTAGAAGGCTTTATTCCAAAATAAAAATTCTTGGGAGACTCTCCCTTATTCTCTAACAACTATCGAAATTAATTAAAAATAAAAACTAGTAACATAATTTCCTAAAAACATCATGGGCTTCACAAAAACAAAATTAACAAACTTAATCTATCTTCTATTTACAATTTGAATGGTTGAATTTGAATATTTGAAAATAACCCCCTCAATTGGGAGCGGGAGGAGAGAGATTCAAGATGGCCAACTTGCAAAGAAATTGATGAAAACCATCAGCACCAAGTGGTTTGGTAAAAATATCGGCAAGTTGATGACTTGAAGGAAAATAAGATGGAGTAATGAGACCGTCAGTAAACTTCTATCGAATAAAGTAACAATCCATCTCGATGTGATTGGTGCGTTTGTGGAAGATCGGATTTTCAACAATGTGGATGGCGGCTTGGTTATCTCATTACATAGGAATCAGAGGAGAATGGGAAATACCAAGGTCATGAAGAATGTTGTGCAACCATTGTAATTCAGCGGTAAGAGAAGTTTAGGAATATATTCAAATTTTCAGTTGAATATCGAGAAACTATGGCTTGTTTCTTGGATTTCTAAGAGATAGGACTAGAACCGAGCAAGGTAACATATCCCGTCGTGGAGCGACGAGTAAGCTTACAACAAGCCCAATCCGAGTCTGAATAATAAGATAAGGAAAGAGAACTGGATACGAAAAGAAGAAGGCCAGTACTAATAGTCCTTGTAAGATAACAAAGAACATGATGAGCAGTAGTGAGGTGAGAAGAACGAGGAGATTGCATATACTGGCTAAGAGTATTGACTTCGAAATTTATGTCAGTACGTGTGACTGTAAGATATAAAAGAAGACCAACAAGACTTCGATAATAAGATGGATCAGGGAGTGGTGTCCCATCAGTGGGCAACAAGCAAAGATGTTGCTCCATGGGAAAAGCGATAGGGGAGAACCGATCATGTCGGAGTTAGATAAAATATCAAGGGTATACTTTCGCTAACATAAAAATATCCCTTGTTTAGAGAGGGAGACCTTAATCCCTAAAAAAAGCCGAGCAGCCCAAGGTCTTTAATAGAAAAATACCGAGCTAGAAAAGACTTAATGTCGTAAATAACATCATCGTTATTTCCAGTGATGATAATATCATCAACGTAAACAAAAACAAAGATAGAGACATCGTCATAGATGAAAGTAAAAAGACTATAATCATTAATGGATTGATGGAAACCATGATGAATGAGGGTGGATGAGAACTTAGAAAAATGTCGTGAGGCCTGTTTGAGACCATAACTTGATTTTTGAAGTCGATAGACGCAATCATCACCTTTACGAGAGAATCTCGGAGGATGTTTCATATAGACCTCTTCATGTAGATCGCTTTGAAGAAAAGCATTGTTAACATCATGTTGATGGAGTGACCAAGACTTGATGGCAGTAATGGAAAGGAGAAGGCAAAGGGTGACAAGTTTAGCAATGGGTGCGAATGTATCGTGATAATCGACTCCTTCCACATGATTGTAGCCTTTGGCCACCAAACGTGCTTTATAGCGTTCAATGGAACCATCAGAATGATGTTTAACCTTGTAAACCCATTTGCATCCAATGGGAATCTTACTAGGCGACAAAGGGCATAAAGACCAAGTATGGTTTGATTTTAAGGCTTGGATTTCCTTTGCCATAGCATCACGCCAGTAGGGAGAGGTCATAGCCAGGGAGAAAGATCGTGGTTCTGTTGTATCAAGAACACTTGTGAGAAAACTGCGATGAGTAGAACCAAACCGGGATAAGGAGAAATAAGAAGCAACGGGGAAATCGGTTGAAGAAGATACATGATTACAAATATAATCACTAAGAAGCACAGGCTGATGACAGGAACTTGGAGGCAACGCAGCTGGAATAGGAGATGGTGTCGTGGAGGGAGATGGAAGTGAAGAAAGATTAATATCAACATCTCCAGATATGGAAGGTAAATCATGTCTATTATCCAAAATGGAAGTAGAATTGTCACAGTGAGAGGACGATGGAAAGTCATTATCGAGAGGAGTAATTACTATGGAATTGTCAATAGAGTAGGAGGGAATGTGGCTATAAGGAAAAATGTTTTCATGGAAGTTGACATCACGAGAAACATAGATCATGCGTGTAATTGGAGCATAGACTCGATAACCCTTTTGTCCATAAGGGTAACTGACAAAAATTCCAATTTTAGCACGTTCATTGAATTTATGTTGAATGTGTATGTTTTTGGCGCAACAAAGACAACCGAACACGCAAGTCAAAGAGCGAAAGTGGTTTCCCGAATAAAACTTGATGTGGTGATCGGAAATCAAGAATTGGTAACGGAAGCTTACTGATGAGATAAGCTGCGGTTAAAATACATTCACCAAAACGAAAGTAGTAAGTGTGCTTGAAATCTTAATAACCGAGCTACATCAAGGAGATGACAATGTTTTCGTTCAACGACACCGTTTTGTTGTGGAGTGGCTACACAACTACGTTGATGCATAATTCCATTATCGTGAAACCAAGTTTGAAATTTCTTGGAAAGGAATTTAGTCCCATTATCTAAACTGATAGTTTGTAATTGAGGAAGAAATATACCCTCGCTACCTAAATTAACACATGAAATCTTAGTGTTGAATTGGCGATGGATTTGAGTAAAAAAAAAATGAGTAAGAATTTGAAAAGAATCCGACTTATGCTTCATTAAATAGACCCAAGTACATTACGAATAGTCATCAACAATAGTTAAGAAAAAATATGATCCAGTTTTGGACGGTATAGAAAAATTGCCCTAGATATCAATATGTATGAGTTCAAAACATTGAGTGGAGCGACTCACACTAGTTGGAAAAGAAAGACAAGATTGCTTTGCATGCGGGCAAATATTGCATACAAAGGATTTATTTGTAAGAACAACCGGAAATATTTGAGCAAAATTAAAACGAGATTGCGACAGAAGGCCGAGACGAGCGTGCCATAAGACGAAACCATTATTACAACTTGTAAAAGAAAATGCAGAATTGGAAATAAAATTATAATCTAGATAGAAGAGGCCATGTCGAAGTCTACCCGGACCAATCGTCTTCTTCGACTTGTGGTCCTGAAGAACACATTAAGAAGATTAAAAAATCACATCACAATCCGATGAGTTAGTGAGTTGTGATATAGATAAGAGATTAAATTTAAAAGTAGGTATATAGAAAGCATTTAGGAGAATCAGATATGGTGAATACCGAACAGTCCTATTATGCGTTACTGTGGCATTCGAACCATCAGGCAATTGAACCGATGTGTTTTGATCAACCGGTGAATAAGAAGTAAACATTGACAGTGAAGAGCAAATATGATTTGATGCATCCAAATTGACAATCCATGAAAAAGAAAGACAAGTTAAAGTTGTACCTTTTAAGTTTACAGTTGATCCACGGGACTCTTCTTTGCTCAATAACACAAGCAACTTGTTATACTACTCAGTACTCAATTGATTAGGAGTAGGCAATTGTGGCGGATCCGATCATTTCCCATGGTTATTCGGGAAACCATGAAGTTGATAACAGGTGGCCCGTGTATGGCCATGTTTATTGTAATGGTCATAGAAAGGCCTCTGTCTTTTTCTAGTAGATCGAGAGACAGGTTTGGCTGAGGATTGAAATGTTGCCGAATAAATAGTCGGTGTCGACTTGACGTTCAACTCTTGTTGTTTTTCCTCCTGCCTAATGAGATTATAGATCCTCTGGATGGACCAGAAAAGCTCCATGAGCAAGATTTGGCTTCTAATAACCGAGTAACTATTATGGAGTCCCTGTAAAAACTCCAAGGAACGATCTTGATTCTGCTGATCAACGATATATTTCACATTCCCACATATGCAAGGTGGGATGGTTGTAATTGAATTAAGTTCACCCCAAAGTGATTTCAATTGTGTGAAATACAGAGAAACAGTCAATCCCTCTCACTTGAGACAAGAAATTAATTGCTTGAAATGATAAATCTTAGGAGCGTTGGACTGAGAGAATGACTCTTTAAGATCTGTCCAAATCGGTGTTGCTGTGTTAGCATAGAGAATACTTGGACGAATCTCGGGGGAGACCAAGTTCAAGATCCAGCTAATTACCAAATCATTCCAGCATTCCCAATTTGCAATTTTGTTCTTGTATGTCGGCCCTGGAAGGGAACCATCGACGAATCCCAACTTACTCTTCGTACGGAGAGCCATCGTGACAGCCTTGCTCCATGACCCAGTACTTATCTCCAGTCGGAAGAGGCGTGACCAACACGGTGGAAAGGCTATCCCAATGATGAATTGCATATGGAGTGTGCTGGGAGCAGCTGGTGTAAGAACACTTTCGGTGGACATGATTTGCTCGGATACCATGTGAAGTTTTGAATAGAAAAGCAAATCGTGAACTTGATTTTATTGATATTGTTGCCTCATATATACAGACAATAAAATATACTGACTTTGTTACAAGAGCATCGGTGAAGATAACATAAATAAAACAAACATAACAAATGTAATCTATCTTCTATTTACAATTTGAATGGTTGAATTTGAATATTTGAAATGCATTTGAAACTGCAATAAAGTTTATTGTTCTCTGATTCATATTCAGACATGACTTCATTAACGATATTGGATTGACAACAACAACACCCTTATAGCCACCATATCTAATTTGAAATACTGATGGAGTTGACGTCCTTAATTAAGTGTCATTTTTCATCCACTTCTTGGGAAAATTCAAGTGAGGTTTTACCAATTCCATTTGAGAACACATAACTTGCAGTGTTTTCTTCACCGGGAATAGCTTCAACCTCATCCCTGTGAACGGTTAAAGTTTCAGTAGAGGAGTTGAAAAACTGGCCCAGTCTTGTTGCATACTCGGCTAAATTTCTTATTTTGAGAAAATCACCAATCGATCCTTTGATACCCTTGGTTCTTAGTCTAGGCCTTGAAGCAAACATCCATATTGAACTTTTCCTTAACATTTAGAGACTCTAGTAGAGGAAAACATTAGATCAGCAGGTGGTGATTTTAATGCGGGTTGAAATCAAGTTGATGTGCAAACTGTCCAAGATATTGATGGCATTCCTGTGTTTGCTGGTTTTAATCATGTTTCCATTCTCAGGAGTTGAACTCTATGAACATCAAGGTTTCAACACTGAGATGAACATAAAATTTCCATCAATTCTTCTACTATTAATGATTCATAGAGCACCATAACATCAAACTCCGTTTATGAACTCTATGAACATCAAGGTTCCAATACCGAACCTTCCTTTGACTCTGATTCAACAACTCATATCAATGATAATGAAGAAGGACAGTCTTACTCCTGAAATCACAAACCATGATGATTCATTCTAAGGGAAATAAATCTGATGAAGACAAGATTATTCAAACTTCTTGTCACTAATAAGCATGTCATTCCTCATTGTAGATAATATTCTCTCATAGATAGTTGTCCGGTCGACATAGCTTCTTGATCGGGTCCCCTACAGAAGGCGCCAAGCTTTTACAGCTAAAAACCGGTGTCGCTTGGGGATCGACATCGATATAGTCTAACGGTCAAGAATTTATATTTAAGGGACTAGATCATAGAAGGAGAAATAAGTATCGAGACATAAGAATGAATCACACAACCATTTTACGTGGAAAACCCCTTAAATACGGGGAAAGAAAACACGGGCCTCGCCGAGGAGGCAATCCACTATGTAGCGATCGAGTATAAGACTTCAAGATACAATTAGAGAGGAGTATAATGCCATGAGATCAGAAAATACAATATTGAGAGCCATCGTATGCGTGATGAAACCATGAGCATAAGGCCTAGTAAAGCTATGGAACATCAGTGATAACTTCATAATAAAGGTATCCATGGTGCTTCGGTAACAAATAATGAAGCCATGGAGGTGATTCATAGTAAAGTCATGCATAGAGCTTCCATGTCTGGAGGTCCCTTGGAGAGAGGGAGAGAGGTTACCTCACATCCGGGAGAGAGAAAGACTTCATGAGAGAAAGAAGGATCTCATTCCTAAGAGAGCTCACCGAGCCATGCGGGGGAGAATGCATGAGCTTGAGCTTGGAGAGAAAGGACACCACCCCGTCGGGGGGAGATAATGCATAGAAGTTCGTTGTTCTAACACAGTCAATAGAGAGAAATTCATCGCTCGCCGAAGCTCATCAGAGAAAGAGCATCACTTGTGCTCACATAATCAAGAGAGAGATAGGAGGAGTATACCTCATTTGAGGCTTGGAGGGGCACATCAGAGAGAAAAAGGAGGAGAGCTTGCTAGCGGCGCGTCGGAGAAGAAGAGGGAAACTCATCAGTCGTTGTCGGAGCCCGTGGGAGGGGAAGCCGGAGACCATCGAAGAGCTTGATTGGCTTAGAGTCCTTGGAAACTTGGAGAGGTCCCTCTCTCCAGAGGGGTTGGAACTCATTTTAAAGAAGAAGACCCTCTCATCCGAGTGGGCGGTATCCCCTTTCATCCCTTCCCAAGGTCCTTATCTTGAGACATTGAGATCTATGCTAAGTTGACTTGCCCACTTGGAACCTGGGCACCATCCTCTCATTATCATGCAACTATTTCATCAATATAATATATACGATTAATGCATCGTTTCTAGGCCGGACTCAAGAGCAAAGATCAAGTAAATATCAGCACCAAAAGAGACATATGTCATCATCTTCATAGGACACATGGAATCATCTAGGAGGGTCATGTTTCACCATTTTCCCCCATATCATATTAGATTGCAATTATTATTTGAGAATAAGACAGCTAAGTTAATTCACATCCACTGAGTACTAACCCCACTTTTAGGAATAAAGACAATTTAATTGAGTCTTGTCTTCTATGTTAAGTACAAAAGCTTTCATTTTACACAACGTAGCCAGGTTCTCCTCAAACTTAATTTCTAACAATTAAAACCGTCAAGAAGCTTAGCATGTATACACACACACACACACACATGGGGAAAAAGAACTTGTAGATCTACACTTTGTACTTCCTTTGACTGCAAGCATGGGTCACCTCCAACTTTGTATTATTAAAATTATTTCATAAAAAATTTTTATTGTGGGTAGTCAAACTCTCATTCTATAGGAATTTTTATTGTAACTTTCCTTAAAGAAATCATGTCCACACCCTATGAAATAAAATTCCTATAATAAAAGGTACAATTCATCCAAACAAGCGCTAAATGTTTCCCAGGACTAGGGCTGGCAATGAGCCGAACTCGAACGAACTGAGCCCAGCTCGAGTTCGTCTTGAATGCTTATGATTCAGCTCAAGTTCAGCTCGAGTTCGAAAAAGCTCGACATATTTGGATTCGAGTTCGACTCGATATTATTATCAAAGCTCGAGTTCGATTCGAGTTCGAAATTAATATATAACTTTAAAATTATAATAAAATGTTTTAGTTTGCTCAAACCGATCGAACCCACTCAGAACCAAACCCAGCCAGTTGACCGACCACGGTTTATGTCTATTTTTTAAGTTTCATTTGATTTTAACCACAAATCAAAGAAAGCTATTAAACCCAATAGAGCCCAACCCATTTTATAAGCAAACAACTCCTCTCATTTGGTCTTCCCAGCCGATGTGGGACTAAAAGTTTCTACAAACTATTTTGCTAGCCTCACAGTCACAGGCTGTCACTCTCTCTCTCTCTCTCTCTCTCTCTCTCTCTCTCTCTCTCTCTCTCTCTCAGACTTACACACATTGACACATAATATATACATTATATTATTTTCTCTCTCTCACAGACTCACACTGGTCACACACAATATATACATTATATTATACTCTCTCACTCAGACTCACATTTATACGTATATACATTTATATATATAATATATTTTATATCATTATTATATATATATAATTATTTTATATATATTAATAATTATATAAAATATATACATAGTAACATAAATACAAATATTTTATATATATATATATATATATATATATATATATATTAGAACTTCGAACCGAACTCAAACGAGCTGGCTCTGGCTTGAGTTCGACTCACTTATTTTTCGAGCTCAAATTTAAGTTCAAGTTCAGTTTGTTATTAAAATAATCGAACCGAACTCGAGTTGCTCGTGAACAGTTTGATCGTTTGCCAGCCCTACCCAGGACTGTTAGGAGACTTGTCATTGGAATCACTTGTATTCTATTAAACAACATTACTCCCTGCCACATTTCACTAGGGACATAACCCCAGTCTACTAGAGTAGTAGTGCTTTTATGTTGAATGATTTTTGTCCAAATAAAAAAAAAAAAACTTTTTTGGAATTAAGCAAACTACTCGGATACAATAATATTCAGAAACAGTGCTTGATAAAGAACTATTCATATAAAAAAAACTCTTGTATATATAATAAAAATATAGAAACATATACATATGGGAACAATATTATTCACTAGGAATCAACAACTGGCTGGTTTGCTTATATATTACATTACAATCAATATTTGAGAATAAGACAGCTAAGTTAATTCACATCTCAACTAACCCCACCTTTAGGAATAAAGAGGATTTGATTGAGTCTTATCTTCTATGTTAAGTATAAAAGCTTTCATTTTACACAAACAAAGCCAGCTTCTCCTCAAACTTAATTTCTAAGAAAACCGTCGAGAAGCTTATAGCACACACACACACACACACACACACACACACACACACACACACACACACACACGGGGAAAAAGAACTTGTAGATGTGTACTTTGTACTTCCTTTGACTGCAAGCATGGGTCACCTCCTAATCAGGCTAGCCTGCAACAAAGATTAACCAAAACCATTAACACCTTCAAAGGAAAGTGTCATTTTATTAATAAATGAATAATGAGCTTAATTAATTAGTTAATATGAAAATATCTTATTAAAAGACGAGATATATATACTTGGTACAATCGAAGGAGAGGGTGGTGGGGATGACGGAGGTGGAAGCGCCGCACTGGGAGGAGAGTGCGGCGGCGCGGACAGAGTCTATGTTGCCAAGAGAAAGCATGAGAAGGCGGAGGCACTGGCAGATATCCTTGTGGGACCGGGGCGTGCTGGCCAGGCTGCGGACGGACTGCACACCCTGGCAGCACTGAACGGACAGATGAGGGTCTTGGCCCATGACGTAGGGCACGCACATCCCGAACGCCGTCTGCGCCACGCCGCACTCTGTGTGCGTCTCCCCATTCACAGTAACAACAACAGCTGCCAGTAATACTAGAACAATTCCGATTTCTGCTGCGAAGAAGAGGTTGTACTGCTTCTGATGACCCATGTCTTTGATTTTGACGGCCTTGTAGTACTTGTTAGTGTTAAGGAGGAGGAGGGTTTAAAACTTTGGAGGAACGGATGACTGTGTTTTCTTATTCTCTTATACATAAAGAGAGAGAGAGAGATTGGTGTGAATGTTTATTGGGGAAGATTAGGTGGGGATTTCTAGTTGCTTCTATTGAATAGGAAAAGGAGGCACAAGGATTTGTTGCTTGTGTTTGGGGGAATGGGACGGAGGAGGATGTGTTGTTTGTGGATATTGAGGAAGTCGGGAGGAACGCGTGATTGACGAGTCCGTGGACTAGGCTAGGATGGGGTATCATCTAATCAGGTCATAGATGTAGGAGATGAGGAAGAGTATTTTGTATGGATTTTAAGAGTAAATTTGTGGATATATTGTGGAGATCTCAAAGGGTTTTTCTCATTCAAAAGAGGGGAGATGAGTAGCCACCACTCTCATTCTCCAAACATAACATTAGGGCATACTTGACCCTTTACAACATAACTCATAAAGTTCTACAATATTACAAGCATGCCATTAACACATTAATATGAATTACTTAATTCTAACACTCCCCCTTAATTCATATTTTGTATTCCCATCAATTCTCTAAAGTATTGAAATTTGTTCCTTGGAAGAGCTTTAGTGAAAATGTCGGCAACTTGATCTTCGGTCTTGAGATATTTGATTTCAACTTCTTCATCTTCAATTGCATCTCTAATGAAGTGATGCTTGATAGCAATATGCTTTGTCCGGCTATGATATACCGGATTCTTTGCCATGTCAATCGCCGATTTGTTGTCACACATAAGTGGAGTTGCTTCTTTTTGTGGTTCACCAATGTCTTCCAAAATTCTTCTCAACCATATTGCTTGTGAGGTAGCCAATGAAGCGGACACATACTCGGCTTCGGCGGAGGAGAGTGTAGCCTTCTCTTGCTTCTTAGAAATCCATGAAAATACACCCGATCCAAGAGAGAATGCATAACCGGAAGTGTTTTTCATGTCATCAATGCTTCCGGCATAATCACTATCACAAAATCCAACTAATTTGATAGGAACATGTCTCTCATAAAAGATGCCATAGTCAACCGTACCTTGGATGTATCTTAATATCCTCTTTGCCGCCCCAAAGTGAATTTGACTTGGCTTGGCCATGAACCTTGCCAACAAATTTGTAGCAAACATAATATCCGGTCTTGTTGATCCCAAATATGACAAACTTCCAATTAAACTTCTATAGAGTGTGCCATCAACCTCCTTGGAGCCATCATCCTTGGAGTACTTTTCATTTGCAATCATGGGAGTATCAACCGGCTTGCAATCCTTCATGTTGAATTTTTCAAGAAGACTTCTAGCATATTTCCTTTGAGAAATGAATATACCATCCTCATTTTGGCTAACTTCAATTCCCAAGAAGTAATGTAGAAGGCCCAAATCATTCATTTCATATTTGTTCATCATATCTCTTTTGAAATCTTCAATCATCTTCTCATCACTACCGGTGAACACCAAATCATCAACATAGAGAGAAACAATGAGAGTATTGAATTTACCTTGAGTCTTCACATATAATGTTGGCTCACTCTTGCTTCTTTGAAAATTATTTGCTTTAAAGTATGCATCAATTTCACTATACCATGCCCTTGGTGCTTGCTTTAGGCCATACAAAGCCTTCTTCAACTTGTATACTTTTTCTTCTTCACCTTCAACAATGAAGCCTTGAGGTTGCTCTACAAATACCTCTTCTTTCACTTCACCATTCAAGAATGCCGATTTCACATCAAGTTGATGCAAATGCCATCCCTTTTGAGCCGCCAAGCTAATGATAGCTCTAATTGTTTCATGTCTTGCCACCGGAGCATAAGTTTCTTGAAAGTCAATTCCGGGTTGTTGAGAATAACCTTTTGCAACCAATCTTGCCTTTCTTCTTTGAAGTGAGCCATCCGGGTTGAGCTTTGTCTTGAACACCCATTTTACACCAATAACATCTTTTTCTTTTGGTCTCTCCACTAACTTCCAAGTATTGTTTTTCTCAATCACATCTATTTCTTCTTCCATGGCTTTCACCCATGCCTCTTCTTTAATTGCTTCTTCAAAGTTTCTTGGTTCCATCATACAAAAATTACAACTTGCATACACCTCATTGAGATATCTCATTCTCCTTGGTGGTGAGCTTGAAGATGAGGAACTTGGACTTGATGGAGAGGTTGGTGACCTTTGAGGACTAGCATCAACTTGTGGAGCTTCATGAAAGTCTTCATTTTCTTGATTTTGCAACCCTTCTAGAGAAATAACAACTTGATTTTCTATCTTCTTCCCTTTCCAATCCCATGAAGTCTTCTCATCAAAGATAACATCTCTACAAACAATCACTTTATTCCTCTTCAAGCAAAAGAGTCTATAGCCTTTTGATTTTGAGCTATAGCCAACAAAGATGCATTTTTCACTAGCTTCATCAAGTTTGTGTCTCACTTGTTTTGGAACATGAGCATAACAAACACACCCAAATACCTTTAAATGATTCACCGATGGCTTCCTTCTACTCCAAGCTTCAAATGGTGTTTTGTTTTCCACCGCTTTTGTTGGACATCTATTCAACAAGTACACCGCCGTATATACCGCTTCACCCCAAAAGGATTGAGGCATTCCCTTCTCATGAATCATAGACTTGGCCATCTCCACAATGGTTCTATTCTTCCTTTCCGCCACGCCATTTTGTTGAGGTGTGTGTGCAACACTCAATTGTCTTCTCAAGCCAATAGAATCACAAAACTTTTCAAACTCATGAGAGTTATATTCTCCCCCTCTATCACTTCTTAGCACCTTCAAAAAATAACCACTTTGCCTTTCCACAAGCATTTGAAACTTCTTAAATATAGTAAACACATCCGATTTTTGCCTCATGAAATAAACCCATGTCATTCTAGAATAGTCATCAATGAATGTGATAAAATATTTGTTACCTCCATTAGTTGGAGTAACCATTGGCCCACACACATCGGTATGAACAAGCTCCAATGGTGCTCTTGCTCGCCATGCCTTCTCCTTTGGAAATGACTCTCGGTGTTGCTTGCCTAGAGCACAACCTTCACAAACTTCCTTCAAGTCTTCAATTGTTGGCAATCCATAAACCATGTTCTTTTGTTGCATATTCTTCAAGCTTTGGAAGTTCAAGTGCCCAAACCTTCTATGCCAAAGCCATGAGTTGTCCACAACATCCACCTTCAAAGCCACATCCTTTGAATATCGGAAGGTAATAGGAAAACTTCTATTGTTCTCCATCTTGAGATTTGCTACAACTTGCCTTTTGTCACCTTTGTCATACACCTTGCAAGAGTTGTCTTCAAAGTAGATAGAATATCCATGCTCAAGAAGTTGCCCAACACTCAACAAATTTTGCTCCAAATCCGGAACCAACAAAACATCTCTTATAAATTTCTTTCCCATCTTGGTCTCAATGGCAATAGTACCTTTCCCTTTTGCATTGACCAAAGCACCATTTCCCATCCTTACTTGAGAACTTGAGGAGCCATCTATATTCACAAAGATACTTTCATCACCGGTCATGTGGTTGCTACAACCACTATCAAGGAACCACACATCATTCCTTTTCTCCGAAGCCGTTTGGCAAGCGTAAAACATGTTGCCTCCACATTCTTGTTCTTCCAAAAAATTTGCTTGTTGATTGCCCTTGCCTCTACAATCCTTCTTCAAGTGTCCAAACATGCCGCAATTGTGACACTTTGGTTGCCCCTTGAACCAACAATCATTTTCATAGTGAGTACCATTTTCACAATTTCTACACCACTTTCTAGTGAAGCTTTCATCATCTCTTCTTTGGTAAGTGTTTCTCCCTCTTCCTCTTGAGTTCATTCCTCTTCCTCTTGGGTTCATTCCTCTTCCTCTTCCTCTTCCTTGTCTTCCACCTCTTGAAGACTCACCTTGGACTTGAAATTTATCTTGATTTTTGGAATCCACCTTGAGCTTGGATTGGAAGGCACTCTCAATAGAGCTTTCGGAACGCCTATTCAATCTTTGCTCAAATGCTACAATGCAACCCATCAATTCTTGAATACTCAAATTTGAGGTGTCCTTGGTCCCTTCAACAACGGCAACAACGGCATCATACTTCGCCGGTAAGGAAATCAAGATCTTCTCCACCACTTTTTGATCACTAATTGCTTCTCCATAAGTCTTCATTTGATTCACAATCTCAACAACTTTTGAAAAGTAATCACTTAAGGACTCTTTGTCATTCATCTTGATATTCTCAAAATCTCTTCTAAGAGCTTGAAGTTTGATAGTTCTCACCTTTGTAGTGCCTCTATACTCCTTCTCCAAAATCTCCCATGCTTCCTTTGCACATTGGGCATTGATGATTCTTGGAAAAATTGCATTGGAAACTCCTTGTTGAATCAAGTGGAGAGCTTTTGCATCCTTCTTTCTATTCTCCTTCAAAGTATTTCTTTGGGCATTTGACAAAGCATCCCCATTTTGGGGTTCTTCAAACCCTTCTTCTACAAACTCCCAAATGTCATAAGAAATGAGAAGAGTTCTCATTTTTACATACCAATAATCATAGTTTTCGCCATCAAAGATTGGAAAAGGAGGTGCTTGGATCCCACTTGAAGTTGCCATCTCTTCTTCTCCAAATGCTTCTTTTCCTTCAAAAAAAAAACCTTCTTCTTCTTGGATCTTAGCTTTGATACCACTTGTAGGAGATGAGGAAGAGTATTTTGTATGGATTTTAAGAGTAAATTTGTGGATATATTGTGGAGATCTCAAAGGGTTTTTCTCATTCAAAAGAGGGGAGATGAGTAGCCACCACTCTCATTCTCCAAACATAACATTAGGGCATACTTGACCCTTTACAACATAACTCATAAAGTTCTACAATATTACAAGCATGCCATTAACACATTAATATGAATTACTTAATTCTAACAATAGATACTCGCTAAAAAAGATGGGTTCGGCCAACCTTGTAGCCTAAGTATGCGCATTTCCCGGTAAGGGATGTCTTTCAACGAGGATCATTCTGTAGATATAAAACGGGTTTATTTCTCTCTTCACTATCTTCCTCATTGCTTCTGACACTTAAATAGTTTCTTAGCGTCAATTTCCTCTCATACTCCAAAAACTGACCTAATATTCTTATTGCAGGCTTTGTAGCTTAATATTTAATGATTCTACTATGATATAAATTTAATAATATTTTATAATTTTCATTTTACAATTTAATAATATCTATTAATTTATAATTTTATTGAGGGAAAATCAGTTTTTTTAATTATATTTATTATATCCTGTGTAGTAAAAAGTAATGAAATAAATAGTTGATGATGTTGCTTATAAATTGAGGCTCTTACCTTCATTTTCTCTTATACAATAAAAATATGATAATTCTGCACAACACATGAGCCTTCGGGTGTTCCGTGCAGTATGCATGTTCTTGAAATTCCTCGTAGGGGCTCTTGTTGCCTATTTTAAAAAAATAAAAATAAAAACATGATAATAATTTTTATTTACACTTTAATAATATCTATTATTACGGGGTAAAATTACCGAGCCACGTGTGGTCTTATCTCGAGCATCCAAGAGGGAAGGGTCATGGGAGTTACTGGGTCATGGGCCCCTTGGATGTCGCAGTAACAACCAAAGTTACTAGCCGCCATCAGAGGAGGACGTGATGGTAATGACCAAACGCATCAACCGCCATCTTCGGAGAATCTCGTGGTAATGGCTGAAATCATCGTCCGTCCTGGATGTCATCGTCAGCGGATGCACAACGGGCAAGTAATTGCTCCCTCAGTTTATAGAAGGGATGGAGAGGCAAAGATGCAGAGAATCGGATCCAAAATCCTTCATCTTGTACTCAATCCATTGATTCTCTCCTAAAATCTTCAATATCGACTTCTTCCCCACTTTGCTCCTTCATTCTCTGACTTTAGTGTCAGAGCCGACCTCGGGTTACGAGTGTCCCATCTCTTTTGTTCTTTCTACAGATTCCATTCTCGGTGAGGAGTGATTCTCGTAGTTCTGATTAGTCGAAAAGGTGATGTCGTTAACACACGATCCCCTCCCAAACACCTATTCAATGGTAGCATTTCTCATGCATTGATCGTGATCTCAGAAGATCCTCGTGAGAGCGGATCTCGATTAGTCGGCTGATTTGGCATCTGTGAAGTCGAAGAAATCCGCCAAGACTAACTAGCAGTTGCTAATAGAGATGCTAGCTAGGGATGGCAACGGGTCGGGGCGGGGGCGGGTTTTGCCTACCTCGCCCCCGCCCCCGCTCCCCCGCCCCCGCACCCGACCCGCACCTGATACTCGCCGGGTTTTTAAAACCCGCCCCATACCCGAACCCGACGGGGAATCCGGTACCCGCGGGTATCCCCGCCCCCGCCCGGCTCTAGGCCCGGTCCACATAAAAACATTTATCAAAATTAATTTCACAAAACATAGTCCTTTAGAACCCCCATTCATCACCATCATTATTTTCATGGAGAATAATAATCTTCCAATCTATGCATAGCTCCACTTGCTACTTGCTAATAATTCATCTGCAAAAAACAAAATGAGTTAAAAATTCAAAATATGAAATGTATACATTTTTGTACGAAATTTCATTAAATTTGTCAAATTTTCCTTTTACCTTCACTTCCAAGATCTATCCATCAATTAAATTGACATAGTCTTCCGTTATTTTTGAACTCGATCCTATATAAACCATTTAATAAGTTAGTGACAAATGATAATAAAACAATAACATATTATGTATGATACTAATACATAAAATAGAACTTGAATTCAATTGAAAATAAGAGTTTTTTTGTTTTGTTTAGATCATCACCATTCATCATCAAATGATCAATCATCTTCTAACCCATGAGTAGCTCCACTTGCTATTAATTCATCTACATTAAACAAAAGAAGTTTAGAATTGAAAATATAAAAATTATATATTTTTTGTTACGAATATCATTAAATTTGTAATTTTTTTTTTTACCTTCATCTTCAGAATCTATCTCATCAAGTAAATTGGTGTAGTCTTCCATTGCTTTAGAACTCATTCCTATATAAACCACATGCAATTTAATGAGTTAGTGATAATAAAACCATAACATATTAAAACATGAAACCATAAAACATGTAAATAAATAACTTTACCTTTATATTCTTCATTCCATAACCAACTTCTAGCACACATCAAAGCCTCTAAAGTATACCAATGAAGTCGACTATGATGCGGGCTTAGTATTCTACCACTAGTACTGAATGCAGATTCAGAAGCAACAGTAGATATTGGAATGGCTAACACATCCTTTGCAATTGCTTGTAGCGTTGGATATTTAACTCCATTCACCTTCCACCACATTAAAATATCAAAGGTTGCATTTCTTGGTAGAATATCTTCCTCCAAATAAAGATCAAGCTCTGACTTAACATGTGATGTTTTTGCCCTTTTTTGGCTCTTCACAAATGCATCGAAGTCATTCAATGAATCATCAAGTGTAGAATTATTATCTTCACATGGAAAGCTAGTGGATTCTTTATTTTTCAACTCATATTCAAAAACCAAATCAGAGCAAAGCTTTCGAATTCTATTAACTTCAAGAAAAGCATCGATGGAATACAATTTTTGATAATAATATTCAAGTAAGCTCATCTTGTATCTTGGATCCAACACTGTAGCAACTCCCATGATATCATGAATCACACTCCAATAACAATTAAACTTATCCATCATTTTTGTTGCCATTCTTCGAATCACCTCATTAGGAGAAGCAAGCCAACTTGATATTGTCAATTTAATTTCACGAACTTTGGGAAAGTAAAGATTAGTAGTGGGATAATTAGTGCCAGAAAATAATTCTGTAACATTATTAAAAATCTTCAATTTATCACAAACTTCACTTGCAAATTCCCATTGCGTTGTCATTGGCAAACAAGTATATTTGTCATCCCGCTGTTTTAGCCTGCAAAATACTTCTTTATATGATATGGCAACATCAAGCATTTTATAAGTCGACTTCCATCTAGTTGGACAATCCAAACATAAGTTTTTACTGTAGATCATGCGCAGTTGTCTAGCCGTTTCCTTAAATTTTTCCACTCTTTTAGGAGTTGCATTCCAATAAGCTACACTGTCACGAATTTTTTCTACACCAGCTTTCACCACCTCTAATCCATCTTTCACAATTAAATTCAATATATGTGTGCAACAACGCATATGAAGTATAGAGCCATCTTTTAGCAAAGCCCCAAGATGCAATTTATCTTTGATTTTTCTGAATCATGGAATCATTTGTGCTACAATTATCCAAAGTTATTGTGGATAATTTACCATCAATATTCCAATCCAACAAACATCCAACCAAGACAGTGCTAAGTCTATCACTTCTGTCAGGAGCAGGGACATAAATGAACCTAATATAAAAAAAATACATTTAATCATTCCAATATATATATATATATATATAACAATTATCACTACTATTGAAAAGTAACATGTAATCATAAAATAAATTTATATTTACCTCAAAATGTGACTTTGTAAATTCCAAGACGAATCAATGTAGTGGGCAGTGATAGCCATGTATCCCTTCTTTTGGTTGCTTGATGTCCACATATCTGCTGTAATTGCCACTTTTCCTTCATTAGTGTCCATCAACTTCAATGCCAAAGATTTCTCAATATCATAAATTTTTAAAATTTCTTTCTTCATGGTGTTTCGAGATGGGACTTTAAATAATGGCTGAAGTGCAGTTGAATATCTTTTGAAACCGATATGATCCACTATCGACAGTGGATATTCATGCATAATAATTGCTTGGGCTAGATCTTTCTTTGCTAATTCTGGATCATAAATTGCAGAAGTCATTTCTTTTTTGCCTTTATTAATCTTGGATGTGATAAGTTTTTGCCACCTTAATCTAATCTTGTGTTGTATGCATGACTCCATATGTTGATGCAAGTGCTTCGTTCCATTTTTCGATTTCCCACCAAGCAATTTCATACAATAATTGCATTGAGCTTTGTCCTCTCCATTAACTTGAGTCTTTTTAAAATGACTCCACACAACACTTTTGAGCATCCCAGTTTGTGTAGTAGAATCTGTTTGATCTCCTGCATTTCCTTCAATGGCAATTTCATTTGGAGTAGAGCCTTCCGGATGAAAACTTTCAATTTCAGTTGATTGAGCTGAACTTCCAATCGGGCGAGATATTGATTAATGAGAAGCAATATCTTCAACCATCTAAAAAAACCAATTATTCATATAATGAGCATACATATGAAAGTTAGCCAAGTTATAAAAAAAATCACTGAATATTTAAATACAAATGCAGTCAATGATATTGATAAAAAAAAACTCACTGAAGGTATTGAAGGATGAGGGGGCGAGGTAGAGGTCGGTGTCGGTGATCGTGGCGGCGTCGTGATGGGAATTCGTCGTCGAAGGAGATGGAGGAAAGGGTTAGTGATGCTGGGGATGTGGCTGCTTAGCGGGTGCGAAGGTCGAGTGAGAGGAGGGAGGGGAGGCAGGAGGGGAAGGAGAGGTCGTCGCCGGTGATCGGAAGAGTGGATAGGGATTTGAGAGAAGGGATTTGGGAAGAAGAGAAGCCCTAGCACCTAGCCGATCAATGAAAGAAGCCTCCAATTCCAAGTCTCAAACAAACCCTAAATACTTACAAATGGATATATATATAATGGGGGTATTTTTGTAATTTTATATTTCTGGTCAGGTTCGGGTCGGGTTCGAGTCGGGTATAAAGTTTCCCATACCCGCCCCGCACCCGCTTTATATTATTCGGGTTTTACCTGAACCCGACCCGAAACCCTGTCAACCGGGTTTTCCCCGTCAAACTCGGGTCGGGTCGGGTCGGGTCGGATCGGATCGAGTTTGGGTATAATTGCCATCCCTAATGCTAGCTATAAAAAGAGAGCCATTTTGTAGGACATATATTGCATGTTATAGAGCCAAAATGATGTTTTTAGGCCGAATCATGTTTATTTTGGTTATAATATTTGCTTGATGTCCAACTTGGTTTGCCTTAATTGCTTAGTGCATTTTCAACATAAATTATACATTTTCAGGCACTAATTCAAGTTGTATTTGCTTGTATCAAGTGAGGGAAATTCTAGAACGAATCACTGAACGAAGCAAAACCACAACTCAAGACATAGGGTGAACATGAGTTTGGCGTCGCAGCGCATATGGATTGGCATCGTCTCGCCAAGCCTGAGTTGGTGATTTTCAGCCATGTCATGTCAGAACGCAGACTATTAGTAGATACCTGGGAGTTGACGTCATGACGCCATGTCCGGGTTTATAAAAGTCGTGGCTACTTTTTGTTGTTTCTTATCCAAACTTGGAAGCGGAGTCCAGTCTTCTTGTTGTGATCCTTAAGGTCCGAAGGCTTCTTGATTGAGGGAAAAGCTCTACAAATGGGATAAGCTTGTTTTACTTATTAGATTCATTGTTCTATCCTCCTTTGTATTCCAAACCATGGATTGTTTGTATGAATACTTTGCTATATTGATGTTAACTTCCATGTTTCTTGGCTAAACCTTAAATCTAATGTTGTATGTCCGGATTGACATGTCAATCAATATTAAACTTTGATTCATTGTGGTTGCAATGCTATCTGCATGTGCTTGTGAGATGACTTCGATTTAATCTTGTGTTGAAAGGTAATGCCAAATATTTAGTTATGCTTTAAAGCAATTGAATGTATAGATATGTCATGCATTGCAAGTTAAAAGTTTTGTTAGACCATAAATCAACGGCATAGACATATTTTATTGTAGCCCCACGGTCAAGGTATTGCATCAAAGGTATATAATATCCTACTTTACCCATAGATATATGGTGTTAGCTGTTGTGGGCGTATTCTTGATACATTAGGAATCATCATAAATGCTCTTTGATGCACGCATAGGATGCATTACAACTTACCCGTAAGTGTACGGGGTCGATCAAGTAGTAAAGTACCCAAAGGTAGGGTTATCGAATCCACAGGATTAGAATACTAGTACTAAGTATCCTTTCTATCTAGTCAAAACTATGGAAGGAGTTGCGATTCATTGATTATCATAAAAAGAAACTAACACGAACAATTGGTAGATAGTGAGCAGTTAGATATGAACGTGGCACCTCAGATCATAATCTACCTAGGATTCATTTGTTAATAATAGAATTCTAAGTATTGTCTATCGATTGATTAAATTCTTGGGAGTTCGATAATTGTACCATCTAGATGCCACATCTAATCTCTCGGTATGCAAATCGAACTCATTACCTATGCCTAATTGTAATGTAACTAAGAGTGATATGGATCTATGCATAAAGATACAAGCAAATCAAAACCCTAAGTACGTATGTGCCTTGCTAGAATATAATAAGGTATATGACTATGGCTCATGTAAATACAATCACATAAATCAAACACAAACTCACAAGAATCATCAATAAAGGAAAGCCAATAAATAAAAGAATTCAATTAATAAATAATCCTAGGGTTCATATGTCACGCCCCCAACCCGGATCCCGGGCCTCGGCGCACGCGACAAACGCCGCGTACTTATAGGGTCACCCCTAGAAGCACGCAAGGCTAAGTAACATAAGCAGATAATTAAATCAGAGTTTTAAATTATAAATCAGCGGAAGAAGTATATATAAGGTTTTTATAAAACCCTAGCAGGTCCCGAATGACAACTCTCACTCAGAAAGGAATAGAGGTCTGCAAACCTCAGCTCAACATATCCCCATCGCTGCTAGGTTGTCCTGCGGAAGCTTTCTCCTGAATTTCCGCTCCTAGCTACTCGCAAGGTCCTCATCTAGGCCTGATCCTACTCCTCATTGTCACCTGAGAAAAACATCCATCAAGTGCATGAGCCAAAGAAAGGCCCAGTAGGATCGCAATTAAATCAATAAAGGTGGCGAAAGCCACTAGGAAGGAACAGAAATAAAAGAAGTACAAATATGCACTAATAACATCACAAGCAAATAACAAATCACTGGAATGTGGGTAAATCCACAGATGTACTCAAACTCTGGCATATGTGATACTAAGATGTCTACGACATCTACGACACCATCGGTATCGTCTTCGGCCTAAGCCGGGCTACGCTATAGCATACATGTGCACATGGCCAGAAAATACCGCTCTCTGACTGAGCCAGGTGGCCAGATATTATACACCCTCTGCCGGGGTCTCCGTCCGATGGAGCATCAAGTGCTCGTGGCCAGATATTATACACCCTCTGCCGGGGTCTGGTGGCCAGATATTATACACCCTCGGCCAGGGTCTCCGTCCGATGTATCATGCCTGAAAGTAAGAGATTGATAGTACTAATACCTAACAACAGGTATACATATATATCCAAGGTAGCAATATCTTGAATATACAATGGTCAGAGATCTCATAGAGATCGGAAGCCAATACGTATCTAAGGAGTAAACTCTACTTAAATACGCATTTGAAAAACATGAAAGCAACAATCTCCTCGAGATATAAAACCGATACATATGAGGAAACCCATCTCGAATATGTATTGGAAACCTCTCGAGGAAATAAGAGTACAAAATCAAAGGAGGGTAGAAGGAGAGAATATTTAATGCAAAGAATAGAATATCGGCCTGCATCAAGCTATGGAGTACCACCCCCCTCGACCATCCCAGGTGCAAGTGGGATGCCAGAGGGTACTCCACTGGCCATATGCCATGGAGTATCACTCTCACTGACCATATGCCATGGAGTACCACCTCCTGGCCATCCCACAACAACACAAGAAAATGTCAAGGGGTACTCCCTCAAAGCAGATCATATCAGAACATACAAGCTCAAACAAATGCAGCAAGCATAACATGTCAACAGACAGAGCATGTATGAAAAGATGGACTCCAACATCCATCTAGCACAACATCAACAGAAATCAATAGAATACTATGAGTTAGAACTACTCACAAAGACCCGTATGACATCCTACCTTATTCGCTTCCAGGACCTACCCAGGTCCGAGCCTTCCACTCAGGTCCTCGACCACCTCACCACGTCCTAAACATGGTAAATATTTGTCACACAACATTTCATATCAAAAGGAATGCATTACATGCATTAAATTACCCAAATCGTGAGTTTACCGAAATGTCGGCTTTTAATCCGATGGATCCGGGCTCTTAGACACATGCCCGTACCATTTTTTATTAGTTTAAATATACACCCGAACTATCGGGACGATCGGAATCAAATTCCGAGTCTTTTTGAAAACATTTGAGTTCTTATTCACTCTACATTCGGTAGCTACAGTAACCATATAAAACATGAAATTAGAACATCAAATCGAAGCTCAAAATCTTCACCATTTCATCCCAAACTCCTAGTATATTACATTCACAATATTAACTTTCATTTCCAACAGGATTGGGTCATTATCGTCTCCTATACGGCCCCCAAAAATTAAACAAAAACAATGTTCTGCAGGTGCTACAGTGTTTCCTGCATAATCCTTTCTTGGAGTTCAACTCTTTACAATGTTTTGCAATTGATCACACCTATTCTTAATCCAAGGAAGTGTGAAAACAAATCCCAAAATACTCAACACCTTCCATCTCATTATTTGGTAACTAAGATGCTTTGAAAATACACTAATTCAATAGTAACAAAAATCTATGTTTGCAACATCAATAGCCAATGCAAAGATAACTAGTAAACAATAATCCTTATCTTAACCTTCTCAATTACAAATCCGTATATCCGTACATATGATCTATATAATCCATGCCATTACTCTCATCACCATTATTCCATTGCTTGTTTATCTCCATCACTAGCATAGAAGAAGGTTCTAACATGCTCTTCTTAAATAATTTAATAACTAATCATGGTGTGATTAAGCTACTAAATAAATCCGACGAAATTTCGGCGGAGTCTCCTTTGTTTATAGGGCTTTAGGTTCATACAAACATTCCCCATTCAATACATGAATTTAAAATCATACAACATAGTTAACACTCCAAGAATCACATGAACATCTAATCTTAGACATCTCATAACCTTGAAACCTTCAATCCATTCATGTTTTCATCTAATGTTTTACCCTCAATTGAGTTCATGTTTAGCAAGGGTTCACTCTTCTAAAACCTAGAAGCATGAAACCATGATATCTAGGAGTTAATTAGGGTATTAACTCCTATAATTTTTCATGAAAATTGGCACCTCCCTAATTATAGGGCCCCGAAAATCATACAAACATTCTCCATGATCTATCCATTACACATGGATTTAATAAATCATACATACATGAAACATTAAAGCTTATACAATCATACAACTATCACATTTCATCCCTACTTCTTCCATGAAATTACCAAATCATAAATCATGCAAATCCCCTTTTACTTTCCCCAAAGTTAGGGCTTACAATCGTGGAGTGATGATAGGGCGGCGCCGCAAGTCGGCGGCGGTGGCGGGCTGCACGCTGCAGGGAAGAACTACAGGCAGCTGGCGAAGAGGCTGCGCGCGATGCGGTGCGCAGGCAGCTCACTGTGCTGCCGCAGCGGGCTGCCTGTGCAGCGCGCGCGTGGCGCGCAGGGCAGCGCGTGCTGCGGCGCGCGGCGTGCAGTGCTGCGCGCGCGCGCGTGCAGCGCGTGCTGCGCGCACGCGGCACGCACAGCGCGTGCTGCGCGCGCGCGCACGCGGCGTGCAGTGCTGCGCGCGCTGTACGCGGCTGCAGTGCTGCGCGCGCGCTGCGCGGCGGCAGTGCAGCGCGCAGTGCTGCGCGCGCGCTGCTGCGCTGCCTTGGCCGCGGCGCTGCGCTGGGCTGCTTAGCGGCTGGGAGGACTTGCGGCGGCGGCGTTCTTGGCGGACGGAGGAGCTCAAGCAGCGGTCGTGCGATGGAGGCCAGCGGGATGATGGGCCCTTGAGGAGGCGGCGGCCTGGTGCTTGCGCGTGAAGGGGCTGCGGCTCTCCGGAGATCGGTCGCCCGTCGCAGAGAGGCCTTGATGAAGCTCGGGTCGAGCTTCGGTGGAGAAGAAACGAGAGGGAGAGAGGTGATGAATCTCTCTCTCTCTCTTCTAACACTTATAACTTTCATAAAGTTATATACAATATTAATAACTATTATTTCTATTTAATTTATTATATTATCTTTTCTCTTTTCATTTATTTATCAAATATTATAATTCTTTATAATATTTAAATCCAATCATTAAACTTATCTTATCATCTACACTATTGTTACATGGTTACTATTCATTCACGGGTGAATGAATTCATTGTAGTCGGGACCCACTGTCACGATTCTTTCGTCCACATGCCCGACCCAGATCTGCGAAATCCCGGGTCAATGATTCCAATACCACGGGTGTATTGTAGTATCACGGGTCGGTCTTTCGTCCGACCAGATCCACCTTTCTCGGGACTCTAACTTTTGAATATTTGTCTGATCTTCACAATAATTAATCTGATTTAATTAATACTTAATTAAATCTGGATTAATTAGACCTTTACAATTTTCCCAAATTTCATCGTTTACCATCATAATTCCTATTTAATAAATTTTGGAAATAAATAAATAAAAATCCTTATTTATTTCGGGGCGGGTGTTACATCATATGTCTGAGGCACCATTGAAGGGGGTTAGCCTCTCATGCTAATGGAAACCACAACAGAGATACTAGAGAAAGACATAATTGAAAATATGGGGACTCCCTTGCTCAATGTCTACTCTGCCTTCGATCTTCTCTAAAATTCTAGCCATCGCTCAGAACACCAACCGAAGAATAATATGCCAAAAGTCCCCTTGGGCCCTCGCCCAAAGATGATCTTTTCCCCCGATATAGTTTAAATATGCTCCAAAATAACAGTGTACGGCCGTATTTATTAGTGGATAATCTATGGGATTAATTTGAGATTAAATCGATGCATTTTCGGATAACTTTGGGATGCATGGCCTAGTGCACGGCCATGCATCTGCTCATGCAGCTTTTCTAAGTCTGTGTAGTCTTCATCAAGGGCTCGATCCGATGACCAATTCACCTCGGATTGACTTGAAATTTTAATTGGGTGTTCTTGACTTCTTTTTCATCTATTGAAACAGGTGAGATTGGATTTGGAGTTCTGGATCTTTTTAAATAAATTCCGGAACATTGCAGCTCATTCATAGATTTCGGCTTCGGGATGCACGAGCACGAGTGTGTAGAGCCTCTGCACACCCGTGCAACGTGTTTTTAATGCATTTTGAGTATAGAGAGTTGCACGGGCTGGTGGATGCCCGTGCATAAATATCTTTGTAAAGCCCCTTTTTAGTTTCTTTCGTCGTGGTTTGTCCTGTTTCTCTCTCGTTTTGCACCGTGTATCCATTTTACCTACTTAATCACAAAACAAACCCAGAGGAGCACAAAAATAGAGTAATTTATATGAAACAATTGGATAAGTGCATGCAAATATGATATAAATGTATGTATAATTGAGCACTTATCACTCTTCCATTTAAAGTCCTATAACATACAACTCAGTAGCCCCCGTCCTATAGCATAGCAATCATATGTGAATCTTAGATGAAAATCTATAACATGTCATGATGGCATACAACCCTAGTACTTGATTATTGAGCTTTGTCCCACAGTCTTCGTTAATTACTTGTTTATATAAAAAAAATACATGTCTCAATTCTATGAGAACTAAAATTATAATCCTAATAAATTTAATTTATCATAATTCTGGCCAAATCAGGATTTGATAAAAGAGATAATGGGACAAATATGAGTTTATCCCAAGACGACCTCAAATTCCATAATTAGCCCGGGAACACATATCCCGAGGCAATCAAATTCCCAAATCGCCCTTGAGAACATATCTCGAGGCAAATGCAAAATTGCCCCTGAGAACACCCCTCGAGGCAAATGCAAATTCCAAAATCGCCCCCGAGCATACATATCTCGAGGCGAAACTCAAATCTCAGGATAGCCCGAACACATATCCCGAGGCGATCCTAAATAGCCCGAGAACATATCTCGAGGCATGCCTAAAATGCGGATAGGCAAATCCAAGACAATCCAAGGGGAACAAATCCCAAGGTAAATCCAAAACAAACTAAAAAAAGAAGGGGGAATAATAAAAAATAAATAATAATAATAATAATAATAAATAATAATAAGGAAAAGGCAGTGGCTGACCAGTATATCTCCATACCATTATTAAATTTTAAAATTAATATATATATATATATATATATATATATAAGCTTTGAGGATAGGATCAAGTTCAGACCGGGTTTGAATAAGAATTCCCGCTTGTTCCTGCCGTTACGGTGGTGACCCGGTCTCTCTCACGATTTTGTGAGCCACTAAAGGGATTATTTGGAGTCAATAAAAAGAGGACCATGTTGACAGAAGAAAGAGAAAAGAGTACCAGACTGACAGAAGGGAGAAAGAAGGCCAGACAGACAGAGAAGGAAGAGAGAACCTGTGAAGAAGGGAAGGAAAAAATCAAAGTCAAAGGTATAGTATCTACATATATAATATAAAAAAGAAAACTAAAAGCTTCTTCCCTTTTTTTGGCTGCCCTTCCCTTCATCTTTGCCCAAAGCTGAAGCCTGCCAGATCTGCTCCTCCGCCTGCTGTCGCCTGAGTTCCGCTACCCCTGCTGCTCCAGCCTGCACTCCGGGCCAGCCGCAGCCGCTACAAGAAGCCACGCCGCAGCCGTCCCGCCTCCCCTTTTGCCGCGCCCCTCGCTCCTCGCAACTGCTCTCCCTTGGCGTTCATCAGAAGCCGCCCCTTTCTCTCCGCCAGTCGCTAGCCACCGGAGGAGCTTGATGCCGCCCAGATCTGCTGAAGCCTGAAGTCCGCCCCTTGCTGCAGCCCTGTCCGCCCAAGCTTGCTGCAGCCCTGTCCGCCCAAGCCTGCTGCGCCGCACTCCTGCTATATTGCTGAGCTGCCACAGAGGAGGAGCTGTTGTTGATGAAGGACCTCCGCGTTGTTGCTAGATCGCTTGCCATCTTGTCGATCGCTTGACACAATGCTGTAATCAAGGTCGATGCCGTATTCTTTGTGATATTGAAAGCTGACTAGCTACTGTCACTAATGCTGTGCGACATGTCGTTGATATTATGGCTGTGCTTTTGTTGTACTGATGCCAATATGAAGATGATTCGGCTGTGCTGTGTGACGAAGCTATGAGCTATTGATGCCGTCAACGCCAAGTTGCTGAAGAAGAATTATTGCTGCAGAAATTGAAGCCAAGGTGATGCTGTTAATTGCTGCCGACATGATACTGGATGCTGCCTCAAGACTTGGATGCTGTCTCGAAATCTGGATGATGAATTGAAGACTGGATGCTGAATTCAAGACTTGGATGTTGTCTCAAAGAATGGATCTTTACTTGAAGAAATTTGAAGCGGAAGGCTTGACGCCATTAAAAATTGTAATTATTTATGTATGAATTGATAGATGATGGATGTGTGAATGTTTGTATGAAAGGTCAAAATCCTGAAATACAAGGGAGGTTCTGTCCAATTCGTACCAAGTTAGAAGCATAATCTGCTTGTAATTTCTTTGCAAACAAAGGGACCGCTCCAAGAAATGAAATAAAAAGAAGAGGTGCGTTGTGTAGTCGTCTTTGCAGAAACAAAAAGGATGCTAAAGAGTTGTTGCCGTAAAGGATCTTTGTCTTTGTTAAAGGATGATTGCATTGATTAATGATGCTATTCTTTGGGAGGAGAATGTTCTTTGTTGTTGATAGAGCCACACTCCATGGAGAAGATATGGAAAGAAGAAAGAGTTGTTGCTGTTCAAGGGAGGGAAACTTCACTTTGGTTCCAGAAGCATAAATACCTCTGTAAGACAGTGAGGTTTCTCAAAAGCTACCATGAGCGGACGCATTTACATCACAAAATTCTCACAAGCCAAAGTAGAGAGGAAGCTGATGGGTGTCCCATTTTTTGGTGAATGATGAAGGAAAGTGCAGAAAGGAGATGTAGAAGTTACAAATTGTATGGTACAAGAAACAACTAGACAAAGATAGAGAGCTGCTGAAAATGAACAGCAGCTTTGTCATGATTTTGAAGCACTCTTATTTTCTCAGAGAAGCAATTCCAATCATGGGAGAAGCTTTTTGACAAGTTAATTACCACACTACTCATTTAGAGAGTGAGAAGAAGGAAGCTGAAGTTCAGAAGCTTATGGAGAAAAAAAATGTATATTCTATTTGATCAAAAAGAAGCTCAATGGGGTTTAGTTGACAATTCTCTACCAGCATGTCCACTTGAGGCATGAATAAATAACACATGAAAACCAAATTTGAGTTGTTAAAGTGCTTACTTCACTGCAGTAGAGAATGCTAAATACTAATGGTCAATCATCAACATGTCAAGAAGCCGAAACTGCTCCAACCTGCATTAAGCTTATTGGTTTGCAAAGATTGGCATTCTTCCCTGTAAATGGCATTTTCCTACCATTACCCACAAATGAGCAATCTTCATAAACTGATTTAGCAAATATTCAAGTAATAGAATTTGGAGACCTCTTTGTTCCCAGTTCTCTCTTGGAAGCTCAAGTTCATAATTCTGCAAATAAAGAAAGAGAATTCAGCAAAATTAAAAGCATGATTAGCAAGCGAGGGAGCTCGGATGAGAACTTTAGTGAAGCACTTGAAGTTTATACTTGTGGCATGTTGAAGAAGCCATTGATGAAGGCCATGATTATTTGGCTATCAAATAACCTAAAAGATATATATACTGAGCATGGCTCAGGATAATGTAGCTTTTTGATGTGGACTCCTTGTGGAAATTGCAAGGCCTGTAGTATACTCTGATCTGTTGATTGCTATCATGAATTTATTGGCACAGATAGAAAATAAATTCACTAAATACGAATCAGATGCAAAAAAGTGGGGTTGATTGTGCACCTTTAATCTCTAAACTCATCCTGCAAACTCCAGACCTTGCTCCTGTGGGTACCAGATATAATCTTATTCCTCTAGAAGCATCAATGGTTATTCAGGATGCACTTAATCATTCAAAATGTTTAACAAAAGCACTATGGCTAAAGCCTTGGGCAATGAGAGAGGAAGCTGCTGCTTAATATACTGATATCATTTCCAAACATGTTGCAAAAATTAGTAAAATTATTCATGAAGCATTCCAAAATATGAAAATATTTGACAAATGGATCAACGAATGATGAGAGGTTAATTGGTGATGGAAAAGTCTTGGTGTTGCTGGGAAATTTCATTGTTTGGATCAGTTTTAATAAAGATGGAAGCTAATTCTCGCAGCTTGACCATACTCCATTCAAAACTCTATAACTTTTGATAGGAAACTATGATTGAGATGAAATTTTCGGCGTTGGAAACTAGACCGACAAAGCTTTCCAGCCATGTGTAGTACAGCTCCTATCGGCCACCCGGTTGGTACAGTTTTCAATGAAAAGAGGGACAAATTCCTGCAGTTTTGTCAACTCGACCACCTTCCATTCAAATGCCGATAACTTTTGATAGGAAACTCGATTCGGGGCGAAATTTGCGGCGTTGGAAACTAGACTCCTATAAATTTCCAATAATGTATGGCACCATGCCTATTAATAGCCCATTTGGTACTGTTTTCAATGGAAAGAAAGACAAATTCCTGCAGAACTGTAAGCTCGACAACCTCTCGTTCAAGTGCTAATAACTTTTGCTAGAAAACTCCAATCGAGACGAAAGTTGCGGTATCGGAAACTAGACTTCCAGATATTTCCAACCATATATGATATAACCCCTATCAGTGGCCCAGTTGGTACAATTCTTGATGGAAAAGGAGCTAATTGGCGGCACAGTCGATACGACTCCTGGCCACAAATTCTTCCAAGACCAATTTACGAAATCCCAAGGCAATGATACAATAGCGCAAAGCAACCAGCGGATTATGGACTCTACATGGCGGGTTACAAATTCCGAGGCGGAGGGCGGCGACATAAATAAATGAATAAATAAATAAAACATACATATGCTGATGTGTAACAAATCATCTTATGTTGCAATAAACAGATTATTCTTTTCACATTATCTCTACTTGTACTTTTGACCTTAATCGGAGGTTCCCAAGATTATATCTGGGGTAATTAATAATAGAGGCTTGCCTCTATTTTGAATGAAAGAACCCACACAATTAAATAAATATGATATTTGTGCTTCGATGTATCGTCTGGTGTCTTCCTTCACAGACACGATGCCATCAAGTAAATGAACAAGAACATCGAGGGCCATTCACGAGGTCTCGCAAGAGAGCAACAGACTCTCAAAGTGGAGTCGGGGATGAAGGTTCAAGCCAGATGCCGCATAAGGGTCAAAGATTTGGGACAGGCATTCCAGTATTTCGCATGCCATCAAGTCAGAGGGAAGCAAACCCTCCAAATGAAGATGATGAGAATGAACCTGCCTTTGCTTACAATGAAGATGAAATGAGAAGGAGATTCCAACAAATGGAAATACCCCGACAAACGGATAATCGAGAAGCTGAATATCGATGGCTTAATGAAAACATGATATTACTGATGGAGTCAATGCTAAAGATGCAGAGACAAATGGCTGCTTTGATGGAAAATCAAGCTGAGAAGGCACAAAGACCAAGGAGCCCGGAACCTCGATTAAGGGAAACCCCTAGGCCAATGGAACAAGGGGGAACCTCACACACTCCTGTCCCGGAACAGTCAATTGCAATGACTCGGGAGGAGATACAACAGATGGTAGTTGCCGAAATGAAACAAGCCAGAGGGAAGGAGATAAAAGTCGATAGAGACAAACCTTATCCAAGTTACCATGATTTGGTGCCCTACCCCAAAGGGTAAAATGTTCCTAAATTCAAGCAATTTAATGGGATTGGCAATCCTGATCAGCACTTGGCTCACTTCGTGACAGCTTGTGGAGATACAAGTGCAAAACCTTCGCTCCTCCTTAGACAATTTTCTGCAAGTCTCACAGGAGTGGCATTTGAGTGGTATGCAAGCTTGCAACCCGAATCAATCCAAACATGGCAACAATTAAAAGATGCCTTTCGGGTACGGTTCGGGGGCGTAAGTGACAAAATCACAATCGCCAATCTCGCAGCCACTCGTTAGAATAAAGATGAGAAAGTGGTTGATTACATAATGAGATAGATAAATCTGAGCATCAAATGTGAACAACCCCTTGACCAGCCACAAGCGGTGGGTTTACTGCTCGGGAACATCGATAGTTGGATGGCGCCCTTTCTGAGAACATCCGGTATTACTACATTCCAGGAGTTGATTTCACAAGCTAAGAAATTGGAAAGGACAAGCCCGAAGGTATTCTCCAATTTTCAAGGCCCAAGGAATGATAGAGAAAAGCCAAAGAGGACTGAAGGTGTCAAGTATACTGCTATAACCTTCAACATGACAAAGGAAAAGGTGATGCGGAATCCCGTAAGCCAGAGCAGGCCAAGCCACCCACTTTAGGTGTAGCTGGTAATGAATCAAAGCCTATTCCCTCTTTGAAAGAAAGGATGAATAGGAAATATTCATTCAGAAGGGATAAGGTACTGAAGATCTTCAAGGATGTTGTGAAAGAAGGTCCGCAACTCCCCGAATGTAAGAGACCAGAGGAACAGAACAAGAAGGACCATCCCAACGACTGCCCATATCATAGAGTGTTGGGACACACAATTGAAGACTGTTATGTTTTCAAGGACTAGGTCGAGAGACTATATCAAGAGGGCAAGATCACACTCTTGAAGAACGTCTTGTCTGAGCCATCATCCGAGCATACCCGCTATGTGACAACCCTAAACTCAGAGGGATCATCCCAAAAGGAAGTCATAGTAATGGGTAATAAAATAATACTTCCATCAGCAACAGACGACAAGCCTCCTGCTGTTCCAGAAGAGTTGTGGGAAGTATTTATAACCAAAAAGTCAATGAAAATGTTGAAGAGGTTGGCTGAGCTTCCAGGGATGGCTTGGAAACGTTCTCAAGAACCTCCTAAAAGACCCCTGACAAAACAGACAAAGAAGAAAAACAAGAGAAAGAAACAGAAGCGCGAACAATCAAAGCGCAGAAAATCTATTATTGAAGAGTACATTGAGTCCCTCGACGAATATGAGTAGAAAGAAAGGGTCCTAATTACTCTCAGAGACTATTTTCCTGAAGAAGTCGAAGAATTACTAGGGGAACTAGTCAAAGAAGATGATGAAAATGCGCAAGTGGAAACTTGCAGGGTTATTTCTGGAGGGGAATACCCTTTGTATATCCCAGATGATTATGATAACGATAGCTTCTCCGAGCCAGAAGAGTCGTACGATCGTCACGACCGACCCTATATTAGCAAGAAGCAGAAGAGGAAGATGGCTTTCAGGGAAAGTGTAAAGAAGGCGAACGCCAGACTCTTGGAGCCACACCAACTAGGAAAGCCAAAGAAACCATATTACACCCTAAGGCCCCAAAATACAAGGTCTTAAGGAAAGCTATGCCTGCTGAAGAAATTCCCGCATTCATTCAAATGGTGACAGAGGAGTCAGCTAACAGGCTACTACAGCTACATATTGAAGATGCTGAGTGGGATGAGTCTAGGACATACCCTCCGGAATCACAAGGAAAAAATTTTGTTTCAAAGGTCGTGGAGTCTTCGCCCCCACAAAAGCAGCCAATGATAAGGGAAAGTCTGTTCTACAAAGCATCTAGATCAAGAAGGGCAGAAGGAAGGAGCTTTTTGATCAAGCCATGGAAATGGGACTAGAATTACCAAACCCTAAAAGGTCGTGCTTGACGGATCTCGACAGCCACCCAAATTATTGCCCATATCACCGACTTGTGGGGCATACAATAGAAGAATGCCAAAATTTTCAGAAGTGGGTGCAAAGGCAAGTTTCCATGGGAAATTTAATGCTGACAGACGACTACTTTAAAGAGAAAGGTGTTTGTCATGCCATAACTTGCCAAGAAGATTATGAGGAGGAATTAAATTTCCCAGATGAAGAAGATAACGAAGGTGATGAAATACCCTACCATGTGCATCAGATGAAACTCAAAGCTAGGAAGGTACTTCAATCAAGACAGGCATCCAGCTCTAATGATAAAAACAAAGGAAAGATGATTGAAGAAAGAGACATCTCACCAAAGAAGCCTTCAAAGAAGTCGAACTACAACATTTTGGCACACTTGAAGAAAGTCCCGGCTCTCCTCAGTATGTATGATGCATTGATGATGTCAGCAGAAGTTAGGGATTCTCTATTACATGTCCTGCAAAACCCTGAGGAGTATTAGGCCTACTTTGCTGAAATCAATATGAAAGAGGCTCTGTATGCGTTCCATGCACCCTCAGTATCCTTCACAGACGAAGACTTGCTGTTTGAACTACGGAGCACAATAGGCCATTATATGTGACAGGGTATTGTGATGGGATGAAGATCAACCGGGTTTTGATTGACCCAGGATCCTCTGTGAATCTGATGACCCTCAACACTCTTCGGGCATTAGCTCTTGAAATATGCCACCTATTTTCGGAGAGGATCATTATTCAAGGCTTCAATCAGCATAGCTAAAAGGCATTGGGGTCCATCACTCTCCCAATTAAATTTGGAAAGAAGACATATGATGTGAAGTTCCATGTGATTGACGCCGATGCCTTATACAAAGCCCTCCTGGGAAGGCCATGGATCCATGAAAATCATATGGTTCCTTCAACACTCCATCAATGTGTGAAATATATGGTGAATGGGGAAGAATTCAGGATCAACGGAGAAATCCCGCCCTTCGGTATCCATGAAATTCACTATGAAGATGCGAGGTAGTACCTTAATGCATCTAGAGGGGGCAAGTTGTCCAAGGGGAGCAAGTCATCTAACGGGGGCAAGCGGCCAAGTCCAAAGGAAGAATCTCTGGTGAAGACACCTAAGTCTGCTCCTGTGCTTCAGAAGAAAGAATCAGTATTACCTCACTTTGGGAGTGACACTAAGTCATCAGAAGACGAAAGTGATGATAATGAGGATCAGGTTGGAGGATCTTCTCAAGAAAATGCATTACATATTACAAGAATTCCTGAGGGGCTTTACAAATCCTTGGATGACTTGAGTGCCAACACTGTCGAGCACCTGAAGACGTTTTATGTACCGGCTCGACATGAAGGAGAGAGAGGCGTCCTTTTCTACAAAGCCAAGAGCAACAAAATTCCGAATTATGATATCATAAATATTGCAGAGCTAGAAGATGATGAAGTTCAGCCCATAAGATTTCCCAACTATTACCCTAATAAACTCAAAGTGATGTTTGAAAGATTTGGTGGCGAAATCAAATGATCGAGGAAATCATATCAAAACTTCCATCGATTATGGAACCCTGCACATATAGATAAGAGAGGAATAGGCTATTCCAAATCTTCCAGGCATTCATGTTATATGAAAACGTCCTAGGAGAAGGAAGAAGAAATCAAGCTGAAAAGCGCGCCACTCGAACTAGAAGACGGGGGGCAAGCAACAATCGACGAGCTGGTTGAAGTCAACTTGGGAAGCGATGAGGACCCGAGGCCGACCTTCCTAAGCACACAGCTGTCTGAAGAAGAAAAGGCATCCTTCAAAGCCTTTTTGAAGGAGTATGTCGATTGCTTTGCTTGGAACTACAATGAAATGCCAGGGTTGGATAATGAGGTAGCTGTTCACAGACTAGCCATTGACCCTAATGCCACCCCAGTCAAACATGCACCAAGGAAAATAAAATTTGACCTGGAAGAAAGGGTGATAGAAGGAACAAAGAAGCTGATTGAAGCAAATTTCATCAGAGAGGAGAAATACCTTGACTGGGTAGCCAGCATAGTGCCTGTGAAGAAAAAGAATAGGCAAATATGGATATGCGTAGACTTCAGAGACCTGAACAAAGCATGTCCCAAAGATGACTTTCCACTACCCGTTATGGAGATCATGATCGAAAACACCTCAGGGTACGAGATGTTCTCCTTCATGGACGGATACTCTAGATACAACCAAATCAAAATGCATCCAGATGATGAAAAGCATACAGCCTTCCGGATACGCATGGGCATATACTGTTCCAGAGTAATGCCATTTGGTCTGAAGAATACGGGGGCAACATATCAAAGGGCCATGACCAGAATATTCGATGATCTGATTCATAAAATCTTCGAATGTTATGTGGATGATCTAGTAGTAAAAACAAATTCCAAAGACTAGCATCTTGATGATCAGAGGACAGTCTTTACACGCCTCAGAGAATACAAGTTGAAAATGAATCCAATGAACTGTGCTTTTGGAGTCCTTTTTGGGAAATTCTTCGGCTTTATTGTGAGGCATCGGGGAATAGAGATAGATCCCTCCAAGATAAAGGCGATTTTAGAAATGCCGCCCCCTGAGACACTGAAGCAGCTGCGATCATTTCAAGGACGCCTGGCCTATATCAGAAGGTTCATCTCCAACCTGTCTGGAAGATGCAAGCCTTTCTCCAAGTTGGTCAAGAAAAATATGGCCTTTAAATGGGATGACGAATGTCAGAAGGCCTTTGAAGATATCAAACAATATCTGCTGAATCCATCAGTGTTAGCGGCCTCGATCCTCGGAAAGCCATTGATTCTATATACTGTTGTATTGGAATGGTCATTGGGAGCTATGCTGGCCCAGAACAATGAAGAAGGCAAGGAAAATGCACTTTATTACCTCAGCAGGATGTTGATAGGAGCTGAGAGTAAATATACACCAATTGAAAAACACTGTCTAGCTCTAGTGTTCGCAGTCAAGAAGTTGAGACACTACTTGCTAGCACATAAAGTCATACTCATATCAAAAATTGATCGTCTCAAATATCTTATGACGAGGCCATTGCTTACGGGAAGACTCGCAAAGTGGGCATTGATTCTGATGGAGTTTGATATAACATATACTCTACAGAAAGCTATTAAAGGGCAGGCGTTGGCAGACTTCCTAGCGGCACATCCTCTCCCTGATGATTCACCACTTAATTATGATCTCCCTGATGAAGAGACATTAACAGTGGAAGAAGCAAGGTGGCGACTATATTTTGATAGAGAGTCATCTATAAAGCCGGCACTCATATCCACAATTCCACAAATCAAAGCTGGGATAGGACTTGTGTTCGTCACACCGGAAGGGGGAATTCTCAGATATGCACTCTCCCTTATGGAGCCATGCACAAACAATGAGGCAGAATATGAAGCTCTCATAGCTGGTTTGGAATTGGCAATGAAGATGGGAATCCAACACATACACATATTTGGAGACTCAGAACTCATAATCAAACAAGTCGAAGGAGACTATAAGATATATAAACCCGAACTTCTTAAATATTACTAGAAGGTCAAAAATCTGATGAAGAAAATCCCCCAAATACAGTTGAGGAGGGTTCTAAGATCAGAAAATGGAGAAGCTGATTCTTTAGCAAAAGTCGCGAAGGAGCTGCAGTATCCGAACTATGAAGAAATCCACATAACCATAAGAAATAGAAGGCCCATAAGTACGATCCTTGATGATTATGAAGAGGAAAGTGCTGGGGGCAAAGCGGAAGTCTTCACCCTCGAAATGCCGGAGGAAGATTGTAGGTATCCGTTCATAGAATATCTGAAATATGATAAACTCCTAGAGGACAAATCAGAAAGTCTTCAGATAAAGCGAAGAGCCCTAAGATTCACCCTCATAAATGATATATTGTATCGCAGGTCATATGATCAACTACTCCTGCGGTGTCTCTCACATGAAGAAATTCAAGAAGTCATGCATGATGTACATTCCAGGATATGTGGTGCGCACCAATTCGGACCCAAGATGTGACTCAAGATCAAGCGCTCCGGGCACTACTGGCCAACCATGGTCGGAGATTGCATCAATTATGCTAAAAGATACCATCTATGTCAGATACATGGAGATTTTATTCATCAACATCTGAATCCTCTACACCCCACAGTCTCGTCATGGCCCTTTGAGATATGGGGAACGTATGTAGTTGGTCCTATCGAACCACCATCATCTTTGGGACATCGATTCATATTGGATGCAACAGACTACTTCTCAGGTGGGCAGAAGCAATCCTGCTAAGAGAAGTCAAGAAATGTCATCAAATTCTTCAGGGAGAACATCTTATACAGATTTGGAACTCCAAGAAGAATTATTTCAGATAACGGCCCTGCCTTCAGAAGCTTCAAAGTAGGGAGATTCGCACAACACCATAAAATAGACTGGAGATATACCTCCATCTATAATGCTAGAGCGAATGGGTTGGCAGAAGCATTCAACAAGACCCTCTCAAAGTTGTTGAAGAAAGCAGTGTCCAAGAACAAAAAGGATTGGCATGAAAGACTCCCGGAGATGCTTTGGGCCTATCGCACCACCTATAGGACTCCAACACAATGCACGCCGTACTCTTTGGTGTTTGGAACTGAAGCGGTCTTACCCCTCGAAATCCAGATACCCTCACTGAGAATGGCAGTGCAAAATGAAATTTCAAATGAAGATAATGTTCGGCTTCGCTTGGATGAGTTGGACTCTCTCGACAAGAAAAGGTTAGGAGTGCAGCAAAATCTTGAAGTTTACAAAGCCAAAATGTCTCAAGCCTACAACAAGTTGGCTCGGTTTCAGACCTTTACCAAAGGAGAGATGGTCCTCGTCCTCAGAAGACCCATTATCACCAACAAAAAGGCCAGGGGCAAATTCAAAGCAAATTTGGAAGGGCCCTATGTTGTGGAGATCGCATACGAAGAAGGTGCGTATCAGCTCATTGACGCCAACGGAGAAAGACCGATGTCGCCCATCAATGGCCGTTTCCTGAAGAAATACTATGCATAATGTAAAAATGTTTGCCTATGACGGAACGTCTGGTCCCTTATAGGGGTAGACTAGTCATGTACGATGAAATGTACATCCCGAGGCAAAACATTAATTTTACATACTTTTGTATCAAATTCATTCAATGAAATTAAGAGGCATGTGTTTGTCTACGATGGAACGTCCGGCTCCTAGTTGGGGGTAGATCGGTCATGCACAATTAAATATGCTTCTTGAGGGAAACACATTGACCCCTTATTTTCCCCTTAAAAAAAATAAAAAAATAAAAAATAAAAAATAAATAAAAAAAATCCGAATTTCTAGAAAAGTCCTCATATTTGTTCTGAATTTTTGGAATTTTTTTTAAAAAAAGGGAATGAAAATAACCAAAATTTATTCAAGTCTAGTGTTCATAACAAATGTCTCAAAGTCAACTACCAAATCATAAATAAACTAAGAAAGCAAACTAAAAAAAAAAAAACAAACAAACAAAAAGGCCATTCAATGCCCAACATACTTCATCAATGACTCCTTTGCTTCCTCCAACTCATCAAGCCATTTTGTAAAAATAGCCATGAGACTAGCATTTGAATAATCTCCTTGGTCCTCAATAACCTGTGCCTTCGCCTTATCCAACTCGGCTTGAAGATCTGTTTGTGCAGGCTGAGAAGCTTCAAAGAAGCTTATTGAAGTTGCTATCTTCTCATTCAAAGTCTTCATTGCATCTTGAATCTCGCAAAGTTCTGCTTGAAGTTTCTGATGCCTTTCAGCAAGTCTCTGAAACTCTTCCTTGTCCATATTGATGTCATTAGCCCAGCCCTCCCTGCTTTTGCTAAGATGTTCAAGGGCCAAAGCCTTCTCATGCACATATGCCTTGGCTTGTTGGTTACGAATATAGGCTTGGACGCTGGGATCCTCTGAAGCTTCTTTGGCATAGGCCGCACACCGAGATATCCTCTCTATGAAAGGTTCAAGATTAGTCAATCCAACATTGAAGGGTTCAAGGAGTGAATTTGACTGTCTCACTTTATTAATGATGCTTTGGTAGTTGTCATAGTTGAGAGACTTGATACTGCTAATCACTTCGGCTCGTAGACATAATACCATACTAGGTATATTCCTCGGACCTATAAAGAGGATATACAAATGAAATTCAAGATATAAAATTAAAAAGTTCAAGATTCAAGATTCAAGATTCAAGATTCAAAGATTCAAGGTTCAAGATTCAAAGATTCAAGATTCAAGATTCAAAACCTTGTCCCTGCTTTGACGAGGTTGTAAGTCAAACATCAGTATTGACGCCGTCACCTTCCATAGGAATAGGAGCAAGAGCATCCTCAATAATGTCCTTTGAAGGACCTTGCCCCGAAGACGGAGGTTCGTCACCTTTTTGGGCAACTGTGTTTCAGAAAAAAGAGGGTCGTCAATATTCATGTCTCCTATGATGAATAAAATAGAAAAAAGAGAAGAGAGAAGGACCTTGGTTTTGCTTTGGAGAAACTGAGATTTCGTCATCAGCATTGGAACCACCACTTTCTGCTCCCTCCGTTGGATCTTGTACAACTAAAGGAGGTACACTTTCAACATTAGCATTGCCGTAAGCAGTTTCCAATTTCTCCATTGAGGAGGGACCATCTCTTATAAAATTTGCAGAAGGGATATTGTTGAAAGATGAAGTACGCTCTTCGCTCATTTGATTTGGGGGCAAGATAAGGGGTGCTGCACTCTCCGCGATTGGTACATCTCCTAACAAGAAATTGAAAGTAAATAAAAGTATATATATATAAAAATAAAAAATAAAAAAAAGGAAGGAGGGCGGAAGAGGGGGATACTACCTCGCGCAGGATTAGGAAGAGCTTCCTTAACCCCAACGTTTCTCTTAGCTCCAACATTAAAATCTTGTGGATTCACTGAACCTGAAATCAAAATCTTTAATCAAATCTGTTAAAGATGTATGAGTGAAGGAGGTATTTTCTTACCAATTTGAGACTTTAGAGGCATCCCTGGATACGATGAAGGAGCATCACCAATTCTTGGAGCTGTGTTAAAAAATTGAAAGGGTCAGATCAAAGAAAGAAACAAAAAAAGAAAGGGGGCATCATCTTCTTACCAATCGATGAGTTGCGAGCAACCCTGACGTTGGCCAATAGGGTTTCACGAATTTGTACACCTGTTGACCAAAGATCTTTTGAGTCAAACGAAAATTCAGACTTTGAATTAAAAAAGAATTCAAACTTTGAATTAAATAAAAATTTCAGACTTTGAGTTAAATGAGAATTCAAACTTTGAATCAAATGAAAATTCAAACTTTGAATCAAATGAAAATTCAGACTTTGAGTTAAATGAGAATTCAAACTTTGAATCAAATGAAAATTCAAATTTTTAATCAAATGAAAATTCAGACTTAGAATTAAATGAAAATTCAGACTTTGAATTAAATTCAGACTTTCAATTAAATGAGAATTCATACTTTGAATTAAATTAAGACTTTGAGTTTGACATACCTTGAGTTTGTCGCCGCTTCACTGGAACAAGAGGATACGCAGGAGAAAGACCTCATTTTTTACTGATGAAAATACTTTTATTGATGAATCGAGGCTTTTTTGAAGGTTGACCCTGCTCCCGGTTCCTCCTAATATCCCTCCTATCACCATAATCCTCTTGGACTAATAATGCGACGTCCTGTTGGAAGAAAGCTCGCACGTTTTTGAACCACATCCGTGCATAAAAGAACATGAGTTCCCCGCTTTGATCTTTTTCAGGAATATAGAACGAGCTGGAGGTCCTCTGGCGGGAAAAGTGGCGCCAATAACCTGCAAGTACCCGGGCAAAGTAAGCTCTTCTCGGGACATCAATATACGCCGGACATTACTGGTTGTAGCCAAACTGGCTCCCAAAACGGTGAGGATTGTAGGGCTCTGCATAGAACTCTCCATCACATCGAAGAGGAAGAATGCCACAGCGAAGGCCTATCACATACTCCATGGTTTGAAGATCCAGCACATCGGGTCCCGCAAGATGTCTAGTATCCCACACTGCCTCATCATTATGAAGAAGATATGGAAAAGGACGCCATTTAAAGTTGGCTTCAAACTTAAGGAATTTCCTAGCATCCAAAGGAGTTAAAGGAGAGGCGGAGGTATTCATATAATACAACATCTTCGGTACCCTTGAAAGCTCGGGGATTATATGTGTACCTGCATCAATTTTCCTCCGAAGAGATATGCCATGAAAGTGACAACTAGCCCAAGTATACAAAAAGTGGGAAGGAAAGACTATAGTAGAATGTCCGGGCCCTTTCCTATGATTAACCATAGAGTTGAATCCTAAGTACAAGCGTGCCAAAACTGTGGGAGCAAAAGCTACTGGCCTTCCATGCACAAGGTTACACGCCATCATAAAAACCCCGGGTCTAATCACCTTATGATTATCTGGAATAATAAAGGAGTAAATCCATAATGATATAAAACGGGCCAAATTTGTGTTTGAAACGGGCTTTGGAGGAGGATCAGAACTCGAATCATAATGATAATTAGATTTTGATTTCCTAAAGAAATCTACCAAATCTAAGAAAAATACGCTCTTGTTGGCATCCCGCTTTGCAAGCCATTGAAAGATATCAAAAAGACTCCTTAACACAGAAAATTCTGAATTTTCCCTATTGCATAATATACTATTAGGTGGTATTACTTCATCATACGCATCACCAACTATCGAAAGCCCTCCAAGACTTTTGACCTCCCACAATGAAATCCCCACTTCCCCATGCAAAAAGTGGAAACTATTTGTCTCCGGACACCAAAACTTTACCAATGCTTTGAAGAAGTTCAAATCTAGGTCATAGCGACCAACTGAGGCCACAATTCCCCCAATCAAATCTACTCGGGATAATTTTTCTGAATATTTGCTAACAATGTAAAATCCAAGAAATTTTAAGAAATAAAAATGTTAAAAATTATCTTAAAATTATTTATAAACTCCCTAGAGCTTAAATGGGGAGTTAAATGAGGAAAATTAAGTTTAAATGGACTTAAAACCCTAACTAGGGTTTATGGTGACCAGAGGGACTATCTGGTAATTTTGAAAAGTTTGGGGGACTAAAAGAAAATTATTCCCTCTCACAGTCTTGGACCTATATGTAATTTTAAAAGTGGCAGGGACCTCTCATAAATTTTCGCGAGAGAAAACCCTATTAAAGAATGGACGGCTGAGATCAAAAGATCTCAGATGAGTCCCGATCTCGGAGCATTATAGTGGCCTATGGGGTGCCACGTATTAAGCCGAGAACCGATCCATCTGATCGTGATAGATCGCGAGGCAAGAGTTACGGATCTCAGAAGCTACGTGGCGGGCTAAGATCACATCATCTTGGTGATGTGGGATGCGAGACATGATTGGGGAGATCTGACCATTGGTTGTTGATGGAATCTCAGCTCTCCATCTGAGGTTTTCTTGATACGAGACGTAATGATTTAATCCAAACCGTCGAAATAGATCAAGTGATCCCCACCGCTCATCGGAGTAACCTCATCCCGAGGCAACGCCACCATCTCTCCCAGCCAGCAACGTCTGCGCGAGCCTCGCCGTCTACTACGTCGGTTACGCACGTGGCTGCCGGCCACTTGAAGGCGAGGCCGTTCGCATGGCGTCTCTTCGTCTAGCACCCCAGTGGCTATAAAAGGGACCCCCAGCCCTCTGTTTCAGCATCTCGAGTTCCTTTGGAGGTCGTCTTCTCTGGTGAGAGTTGGTAGGAGAAGAAGCTCACGGTGAGCTCGCTGGGACTTCAATGCTCGGGGTCTCGGGAGCTCGATAGCAGACAGAGAGGGAGAACTCGCCGTGACGTCGTGAAGAGGAGAGGAATCCACTGCCGGCCGAGCTCGTCGGAGTAAAAACAGAGGCGCTTTTCCGGCGACTCCAGCATTTCCGACCTCAGCAACCTCACGGTGAGTACTTTAAAAACCCTGTGGAATGTTTTCGGGTCGTTCTTAGGTGCATTTAGCCGACGGTGTAAGCTCGCCGGGGAAGGAGAAGTCTCGGCCGAGAGTTTCATAGAAACTCCTGTGAGAAGGAGAGGGCCGACGGCTTTCCAGAGGCGCCGGACAAGGTCGTGAGATTCTCCTCGACGGGGGCCGAGCACGGGCAGGAGCCAGGGTGGCCGGAGACGGGCCCTGCGACACCAACGTCGCCCGGTCGTAGCTGAGAGAGAAACAAAGAAGAAGAAGAGGGTTATTAAAAAAAAATAATAAAAATAATAATTATTATTTGAGTAATGTTAACTTAGGAAAATGATTATTAATCATTATAAACTTAGGGGTTGTGACATTAATCAGAACTTTAGAGATATTGATCATTAATCAATTAAAATGTTTCAAACTTAGGTATGTGACATTTAATTGATGTTATAGTATGGTTTTTAACTTAGTGAATAATGATAATCAATAATCATTTTAATTGATTCAAACTTAGGATGTGTGACATCTAATAGGGACTATAGTATTGATTAATTAAACAAAGTGATGTCTTTAATTGAAATAGTAACTATAGATGTGTGACAAATTATTAGTATGATTAATAATTTGAAAACTATGGTGTGACAATTAAAGTATTTAATTATTTACTATAGTTGAATGATTTTTGAAGCATTGTTAGTATAACAAAGTTTAATGATAATTAATCAATTAAAATAATTGTTACTTTGGTACAGTGACAGTTTATTAAAAGAATAATTTATTAATTAAAGTAAAGTAAAGTTTGGAATGATTAATGGGTTAATCAAGGTAATGATTTTTAATTAAAATCAAAACTTAGATTGTGTGACAATTAATTGATTTAATATCTTGTATAGTTCGGTAACTATATAAAACTATGAATATGTGACATAATAATTAAGTAATAATTATTATGAAAAATTGAAATGAGATAAATAGAAATTAATTAATTAATTTCTTAAATTTGAATAATTGGTTAAGTGATGGAAATTATTTAGTAAGGAAGGTAAATAAATTCAAAAAAAAAGGTTGCCAAATGACCAAAATACCCTTCTAGGGTAAAAAGGGGTTAAGATCAACTTAAATAGGCCCAACTCAACCAAAATGACTAAATAAGAGTCAGACTCGACAAATAGACTAGGGTTGACTAAGTTTGACCAAAGTAGGTCTAAAAGTAAACTAAGGGACATTGAGACGGGAATAAGGGCCAGTAACCCGAGAGATGGTCCCTAGGACCCGTTAGTGGGCCTAAGCCCAACAAGAACGTTAGGCATGCATGGACACTTAGAGAGATAGAAATTATTAGAACGTTATCTCTAATAAAAACTATTGTATGCCAGATACTCTCGGGGAGTGGTTGGCACGCTAAAGAAGACTAGAAAGACTACTAGTTTCAACAAATAGAGGTAAGTACACTTGCCTAGTTTCCACCCGGTTTCGGGTTTTCTTGGAAATGCTATGTATTCTTATTACATACCTTGTTGATGCCATACATGCTGTTCGTATCTGTTTTAGATTCCTCCTGAGCATGTATGTATATTTTCGGGACGTTGGTATCCCTATTTGCTATGTTCTACTACCCGGACTCAGTGGAGCTAGGGAAGCTCCAATAAAGGAATGTTCAGGGTTAGGACCCCCTGACTTTCTTGTCTGCCCTACCAGAGAAACAAATCTCTGGAGGTCTTACCTGTTAGTGGGCGTGGTACACAGACCGTGTTAACACGTAGGAGAGGTAGTTCTACCGACCTGTGACCGGATGGTCAAACGACCATCAAGGTCGTATTTTACAAAGAAATAGCCTTCAAACCGCCAGAGTGAACTTTGAGTTCTCTTAAAACTCATTACAGAACCCGAGGGCTTCTGTATCAGGGGTCGTTCCTTTGATTTGTTTCTGGTAGACTCCTAGGACTATAGTGTTGATATTATGATCTCATTGATTGAAATACTTCCCGTTACTGTCATTGTGACCCGCAGGGGTACTTACTGGGCTTTTCATTCGAAAGCTCATGTGTTTTCTCTTCCTCTTTTACAGATTCCGAGGTTTAGGGGGGAGTGGAGCCTGAGGGGAGGGCGCAGGAAGACCAGAGGTTTTAGGAGTCTCCTTTATCCTTTATCTTTTATTTTATGATCATTGTTGTTTATAATACCCGTATAGGGACCAGACTGTTATAGGGCCTACGGACCCTGCTGACTCTATGTTCCTTTGAATACGAGTTTATTTTATGAAATGTTATCTGCTTATCACATTATTAGGCCTTGTATTCGAGTTGAGTTTATCTCTACTTTAATACGGTCGGTCTGTTGACGTGCTCAAGGTCCCGGGATCCGGGTCGGGGTGTTAATCCAATGCTCAGGCGCCTCAGGTAGAGGGCCAAAACCCAAGGGTGGAGGTACCCCCCATGAGCATGATGGAACTAATGAGGGAAATGTTGGGACTAATTCAAGAGACCAGACAACAACGTGCACCACCTCCATCAACTACCCCCACGTCAAGTAGAGGGTTACTTGGGGAGATCAAGAGACCCTCTCCTTGACCTTTCGAAGGGGCTGCAGACCACCACGCAGCAGAACAATGGATAAGGGAGATGGAGAAGACCTTCGAGGTTTTCCAGACCACCGAGGCGGAGAAGATTAGGACCGCCGTGTATATGCTCCAAGGACCCGCAGAAGACTGGTACTTCGGAGAGATAAGACTGAGGAAGGGAGAGGCCTTCCAGACTTGGGAAGAATTCAGGATGGCATTCTTCGCCAAGTATTTCTCAAGAGGACATCTAGTACAGCTCGGACAGTAATTCTCCCAGCTTGTTCAGGGAGGCTCCACGGTGGAGCAGTATGAAACTGAATTTAATCAGTTGGCTCGCTTCTTGCCTGATATGGTTCCAACAGAAGAGAGCCAGGTAATGAAATTTGAGGCCGAACTGCGGTCATCACTGAAAAAGATTGTGACCAGCCACATGTGTAAGACTTACACCGAAGTTGTGGCTAGAGCTAAGTACACAGGCTTCTTGCCAAGGGGACACCCCGGGGTCGTCCTAGAAGGAGAAAAAGGATAAAGGGACAAATAGCCAGGGCCAATCATTTGGAAAGAGCTCTGGAAAGCGTAGGCCAGATAATAAATATCAGCCTTATGGGAAGCCAACCAAGTCCACAGCCTCATCTGGAGGCAAAGGGTCTTCAGCTAGTGTGACCCAAACTCTGAGGTGCTACGAATGCAAGGGGCCGCATAAGAGGTCCCAGTGCCCTAGGATAACTGGAGGATGTTATTTCTGTTTGGCCTTGGATCACCAAAAGGCCCAATGTCCCCAGCGTCAACAAGGACAGAGTGTGGTGGGGGGAACCCAGGGATCTCAACAAGCTTCCCGACAATCTGTTGGACCACCACCAAGACCCCAAGGCGGAGACAAGAAGGGGAAGGCAACTTCAGGACAGCCTTCTACCCCGAACCAACCCCAGCAGCAGCAGAGGCCAATGACCCATGGACGGGTCTACCATTTGACAACTGAGGAAGCACAGGCATCAGCAGATGTCGTGGCAGGTACCATTTCAGTTAGTTCTTTCTATGCCTGCACTTTGTTTGATCCTGGAGCCACACACTCTTTCGTATTTGTACAGTTTGCACGAAAGCACACATTGCCTACTATAGATCTACCCCAGGACTTGTGTGTAGACACCCTGGTAGGAGCTGCCATGATGGTAAGGAGGATGGTACCGGCATGCCCTGTAGTGATTGAGGGGCGTAGATTACATGCAAACTTGCATGTAATGGACCTGAAGGATTACGATGTGATCCTCGGGATAGACTTGCTCTCTTCAGTTTACGCGGTGGTAGACTGTCGTGGGAAGAGGGTTGTGTTTAAGATGCCGGGAGAAGAGGAATTTACCTTTAAAAGCAGCCAAACTTGTTCCCTAGTACAGGAGATTTCAGCTCTCCAAGTTCGGAAGTTACTTAGGGGTTGATGTGTAGGCTATTTGGCTACTATTTCTGAGGTAAAGAAGGATAAGGAGGCTGTGGTCTCAGACGTATCGGTGGTAAGGGAGTACCCTGATGTGTTTCCGGAAGAGTTACCGGGATTACCCCCGGAAAGAGAACTAGAGTTCTCTATTGATTTGGTTCCTTGAACAACTCCTGTGTCTAAGGTTCCTTATCGGATGGCGCCTGCGGAGCTTAAGGAGTTGAAGACCCAACTAGAGGAATTGTTGGATAAAGGTTTCATTAGACCTAGTATGTTACCTTGGGGAGCACCTGTTCTTTTCGTCAAGAAGAAAGACGGGTCGCTAAGGTTGTGCATTGATTATCGGGAGTTGAACAAGGTGACTGTAAAGAATAAATATCCTCTACCAAGAATTGATGACCTACTGGATCAGCTACAGGGAGCTCAAGTTTTCTCCAAGATTGACTTGAGATCCGGATATCATCAAGTAAGGATTAAAGAGACGGATATCTCGAAGAGTGCTTTCCGTACTAGATACGGGCACTACGAGTTTCTGGTAATGCCGTTTGGGCTTACCAATGCCCCGATAGTCTTTATGGACATGATAAACCGGGTATTCCGTCAATATTTGGACCAGTTTGTGGTGGTATTCATCGATGACATACTTGTCTACTCAAGAAGCCACCAGGCACACGTGGAGCACTTAAGAATAGTGCTAGAGACCTTGAGGGAACATCAGCTATATGCGAAGTTCTCCAACTGCGAATTTTGGTTGGACACGGTTGCTTTCTTGGGCCACGTGGTAAGTGGAGTTGGAGTCTCAGTATATCTCAAGAAAATTGAAGCCCTTGTGGAATGGAAAAGACCAACAACGGTACGGGAGATACGGAGTTTCCTTGGACTAGCCGGCTATTACCGGAGATTTGTCGAGGGTTTCTCGGTTATAGCAGCACCATTAACTAAGCTGACCAGGAAGGGTACCAAATTCATTTGGACCGATTCCTGCTGATGCGTTCTAACCGCGAGTGTACGGGTCGAATCAAGTAGTAAAGTGGACTATTGAAAAGTCGGGTATCGAATCCTCAGGGAGAAAGAAAATACTAGTACTAATTAATTGTCTATTATCTAGTCAATCAATTCGGGTTGATGATACTAAATCTAATTCTAAGGCTAGTAAAGCAAATTAACAAATGCAATTGATCTTGAAGATGTCAATCGATGAAGGGGGATACTTGGGTGATTGAATCCCCTTTGGATTTCCTTAGATGTGGATAATGCTCTCTATGTTGAATCTTGGTGAATCATTGGCCAAGGGTTCCTAATACGATTTCATCCCCTCGCTCGAGGGTGATTACTCAACCTAGTACCCTCACTAGTTAAGTTATAGGGAACCTATCTCTTGGAAGGACTAAGGGAATAAGACATTTAAAGGAGTAGCTCGCCTTAGTACCCGGGCTCCAGGTGTACTCCTAGTCCTCTCAATTGAAGTTTGTCTATACGCGGGGAGTGCGCTCGCTTCTTCCCCCACATGGACTAGAGAAACCTCTCCGGGCTCTCGCAATGTAGAGAGGTTAATGCTTTCACTATACAATACATTCAATAAACCATGATGCATTCAACCAATCAATCAACATAGAAGAGACAATATCAATTAACCATAATCCAAAGGTTCATCAACACCCAAGTATCAAAAGTTTAGGTCTCCATCAATGGAGAGTTACAATCAATGTCAAAGAAGAAATCAAACACAAGAGTCATGAAGCAAACCCTTGATGATGACCGTTTGTAGATTTCCCTTTTCTCTTTAGCCCTTACTTCTTCTCTCTAGCCCTCTTGAGCCTTCTCTTCTCTTCTTCAATCTCCTCCAAGATGATGGAGAAGATGATGATGGCTTCTCCCTCCTTGAAGCTTTGGCTCTAATCTCCCTCCAAGATGCCCCAAAACCCTCTTTACATCTCTATTTATACCCCCCCTCTAGGGTTTTGGGTGTATTTCCCGACTTTGCCCTCCTCTGCTCGGGCCGAAATCAAGTACTTAGCTTTTACGATATAATGACTCCAAGATGTATTTCATACGACCCTCGTGATATCCCTTTATGTGGACCACCATACGGAGTGTTGTATGCGAGTCGTATATCTCTCGTGTCCTCGTAATGGGTCCCTGTCGATCCGCTCATGAGTCCGTATGAATCTCCGGTACATACGGGTCCGTATGAGACTCAGTATGGACTTTCTTCCGGCTCCGCTCCGCTTACTTTGGCCCAGCGTTTCTCGAAAACGCCTTCCTTTCTCTTGGGATTCTTTGTTTTCATACATTTTACAAAAACAAAGCCTTTTTGAGCACCGGCGGGCCAATATTCCTCCAAAACATAAGATAATATGCATGAATTTCATGTGTAATTGATACTCATTTGAACACTTATCACCTGCGAAAAGAGTTTCCAGGAGTTGAAACAGAGGTTGATCTCTGCACCAGTTTGGCGTTACCACAAAGTAATCGTGGGTATACGGTCTACAGTGATGCCTGTAAGACTGGTCTTGGTTGTGTGTTGATGCAGGATGGGCGCGTGATTGCTTATGCATCACGACAGTTAAAGCCCCTACGAAGAGAATTACCCTACACACGATCTTGAGTTGGCAGCGATAGTGTTTGCCCTAAAGATCTGGCGACACTTCCTCTACGGTGTACCTTACGAGATCTACACCGATCATAAGAGCCTCAAGTACATATTCACACAGAAGGAATTGAATATGAGACAGCGGCGTTGGTTAGAGCTAATCAAGGACTATGATCTCAGTGTTCATTACCACCCGGGCAAGGCAAACGTGGTAGCTGATGCACTGAGCAGGAAGTCCGGATATGGAGTTGCTGCTATTTTAACGACTCAGAGGCCGCTATTGGAGGACATGAGAAGGCTCAACCTAGAGGTCGTTTTGCCTAAGATGGATGTCACATCGACCAGCTTGCATATCCGACCCTCGTTATTGGAAAGAATTAGGGTTGCTCAGGGACAAGATCCTGATCTGGAGGAGATCAAGGAGCACATGGGCCAAGGAGAACCAACACGGTTCAGAGTCCATGAAGATGGTACTCTTAGATTTGATGAAAGGATTTGTGTACCAAATGTCCTTGAAATAAGAAGGGAGATTCTGGAGGAAGCCCACTATTCGAGCTACTCTATTCACCCTGGAGATACAAAGATGTACAGAGAGTTGAAGGACCATTTCTGGTGGAAGGGGATGAAGCGAGATGTTGCGGAATTCGTGGCTAAGTACATCCCCTGTCAGATGGTAAAGGCGGAACACCAGAAGCCGGCAGGGATGTTACAACCCTTACCCATTCCGGAGTGGAAATGGGAACACATTAACATGGATTTTGTAACGGGGTTGCCACGTACTCAAAGAGGCCATGAATCGATCTGGGTTATTGTGGACCGACTGACTAAATCGGCCCATTTTATACCGTTGAAAACGGGAGCATCCTTGGAAAAGTTGGCCCAGCTATATATCGATCAGATCGTCAGATTACATGGAGTACCGGTGTCGATCACCTCTGATCGAGACACTCGGTTTGTCTCTAGATTCTGGGAGAGCCTGTACACCGCTCTGGGCACAGGATTGGCATTCAGCACAGCTTTCCACACATAGACCGATGGACAATCTGAAAGGACCATCCAGGTGCTAGAGGACATGTTGAGGGCATGTGCAATAGATTTTACGGGGTCCTGGGATGAACGCCTAAGTTTGATAGAGTTTGCCTATAACAATAGTTATCAGGCATGCATCAAGATGGCTCCGTATGAGGCACTCTATGGGAGGAGGTGCCGAACTCCCATTTGTTGGGGAGATGCGGGAGAAAGGAAGCTGGTTGCTGAGGCGACACTTAAGCAACCCGATTTTGTAAAGCAAACGGAGGAACATGTCAAGATGATCAGGGAGCGACTCCAGGCTGCCCAGAGTAGACAAAAGAGCTATGCAGACCGAAAGAGATCTGATCAGGAGTTTCAAGTGGGAGACTTGGTATTCCTAAAAGTATCTCCTATGAAAGGGGTAGTAAGGTTTGGACGACGTGGAAAACTTGCTCCTCGATATATCGGACCTTTTGAGATATTGGAGCGCATAGGAGTGGTGGCATATAGATTGGCCTTACCTCAAGATCTCGCTCAGGTTCATGATGTCTTCCACATTTCAATGTTGAAAAAGTGTATCCGAGATCCAACACGGATAATACCTCAGGTTCCGGTGGAAGTCCAAGAGGATATGTCCTACGAGGAACGCCCAGTAGCTATTTTGGGCCGAGAGGACAAGCAACTGAGGAATAGAACTATTCCTTTTGTCAAGGTGAAGTGGAGTAATCACACAGAGCGGGAAGCAACGTGGGAACGCGAGGAAGATATGAGAAAGCGTTACCCAGAGATATTTACTTAGTTGTAAAAGGTGTTGGAAATTTCGAGGATGAAATTTTTGTAAGGGGGGAGGATTGTAAAATCCAAGAAATTTTAAGAAATAAAAATGTAAAATTATTTATAAACTCCCTAGAGCTTAAATGGGGAGTTAAATGAGGAAAATTAAGTTTAAAGGGACTTAAAACCCTAACTAGGGTTTATGGTGACCAGAGGGACTATCTGGTAATTTTGAAAAGTTTGGGGGACTAAAAGAAAATTATTCCCTCTCACAGTCTTGGACCTATATGTAATTTTAAAAGTGGCAGGGACCTTTCATAAATTTTCGCGAGAGAAAACCCTATTAAAGAATGGACGGGTGAGATCAAAAGATCTCAGATGAGTCCCGATCTCAGAGCATTATAGTGGCCTATAGGGTGCCACGTGTTAAGCCGAGAATCGATCCATCGGATCGTGATAGATCGCGAGGCAAGAGTTGCGGATCTCAGAAGATACGTGGCGGGCTGAGATCACATCATCTTGGTGATGTGGGATGCGAGACATGATTGGGGAGATCTGACTGTTGGTTGTTGATGGAATCTTAGCTCTCCATCTGAGGTTTTCTTGATACGAGACGTAATGATTTAATCCAAAACGTCGAAATAGATCAAGTGATCCCCACCGCTCATCGGAGTAACCTCATCCCGAGGCAACGCCACCATCTCTCCCAGCCAGCAACGTCTGCACGAGCCTCGCCGTCAACTACGTCGGTTACGCACGTGGCCGCCGGCCACTTGAAGGCGAGGTCGTTCGCATGGCGTCTCTTCGTCTAGCTCCCCACTGGCTATAAAAGGGACCCCCCCGGCCCTCTGTTTCAGCATCCCGAGTTCCTTTGGAGGTCGTCTTCTCCGGTGAGAGTTGGTCGGAGAAGAAGCTCACGGTGAGCTTTCTGGGACTTCAGTGCTCGGGGTCTCGGGAGCTCGATAGCAGACAGAGAGAGAGAACTCGCCGTGATGTCGTGAAGAGGAGAGGAATCCACTGCCGGTCGAGCTCGTCGGAGTAAAAACAGAGGCGCTTTTCCGGCGACTCCAGCATTTCCGACCTCAGCAACCTCACGGTGAGTACTTTAAAAACCCTGTGGAATGTTTCGGGTCGTTCTTAGGTGTATTTAGCCGACGGTGTAAGCTCGCCGGGGAAGGAGAAGTCTCGGCCGAGAGTTTCATACAAACTCCTGTGAGAAGGAGAGCGCCGACGGCTTTCCAGAGGCGCCGGACAAGGTCGTGAGATTCTCCTCGACCGGGGCCGAGCATGGGCAGGAGCCAGGGTGGCCGGAGACGGGCCCTGCGACACCAACGTCGCCCGGTCGTAGCTGAGAGAGAAACAAAGAAGAAGAAGAGGGTTATTAAAAAAAATAATAAAAATAATAATTATTATTTGAGTAATGTTAACTTAGGAAAATGATTATTAATCATTATAAACTTAGGGGTTGTGACATTAATCAGAACTTTAGAGATATTGATCATTAATCAATTAAAATGTTTCAAACTTAGGTATGTGACATTTAATTGATGTTATAGTATGGTTTTTAACTTAGTGAATAATGATAATCAATAATCATTTTAATTGATTCAAACTTAGGATGTGTGACATCTAATAGGGACTATAGTATTGATTAATTAAACAAAGTGATGTCTTTAATTGAAATAGTAACTATGGATGTGTGACAAATTATTAGTAAGATTAATAATTTGAAAACTATAGTGTGACAATTGAAGTATTTAATTATTTACTATAGTTGAATGATTTTTGAAGCATTGTTAGTATAACAAAGTTTAATGATAATTAATCAATTAAAATAATTGTTACTTTGGTACAGTGACAGTTGATTAAAAGAATAATTGATTAATTAAAGTAAAGTAAAGTTTGGAATGATTAATGGGTTAATCAAGGTAATGATTTTTAATTAAAATCAAAACTTAGATTGTGTGACAATTAATTGATTTAATATCTTGTATAGTTCGGTACCTATATAGAACTATGAATATGTGACATAATAATTAAGTAATAATTATTATGAAAAATTGAAATGAGATAAATAGAAATTAATTAATTAATTTCTTAAATTTGAATAATTGGTTAAGTGATGGAAATTATTTAGTAAGGAAGGTAAATAAATTCAAAAAAAAAAGGTTGCCAAATGACCAAAATGCCCTTCTAGGGTAAAAAGGGGTTAAGATCAACTTAAATAGGCCCAACTCAACCAAAATGACTAAATAAGAGTCAGACTCGACAAATAGACTAGGGTTGACTAGGTTTGACCAAAGTAGGTCTAAAAGTCAACTAAGGGACATTGAGACGGGAATAAGGGCCAGTAACCCGAGAGATGGTCCCTAGGACCCGTTAGTGGGCCTAAGCCCAACAAGGACGTTAGGCATGCATGGACACTTAGAGAGATAGAAATTATTAGAACGTTAACTCTAATAAAAACTATTGTATGCCAGATACTCTCGGGGAGTGGTTGGCACGCTAAAGAAGACTAGAAAGACTTCTAGTTTCAACAAATAGAGGTAAGTACACTTGCCTAGTTTCCACCCGGTTTCGGGTTTTCTTGGAAATGCTATGTATTCTTATTACATACCTTGTTGATGCCATACATGCTGTCCGTATCTGTTTTAGATTCCTGCTGAGCATGTATGTATATTTTCGGGACGTTGGTGTCCCTATTTGCTATGTTCTACTGCCCGGACTCAGTGGAGCTAGGGAAGCTCCAATAAAGGAATGTTCAGGGTTAGGACCCCCTGACTTTCCTGTCTGCCCTACCAGAGAAACAAATCTCTGGAGGTCTTACCTGTCAGTGGGCGTGGTACACAGACCGTGTTAACACGTAGGAGAGGTAGTTATACCGACCTGTGACGGGATGGTCAAACGACCATCAAGTTCGTACTTACAGCAAATAGCTGGTCAAACTGGCCGGGAGTGAACTTTGAGTTCTCTTAAAACTCATTACAGAACCCGAGGGCTTCTGTATCAGGGGTCGTTCCTTTGATTTGTTTCTGGTAGACTCCTAGGACTATACTGTTGATATTATGATCTCATTGATTGACATACTTCCTGTTACTGTCATTGTGACCCGCAGGGGTACTTACTGGGCTTTCCATTCGAAAGCTCATGTGTTTTCTCTTCCTCTTTTACAGATTTCGAGGTTTAGGGGGGAGTGGAGCCTGAGGGGAGGCCGCAGGAAGACCAGAGGTTTTAGGAGTCTCCTTTATCCTTTATCCTTTATCCTTTATCTTTTACTTTATGAGCATTGTTGTTTGTAGGACCCGTATAGGGATCAGACTGTTATAGGGCCTACGGACCCTGCTGACTCTATGTTCCTTTGAATACGAGTTTATTTTATGAAATGTTATCTGCTTATCACATTATTAGGCTTTGTACTCGAGTTGAGTTTATCTCTTTTTTTATACGGCCGGTCTGTTGACGTGCTCGAGGTCCCGGATTCCGGGTCGGGGCGTTACAAACAATATACTTAGCCCAATCAGAATAATGAGGGAAATCTATTAATTCACTTCTAACAGGATTTCTAGCCCTCCACCCCGGATGATGGTTAAAAATCTTATGACCTAGGGTTTGAAACACACTCAAATCTCTAATTACCCCTTCGGGTTTCAAATAAATTACATTGATTGTGCTACCTTCATTACAACGATTTGAAGACAGTCGGGCTGTAGCCATGTGAGATGGAGGGCGCTCCACCCACTCTGAGTGCTCCCTTCCTTTATATCTGACTGTAGGCTCGGACCTGGGACAAAAAATAGGACTGTAACGGGGGAAAATTTGACCTTTTGGAATCTCACGATGATCTTGATTGGCATCCCAAAAAGACTCGAATTGAGGATTTTTGGCCATCGCGGAGAACAAATTCAAGAATTCCTACTTCTCTCACTCAATTTTGCAAAAAAAAAAAGCTTCGTGAGAGAAGTATGAATGGGGCAATTTGTTTATATAAAAAAATACATGTCTCAATTCTATGAGAATTAAAATTCTAATCCTAATAAATTTAATTTATCATAATTCTGGCCAAATCAAGATTTGATAAAAGAGATAATAGGACAAATATGAGTTTATCCCAAGACGACCTCAAATTCCATAATTAGCCCTGGAACACATATCCCAAGGCAATCAAATTCCCAAATTGCCCTTGAGAACATATCTTGAGGCAAATGCAAAATTGCCACTGAGAACACCCCTCGAGGCAAATGCAAATTCCAAAATCGCCCCCGAGAATACATATCTCGAGGCGAAACTCAAATCTCAGGATAGCCCGAATACTTATCCCGAGGCGATCCTAAATAGCCCGAGAACAAATCTCGAGGCATGCCTAAAATGTGGATAGGCAAATCCAAGACAATCCAAGGGGAACAAATCCCAAGGTAAATCCAAAACAAACTAAAAAAAGAAGTTGGAATAATAAAAAATAAATAATAATAATAATAATAAATAATAATAAGGAAAAGGCAGTGGCTGACCAGTTTATCTCCATCCCATTATTAAATTTTAAAATTAATATATATATATATATATATATATATATATATATATATATATATATATATATATTTAAGCTTTGAGGATAGGATCATCTTCAGACCGGGTTTGGATAAGAATTCCCGCTTGTTCCTGCCGTTAGGGTGGTGACCCAGTCTTTCGCACGATTTTGTGAGCCACTAAAGGGATTATTTGGAGTCAATAAAAAGAGGACCAGGTTGACAGAAGAAAGAGAGAAGAGTACCAGACTGACAGAAGGGAGAAAGAAGGCCAGACAAACAGAGAAGAAAGAGAGAACCTGTGAAGAAGGGAAGGAAAAAATCAAAGTCAAAGGTATAGTATCTACATATATAATATAAAAAAGAAAACTAAAACCTTCTTCCCTTTTTTTGGCTGCCCTTCCCTTCATTTTTGCCCAAAGCTGAAGCCTGCCAGATCTGCTCCTCCGCCTGCTGTCGCTTGAGATCCGCCACCCCTGCTTCCAAATGCACTCCCACGCTCACAGGCCCAAGCAGCAGCCACGCCAAGCAGCCGCCTTCCCCTTTCCCTCTTTTGCCGCTGTCCACCTCGCCTCCCTCAGAGCCCCGCTAAGCTTTGTAGCCGCCAAGACTTCTCTCTCCGCTACTCGCTAGCCACCGGAGGAGCTTGATGCCGCCTCTGGCTTTGAAAGTCCGCCCCCTTTGCGGCCTGCCCAAGCTTCTGCCGCAGCCACCCCGCCCAAGCTGCCACAGAGGAGGAGCTGTTGTTGATGAAGGACCTCCGAAGTTGTTCTTTGGGATCTTGTCTTGCCATCGCTAATCGTCCCGACACATTTACCTTTGAAGGTCGATGCCGCTGGCTAGCCGTAATATTGAAAGCTATTCTTTGTCTTTGTCTCGATGCTCTGCGACATATGCGTTGATATTATGGCTGTACTTTTGTTATCTTGATGCCAATATATGAAGATGATTCGTGTCTTTGTGTGAAGCTATGAGCTATTGATGCCGTCAACGCCAAGTTGCTGAAGAAGAATTATTGCTGCAGAATTTGAAGCCAGGTGATGCTGTTAATTGCTGCCGACATGATACTGGATGCTGCCTCAAGACTTGGATGTTGTCTCGAAATCTGGATGCTGAATTGAAGACCGGATGCTGAATTCAAGACTTGGATGCTGTCTCTAAGAATGGATGCTGCGAAGAAGCTGAAGCCAGAAGGCTTGACGCCATTAAAAATTGTAATTTTTTATGTATGAATTGATAGATGATGGATGTGTGAATGTTTGTATGAAAGGTCAAAATCCTAAAATACAAAGGAGGTTATGTCCAATTCGCACCAAGTTGGAAGCATAATCTGCTTGTAATTTGCTGCAGCAAAGGGACTGGCTCCAAGAAATGAAATAAAAAGAAGAGGCTGCGTTGTGTCGTGTTGCAGAAACAAAAAGGATGCTAAAGAGTTGTTGCCGTAAAGGATGTTGTCTTTGTTAAAGGATGATTGCCGCTATTAATGATGCTGCTGCTGGGAGGAGAATGTTGCTGTTGTTGATAGGGCCACACTCCATGGAGAAGATATGGAAAGAAGAAAGAGTTGTTGCTGTTCAAGGGAGGGAAACTTCACTTTGGTTCCAGAAGCATAAATACCTCTGTAAGACAGTGAGGTTTCTCAGAAGCTACCATGCGCGGACGCATTTACATCACAAAATTCTCACAAGCCAAAGTGGAGAGGAAGCTTATGGGTTTCCCATTTTTTTGTGAATGATGAAGGAAAGTGCAGAAAGGAGATGTCGAAGTTACAAATGGTATGGTACAAGAAACAACTAGACAAAGATAGAGAGCTGCAGAAAATGAACAACAGCTTTGTCATGATTTTGAAGCACTCTTATTTTCTTATAGAAGCAATTCCAATCATGGGAGAAGCTTTTTGACAAGTTAATTACCACACTACTCATTTATAGAGTGAGAAGAAGGAAGCTGAAGTTCATAAGCTTATGGAGAAAAAAAATTTATATTCTATTTGATAAAAAAGAAGCTCAATGGGGTTTAGTTGACAATTCTCTATCAGCATGTCCCCTTGAGGCATAAATAAATAACACATGAAAACCGAATTTGAGCTGTTAAAGTGCTTACTTCACTGCAGTAGAGAATGCTAAATACTAATGGTCAATCATCAACATGTCAAGAAGCCGAAACTGCTCCAACCTGCATTAAGCTTATTGGTTTGCAAAGATTGGCATTCTTCCCTGTAAATGGCATTTTCCTACCATTACCCACAAATGAGCAATCTTCATAAACTGATTTAGCAAATATTCAAGTAATAGAATTTGGAGACCTCTTTGTTCCCAGTTCTCTCTTGGAAGCTCAAGTTCATAATTCTGCAAATAAAGAAAGAGAATTCAACAAAATTAAAAGCATGATTAGCAAGCTAGGGCGCTCGGATGAGAACTTTAGTGAAGCACTTGAAGTTTATACTTGTGGCTGTTGAAGAAGCTATTGATGAAGGCCATGATTATTTGGCTATCAAATAACCTAAAAGATATATATACTGAGCATGGCTTAGGATAATGTAGCTTTTTGATGTGGACTCCTTGTGAAAATTGCATGGCCTGGAGTATACTCTGATATGTTGATTGCTATCATGAATTTATTGGCACAGATAGAAAATAAATTCACTGAATACGAATCAGATGCAAAAAAGTGGGGTTGATTGTGCACCTTTAATCTCCAAACTCATCCTGCAAACTCCAGACCTTGCTACTGTGGGTGCCAGATATAATCTTATTCCTCCATAAGCATCAATGGTTATTCAGGATGCACTTAATCATTCAAAAAGTTTAACAACAACACTATGGCTAAAGCCTTGGGCAATGAGAGAGGAAGCTGCTGCTTAATATACTGATATCATTTCCAAAGATGTTGCAAAAATTAGTAAAATTATTCATGAAGCATTCCAAAATATGAAAATATTTGACAAATGGATCAATGAATGATGAGAGGTTAATTTGTGATGGAAAAGTCTCGGTGTTGCTGGAAAATTTCATTGTTTGGATCGGTTTTAATAAAGATGGAAGCTAATTCTCGCAGCTTGACCATACTCCATTCAAAAGTCTATAACTTTTGATAGGAAACTATGATTGAGAAGAAATTTTTGGCGTTGGAAACTAGACTGACTTTCCAGCCATGTGTAGTGCAGCTCCTATCGGCCACCCGGTTGGTACAGTTTTCAATGAAAATTGGGACAAATTCCTGTAGTTTTGTCAACTCGACCACCTTCCATTCAAATGCCGATAACTTTTGATAGGAAACTCGAATCGGGGCTAAATTTGCGGCGTTGGAAACTAGACTCCCAGAGCTTTCCAATATTGTAAGGTACCATGCCTATTAATAGCCCAGTTGGTACAGTTTTCAATGGAAAGAAAGACAAATTCCTGCTGAACTGTCAGCTCGACAACCTCTCGTTCAAGCGCTAATAACTTTTGCTAGAAAACTCCAATCGAGACGAAAGTTGCGGCATCGAAAACTAGACTTCCAGATATTTCCAACCATATATGATATAACCCCTATCAGTGGCCCAGTTGGTACAGTTCTTGATGGAAAAGTAGCTAATTGGCGGCACAGTCGATACGACTCTGGCCACAAATTCTTCCAAGGCCAATTTACGAAATCCCAAGGCAATGATACAATAGCGCAAGGCAACCAGCGGATTATGGACTCTACATGGCAGGGTACATATTCCGAGGTGGAGGGCGGCGACATAAATAAATGAATAAATAAATAAAACATACATATGCTGATGTGTAACAAATCATCTTATGTTGCAATAAAAAGATTATTCTTTTCACATTATCTCTACTTGTACTTTTGCCCTTAATCGGAGGTTCCCAAGATTATATCTGGGGTAATTAATAATAGAGGCTTGCCTCTATTAGGAATGGAAGAACCCACACAATTAAATAAATATGATATTTGTGCTTCGATGTATCGTCTGGTGTCTTCCTTCACAGACACGATGCCAGGCGCGTATTTTCGATCCCACATTACTCTTCCTTTCAAGAATTATGTTTAGTTTTGGAAAAAACCCTTTTAATTTCTTGACTGGATGAACCAAAACATAGAGTAGGTTAGTACTCATTTTGGTCCATATTCCACTCCTTTAGTAAATCAATACTTGGACTCAACTCTTTATTACTTTGACCACCTATTCTTGTGTGTAGAGGAGTAGTGCTTACACTCGACTCCTACCAATATTTTGGCTCCGTTGCGGGAAATTGGCTAGACCTTAGTTAATAGTAGCTAAAAGTTAGCCTATTCTAATTCAATAATTTATTTTGTTATTTTTGTTTCTTTTATAGCGTTTTTGGATTTTGTTTAAACTACGTTTATTTGTTTGATACTTAGTAATTTATTTCTAATATTTTAATGATACTCACATCTTGTACAGATAAAGTGTGCAGTGATTATGGTAGAAGGCTACTTCACGCCTTGGTTTGACAATGCAAGATCATCATCAAAGTATTCAAAGACCAATTATTAGAACCAACAACAATCAATGGTCATCGGGGAGAATGGTATATAAAGGAGCTTCATTCATTCAACGGAAGGAAACTATTTGTAACACCCATCTCTTTACTAAGATAGATGTCACGCCAGCTAGGTCAGGAGGGTATCCTGTGCCTATGGCTTTAAATTTAACAATCTGATCACAATAAAGTTCCTAGATAAATACCATATGATATAAACAAATCCGATTACACACCGCTAGTCATACCACATCAAAGTCATAAGAAATACAATTGATCAAGTCTTGGGAAACTACTACCCAAATACACGGAAGCAAATTAATACATAAAGTCTAGTACAACACAAAAAAGACTAAACACAATGACAAGGTTTGCCAGAGCTAGCTAGACTTCTATCTTTCCTAGAGACACGAGCTACTAACCTCTACTAACCTGATAACTGTCTAGATTCTGCAATAGAAAAACAATAACCGAAGGGACTAAGCTATACGAGCTCAGTGAGTAAAGACAACTCCGTCATGTATTATACATACCTGTCTCTCGACAGAAACTGCACTAAAATACTAGTACATGAACCAATGCAAATATAAATCATGAGGGTCAGCACAATTATCCTAAATCATGATAAGCATGCTAACACGATCAGAAATCCGAAGAAAGCACACAAGTGATCTCACATCATATCAACTATATAATAAACAAGTATATGCAAAGGCCTCGTATCATATAAGCATGCACCCCTAGTTCCAATGTCTCTGAAAGGACTCCAACTCCTATCAAGGAACAACGGTATATATCTACATTATCCTGATGACCGGGAATAACTGCATACATCTACATGAGCCTGGTACTTGACTACCAACGGTATACATCTACATGTGTATGTCAAGTATCAATCATGTATCCGATACGGGCTTTCACAAGGTACAAAAAGGGGTTTTATAAAAAGAACCACTATTGCAAAATTTTGGTTTTAAGAAAACGATTGAAAACAAAGCCCGTTTCTTAACCCGGTATCGTTTACTTAATATCTCGGCTCTATCTTGAGCACTGCTGGATCCCTCATACATAACTAACTAAGGGGCACCTATGATACTTGAAATAATCATTATCTACATGTTAGGGTTTCACTTTACCATTTCTCATGCTCTTTAACATTTAATCAATTAAACAAGCATAAAAATACTATGCAATTATAGCGATAAATCCATCGGCATCCACAAACCGATATAAAACTCATCAGAATACGAGAAAACCGAATCAAGAAGAATACGTGAATAAATACTACATTTACGGAGAGGTTCCATCACCTGAAGTGCTTCGCAACTTTCCTAGGTCTGGCTAGATCCTGCTGAAGCTCCTACGAGACCTTTTCCCTTTCCTAGAATTTATAATAGTAACTAAGTAAATATGAAGTTCGTATTTTCCATAACTTAGTTCTATTGCTTTAGAATACAGAGATTATGAATACGATAATTATATTCCTAACTTAGACTTGTATTTAAACTCGAAGGCACATATCAAAGACATTAAACCCATAAAGCATGCCTTCCTACTTAACATGCCTTTCATGCCTTAAAGACTCCTAGAATGCTCCTAAGCATGCTTAATTAGTCAAGATCAATCAATCTAAAGTATGAACAATTAAGCATGTTAATTATGGAAACTAATAACACTTAAGCAAGTTAATATGAACATTAATAGAGAATTTATTCTTAGAGATTTTCATGAAAAATTATGCGACACTTCCCCTAATTATAGGGCCCCGAAATTAATACAAACATTCATCCATTATAATCCAATACACTTGGATTTCATAAATTAAATCCCTACACAAACATCTAACTCCATCCCTGAAGGTTAACACATAGATTCATACAATTCATAGATTCTACAACTTTTATCTCATTATCCATCCATTACAATGAGTTAGAAAATCTCATAGGAAAAATGGTTTGGCGGGGAAAAAGGGACAGACGAAGCTTGATCCTCACGGAGTTAGGCTCAACTTGCAGGACAGAAGAAGGGACGGAGAAGGGAGGCCGGAACTCAACTTGGCAATGCATGTGCCTAGAGGAAGGCGGAGGCGGTGGCTGCCGGCGCGAACAGAGGCAGTGTGGCCTCGACTGGTAGCGGCATTGCGAAGGGGAGGGTAGAGCAGGCCGTCCGCGGAGGAGCAACATCACCGGAGCCTGCAGGCGGAGGAGGTGGCCAGGCGGTGTAGGCCAGTGGTGGTGGGTCCCTTGTGACCCATGTGCAGCAGAGGGGTGGGGAAAGGGGGAGGGCTGCCGATCCTTGCCGAGGCTCATGCATGCCGACCAAGAGAGGGAGAGGGCGGCGAGGCTCGGCCGATCGTGAGAGGGAGAGGGGAGCTCGAGGTCTTCTCATAAAAATCAATTGATTCAATTAAAAACCCTCAACCTAAGTTCAGTCTGAGGATATATATATATATATATATATATATATATATATATATATATATATATATATTAATATTATTCAATACTATTAAACTAACTTATCTTTAATACTTTAAATTAATTTAATTTATCTTTTTAGCTTTATGTCACATCGCCATTTTAATAAATTTTATCCCTTCAGTGATTCATCGACTCAGATCCGAAAATCTCGGATCAAAGATTCTAGTCATCGCGGGCGCTCTATAACATCACGGAGTCTGTCTCTCGTCAGACCAAATCTGCGAATATCGGCTTTTAACTTGCCCGATCTATTTTATTGGAACTCGAACATTTGTCTGTTTCTTCTACTTAATTAATCTTGATTAATTAACACTTATGAAATCTCCCAATTAATTAACCGAGGTTATCTTTACCATCCACTTCGACCTATTCCAAGTGTAAGCGGCCTGACCCAATAAGGCCTTCCCTAGGCACATTAGTTACGAGGCTGTATTTAAATTTATTAATCCTCGATTTTCCCTTAATTTAGCTTTAAAATAATTAATTCATTTTTCATGCTTATTAATCTCATTAATTTTTGAGAATTTTCTGCTTTATTTATTTAGAACATTCGGGGCGTTACACTATTGTAGAATTGGCAGCCTAAGCTGAAGCCTATATAAGAAGTGTTTGTGCAAATTATGAAGAGTGGCATACCGACTATCGTGGTCCATAATTATTTTAATTTTAAAAGTATGAGAGCAAATTCAATGGATGTCAAGGAGATTGTTTCAAAGCCTAATATAATTTAGGGTAGAACAATGACATTCATAATAACATTGACAATGACATTCATATGTATTCAAACGTCAAGAGCAGTTGGGATTTCAATCTCAAGATAGAGCGCTACAACTTTTTCAAGATAACAATTCCCTAGAAGAGCTAAGGATGTGATATATGGAATGAAGTGATGCTATCGTTCAGGATCATGCTATAAGGCAGAAAAACATAGCAAGCCCAGTTTATTGGGTAACTGTTGACTTCCTAGCCAAACAATGGATAGCTTAGTCAAGGAATCCTAAAGAAAACCTAGGGAAGGAGTTGGTAAGCAAGGACAATGGGGAATCAAGCCTACAAGTTGAAAAATAGGGCAAGGAAAAGATGCCAAGTGAGGAGATTACTGAAAGGAAAATTGAAAATATTTATCCTCCTTCATCTTTTCCTCAAAGGTTGCAACAACAAGCGCTTGATTAACAATTTAAACAATTTCAATGATTACACATTCAGGATGGTGAACCTTGCTATCCAGTTGAAAAAATAGAGTGCTTTGATAAGCCAGGCTTTTATCAAATTTTGCTCGATGAATCATTGGAAGAAATTTTTAATACTGCTGAAGACAAGAGACGACCTAACTACACACTGACAACATGGGGAATGAAAACAAGGACAGCTGGTCTATATATCAAATGCCTTATTTAGAATGTTGTTGGGTATAACCCAAGCTAAAAGGTCAATATTTTCCATTTCCGCTTGACTGTTATCTCCGTATGATGTTGAGCTATATGTTGATGCCATCAAGACTTTTGGAAATTGGCAAAGGCACTACAGAGGAGGTCTTGAGAGTGATGCAACAACCCTCATTAACAAGGAACTAGAATAATCCAAACTAAGAATCTAGCTATAGAATCAAATCAAGGGTTTCTTGGAAGGAAACCCAAGCTTTAAATTGGATTTGTTGTTTTCTTTGTTAGATGTATTCTGATTTTATAGTAATCAACTAGCTTTAATTACTTTGTTTGTGTTAACAATAAAGGTCGACATACATTTCTGGGAAAAATTCAAGTTTGAGGGAGACACATCCACTTGGAAGGACAAGAATCCAAGGCCAAACAAGATCATGGTAACAAATGAATAACATTTTACATATTAGTTAATGTTTATTATGGTTCTAAAGGATAGATAGTGTAGGAGTTAATTGTGTACATTGCTTTTGTTGGTAGAAGCCTCAAGGTGCAACGCGGTAGCCCTCACCACGGACTTGCCCATTAGATCTTAATTCCAACATTCTACAATGGGTTGATATGTTCTACTCCAGGTGTTCTAGATGCAGCCACGGGTAGAGCTTTCAACTCTAAGTCATTGGATGAGGTGTTTGACCAACTTGAGAAATTAACATCTAATAGTTACTAGTGGCTCGTCGGTAAGACGTCCCATAAGAGTGTCGTTGGTGTATAAGAGACTTAAAAGCTCAATGTTCTTGAAACAAAATTTACAGGCTTGGAGAAGAAGATTGATGAGATCGCCTTCTATGTGGGTTCCTTACCAACTAATCCAGCACCGTCACTCCCTGATATGTCACAAATGACCCCTTGTATGGCACTGAAAGCTATCAAAGCTATTGGGAATGCCTACTGAGGTCAAGAGTACAATTTTTCTATCTTGGAATCACAATTGACTCCCCAACCCATCTTACAACAAACAAGGTCCACCACGAGGGCATGGGCAATAGGGACCATCCCAAAGCCTGCCACTAGAACAAAAGCTCAACTTGGAAGAAAAATTTGATAGTTTTATTGTGAAATACCACACTATATTTCAAACACAAAATGGTATAAAAACCTGGAGATTTATGTTAGGCAGATACACAATGTAAAGATGAATAGGCCTGTAGGAGCACCCTTTAGTGGTACAAAAATCAACCCTCGTTGTGAAGATCGTGGCCAGAGTAAAGCATTAACACTCTGTAGTAGGAGGACACTTGAGGAACTTGTGAGAGAGAAGGTTGAATCCAATAGAGCCATTGCATAACCGACCCTTGAGATGCCGGAGGAGGCTGAGAGGTAGTTTGATCATTTACCAGTTCCACCGTTCCCTCAAAGATTAAAGGATAAAAAACTAGACAACCAATATGAGAGGTTCCTAGAAGTCTTTAAAAAGCTTAACTTTAATATTCCTTTTGCATAAGAACTTAAGAACATGCCTAGCTATGTGAAGTTCATAAAGGTCTTCTTAACTAAGAGACGCAAGCTTTGAGTATATGAAAAGGTTGCACTTACTGTGGAGTGCAGTACTATCTTGTAGAGGAGGCATCCTCCTAAACTAAAGTGCCCAAAGAGTTTCACCATGCCATGCACCATTAGCAATAAAATTTTTTGGTCAAGCTCTATGTGATTTGGGTGTGAGTATTAATCTGATGCCGCTATCAGTATAACACAAGCTTGTGCTAGGAGAGATAAAACCAACGTCTGTCACCCTCCAACTTACCGATAGATCAATTGCACAACCTAATGGCATAGTGAAGGATGTACTAGTCAAGGATGATAATTTTGTATATTCTGTTGATTTTATTATTCTTGATTTTTAAGAGGATAAAGAGGTGCCGATTATCTTTTGGTGACCCTTTCTGGTTATCGGACAAGCCAACTTTGATCGATACATAGAGGAGCTTATTATGAAGAATGGGGATGAACAACAAACTTACACTTCGTTGAACCCATAAGATTTGGCACACCCTCCTTCTGTGGGTGACATAAATGCACTCACAAAAATTGAGATATAGGGTCCTTATAAAAAAACCTGTCCGTTAGATATTTTTGGTGATGCTGCTAATTCTTTTATAGTATAAGTTGTTGGGATAAAGGAAATAATGCCGTACTTAGTATGAAGACATTCAGAACCTAGGTCACACAAGGATCAATATAGCATACAAATGGGGTAGATATATTATATTTTCAAAGAATTCCAGTGCAAGGTGTAAAACATTTCATTCATTGACTTGTACTAAGTTTGAAAAATGTAGCCTTTTTATTAATTTTATCACAAAGCACAAGTTCTTGCAAGGAGATAAGAGAATCAACCGAGGTAAATGAAACATGAGCTATTGTGTGTTGATTATGATTGTTTCATTGCTTGAGGACAAGCAATAATTTAAGTTTGGGGGTGTGTTACCTCTCAAAAGAGAACCATTTTGTAGGACAAGTTATAAAGCCAAAATGATGTTTTAAATCGAATCATGTTTGTTTGGTTCTAATATTTGATTGATGTCCAACTTTGTTTGCCCTATTTGTTAAGTGCATTTTCATCAGAAATTATACATTTTTTCAGGCACTAATTCAAGTTATATTTACTTATATCATGTTAGAGAAATTAAGGAGTGAAGCATTGAACGATGCGAAGCCACAACTCAACACACAGACCAAACAGGGGTTTGGTGTTGCAGGGCCAATTGATTGGTGGTGCAACGCTAAACATGAGATGGGGCTTTTTCAACCATATGTTCATGTCACTATACTGACTATCAGGAGACAACTAGGACTAGGTGCCACGATGGCAATTCTTTGGTGTTGTAACGCCGCGTCAGTGATTTATAAAAGGTGGTTGATTTTAGTATTTCTCATCCAAGCTTGGAGGCAGAGTCCAGTCTTCTTGCAGTGACCATGAGGGTCCAAAGGCTTCTCGACGAAGTACAAAGGGGATAAGTTTTCTTTTACTTATTAGATTCATTGTTCTATCCTCTTTTGTATTCCGAAACATTGTTTATATATATGAATAATTTGCTGTTTTGATATTAACTTCCATGTTTCTTGGCAATACCTTAAATCTAGGGTTGTGTGTTTAGATTGATATGTTAACCAATATTAATCATTGATTTATTGTGATTGCAATAGTTTTTGGATGTCCTTGTGACCTGACAATGATTTAATCATGTGACAAAAGATAATGACAAATATTCAAGCATCGCAAGGTAAAAGTCTGGTTGAACTGGTAACCTGCGGCATAGACATATATTGCAATAGCCCCATGGTCAGGGTATTATAACTAATCTATATAATGTCCCACTCTACCCATAGATATATAGTATTAGAGACGGTGGGCTTATTCCTGAGATATTATCAATCATCCTCAATGCTCTTTCATTTGAAGTCCTACAACATACCACTCAATAGCCCTTGTCCTAAAATATAACAATCATTTGTGAATCTTAGATGAAAGTATATAACATGTTATGATGGCATACAACCCTAGTACTTGATTAATGAGCTTTGTCCTGTACTCTTCCTTAATTACTCTTATATTAGAGGTTAGGTTTAGTTTAGGAAAAGCCCCCTTTAATTGCTTAACTAAATGAACCTAAACATATCGTTGATTAGTACTCATCTAGGTCCATCTTCCACTTCTGTGGAAATTGACACTTGGACTCGACTCTTTATTACTTTGACCATGTATGTTTCCATGTGGAGATACAGTGCTTACAGTCGACTCCCATTTAGACACGTTCAAGGATTATACTACTATTAGCTCTCCAAAGAGAGCTAATTTATAGGGCTCGTGCATACTACTTAGAGCTAAGTTTTATGTTAATTGACAAGATTTGTGTATAATTAGCTCTATTTTCTTATAAAATGTCCAACTTGTGTTTGCTTTACCTGAGATGTGCATATTCAGTAGAAATATTATAATTTCAGACACTAATTTGGATATTTATCTTTGTATCAAGAAAAACTAATTTTCTGCTATTGATGCGATACAACCGCAAGTGTACAGGTCGTAACAAGTAATAGAGTGGAGTTGAAAGTCGGGTTATAGATCCTCAGGGAGATGGAAGTACTAGTACCCACTATTCATCTACTATCTAGTCTGTCCAAAGGTGGTTGATTATGCTAATTCTAAACTAATCAGTTGAAAACACAAACAAGGAAATTGAGTTGCTCTTAAGGTTAAACAATCATAAAAGGGGGATGCTCGGACAATTGAATCCCCCTTAGACTTCTAAAAGATGAATGCTACTCTCTATCTCGACATTAGGTTGATCCTTGGCCAATGGTTCCTATGGTGCTTTCACTCACTCTCTCGAGGCGAGTTACTAATCCTAGTGCTATTACCGATGATGTTTTTGGGAACCTAATTCTTGGAGGGATTATGGGAATAATACATCTAAAGGATACGCTCTCTTTAGTACCCAAGTTCCCGGTATACTCACAATCCCCTTTATTAGAGATGGTCTACACACGGGGAAGCATTCGCTTCTTTCCCCATATGAATATGAAAATCCCTCTGGGCTCTCGCAACGTAGAGGGATTAACTTACATTAAAACATCCAATAGACTCAATGAGATTCATCCAAACAATCAAAGATAGAGAGATAACATTAATTAAAACATGTCCAAGGGTTCATCAATCATCCAAGAATCTACAAGATTAGCCCGCCATGAAAGGGGGACAACAATCCAAAACAAAAATGAAGACAAACAAGGAAATCATAATGAATAACACTAATGCATACACCGTTGATGGCTTCCTTGATCCTCTTGCAATGATTTCCACACTTCTTGCTCCAATAGCTTCAAGATGAGAATCTCCAAGCTTTCTCCAAGATTAGGCTCTCTCCCCAAGCAGCTTCTTCCTCCCCCTAAACCTTCATTAGTCGGCTTTTCTACCTCTAGGGTTTTAGGGGTGAGATTTACCAATTTGCCCCCCTCCTAGGTCTGCAGATTCGCTGAACTTTACAATATACGGGCCCATATGCGGCGTATATCCGCTCGTATACGGGCCAACCACCTCCATACGGTCTATTATACAGGCCATATACTGGCCCGTATTTCCTTCAGGTGCCAGTATATCACCGTATGTCAGCCCATATAAATGCCTGTATGGGCCCTTCTAGGTGCTCTGAAGTCCTGGTTTCTCTCGAAATGCTTTCTTTATTCCGGGGTCATGGTATTATGCCCTATTTATCAGAATGAACACATTTTAAGTATCGGTGGGCAAAAAGTCTTCAAAATTATATGCCAAGCATATAAGAATATGATAAAAAATTATGTTCAAATGAACACTTATCAAATATCTCCACACATAAAGGTTTGCTTGTCCCCAAGGAAAGAAAAGAAATCAAAAAAAGAAAATATAAGTGTTCATCCTCTTGGCCATTAAATGTATTGCTCAACTTTTTTTGAAGTTCACCACCCATGTGCTTTGTTCTCCCATTTCCACGCCGGGGCCTAAATAGATCTCATGCAAGATATTGTTTTAGTTCTAGACAAAACTTATTCACTCCACATGCTATGTTCTAGAAAAAACTTTTCAAAGCAATTACATCCTCAATGGACTCTAGAGGGTTCTTTAGGCCCTATGGTCAGTGAGATCCCCTCAGATTAGATAAGTGGGTGACAAATAGGAAGACACACTTTATTTCTTTTTTTATTTACTTTTTTTTTTGGTAGGGCATCCCTAATGGATCCGACTTTCCTGTATTAAAAACCAATGTAGAGTGTAGTTCCTCCTTTTTGCAGAGTGGCCATGCTGATTAGGCACCGGGGCACTTAGCTACTAAGATGGTTACAACTCTGCATGGTTGTGTTCATGCTAAGTAATGATTTTTCGAATTGAGGGACACTCTTATAGGGAGCTTGAACCCCAAACTACTTCATCAAAATAAGCACTGGAACACTGTCTTTATTTTTTTGTGGCTATTATGTACAACTATTTTATTCTCTCCCTACTTGTCCAGTAGGTCATATTATGAGAGGTTAATGAATTAAATTAGTGCCACGTGATCTCTTGGAGCCATTAACAAATGTGTTTAGCCATTAAAGTAAAAAGATTATGGCAATTGGTGATCTATTGCCTCTAAAGATCATGAGTGTCACAAAGATGTTCTTTAAATGCCCATGGCGTTTCACTGGAGAGTTTAATAAAATTATGTGCCAAGATGGTGCGCTTGAAATAGAGTGTGCCAACATGTTTCCTTAAGGCCTTTGTCGAGGCATGCTAGTCATGAAAAATTTAAAAATTTGTAAGAATTTGGAATGAATATCACTAATAGCTACCTATCTCCACACTTAAAGTTTTGCTATGAATGTACAAAGATAAAGGATAGGTAGCTACCCATCTCCACACTTAAAATTGTACATTGTCCTCAATGTACACAATAATTAAATATGTATGGAGAAAGGTGAACTAAAACTTCTTCGGTTAATTTGGTGTGCCAATCGGTTTCCATGAAGTTAGTGATTGGCGACAATTGGGGAATGTTGATACAAGTTCCACTTCTGCAAAGAAAGGGAAAGATCATCATAACTCAATAGGAAAGAATGGGAAGCAGAGTAGATCGGGTCCATAGAAAATAAAAAGAAGGATAAGTGTAGTAGGGCGATGCCCTTACTAGTCATACACGGTGCAAGAAAATAAGATCATAAGTCCAACAAACAAGAAATATAAAAAGTACACAAGAAAATAAAGTCTCATCAACACAATGAAAAAAAAGTATCCAAGTCCTTAAGCTGCTAGGTCATCTGCTGGTGCCTCGAGTGCTGCTCTTGGGGGTCCCTGTGTAGGAGGAGGTAGGAATGCTTGGTGCCATAGATGAAGAGAGACAGCTCCGTGAACTGGTCGCCCAAGCGGCGCTGCTCCGTGTGAATTGTATCTTGGGTGGCACGAATGTCCGAGATCTACTCCTCCAGCCTCTCAAATCGGCTCCTGCTCACTCAAGATGGAATCTCGCCAGCGGGAGATCACATGTCGAAGTCCTCTGAATCGAACTCCTGGTCATCCTCAAAGCTCTCGGCGCTCTGGCCAACCAGTGTGTAGCGGCTCGTGGAGTGCTTGACGAGTCCCATCTAGCATAAAGTGCTCATCCCCAGGATGGTAATGAGCTGGAGTCCCCTAGTGCACATTCGTTATCTCCTCGAGGCCCATTCCAATGATGACACGAGTAATGTAGGGCCCCGCAGTGATGGTCTTCAACTGGGTGTGGGTCCCCTAGTGCACCAAGTAATCGGCGAGCATGTACCCCAAATGGATAGGTAACCGCTCAAAAATGCTGTAGAGTGGGGATGGAGCGGCTGACTAGTGCGTGGATGAAGCGGTGGATCGGATCACTCATGCAGGATGCATTTTGGTTCCCATGGCGTCCCTCGAGCTGGAGCAAGTAGTGCGTGGGTGTGATGATGTCCTCGGGGAAGAAAGTTAGGAGGCGAGTGTGGAAGGCGTCCCTATCGTAGAATCCCATGAGCATCGAGAAGCGGATGTAGCTCGTGGTCTTCTTCTCCCCGAAAAGCTGAAAGGATATCGCCGTAAGGGAGAGCTCCTAGATGGCACTCCGGTTGGCCTCAAATGTGCTTAGGACCTCGAGAGTCACCTCGCGGAAGGTCTCGTGGTTGATGGAGAACACCCTTTCTTATCCACCAACCGCGAGCATGCTCTGCACTCGGTCCGGGATCCCAAGCTCGGTGGCCACTCCCTAATCGATGTACCGCATTCCCCCAAAGGGCTTGGCGGCTAGCCTCTGGTAGCGGTAGAAGAAGCGCTCCTCTTCGAATTGCGGTGTGGTGGAGGAGCCTTCCCCTGTCCTTCTCTTCTTGGACTCTATTACTTTCCTCGGCATATCTACAAAACAATTGAAGGGGGTGTTATTGTGAATGAGAGTATTGAAGAGATTAATCAAACAAAAAATTCCGCACTACGGCCCTTGATGGGCCCTATACGGGCATCGATACGAGCAGGTATACGACACGTATGACCTCACCTGGGAGCCATACGGGGTTCAATATGAGATGTATATCAGCCTGTATGGGTACACCTGAGGGCTATACCGACTGCTATACAACCCATATACGCCTGCGGGCGGCGGTGCCGACCCCTAATGGCGTGTACACCCTCATTTACAAGCCATTCACCCCTATTTCTCTTCCTAAACACTAAACATGCCTTAAACCAACACATTCCCATAGGAATTTGACACAAAAAGGGATATAATCCTCTCAAATCCATTCAAATACATTCATTCAATCCCTAGGGTTCTAAACATGATGATGATGGATCAAATCGATAAATCAAAGCACTAGAGATCATACCTAGAGAGAATGAGCGCCCAAAGAAAGAGTATAGGCTGCGTTGATGAAGAGAGGACTCAAATCGACGTGGAGGAGAGTAGGGTCAGCTAGGGTTTGAAATAGAAATGGGGAAATTGTCTTTATAACGCCTAAAAGCCTGCCATATACAGGTTGTATATCAGTCCACATACTCCACTGGCCGGGTCATACGGCCCTGTATATGGACCGTATGACAGCTCGTATACCTCACTGGAGGGTCCATACGGCCGTATGATAGGCTGTATGACACCCCGTATGGGCCTGGGTTTGGCTTATGCAGCAATCCAGGACACCATTCGAATCCTCCTCATGCTACCTAATGACAATTATGAATCTAGGGCAATGAATGAATCGACAACTAGCAAGATGGTACAATGTACTATGAAAACGGACAGAAACATCTCATTCATTTATTCCAAACACATACAATCTTGCTAATCAACAGAAATTGCACCTAAAGAAAATTTCTAGGACTTGGGTTGCCTCCCAAGAGGTGCTTGTTTAAAGTCACTAGCTTGACGTACTTTTACTTTACCTCATATGGGTTCAAATACCTTGAAGCTTTCATTGGCTCATCCCTTAAAGCATTGTCCAAACAAAAACATTCCCAACTTGGCATAAATTGATCTATTATTATTCTCCATACCCGGGCTTCCTTTGGAAGTGTTCTGAGCCGATTGTTTTATGCTTACCTCTTTTCTTGCACCTTCTTCCAGCATATTGTAGGTGGAAAGGATTTTTGCTTCTTTTTATTGACCTTCATTGTTGCCACCCTTGATAGAATGGAATTCCTTGCATTTCCTCCGAGTATCCCTCTTGTTCCCCCAAATAGGGGTATAGTGGATCCACCATGAGCAAATCTTCTATATATTTCGAAGTGATTTCATCCACCTCGTCAATGCAATACGAGGTATCATCTTGGGCCATTGAGTGCCGCATTGCATCGGGTAATTGAAATACGACCTCTTGATCTTCCACCCTCAAAGCAAGCTTACCTTATGCATGGTCTTCCAGAGGTTGAGCGGTGGTGAGGAAAGGTCGCCCAAGAATGACAGGCACGTCGATCTCATCATCAACATCTAAAAGCACAAAATCGGCCAGGAAAACAAATTGGTTGATCTGAATAAGGACATCTTCAGCTATTCCTTTCGGTCTTCTCATAGATCCGTCAGCCAACTGCAGTGCCATCCCCGTAGGCTTAGGCTCTTCGAGGCCGAGCTTCATGTACAATTTATAGGGCATTACATTAATACTTGCCCCAGACTCCGCCAAGGCCTTCTTTGTGACCCCTTCTCCAAGGATGCTAGGTACCACAAAGCTACCCGGATCTTTCAACTTCTTCAACATGGCTTGTTGGATAATGGCCAAGTATTGAGTATTGAGTGTTACAACACCCACATCTTCCAATTTCTTCTTGTTAGAGAGAGGTCCTTCGTAAATTTTGCATATTTAGGCATTTAAGCTAGAAACTCTACCAACGACATATTTATGTGTAGTTGCTTCAACATACCCTTGAACTTTATCAACTGAGTATCCTCTTTGTCTTTGTTTAATCTCGTCGGGTAAGGGACTTGAGGTTAGTACAAGGGTACGGGTGATGTCTCCAAGGGTTTCTCTTTTCCCTTCCTCACTTCCTAGGAATTAACGACAGGTTCGGAATCCTCAATCTCTATGGGAGTGTTCACTTGAGGCTTTGGGACCGGGAGTTCCACCTTCTTTCCATATCTCAAAGTGATGGCCTTACATTGGTCTCCCCAAGGATTCTCCTCTGTATTGCCCGAAAAACTACCTTGGGGTCTCTCGGCTAGAGATTTTGCCATTTTTCCAATTTGATTCTCCAAGTTGTGAACTGTGGCTTGTAGATTCTGAATTGTAGTGTCGTTATTTTGCATATATTTCACGATCATATCCTCCAGGTTAAACTTCTTCTCTTGAGGCTATGGAGGGTATTGGAAGCCTGGAAGGTATTGTCCCGCTTGTGGATTTCCATAAGACAAAGCTGGATGGGTCCATTAAAGAGCATATGGTCGATATTGACCATCCGGTTACCGTGGAGCATTCCCCATGTACTGTACTTGCTCCATGGGAATCATTTAAGTGCTTTCTATGGGACATTTTGATGCTTCATTCCCTCCCCCACAAGTATTGCAGTACATCACCGTGGCCAACCTCGAGCTATTATCGGTTGTCAATAGCTCAATTTTCCTTGTTAACATATCCAACTTTTCCCTATGAATTGGATCAGAAATTATAGCTTCATCCATGGACCAAACTTTTTTTACTTGTTTATCTCTTGTAGACCAATGGGCTTCCTTACTAGCCATGTCTTCAAAAATTTGTTCTGCATCCTCCGAGTATTTGTTCCCCAATGACCCGCCGGCGGAGGCATCCAACAATTATCTAGTCGAGTTGTCCAACCCATTGTAGAATGTTCTGACCATGGCACAGGGGTCTAGACCATGTTGTGGACAACGCCGGAGCAAATCTTTATATCTCTCATAGGCTTCAAAAATGTTTCGGCCGGGCCTTGTTTAAAGGAGGAGATGTCCAACCTTAGCTTTGGGGCCTTACTTGGTGGAATGTAGCGGGCCAAGAATTTGTCTAGCATCTTGGCCCAAGTACGGATGTAACCATGGGTAATGAAGTAAGCCATCTATATGCACCTTCCCACAAACTGAATGGAAAAGTCTCAACCGAATTGCATCATCAGAAGCTCCATTGATCTTAAATATGTTGCAAATATGGATAAATTTCGCTAAATGTGTATGGGGATCTTCATTGGGGCTCCCATCAAATTAAGCTGTGTTCTGAATCATGCTCATTGTGCTTGGCTTGATCTCAAAATTGTTCATGTTGATATTGGGAGGGTCAATACTGAACTCCTCCCCAGTGTAATGAGACTTCTCATATTCGGCTAACGTTTGCCTCCTCTCGGCCATAATTGGTACTTCCCTTGCTTCACCAATGACTTCGGTAGGAATGAAATTTTCCAACTCCGAAGAGGATCCCGGAAGTACTCCTTCAATCTCTCGCAATCTCAGGTGCAAGGTTCTCTCAATCTCACTGTCAACTTCAGGCAAGCCTTTAGAGTTCTTGCGGGTCATGCAATCGATACCTCTCAAGACATCCAGAAAGTGAAGATTAGTATTCAAAATTTCAATAGAATGAAAAAAAATAAAGAAAGAAAGTAAAAAAAATGAAAATAAAAAATAACTAAAGTAGTAAATTACTAGCTTTCCTAGTAATCCAATTCTCCCCGGCAACGGTGCCAAAAATTTGATGCGATACAACCGTAAGTGTACGTGTCGTAAAAAGTAATACAATGGACTTGAAAGTCGGGTTATCGATCCTCAGGGAGATGGAAGTACTAGTACCCACTATTCATCTACTATCTAGTCTATCCAAAGGTGGTTGATTATGTTAATTCTAAACTAATCAATTGAAAACACAAACAAGGGAATCAAGTTGCTCTTAAGGTTAAACAATTATAAAAGGGGGATGCTCGGACAATTGAATCCCCCTTAGACTTCTAAAAGATGAATGGTACTCTTTATCTCGACATTTGGTTGATCCTTGGCCAAGGGTTCCCATGGTGCTTTCACTCCCTCTCTCAAGGCGAGTTACTAATCCTAGTGTCCTTACTGATGATGTTCTAGGAACCTAATTCTTGGAGGGATTATGATTATGGGAATAATACATCTAAAGGACTCGCTCTCCTTAGTACCCGGGTTCTCGGTATACTTATAATCCCCTCTATTGGAGATGGTCTATACATAGGGAGGCATTCGTTTCTTCCCCTATATGGACTACGAAAATCCCTCCGGGCTCTCACAACGTAGAGGGATTAACTTACATTAAAACAACCAATAGACTCAATGAGATTCAACCAAACAATCAAAGATAGGGAGATGGCATTAATTAAAACATGTCCAAGGGTTAATCAATCATCCAAGCATCTACAAGATTAGCCCTTCATGAAAGGGGGACAACAATCCAAAACAAAGATAAAGACAAACAAGGAAAACATAATGAATAACACTAATGCATACACCGTTGATGGCTTCCTTGATCCATTTCCAATAATTTCCCCTCTTCTTGCTCCAATAGCTTCAAGATGAGAATCTCCAATTTTTCCCCAGAATTAGGCTCTCTCCCCAAGCTGCTTCCTCCTCCTTATAAACCCTCATTAGTCGGCTTTTATACCTTCAGGGTTTTAGGGGTAAGATTTACCAATTTTCCCACCTCTTAGGTCTGCAGAGTTGCTGAACTTTATGGTATACGGGCCCATATATGAGCGTAAATCAGCTTGTATATGGGTCAGCCACCTCCCTACGGTCTATTATATGGGCCTTATACTGGCCCGTATTTCCTTAGGTGCCAATATACAGCCGTATATCAGCGCGTATGAATGCCCATATGGGCCCTTCTGGGTGCTTTGAGGTCCCGGTTTCTCCCGAAATGATATCTTTCTTCCGGGGTCCTGTTATTCTACCCTATTTATCAGAATGAACACATTTTAAGCATCGGTGGGCAAAAAGTCTTCAAAATTACATGCCAAGCATATAAGAATATGATATAAAATTATGCTCAAATGAACACTTATCAGCTACCATTGAGAGCAGCACAAGGAAGGGAAGTCTGAGGAAATAGCAAGTTATACCTTGAACATTGCCAAACCTTCAGAAGAACCAAGATAAAAATTCTCGCCACGGTGCTAAATCCTTCTACTGATTTTGAGATCAAATCGATATCGCTGCGATGCCAATTGCGGCTATTAAAAGACCTTCTTATTATCTAAATTTCGGCTTGGAGGCGATTTTGGCGATGGTAAGACCGATTCCAGCTTTTCACTACCGATTCGGAGGGACTTGAGCATGACATGAGGAAGGGGAAACACTAATAAGGGATAAGAACAACATCCTTTGCCTTCTTATTTCATTTTATCCATTGTATGAGATACATGGATGTTTTTTATTTTTATTTGAATGCATTAGATCTATGATTGTAAACACCATGCTGCATGGATAGACTTAGATTCTCGGGTTATATGACTTTATTGACAAGAGTATCAATATTATCCTTTGATAGTACAGATTGTTAGTTAAGCAAGGTTGGCTTGTGACATGGTTCTTGTATAAACCGTTAGTAAGAAGACAATGACAAATATTTAGCTACACTTGCATCACATGAATCTAGTTAATAACAGGAAGGCCGGTATGATAGACTGCCATCGCTGCAACATAATAATATATTATAGTTATTCATGATCAGGGCATCTTACTCGGTACAGTAATGCTTCACTCCACGTATAGGAATATGAGGTGGAGACTGAAGGAATATTACCTTGGTTTTGGAAATCATTATCTACGCCCTATGTATATGAAGTCGCATAGAATGCCACTTAATAGCCATTGCTCTCTAGCTTGATCAACGGAAAAAACAAATATCATGTCTATCATTCATGCAACCCTAGATACCTATCTCTGAGTGTTTTTACCCTGAACTTTTCTTTATCTATTACTACTTTTTAGAATATAGCACTTTAGTTAAAACCAATCTTAATCGATTGTTGATGGATCATAGTACTTAGCTTCTGCTCAATTTGCCTATCAACTCCCTAAGGATTCAACATCGGGACTTACCGATTATTATTACTTTGATGACATGTACACTTGTATGAGCATGTTTATGCACTCAACAAAGTTTTTGGCACCGTTGTCGGGGAGTGGCTTGGCCATATTATACATTAGCTGAATTAGGATCTAAGTTCACTATAGTCTTTTATTTTTGTTTTCATTCTTTTGTGATATATTTTCTTTTTTTTTATACATACTACTTTTGTTTCTCATATATACATTTTGCTTTCTTATACATAAGTATATTTTTTTTTTTTTGCTTTTATAGATTTTTCATTAGATTTACCTTAGTTTAGATAAAGACACTTTTCCTTTTATTTCTATAAAGTGCATGAGCGATATTTATCTTGAGCCTTTTGATCCTAAGATTGAAAGAACACTTAGAAGGCTCTAGAAGGAGAAAAAACAACACCAAAGTATAACTAGTTCATCTCATTCATACAATATGAAAGATGATGAAGAAAATTTCCTTATGTATAAATATGTTGTCCCGTTTTCTCAGGGGCTGATGTCAAGCATATAGTGGCCATGAATCCAAGCTATGACTTTTGAAATTAAACATGCTATTATTTAAATGCTCCAAAATTTTGGGCAACTCGCTGAATTACACAAAGATGACCCAAATATTCACATTCAAATTTTTTTATAAATTTGTGATACCTTCAAATTCAATTGTTTCACAGAGGTTGTAGTGCGCCTTTGATTGTTTCCATTTTCGTTAAGGGATAAGGTGAAGAACTGGCATCATTCACAACCACCGACATCCATCAAAATGTTGGAGGACTTGATGTAGAAATTCTTAGCCAATTCTTTTTGCCCACTAAAACTGCATGCCTTTATAGCGAGATAATGGCATTTGTCCAACATGATTCAAAACCCATGTATGAAGCGTGGGAATACTTTAAGGAGATGCTATATAATTGCCCTTCCCACGGAGTCCCCCCTTTAGATTCTAATTCCAACTTTCTACAACGGGCTGCTAGGTTATACAAGTACCAAGCTTGATATAACTACGAGGAGAGCATTCAATACTAATTTTGTTGAAGAGCTATATGATTTATTAGAAAAGATGGTATCCAACAATTATCAGTGGCCTCCTAAAAGGATTATCATGCGGTGAGCCGCTGTCGTATATGTGTTAAAGTCTCTCATTGATTTCCAAACTTAAGACTCAAGTCTGGCTAAGAAAGTAGATGAGATTACTTTTTTTATGTGGGTACTTTGCCTACCCCTGCAACATTACTTGAATTAGCACAGATGGCTCCGAGCATGGCTCCTGAAGCAATAAATGCAATTGGGAAAGCCTACATGGTGCATGGGGCAAAACAACTTTCTCTACTCGCTTGAATACTAATTGGCAAAATCACCCCAACTTATCTTATTGCCAGCAAGGTCAGCAATGAAGGTTTGAGCAATAGGAACCTTCTCATAACAGGTCAGCTAAAAGAAAGCCTAGCTTGGAAGACACGTTGACAAATTTTATAGCAGAAGCTGGAACCATATTCCAAACCTAGGAAGTTGCTATTAAAAATTTAGAAATGCAAGTTGGCTAGTTACTAAATGATTATAGGAATAGACTTGCAGATCCTTCTAGAGTGATACAAAAGTAAACCATCATTGTGACGACCAAGAGCAGTTGAAAGAATTAACACTTAGGAGAAGGAGGAAGCTAGAGGAACCCATAAAGGAAAAGACAGAGTCTAATAATGCCAAGCAAGCCTTGAGAGTTAAGTAGGGAAGAGAAGAAGTGTTGATCATTTACCCCTTCCACCTTATCTTCATCGGCTTAGTGACCAAAAACTGGACAAGATTTTTGAAAGGTTCCCCAATGTATTTAATAAACTTCATATTAATATCCCCTTTGTTGAAGTGCTAGAAAACTTTTGACCATCAACAACAAGCGCAAGAATTTGTGCCTCCGCATGCAAGCATAAGTGGTCGTAGGTAATAAATTCTGGTAACTACTAGGTCAAATCCTCAAGGAATGTTATCCTAGGTCAAACTAAGCACTAACTTACTAATTTGTTTAATCCGTAAGACTTTCGATTTCAGGAAATAAAGCCTAAATCCTCCTGGAAATAGTAAACAATAATAAGTGTTGCAGGGGTTTTCTCCAGATGCAATAATTCTAGGGTTATATATGTCATATGACTTTTATTGGTATTCTAGAGTTAGTGTTGTATATCCGTAAGACTTTCGATTTCAGGAAATAAAACCTAAATCCTTCTAGCGTATGATCCAGTATGAGACGTAGTCATAGGCACATCCATTTGTAATACAAACATGCAAGGCATAAGATAAAATAGATTTCATGTTATAGAATCCATACAACCCTAGACAAAGAAGTTTAAGCTATCATCATGAATGGGAGATGAAGAGTATTGCACATTTTAGTATTAACATCCATAAAGTGATACAAAGAAGAGATTAAACCAATAAAGCATAATAGAAAATGATTCCCCCTCTTTGATATGGAGCTTCACCAAATTGGAATCAGTGCACGATCCTCCAGATCTTCACCATTGAGCTTCAGTTGTGCTCTTGGCCAAAGATGAAACCCTAGGAGATCTACCTAGCTTTTATACCCCTTAGAAATAACTTTGCGATGTCCTTGATAACGTCACGATGTCCATGAAAACGTAGGAGTTTCATAATTTCGCTCTAATAATTTATGTCGATACATCCATGGGAATGTTGTGACGTTTTCGAAAACTTGAGAATTTTTGACACTCCGCTGAGACTAAACGTCAGGATGTTCTATGACGACATTGAGATGATTAGGATCTCTTGAGAATTTGAGCATTTCTTCTGATAATTTATGTCGTGAAGTTCTTCACTTAATTGCTTCATGTAGTGAGCTAACCTCTTGCTTTCTGCTAAGCCTCTGATCCATGCAGCGCCTCACATGATACATATACAATTCACTTGATTTAGCACATACAAACATACAATAGATGAAAAATGCATGCAAGTCAAGTGTGTAAACTAAGATGTGCAATTGATGACTATTAAAACCAAATGTATACAGTATTCGCTATGAATCTCACATTTTTGTCCTAAACATAACTAGGGGGATTGCCATAAGAACAAGAAAGGGGAAGACAATAAGAGAAGAAAGTCTCTGAAACTCCAAAAGAAAACTATTATTCAATAATCAATGAATAAAATTCAACCCACAAGCCGGGTTTAAATAGTATGAAAAAAACTAACCTAGATAACCTACAAAACCTATCTTCTTATCCAAATTTGCCCAAATCGGCAAATTTTGGATCAATAGAAAAACTTATCTAATTCTAAAATAAGTAAACAAATCAGATAACTGCTAAAAATTTGAGTTCAAATCAGATTCACATCCTATCCTAAATTTGCATAGGAAGTATTACCAAAAATGAAAAAACATCAAAAATGAGAAATGACTGGGAAAGTAGTGGAATTTGAGGATGAAGGAAAGATCCATCGAGCAAAGCTAGATGGACCTCACGTGCGCATCGCGATGAGCTTTTTAAATTGCGGTTGAGCATGCGAATCCGATATCGGTAGCCAAAGTATGGCCAAAATACCGAAAGGTTTCAAAAGTGCTCCCCAATTCCAGACTTGGGTCGATCACCTTCCGCCTTTATGTTGGTCCTCCAAGTCGTGGTATGCTAAAGCTCTCATGGTACAATCAGACAGTTTGGCATCGTCTGACTCGGGCTCTCCTGCATCACTCATCCAAGTACCCCACCTCAAGACTAAAGGATGTCATAGTCCCTAATGAGTCTTGTAGGAAAAGAAAGATAAATGTAGGATTACAGAAGGAAAGAGCAGACTTTATTAGAACACACCCCTAAGTGAGGAGGTCGTTATTAGTCGTGTGCTTTGCCTCTGCCTCCTCATGTTGTGCAGCAGGGGCAGATGCTGGACATGTTGGTGTAGGTGGTGGTTGCTACAAATCTAAGCATCGACACCAACGGCCTAAAAACCAACCCAGATCATGGTGTTGAACTAGCAAACTATCGATCTCAGGTATGTGAGCTCGGCATCCATCTAGGGGTGTTGCTCCTCAAGCTGGGAGACATGACAGCTTAAGAACTAGGGTGGTGCAATGGTCGGCTCTGGAGGTTGTGCATATTATGTACCAATACTCAAAGCAAGATCAGTTGCCATCCTATGAAGAATCTCGTAATTGAGGAGGATCTTTGGTGTGAGTCTCTGCTCGTCCTTCCCCTACTTGACTTCGACTCTGGTGTAGAGAGTGGTGATGAGGCAAGGGTGCCCTTTGGATTCATGTGTGTTGTGTGGTGCATATACTAGAGGATTAACCGTATGTTGTTAAGCCTCGTCCATTGCACTAGAGCATAGATGAGAAGCACACTATCATTGATGACGCTACTCATGTGTTATGCCGAGAGATGTCTCGCCAACATGAAATATAGGCATATCTGCAGCACCCTCCACAGTGTTCCACAAATAAAAGGGTTGGGATAGCTACCCTGATAATCTTAAACCGCCCATAGGAAAGTGATGGTACTAAAGATGATATCCATGTCAATCAGCTCTTGTCACCATGCCTAGTACTTATCCGGCTCGACTGATGGGGTACCTAGGATGGAGTTTATAGTACTGATGTCATATCTCACTAACCGGCCTCATTGTACATACGTATAATCCACAAGTGTACGAGTCGTGTCAAGTAATAAAGTCAACTCGAAAATACCAGATGTCAAACCTATAGAGACCAAGTACTTGTACTAACTATCTATCTACTATCTAGTCTAATCGCAATTAGGTGGTGTCCTAAACTGATCGAATCACTAAAAATAAGAAAACCTAATAATTAGCACTCACTAATGATAGGGTGAAATCTTGGGGGCAATCAATCATAGAAAAGGATATTCAAGCAATGAATTCCCCTCGCATTTTATTAAGATCGGAATAAGACGTATTAAGGACTTGCTCTCCTTAGCACCTGATCTCTTGACGTACTCATAACTCTCTCTACTGAGGCAAATCTACACACGGGGAGGCATTTGCTTCTTCCCCCGATAAATCATTTTGGAAATCTGAGGTACCGTAATGTCGACATCCAATGCAATAGAATAACACTCAATAGATCTCAAAATAAAAGCAACTAAATAACCGTTAAGATTCATGATGCACGCACGAGGTGGGTCATATCTCTCCCGTAACTATACGAGGTCAATCAAGTAGTAAAGTACCCTCAGGTATGATAGTCGAAACTAACGTGAACCGTTGGTAGATTGTGGGTAATTAGAAACGAAATATAGCACCTTGGATCATAATACCCTAAGAATCCCTTGCTGATGATTGATTTCCTAATATCGATTATTGATGAGTGGATAAATATACATATTTTCATACTATATTTGCATGCACTTTACTATTCTTTTCGCATGAATTCCTCAACTTTTGGGATCTTTTGGGTATGTTGTTTTGATTGGATAGATAAATAGGTACCCGAGAGAAAAGAAATGAAAATCAGATAATTTTGAGGTGTTTTATATCAAAGAAGCAATAAAAAGAGAGGAGGAGGTAAAGTTGTGAGTAGTCTGAACGAGCTACAGAAGTCCAAAAATTATTACAAGAGCTCCAGGACTTAAAAGTCGATCACCACTATTCAAATTAAAGAAAAAGGACTTAAGAACACCCAATTAAAATTTCAGGTAAATCTGAGTTGATTTGGTCATTCTATCAAATGTTTGATAAAGACTGGGCAGAGCTAGAAAAGAGCACGGGCATGCTGACGGCTGTATAACTCTCAGGGGTCCAGAAAATGCATTGCAGAAGAGAAGCACAGGCGTGCTTCAGATCAACATGGCCTTGCCATCTCAAGATTATCTAAAATGCGTTAACTCGATCCAAAAGTTATGGAGATGTTATCCAAATATAAATACAAGATAAACACGACCTAGGCACGTAATATTTAAGCCTTTTCCAGCCTATATAAACCTCATGATGGAATCATATTGATTATCTTTGGTCGGGGGCTCAGGATCAACTTTTGGTGTAGCAGTCTCGGGGCAATTTTCGCAGCGATGGCTAGGGTTTCACGAGAGGAATTGAAGGCAGAGGAGGCATTATCAAGGAAAGATTTCTATGTTTAATTGTACAACCTCCTCTTGTATCTTAGTTATTATAGATCATAGTATGAGAGGCTAAACCTTCTATGGTGCCTCGGATACCTGAACCATAGGATGGACTTGTTATTGATTTCCTATTTTATTCAGTTTTTGCTGATTAAATAATTCATGTGTCGCATCTGATTGTTTGTGCTTGTAATTCTTTTTAGTTGTCTTGTGCATAAGCTCAATCATCCGTCATCTCGAGGGATAGCATCAGCACATTAGTGTTCATGCTGGATGGTTGTAGAGTCTTTATTATATTAGCCTAGAGTTGTTATCTTTCTAGATATCTATATGTGGCTTTCCCTTGCACAGGCCTCAAGTAATCTACATCAGTAGGTTAGAGCATCCAGCACCACAAGTGTTTGTACGGTGACTCGGAACGGCTAGAGTATCGTATTAACCCTCTGATTCTTCTAGATAGGCTTCAGTCTGATAGGGGTGCTAGGTTGTGCATGAGCATTACGAGAGATTGGGTGCTTTGTTGAGAAGTGTATTGTTACATCCTCCGGGAGTTATCAGCAATTAGCCAGTAATATGAAATCGATCATTAGCAAGAGAATCCTAGTGGGATAGTGATACAAGGTGCCATCTTTCATCTCTAACTCCCATCAATCTACCAATTGTTCACATTAGTTTTTAGTTGGGATATTTAATTAGCTTGATCATACATTTCATCTTATAGTTAGGCTAGGTAATAGAGGATAACTATTACTAGTGGTTAATCCCTGTGGATTTGACTACCCTACCTCTGGGTACTTTACTACTTGATCGACCCCAATACTAGCGGGAGAAGTGTCGCGTATACTTTTGCGTGCATGAAGTTTTTGGCGCCGTTACTGAGGATTGGCATCGCTAGGAACATAAAATCTATTATTCTATTTATCTTATCTTATCTTATCTTTTATATTAAAAAATTAAAAAAATAAATAAATTTAAGAAATTTAAAAAATTATAAAAATTCAAAATTCAAAATTCAAAATTCAAAAATTCTAAACTTAAAAAAAAATCCTTATTTTGGATCATCATTATCTTTGCTGCCTACTAAAATATTCTTTTGTTAATAAGCAATGTCTTTTCTTTCAGGAAACAAGGACTACAATCAGTTCAATACATCGCAGCATGGGCAACCGTCATTGAAAGATCTCTTTTGCGTATTATATTCATCGTAGCAAAGCAGCAGTTCAAGAGTTAAAATCTTGGGAGGTCAAAGAATATAATCTAGAGAATGTGGTGTATAATTTTAAAGTAAACATAGATCTATGCATGAAAGAGACACATCCCATTCCCCCATTGGTAGTTTGCAAGGCACCTCCCAGCAAGCAAATCATATTAAATTCTATAGATACGGATGATGTAGATTGATGGGATATAAAAATAATGGAACCCCAACAAGACATTGAGACAAACTTGAAACGAAGCATAAATGTAGAAGCAAGGGAGTGTTTTAAGGGGGAAGTCGAGGAAACTTTTTGAGAAGCCAACCCAAGTGAAGATCTTGACAAGGAGACGTGGATACAATTAGGACCATCCATCGAGGAGCCCCTAGAGTTTGAACTAAAGAAGCTACCAGAGCACCTTGAGTACACTTTCCTGGAGCGAGATATAAAAAACCTCCTTGAGTATGCACCGCCATCTGGTAAGGATAATGAAGACACTCATCCGCCTCCTCCTTTCTCTCAGTGGGTATTGCCACAAGAGCTGAATGAACAATTTAAGGCCATGTACTAAGAAAAGGGAGAAAGTATGGAACTTTGCTCTACGAATCCTAACAAGGAGGGAGAGTGTTCGATCAATCCCAATATAGATACCACTATTACATATGAACCCTAGGAACAAAACTTTATTATTCAAGAACTCAAAAAATGGCACATAAATTAGTTGCAACATAAAGAGCAAAACGAAGATATCACTTGGTGTTACTAAAATAGTTACTGGGGGTAACACAAATTCAATGTATATGATCGTCCATATTCATTTATAGGGTGTCCCTGTAAGATACTGAGTTATATGCCGAGCCTATCATGACTTCAAAGAAGCGCGAATTGAATACAAAGGGGAAGGTCTTGAGAAGGTTGCAGTGGCTCTGATTATCAAGGAACCCGACTACAGACTTAAAATCTAGCACTTCTTAGGAGGCAACCAAAGTCCTGTCATCTTTTGGTCCTTTCCTTTTTTATGTTAGTTTAGGACTTTAGTTGGTATACATTGGTTGTGAATTTCATTAAATGGATGATGTTCGTTTATTATGTGTGTTTCAAAAAGTTTAAATGACTAATCCTTTATATTTAGAGCCACTAATACGCAGAAAGGTGGATGAAAAAGCAGATCTGATGAAAGAGAGGAGCAACAGAGAGTTTTACGGCCTAGAACACCGTCGTGTTCAAGGCCGTGTATCTCTCAGGAGACAGAAGGGCAAGGCATGAACAAAGAAGCACGGCCGTGCACCAAAGAAGCATTGGTATGCACTTAAACACGGGCCCGAGCATGGCTGTGTTCAAGGTGGTGCACTTCTTGAGAAATCGAAGACAAAAAGAACACGGTCATGCAACTCAAAAGCACAGTCGTGCTTATCAATCGTGTCATGCCCCGACTTGAATCCCAAACCTCGGGTACGTGAGCAAATCGGTTGTACCCAAGTAGATGCATACCCCACTCGAATACAAGGCCTAGGAAATCAAGAACATATAATAGATAATAGCAAATCCAAATAGCATAAATAATAATCTAGAGTACTACAGTGGAAATAAAGTGAGGGTACAGGCACCCTACATAAGTCAAGGCCCTCCAAGTTTCCTACAAATAAAGTCTTACTCTCAAATAAAATATGAGGTTCTGGAACCTCCATAACAAAGTCTAAATCCCTCGTATAGCTTCTGAGTCCGAGTCAGCTACTCCTTAGGATGTTTCAGATCTGAAAGAGAATGAAACAAGTGAATGAGCTTTCAGAATAAAAGTCTAGTAAGTACCCCATAAGGATAAAAAGAAGTCATATCCAACATAAGATGACAATAGATAAGTAAAGAAATGAGCATATCAAAACAATCATCAAGACAAGCTAAGCAAGTGAGGACCACGCCCCGTACTACCCAAATTCTTGGAGTCTCAAACCTACCACAAAAACTATCAACAGTAGGGACTCCTAACACAACCGTAGCCCTCGGGCTCTGGGAGAGAATTCCAAAGAAAACTCAGCAAACATCCCCCGGTAAACATCATCAGCCTCAGCTAGAAATGACCCTACGGTCTTGAGTCGGTAGCGCCGCCTCTCGTATGTGTCGATACGGTCAGCGAATCACACGCACTAACAGGCTAGATAACCAGAGTATTATGAACCCTCTGGCATAGAATGCTAGAAAGCCAGGGTGTCCTCGGCCCAGAAAGTCCCGTTGGAGCCATGCTCCGCTATGCCAAGCGGAAGAACAGAACTCAACTGGCGCACACTTACCCGGCTAGCACACAAGCACGCATGTATCCATGGTCAAGTGCGGGTCAACAGGTGAGCATGACCAGCAAGCATTCAACAAACAACAACAGATAGTGGAACTAACACAAACCTATCCAGACGGATCACAGGCTCACGTGTTTCCACAGCCACGTGTCGATCAAAGGACGGGCATGTTCAGTAAACAATATCTTACAGATATCAATCATACACATATAATCATAGACACAGTCCAACAAGTTAAAAATATCAACTATGTGTATGTGGTCAACATAGAAATGATCAAAATTATCAAGAAGGCATGCTAGAACATAGCAAATAACAAAACCAAAGAATGCTCACAACTGAGTAGGAAGTAGGCAAGAGTAACTTACCTTGTATGAGCAGAAGTGTCTAACAACCCACCAGTATCCTCCCGACGTAACTCTCTGCTCTACTTCGGTATTTGATAACCAAAACCCATACTCAGCATACGTATGAATACATAAGGGATACATACTTCATATATAGTGATTCGGCCCATCACTTGAGCTTGAACACCAGAGACCACTAATCCCACTCAAATGGGCCGCATCAGAATGTCGCAACCCATAACATTCTAGTTTCAATTTATCTCATTGGCTAAGTTGGGCAGGAGCCTACCACAAGCCTATCATTTGATTCAACCCAAGATTAGTTATCACCCTAATCTATACCTTATTGCCTAGGTTTATCATCCATTGTACTAGACCGTAGCCCAATCATTAAGTTCTCTCTTTCTTACTCAAAGCCCACAACAAACATTTGGTTTTTGTTAGAATTTCACTAAGTGATAATAGCACCTTATAACCATATATCTTTTCACTTTGGCCAACGTAACTACTTTAATTGTTTTTAATGTTTATATAACTATGTTAATAGGCCATGCTATAACTTATCTGATTCCTTAATAGTTATCATCATTTAGGTAACATTCAAGGTTAGGACTTAGTGAGATGTGATATTTTTTTTTATAAACCATGCAACTAATTGTTCACATTAACCCTTGAATGGCCATACATATAATATAGTTCCCACTTATAACCCTTTACTTAGTTCTCTAACCCCTCATACAACCATGCATGCATACTTCATAGCCTATATAATGGTTTAGATGATTCTTTTCTAATCTATCCTTCAACCATGACATATATGACCTGCTACCTACTCCTCATGCATGGTTAATCGTATGCACCCCATCCACGCAATCCTCCTATAATCATTAAAACTCTGTCTGAGATCATATCAGTCCCTTCATTGGAGTCAAGCAAGGATTGAGTTGGTTTACTATAAGTTCACGTTCTCCATTAACCCGTTAACGCCTCCTTAAACCAATTATGCATTCCTTACAACAAACCTACTCATGTATCAGCCTTTAACCATACAATAACTTTAGTTCCATGAACCCATAAACTTAAGATAAATCAATGAATAAATACGCATACCCTTGATACACAAACACCACCAACATCCCCTTGCCACCCTTACTCTCCACTCCCCTTTAGTGCCCACACTTACATACAAGCACAAACCGTAAACCCTTAGTCTCATCATAGACTGGTATACTATTACAACCTTGCATGTATAACCACTGAATAATATTAACAGAAGCGAACAAAGTATATGAAGCTCATCGTGGCGCATGACTCAACTAAAGAGGTTTAAAAGACTCACTAAGGGAACAGAGCACACTGCGAGCTCACGGAACAGAAGCGAACAAGTAGTAAAGTAGACTATGAAGAGTTAAGTATTAAACCTCAGAGACCGAGAAATACTGGTACTAACTGTTGATCTATTATCTAGTCTAATAAAATTTTGGTGGTGTTTAGACTACTCTAACCTCTAAAATATAGCAAGAAAGAGAATTGGATCTCACTAATAACACTGCGAAGTAGTAGGGGCAATTAATTATAGGAGAGGGGTATTTAGGCAATGAATACCCCATGGCTTTATATAAAGATTAAAAAAAAGATATTAAGGTTAATCGCTGCAGTAATTTGGACCAAAGATTCGTAATGTGTACTTCATCCCTCTCTCGTGGCGATTATTAACCTAGTACTCTCACTACGTTAGTGTTCTAGGGAATCTGATTCATGGAAGGATTATGGGAATAAGGCATTGGATGGAGTCTCTCTCCTGGGTATCTGATGTCTCGGCATACTCATAATCCCCACTATTGAGGTTTGTCGCACACAGGGAGGCGTTTGCTTCTTCCCCCGGTGCGTCCGATTTGGAATCTAGGCTGTCGTAACGTAGACTTTGACTTCACTAAATAACACTCAATGGATCTCAAGATTTATAAGTAACTAATTAACCATAAACATCTAATGTCAAAGATAAACATTAATCCAAGGGTTCATCATGCCCAAATAACTAGAAAATTAGTTCCCCATGGGAGGGGAACACAAAGTCAAGACAAAGCAATAAAGAAAGGAAATAAACATAATGAAATATGCTATTCGCTCCACTGTTCGGGCTGTGACAAGACAGTTAATGAGTATCCTTCCAAGTCTTGTCGTCGGAGAGAACTTGATGATGATGCTCAATGCTCTTCACCTCCAAGCGATGCTCTCCAATGCCCTATGTGGTAGATGAAATTAGTAGATCAATAGATGATGGGAGCTCTCCATCAAAACCCTAAAACCCTACTATTTATAGGCCCCAACGAATCTGGAGGTTAATAGAAAAGTTTTCCTAGCCGTTTGGGCTCTGTTAGCTCAAAAACTAGGCTTGGGTCCGATGCAGACGGGTTTAGAGAGGCATCTGCTCGCCCGTCTGGCTCCTATGGTTGTGTCTACGATCCAGACAGGGTGGCACATAGGCGTATGCTCGCCCGTTTGCTCCGAATTCAAATCCAAATATGGTTTTCCCGAGCTAGACAAGGTGGTAGAGGGCCGCCTGCTCACCCATTTGGCTCCCTCGCGAGTCAAAGCAGTTCTCTGCGTATTAGACAGACCCGTTTAGAATGACCCCGGTCTGTCTAGTTGTTTAGTGCTGCCAAACATGCTAGAAATTGCTCATAATGGCTTCAAAAATCATCTCGCTCTTGGAACGCCCCCGATGTGTCCTAGTAGAGAAAATTAATAAAAATTAAGTATCGGTGGACTATATTTCCCCTAAATAACATGCTAAGTGTATAACAGTATGACATAAAAATCTAACAAATTATACACTTATCACCTACCGGTAGGCTCATTGAGAGGTTCCACTTGTCTGAACCTCCTTGAGAAAAAAAGATACATCAAGCTAGTGACATAAAACAAGCACTCCTTGGGAGGCTACCCAAGTCTTTCTAGTTAGGTTTTTAGTTTCATTTTATAGTTAGTTCGTAGTCTCGCCGTAGTCTTAATTTCTTAGAGTTTAGGTTTTTATTGATGATCATTTCTCGATGATTTCGTGCTTACAAGTGCTTACTGATCAAAATTTTCTTTTTTGGGGAAAAAACTTTGGTCAAGGATGTCTTTGAGTTAAAGCACGGCCATGTTTCGGCCATTCTTATCTCAGTAAAATAGAAAATACATATAAAGAAAGAAGCACGGCCTAAGCATGGTCGTGTTCGGGGCATGCGTTCATAAGCACGGTCTGAGAACAACAAGCACAGGCGTTCTCTTTTTCTGATCGAGATTTTATGAAAATAGACTGAAGCATAGGCTCAACATGGCCTGAACACATCCATGCTTTTTTCAACATGGCTTTTCAACATGGCTTAAGCACACCCGTGCTTAGCCTGTGCTTGACCTGATGAACATAAATTTAGGGCTTTTTGATCCAATTCAAGGCCATAAATAGCCAAATTAAGCCCTTTGTCTCCCAAATTTCCCCTCTAGAGACCTTACCCGAGCCTTCCATCCAAGTTTCCTAGAGCATCCTCAAGATTTCGGTGCGTTTTCACCAAGATTTACTAGAGGTTCACTGTCTTCTTTAGGGAGAAAGGTCGTGCTCCACCGATTTTGAAGCTTTTTCGCCAACATGCCTCTGCTCCACCACTTCTTCAGGCATTCTCTGGCCAACAATGTTCAAAAGACTCGAAAATAAGCCACCAAAGGGACCAAGGGTAGAAGGAATCTCCCAAGCCGCTCAACTGGATCGGCACACAACTACTATTGAGCGCATACAAACACTCACGCAAGTACACATGCCGTCAAAGTAATAAAATAACTGGTAAGTTCCTCTTGAAATCCGTAGGGAGTGGGATTCTAGTAAAATAAAACCTAAAGAGGGCTTATACTACTTCAGATATAAAATCAAGTGATTAACTGAGGGATAATTGATGGGGGAGACAATCAGTGATAATAATCTAGGGTTGCATGGTGTGCAAACATGATTATGATATTCTCTATTAATTAATTAATACTTCATTGGCTTGGCAAGGGAAGCTTAGTGATGAGTTTAGGTGCTTATGTACGCTCTGGGCATCGCCTACAAATTCCTTATGTCTAAGAAATACGCTTCAATTCCTCCCCATTTGTCTATGGTGGTAGGACTAAGCATTGTTGTACCCAGACTCCTTCATGACCATGGAGGACCATTGCATATGTCTTTGCAAATGGTTATATGGGTTGTCACCCCACCTCCACCTTGCGATGAGCCTATACATATCATGATTCTCGAGATATGTCACAACCTTTCGAATTGGTGATTAACCTAATACACATAAAGATTAATGCAGTTGTAATATATCATTACCCATCAACTAACGGTAATAAAGAACTACGTCACAAGTACACCAGCTCAACTCATAAACCTTTAAATCAATAGATAATAAGGATGTTCATGTCTTCATCACCATACAACCCTAGAACAAGAGCTCAAGCCTAGAAACATGGAAGTCATAAACAATAGTTCAAAACACTCAAACATCAAACAACCATGTTCACCAAAGTTCAATGAAATAAGGACAAAGATGAAAGATAATAAGGGAGGATGATGATCATTGTCGTTATTGAGGTCTTCCCTCTTCATGAAGCGTTCTCGCCATCCCGATCTTTGGTTAACAACATTGGTGAAGCCTCCTGAAGGCCCTCAAGGTGTCAGCTCTGGGCCACCTCAATAGCTTCTTAGAATCCCACATAAAAAAACTAGTAGAAACCAAAAGGATTTATTTATAGTCGCGACCTACGATACGTTGCTCATTAAGGAGAGACGAGTCACAAATGGTAGACACCTTGGCCCCTCTGCTTTACTGACGAGTCATTATAAAGTGGCATGTGGTGGTAGCAGGTACCCTATCTATAAACTCATTCTATGTCTGCACACTGTTTAATCCCTAAGTAACCCATTCCTTTGTTTCTACCTTATTTGATCTTAAACATGCATTGCCCTCTATACAGTTACCATATGATTTATGTATTGATACCCCAGTTGGGGCACCAAGATTAGTTAGTAGGTTGGCACCTGCTTGCTCAGTATCCACTGAGGGACGTGAGCTGATTGCCAACCTACATGTAATGCAAATGAAAGATTATGACGTCAGCTTGGGGATGGATTGGCTCTCCTTAGCTTACGTAGTGGTGGATTGCAGATAGAAGAATGTACACTTCAGATTCCCTGGCTTCAAGGAGTATGTCTTCCACGGATGCAAAGGATATGCTTTGGTCATGGAGGCCTCAGTGATGTACCCCCAGAAGTTGATAGACAGTGGATGCATAGCATTTCTGGGCTCAGTTGGGGAGGCTAAGCAGAACGTACTCATAGTTTCTGATATTCCAATATTTGATGAGTTCCCGATGTATTCCCGGAGGAACTACCGGGTCTACCACCTGAGAGAGTGGTACAATTTGCCATAGAGTTGGCTCCAGGTACTACACTGGTATCTAGGGCGCCGTATGGGATGACACCTACCGAGATGAAGGAATTGAAGCAACCACTGGAGGAACTTCTAGAGAAGGGCTTCATTCGGCCCAGTGTGTTACCTTGGGGATCCCAGTGTTGTTTGTCAAGAAGAAAGATGGATCCCTCCGATTGTGCATCGACTATCAGGAGCTTAACAAGGTGACGATCAAGAACAAATATCCTCTAACGAGGATTGATGACTTGATGGATTAGCTACAAGGTGCTCAAATGTTCTCCAAGATTGACTTGAGATTTTTCTATCATTGGGTGAGGATCATGGGTGAGGATATCTCGAAGAGTGTTTTCCACACATGGTATGGGCACTACGAGTTCACGGTGATGTCATTTGGGATTACCAATGCCCCGGCGGTATTCATGGACTTGATGAATAGAGTTTTCAGACCCTACATGGACAAATTTGTGGTCATCTTCATCGATAATATACTGATCTACTCACGCAGCTAGAAGTTAGACCTGAAACACTTGAGGAGAATATGCCAAATTCTTTAAGTGTGACTTTTGGCTTGACCGCGTGGCTTTATTGGGCATGTCATTAACCAAGAAGGAGTCTCGGTGGACCTCAAGAAGATTGAAGCAGTAGTAGACTAGAGGAGGTCTGCTACAGTTAGAGAGATCAGGAGCTTTCTTGGACTGGCGGGCTACTACTGGAGATTTGTGGAGGGGTTTACGTTGCTAGCGGCACCCTTGACAAAGCTTACTCGGAAGAGAGCTTCATTCACCTGACTTATTCTTGTGAATGAAGTTTTTTGGAGTTGAAGCAAAGGCTAGTAATAGCACCTGTTCTGGCCTTACTAGAGAACGGATGTGGACACAATGTCTTCAGCGATGCCTGTATCTAGGATGTGTATTGATACAGAATGGGCAGGTCATAGCATATACTTGAAGGCAGTTGAAGCCTTGTGTGGAGACCTATCCCACCAATGACTTGGATCTAGCGGCGGTGATCTTTGCCTTGAAGATATAGAGCAACTTCTTATATGGTGTACCATGTGAAGTGTATACAGACCATAAAAGTTTGAAATACATCTTCACCCAGAAGGAGCTCAATATGAGACAGAGACGGTGGCTAGAGTTAATCAAGGACTATAATCTCAGCATTCATTACCACCCAGGCAAGGCTAACGTGTTGGCTGACAGATTGAGTCGAAAGGTCAACTATGGAGCCACCACAGAGCTTACTGACCAGAAGTCTCTTTTGGATAAGATGAGGAGACCATAACTAGAAGTCTTCTTGCCAGAAGCGGAGATGAGCATGGCGAGTCATCGTATATGACCCATCATACTTGACATGATCAAAGAAAACCAGGTACAATATGAGGAATTGATGAAAATTTGGAACAAGATCAAGCAGGGAATAGCAACAGACTTCCGAGTGGATGAAGATGGTATCCTGAGGTACGGAGATTGGGTATGTGTGCCCAATGTCCCGGATCTAAAGTACGACATCATGGAGGAAGCTCACTATTCGAGCTACACTATACACCTTTGAGGTACCAAAATATACAAAGACTTAAAAAACCACTTTTGATGGGGTAATATGAAGCGCGAAATTGCCAAATTCATAGCACACTACCTCACTTATCAGAGTGTGAAGGCGGAGCACAAGAGGCCAGCAGGACCTCTATATCCCTTACCAATATTAGAATGGAAGTGAAAACACATCATAATAGATGTCATGACCGGCTTGCCTCAGACTCAACAGAGACATGAGTCTGTATGTGTGATTGTTGATGGACTGACCAAGTCAGCTAATTTCTTGCCTTTAAGGACCGGCATGGGCCTAGAGCGGTTGGGCAGGCTGTATTTGAAGGAGATTGTTCGACTACACAGCATACCAGCGTGGATCACATCTGATCGAGACCCTAGATTCGTCTCGAGATTCTTGAGAAGTCTACAGACAGCATTGAGCATCCGACTGACCATCAGCTCAATGTTTCATCCTCAGACGGATGGTCAGTCAGAAAGGACAATCCAGATTTTGGAGGACATGCTACGGGCATGTGCACTCGATTTCACCGACTCGTGGGACGAGTGCTTACCTTTGGCCGAGTTCGCTTATAACAATAGTTACTAGACGAGCATCCAAATGGCACCATATGAGCCTCTGTATGAGCGCAAGTATAGATCCCCGATCAATTGGGATGATGTGGAAGAGAATTTTACAAGTCCAGACACCCTACTAGCGGATATAGAGAAGGTCAAGGTAATCAGGGAAAGGTTGAAGATAGCTTAGAGTCTTCAGAAGAACTATGCTGACAAACATCGCTCTGAGCTAGAGTTTTAGTTAGGCAACCAATTATTCCTGAGACTATCACCTATGAAGGGTGTTTTGAGATTTTGGAAAGTATGGGAAGCGCAAGATATGCTATTTTGGACCATATGACATACTGGAGCGAGTTGGAGCTGTGGCATACTGATTGGCTTTACCTCTAGATTTGGCTCAGGTCAACGACGTATTTCATGTTTCTATGCTGAGGAAATACGTGCATGACTCATCCTACGTCATATAGTATGAACCAGTGGAGCTTCGGCAGAACATATCCTATGTAGAATGACCTGTGGAGATCTTTGACTATAAGGAACAACCGCTGAGGAGCCGAGCGATTCCTTTGGTCAAGGTGAGATGGAATAATCACACCGGCAGTGAGGAAACCTGGGAACGCGAGAAGGATATGAGAGAGCGTTACCCTGACCTGTTCGATGATGCATGAAGTGAGTTTAGGGGACTAAACTCTTATAAGGGAGGGAGATTATAAAGACCACCCATGTTAAGTATTATACCAATTTGGATTTTCAGTTTTAAATAAGACTTAAGTTGATTTAGTATCAATATATGGGTTTAATTAAAAATATCAATAGTACATGAGATTAATAAATAAACGGAGGGTTTATTTGCCTAAATACAAGCCCTTCATATAATAAGGAAATACCCCAAGGGTTTATGTACAAAATTGATTCAGGAGGCTATAGTCAAATGTTGCTAGGTTAGCAGGTTAACGTAAAGACGAGAAGTTATAGAGTCAATTCCAAGATTGGGTCGGTCTTGAGTGTGGTTCGGTATTTTGGCCATAATTAACTTTGGCTATCGATATCAAAATCGCGCGTTCGACCACAATTCAGAGATCTCTTTACGGCGTGTACGACATGGGGACATCATATTTGAGAGAATTTTGGTTATTTTTTCTATTTATAGAAATATTTTACCCGTTGAATTAGGGTTTTCGGTCTTTTTTCTATTTTTTGTAATATTTCATATGCCAGATTAAGATATGATTTGAATCTGATTTGATTTCGGATTTTTACGAGTTATCTGATTTGTTTAGTGTTTAAAATTTGGATAAGTTTAGTTTTAAATAATAATTTGTCAATTTTAGCAAATTTAGATTTGATGATAGTATTTCTAGGTTAGTTTTTCAAACCTATTTAACCGGGTATGTGGCTGATTTTTCATTATTGAGTTTTGAATAAAAGTTTTTTCTTGAATTTTAGATTATTTTCTCTTGTTCTTTTGGTTCTTCCATTGTTCTTCCTTGCGGTCCTTGGATCAGGCTAGCCCGCTGGATAAACACTACGCTGCCCGCTGGATCAGGCATTATTGGCTGGAGCTTGTGATGGTCGTCTTGGTTAATACGTTCCAATAGAAGGATGTTCTGTCCCGAGACCCAATCACCTTAGAAGTGATGAACAACGATCTATAAAGGTGAGTCGCAGAGTTATCTCTATATTTGATGATCAGGGATTTGCAAAGGCAAGTCAAGAAATTATCAAGGCATCTGGCAGCGATCGATTTTGATAGTGGTTGTCGTAAGCAAGTTCCGGCGGACGAAGTCCAGCAACATAATCATAGAGATTAGGGTTTTGGCCAACCAATCTATTGATGCAGGAGGCTCAAGTCAGATGTCGGTGCCGGGTTGGCGGGTCAACGTAAAGAGGGGAAGTTATCGAGTCAATTCCAAGATTGGGTCGGTTTTGGGAATGGTTCGGTATTTTGGCCATAACTTTGGCTAGCGATATCAGAATCGAGTGTTCGACCCCAATTCGGAAAGCTCTTTGCGGCGCGCACGACATGGGGATGTCATATTAGAGATAAATTTAGTTATGTTTTTCTATTTTTAGAAATATTTAATCCGCCGAATTAGGGTTTTCGGTCTTTTTTCTATTTTTGGTAATATTTCATATACCAAATTAGGATAGGATTTGAATCCGATTTGATTTCGGAGTTTTAGGAGTTATCTGATTTGTTTAGAGTTTTAAATTAAGATAGGTTTAGTTTTAAATAATAATTTTTCAATTTTAGCAAATTTAGATATGATGATAGGATTTCTAGGTTAATCTTTTGAGGCTATTTAACCCGGCTTGTGGGTTAGTTTTTCATTATTGAATTTTGAATAATAATTTTTTTTTCTGAATTTCAGAGTATTTTCTTCGGTTCTTTTGGTTCTTCGTTTGTTCGTCCTTGCAGTCCTTGGATCTGGCTATCCCGCAGGATAATTGCTACCCGCCCGGCGTCAGTTGGTACCAGAGCTCATCATTTTCCTGGGAAGTGTCATCAGCGACATCAATGACTTGTAGTCTTGGTCGTCGGGTTGGACAGGTTCCGGCTGAGGAAATCCAATACCGTGACCTAGGCGCACTAGAGGCGATGAACAAGGATCTACAAAGGCAAGTCGCAGAGTTAACCCAATGCTTGATGATCAAGGATTTGCCGAGGCAAGTCAAGAAATTATCAAGGCGTCTTGCGGTGATCGATTTTGATCGTGGTTGTCATGGGCAGGTTCCGACTAACGAAGTCCAGCACCATAATCATACCGATCAAAGGTTCGGCCAACCCATCTACCAACCCATCTACGATGATGATGTGGAGGAGGAGATCTCGCCCATCTTCAACGATGATGCAGAGGAGGATATTTTCCCCATCTTCAATGATGATGTGGCGGAGGAGATCTCGCCCATCTATGACAACTACGACGAGGAAATTGGTGAGCCCATCTATAACGATGATGGGACTAGCGTTGCGTTGGTATCTCTATGGGAGGAAAACCCTACTGGCCCAGTACCCAACACTACTAACCTACTTTTTGTCTCTAGGGTTTTGATTGAGATCAAGCATGGAGATCCAGACCTACCAACAGAGGTGCAGTCGATCACGGGGTCGAGTTCTTTTCATCCCGGGGTGATTGATGCAGGAGGCTTGAGTCAAATGTCGGTGCCGGGTTGGCGAGTCAACATAAAGACGAGAAGTTATCTAGTCAATTTGATGATTGGGTCGGTTTTGGGTGTGGTTCGGTATTTTGGCCATAACTTTGGCTATCGATATCGGAATCGAGCGTTCGACCCCAATTCAGAAAGCTCTTTGCGGCGCGCACGACATGGGAACATCATATTAGAGAGAATTTTTGTTATTTTTTCTATTTTTAGAAATATTTAATCTTCCGAATTAGGGTTTTTGGTCATTTTTCTATTTTTTGGTAATATTTCATATGTCAAATTTGATCTCGGATTTTTAGGAGTTATCTGATACGTTTAGAGTTTTAAATTAAGATAAGTTTAATTTTAAATAATAATTTATTAATTTTGGCAAATTTAGATTAGATGATAAGGTTTCTAGGTTAATCTTTTGAGGCTATTTAACCCGGCTTGTGGGTTAGTTTTTCATTATCGAATTTTGAGTAATAATAGTTTTATGAATTTTAGAGTATTTTCTTAGGTTCTTTTGGTTCTTCGTTTGTTCTTCCTTGCGGTCCTTGGATCCGACTAGCCCGCGGGATAATCGCTACCCCGCGCGGGGTCATCTACCAAACCATCTACGATGATGATGATGAGGAGGAGATCTTGCTCATCTTCAAAGATGTTGCGAGGAAGGAGATCTTGTCCATCTCCAATAATGATCCGAAGGAGAAGGTCTCGCCCATCTATGACGACTACGAGGAGGAAATTGGCGAGCCCAAGGAGGAGATTGGTGAGCCCATCTATGACGATGGTGTGACTAGTATTGTGTTCACATCCCAATGGGAGAAAAACATGCCTGGCCCGGTAACCAACACTACTAACCTACTTTCTTTCTCCAGGGTTTTGAGCGAGATCAAGCACGGAAATCCAGGCTTTCCAACAGAGGTGCAGTCGAACTCGGGGTCGAGTTCTTTCCATCCCGGGGTGACTAATGCAGGAGGCTGGAGTCAAATGTTGTCATGTTGGTGGGTCAACATAAAGACGGGAAGTTATCGAGTAAATTCAAATATTGGGTCGGTTTTTGGTGTGGTTCGGTATTTTGGCCATAACTTTGGCTACCGATATCATAATCGTGCTTTAGACCCCAATTCAGAAAGCTCTTTGCGGCGTGCACGATATGGGGCCATCATATTTGAGAGAATTTTTTTGTCTATTTTTTGGTAATATATCATATGCCAAATTAGGATAGGATTTGAATCCGATTTGATCTCGGATTTTTATGAGTTATTTGATTTGTTTAGAGTTTTAAATTTTGATAAACTTAGTTTTAAACAATTATTTGTCAATTTTAGCAAATTTAGACTATATCATAAGATTTCTAGGTTAGTCTTTGAAAGCTATTTAACCCGGCTCGTGGGTTGATTTTTCATTATTGAGTTTTGAATAAAAGTATTTTCCTGAATTTTAGAGTTTTTTCTTGTGTTATTTTGGTTCTTCGATTGTTCTTCCTTGCGGTCCTTGGATCACGCTAGCCCGCGGGATAATCGCTACCTCGCCCGGTATCAAAAAGTGAATATTAAGCCATAACGAGAAGACTAGTATAATAAAATAAATTTGTAATTTTTGAAGGCCAAAGTTTCTAACAAATAAATTTAATGATGGTCCAGGGCATCAATAAGAATGTCATAAAACCCAATTAATCATGATTATAACCCTAACATTAAGAGAAATGAGTCAAAGGCTTGGCAGAGAATGGGAATCACTCGTGAATCCCCTAGGATTGTGGATCTGGTCGAGTGTCCTCCTTCACCTCGTGACTCAATAGCGAAGGCGACTGTTCCCCAGTGAGCCACAAGGGACCAACAAGCACTTGATGCAGGAGGCTCGAGTAAAATATTGCAGGATTGGCGGGTCAACGTAAATACAGGATGTTAGCGAGTCAATTCCAAGATTAGGTCGGTTTTGGGTGTGGTTCCATATTTTTGCCATAAATTTGTCTACCGATATCAGAATCGTCCGTTTGACCCTAATTCTGAAAGCTCTTTGCGGCGCGCATGACATAGGGACATCATATTTGAGAGAATTTTTGTTATTTTTTTCTATTTATAGAAATATTTTATCCACCGAATTAGGGTTTTTGGTCTTTTTTCTATTTTTGGTAATATTTCATATGCCAAATTGGGATAGGATTTGAATCCGATTTGATCTCGGATTTTTAGGAGTTATCAGATTTGTATAGAGTTTTAAATTTGGATAAGTTTAGTTTTAAATAATAATTTATCAATGTTTGCAAATTTAGATATGATGATAGGGTTTCTAGATTAGTCTTTCAAAGCTATTTAACCGAGCTTGTGGGCTGATTTTTCATTATTGAGTTTGAATAAAAGTTTTTTCTTAAATTTTAGATTATTTTCTCTAGTTCTTTTGGTTCTTCGATTGTTCTTCCTTGCGGTCCTCGGATCAGGCTAGCCAGCGGGATAATGGCTACCCTGCCCAGCTTCAGTTGGTATCAAAGATCATGTTCTTCCTCTTGCATCGACATCAATGGCTCGAACTCGTGGTGGTAGTCGTGGTTAATATGTTCCGGTAGAGGAAGGTCCGTCCCGAGACTAAATTGCTTTAGAAGCGATGAACAGCGATCTACAAAGGCATGTCGCGGAGTTAACCCAACGCTTGACGATTAATGATTTGCAGAGGCAAGTCAAGAAATTATCAAGGCGTCTATCAACGATCGATTTTGATCGTGGATGTCGTGGGCAGGTTCCGGCTGAGGAAGTCCAGCAACATAATTATAGCGATAAGAGTTTTGGCCAACCCATCTACCAACCCATCTACGATGATGATGAGGAAAAGATTTTGCCCATCTTTAACGATGATGCGGAGGAGATCTTGCCCATGTCCAACGATGATGCGAAGGAGAAGATCTCGCCCATCTATGACGACTACGAGGAGGAAATTGGTGAGCCCGAGGAGGAGATTGGTGAGCCCATGTATGACGATGATGTGGCTAGTATTGTGTTTGCATCCCAATGGAGAAAAACTTGTCTGGCCCGGCAACCAACACTACTAACCTACTTTCTTTCTCCAGGGTTTTGAGCGAGATCAAGCACGGAGATCCAGACGTTCCAAGAGAGGTGCAGTCGAACTCAGGGTCGAGTTCTTTCCAACCTGGAGTGACTGATGGAGGAGGCTCGAGTCAAATGTCGTCGCATTGGTGGGTCAATGTAAAGACGGGAAGTTATCGAGTCAATTTCAAAAGTGGGTCGGTTTTGGGTGTGGTGCGTTATTTTGGCCTTAACTTTGGGTATCGATATCAGAATCGCGCGTTCGATCCCAATTCGGAAAGCTCTTTACGGAGCGCACAACTTGGAGAATTCATATTTGAGATAATTTAAGTTTTTTTCTATTTTTTATAAATATTTTTTCCACGAAGCTATGGTTTTCCGTCTTTTTTCTATTTTTGCTAATATTTCATATACCAAATTAGGATAGGATTTGAATCCGATTTGATCTCAGATTTTTAGGAGTTATTTGATTTGTTTAGAGTTTTAAATTTAAATAAGCTTAGTTTTAAACAATAATTTGTCAATTTTAACAAATTTAGACTGGATCATAAGATTTCTAGGTTAGTCTTTGACAGCTATTTAACCCGGCTAGTGGGTTGATTTTTAATTATTGAGTTTTGAATAAAAGTATTTTCCTAAATTTTAGAGTATTTTCTATTGTTATTTTGGTTCTTCGATTGTTCTTACTTGTGGTCCTTGGATCAGGCTGGCCCACGGGATAATCGCTACCCCGCCCATTTCAAAAAGTGAGTATTAAGCCATAATAAGAAGACTAGTGTAATAAAATATATTTGTAATGTTTGAAGGGCAATGTTTCTAACACATAAACCGAATAATTGTTCAAGGCATCAATAAGAATGTTATAATACCTAATTAATCATGATTATAACCCTAACTTTGAGAGAAATGAGTCAAAGGCTCGGCATAGAATGGGAATCGCTCGTGATTCCCTGAGGATTGTGGATCTGGTCGAGGGTCCTCCTTCACCTCATGACTCAATAGTGAAGGAGAATATTCCTCCGTGAGCCACAAGGGACCAACAGGCATTTGATGCAGGAGGCTCGGGTCAAATATTGCAGGATTGGCGGGTCAATGTAAAGACGGGAAGTTATCGAGTCAATTCCAAGATTGGGTCGCTTTTGGGTGTGGTTCGGTATTTTGACCATAACTTTGGCTACCGATTTCGGAATCGTGCGTTAGACCTAAATTCGGAAAGCTCTTTGCGGCATGCACGACATAGGATATCATATTTGAGAGAATTTTAGTTATTTTTTCTATTTTTAGAAATATTTATCCGACAAATTAGGGTTTTCGGTCTTTTTTTTTTATTTTTGGTAATATTTCATATGCAAAGTAGGATTGTATTTGAATCCGGTTGCATCTTAGATTTTTAGTTGTTATCTAATTTATTTGGAGTTGTAAATTTAGATAAGTTTTGTTTTAATTAATAATTTCTCAATATTAGCAAATTTAGATTCATTGATAAGGTTTCTAGGTTAATCTTTTGAGGCTATTTAATCCGGCTCGTGGGTTAGTTTTTCATTATTGAGTTTTGAATAAAAGTATTTTTCTGAATTTCAGAGTATTTTCTATGGTTCTTTTGGTTATTCGTTTGTTCTTCCTTGCGGTCCTTTCGATCCGGCTAGCCCACGAGTTAATCGTTACCCCGCCCGACGTCAGAATCTCTATAGAACAACTGAGGGAGGTAAGAGTTTCTCAATCACTCTAATCACCTCCTTTCCCTCCTCTCCAACCTCAACCCTAGCCTTGAATTCCAAGAGTACGCAGGCCGGTTATTGAGAGAAACAGCTCAATTGATGCAGCGACGATCACTTGAAATGGAGGGAGGGGATAGTGAAGTGGGGCGACCAAGGATTTCTCGAGGGGTTAGCCGAGTAGAAGAAATCCCTCCTTCCTTGGCAATGAAAATCTGGTTAAATTAATTATAAAGGTAAGTTGTTGATGATGGATTAATGGATTTAATAAATGGTGTGTGTAATGTGTATAATTCAGAAATCTCTTGGCATTTTTCTTTGTAGTTGTAATGGACCGAAACCTGCGCACGAAATGTTCAATGAATTGCCAAAGTGAGGTATCGTCTCAAAGAACTCTATATGATAGCCTTGTTAACAAGAATATTAGATGATTTAATCCATCTAATGATCTTGCTATAAAGCAACTTTGAATGTTGTTAAATGGAAAAGGTTATTAGGTGTTTAAGTATATATTGCTAAAATGTAAATGAATGGGTTTGTTGGTAAACTTCTATTAATTCCTTGACGTTAGATTTAGTCACTAGTTTTCTGGAGTTGGCTAAAGTGGGACATAATTCCTTAGACATATGGAGTGCTTTGCATGCTAGTTTGTGAATTTCTAATGAATAGAGACCCTAGAACCCATCATGCACGAGTCAGTCATCTCCTTGAATTCCATGATTAGCAGCCCTGTTTTAAATTCATCATGACAGATTTGTGATGGTTAAAATTGAGTGCTAAAAAACCATATGTCGGGATTTGTCCTGCCCCAAACCTGGGGCCGGGCACATCGATAGATTGGCAGCACCCAAACAAGGATGAGTCCCCATCTAGGTGGGAGGCGTCAGATTTCCTGCACAAATAATATTTAGAGACAACACAATGGAAATATATTTAAAAGGAGTTTACACAACTCTACACAAGTATATAATAAATGTTCGACAATCGGGTTTACACAACCCATACAAGGATCCAGATACGTCACCCCTAGTCACCAACAACAATACAAATACAGATTTATGAAATTCATCAAGTCTCTCACACAAGAAAAGGAGGTTCATAGCCTCGAATAAACACACAGGACCAGAGAACTACTACTCAGAAGAATTCCCTGCCTACGCCCCGATTCTAAGCCTGATCATCACCTAAAAACAGAAATCGACAAATTGCATAAGCCAAAAGAATAAGCTGAGTAGGATCGTATGAAAAACAAAAAGGGCATAAGGCGAGCTCAAATATAATAAGCAAGTTGTCAAGTAATGCATGAATAAAATATCAATAAACAAATCTAAGTTGAGCAAATCAAGTCAAAAAATGCGAATAAACATTCAAAAATACATCTTCTTCAGCAAGCGCCTCGTAATATATCATCAGTCCAACGCTGCATCGACTCAGTGTCGGCATCGGTCTAGCCTGGCATCGTCTCAAAGATGGCATCGACTCAGTGCCAACATCGGTCCAGTCGGGCATCAAGAGCAAGCGTCGGAGATGTACACAAAGTAGAGTGCCAAAGACAATGCAGAATGGCAAGTATATATCAAAAGAATAAGTATCTCGAATATATAAACAATCCATGATCTCAAAGAGATATAGAAACAAAAGCCACAAGAAAGGTAGGAGTTAGAAATACTCATAGAGCATGGAGTGTGAGAGCCTATCTTTTTTAGAAGCTATCCGGATCAAATCTCCCGACGTGGCTCAAAGTTTGTACAAGATCTAAAAGGTATAATATAATTTTAGTATCCATTATAGTTGGGTATACCATCTATGAATTCACAAAAATAAAGAGACAAAAAATTTTATTCGGTTCTATATGTGGATGACATGAATACACATTACAACTGTCAATAAATTGCTAGCTTGTAACCCAAACAATTAGTGCATCTATTATTTTGAATTTGGTTAAACCTAGCATTAACATCATGGTCATCATGTCACGCCCCGAACCGGGGCTCAGTTACGTGGACAGACCGGCCACACCCAAACAAGGGCGAGTACCCATCCATGCGCTAGGCCTCAGAGTTCCTATACAATTATTAACTAGAGAGAACAACAACGGAATATATATAAATAATAACAAGGGAGTTTATACAACTCCATACAAGTACAATAAAAATACTTTAAGTGGGTTTGTACAACCCATACAAGGATCTAGTCAAGTCACCCCCTAGTAGTATATACAACATAAATATGAAAACAAGTCTCACACACTCACAAATACAAATACAAGGTACAGAGACCTTAAATAGCAAAGGTAGAAGGAATCAACGACTCGAAATAGGTGCCTAACTAAGCCCAATCCTACTCCTTGTCATCACCTGAGAAAAACATCAATCAAGTGCATGAGCCTAAAGAACAGGTAGAGTGGGATCGCTAAAGAAGCAATAAATATGGCAAGAAGCCATAAGCAAGGAATAGAATGTAAATCAATTGCAAAAGCAAATAAAGCAAAATCACAAGCAAGCAACATGTCTCTGGGATGTGAATAAACCATAGATGTACTGCATCTCAGGCGTATATGATACTACGATATTCTTGATATCATACGACATCCTCGGTATCGTCTTCAGCCAAAGTCGGGTATCGTCTTCGGAATCATCAAGCCTGTCAAGAAGAGACTGCCAGTACTGAATACCTAACAACAAGTATACACAATGATCTCCTCGAGATCAGAAGCCAACACATATTTAACGGGTAAACTCAACTCAAATATGTTTAAGAAAATATAAAAGTCAGTGATCTCATCGAGATCGGAAGCCAACACATATTTAAGAAGTAAACTCAATTCAAATATGTATAAAAGGCATCCCAAGGAATAAGAGCATGAGAATCATAAACGATGTAGGAGGCAAAAATACTCACAATCCCCGTGCGAGAGCCTACCTGGCTTAGACAGAAACTTCTTGATCCTCGTCGCCTCTCATGCGTCCGAACAGGGATCCAGTAGATAGATTTAAACTCTCAGTTTCATATACTTAATTACTTCATATCTATATATGAATACAAGTATATTTACCAATCTACTACTTAAATTGCTACTATGAACTTCAATGTTCATTTATTCTCCTAGAATACGGCTAATGTTACTGTATTCTATTGAAATCACATTCTTTAATTAGGGAAAGGTTCATGAAGCCCTAATCATCATTAACTTGGTGATTAAACCATCAAGTGACGGTTCTCTAAGATTAATCATGCTTGAAAGCCATTAACAAGCAATTAAGGATGTATGAATTCTAAGTAAATTTTAGTAGCATCTCCCCTATTTATCGGGCCCCGAAAATATACAATCATTCTCCAAAACATCCAATAAACTTGGATTTCATATAATCATACATCCTTTATGTGGGATCGAAAATACCCGCTTGACATCATGTCTATGAAGAGACACATGGACACATCGAATAACAAATATCATATTCGTTTAGTTATTATGGGTTCTTCCATTCCTAATAGAGGCAAACCTCTATTATTAATTACCCAAGACAAAGTCTTGGGAACCTCCGATTAAGGGCAAAAAAGTACAAGTAAAGGCAATGAAAAAATAAATAAATAAATGATTTTATTTATTTACAAAACCATAATTGTTTTATTACATATGAATATGATCATAGGATATTTATACATAGTATATATTTATTTATTTATTTATTTAAATGACACCGCCTTCCGCCTAGTGATGTATACTTCGTTGTCGCCTTGAGATTTTCACTGCCTCATGATTTATGTTTTATAGACTGCCCTGAGATGAGTGTCTCATTGCCGCCTTGAGATGAGTGTTGATTTGATGCCGCCTTGAGATTTATGTCATCTCAGTATTTATGTTTTGATTGACCGTCTTGAGATGAATATTTCATCAACACTTCGAGAGTCATATCACTTCACTAGATGCCTCGAGATGCGTATTCTATCAGCACGTTGAGATTTGCTGCTTCAGGATTTGATTTTTATCGATTGTCTTAAGATGAACGTTCCATTGCAACCTTGAGAGTCGTGTCATTTATCAGCCGCTTCGAGATATGTATTTACTCACCGTCTCGAAGTTCATACTGTTTTAGGATTTATATTTTATCAGTTGCCTCAAGGTGAGTGTTTCAGTGTTGTCTCGTAATATACGTCCCCTTGAAATTCGTATTTCATAGATTCCCTCAAGATGGATGACTCATCGCTACCTCGAGATTCATATCATGTCGGAACTTCTCGTAACATATGCCACTTTGCTTTGTTAGGCCAACACCTCAGTTGAGGTGCTTCTATATGTATCGCTAATGAAATAAATCACCGTATAGGACATTGATTATGGGATCAGTATATATCTTGTCTTATTGATTATGAAATATTGGCATCAACCATGAGTAGTATATAGGATTCATATATATTTTGAATTATACATATATTGACCATTGGACCATAATAAAACTTTTTGAGAATTAACTATTAAGACCAAGGAGGTAATTTCATATGCCTTGGCTTCTTAGGCTTGACTTTTCAATAATTTATAGTACTTCATTCTCATTTTCCAAAGTGATGTATAATAATCAAACAAATAACTCATCAACATGGCTATTAAGAAATGCCAATTTCGACTAAGAACTTCTCTACTTTTGCAGGAAATTGCTTATCCTTTGGCATCTAAGTCATCATTTTTTTTATGTGATATGCACCTTTTTTTTGTTGTGAAATCATGATCCTCCAGGTTGTCATATCTCTATTCAAAGAAGTCTTGTCTCATTAATATATCATACTTCAAAAAGACCTTTTCTATCAACCATTTTCTCAAATTCTGAATTTGTAATTTTTATATTTTATTTTTTATTTGGCGCCTTGTATAGTTGTCTCTCTCTCTCTCTCTCTCTCTCTCTCTCTCTCTCTCTCTCTATATATATATATATATATATATATATATATATATATATATATATATATTCAAACTGCTTTGGAATTGAGTTTTACATTCCCTATAAAAGTTATGGATGACATCTCCACCTCCAAACATCATTTTCTCATTCTCTTCTCTAATTTAAGCTTCATTAATTGGCCCTTTGACTTTTGAGAAATCACTGGCTCATTTATTAGCCCCTTTTTTTTAATGAAGCATAATTAACAAGTTTGATTCCAATCTTATAGTATATGGATTTCTAATTATTTCCTTCCCTTTTTTTATTATTATATAGTAATTTCTCCTCATTAGTTTTCAATTTTGTTGTAAGGCCAATTGAAGACTTGAAGGTAACCCAACAGGGATGGCAACATTTTCCAGAAGGGCAAAAAGGCAGTTGTGTTACCTATTGGAAAATTCCCAAAATACCCTTGCTATTGTTTACTAACATCTCTTTTTACATATTATTCCACATCTCCATTAAGCCCCTAAGTCTTTTCTATTGTATCCAAGATTTGCAGGAATCTGAACCTGAACTTGAAACTTCAGCATTTATGTCATCCTTAGCTTAGCCGTGATTGAAGGAAGACCTTATTTATGCCATCCTTAGCTTAGTGCTATAAGAACAATTATGAATTTTGGGATTTTTATTGGCCGCCATTGATATGTTACTCCAGGATTTGATGGGCCGTATGTAGAAGTTTTCAGTGGGGTTTCATAAGAGCATGATTTTCTATAAAAGAATGAGGATCTCTTTGGATTTGCTTGTATATACATGTGCTGGGTCCATTGTATAATGATGAAGGTGTATACCTTATTTCCAACTTTTGACTTGATGTTTGCTTATATTTCTCACTGCAGGCAGTGTTGGATTAATTAAACTTTATCTTTAGTTATGACGACATCTATGAATCTTTAGCCTTTCTTGTAGCGATGGCTGATCACATCTCACCAAGTCAGAGCTTAAGATTACAACGAGTATTAAGAGGGCGTTCCATGATGGTAGAACATCTTCTAAAGAAATTTGTGACAGTTAACAAGAGTGGGAATTGAAGATGAACGGAGATGAGAACAAAGATCTGAGCAGGCCTCAACCGACGGCTATCTCTCTGTGTATTCAATCTCAAGTCTTTACAAAACCCTAAACATACACATATATACCCTTTACATCTAATTGGATCCGGGTTAGACACACAACCCTATCCGTTAAGACTTCAGTCAACAGACCTCAGTCAATACTGCCCCTCAAGTTGGTGCATATATTTCACACATGCCCAACTTGGATACAAATTTTAAGAAAACATGTCCCGCCACTGCTTTGGTGAGTATGTCTGCTAATTGATCCTCTCTTCTGATTGGTGGCACTACAATGATTTTCTCATCGATCTTTTCTTTGATGAAAAAACGGTCAACTTCCACATATTTTGTTCGATCATGTTGAACAGGATTGTGGGCAATGTTACAAGCAGCTTGATTGTCGCAAAACAACTTCATTGGTTCAGTGGTCTCGAAGCCAAGGTCCTTCAACAGATTCTTGATCCATAACACTTCACATATCCCCAGTGACATACCACGATACTCGGCCTCTGCACTAGAGCGAGCAACCACATTTTGCTTCTTGCTTCTCCATGTGACTAAATTACCTCCCACAAAAGTAAAGTAGCTTGATGTAGAGCGTCGATCATCAATCGCTCCTGCCCAATCTGCATCCGTATATCTCTCGACTCTGAGATGCTTATTCTACTTGAATAGTATCCCTTTTCCTGGGCTTCCTTTGAGATATCGCAGTATCCTCATCACTGCATTCATGTGTTGGTCTCCAGGGTTATGCATAAACTGGCTAACCACGCACAAGGCATGTGCAAGGTCAAGCCTAGTATGTGCCAAGTACATCAGCCTGCCAACCAACCTATGATATCTCCCTTTGTCCACTGGTACCTGGTTTGGATCACTCCAAGCTTCAGGCTTTCCTCCAATGGCGTATCAACTTGTTGACAACCCGACATACTTGTCTCCCGTAACAAATCTAATGTGTATTTTCTTTGGGACAAGAAAATTTCAGATTTACGTCTGGAGACTTCAATCCCCAAAAAATACTTCAAAGCGCCTAGGTTCTTCATTTCAAACTCCGTTGATAAGTATTTTTGAAGTGCTAATTATTCTTCTGCATCATTCCCTGTAGCCACCATATCGTCAACATATACGATGAGAGCTGTAATTTTGCTATCTTTTCAGTTTATAAAAGGGGTATGGTCTGAGTTACTCTGCCCATATCCAAACCTTCTCAGAGTAATAGTGGATCTACTAAACCATGCTCTCGGAGACTGTTTGAGTCCATACAGGGACTTATGCAACCTACAAACCTTCTTGTTCTGAGAGGTCTGAACATTGTATCCTGGTGGGAAGTCCAAATACACTTCCTCAGCTAAGTCTCCTTATAGGAAGGCATTCTTCACATCAAGTTGATATAAGGGCAAGTCAAGGTTGGCTGCTAGAGACAACAGTACACGTATGGTGTTGATCTTGGTTATGGGCGCAAACGTCTCCGTGTAGTCGATCCCATATGTCTGTGAGTATCCCTTCTCCACCAATCTCGCTTTGTAATGGTCAATAGTACCGTCTGCTCTATACTTCACATAATAAACCCATCTACACCCCACAGGCTTCTTACCAGCTGGCAAGTCAACTATCTTCCAGTTGTCATTCTTCTTTAGTGAGCTCAACTTCTCATTTATTGGTTCCTGCCATTTGTGGTCAGCCAAAACTTCGTGCAAACTGTTAGGAATAGATACAATAGATAATTGATGGGTAAATGACTTGTTTGATTCCGACAGGTGGTCAGTAGATACATAATTGCTCATACGATATTTCACAGTATTTTTGGGATCAGGCTCATATGTGGGTTTAAGTATACCTTGATTATGACGTGGAGGAAGATGTTGTGGTAGCGGGATATCCAGGCTTGAAGACGATTGGTTATCATTAGCACAGCTTGTTGGCAGCTCTGATGATTCTTCAATTTGCAGTGTGTCCTCAGATCCGCGACTCCTCAGACACCGGGCTCCTCTGGTTCGATTTCATTAGGTGTGGCATCACCATTAGTCTCATTCGATATATCAACAAGATCTATAGTGGCTGTGTCGGGGACTTCAGTGTAGTCCAAAGCCTGAACTTCTTGCCTCCTCTCCCCCTGAAGTGAAGGCGCAGGTGGTGAATAATAAATATCACACTCACGGAAGGTCACATCTATAGTAACAATCGTCTTCGTAGAAGGCAGGTGATAACAACGGTACCCTTTCTGGTGTAAGGCATGCCCAACAAACACGCACTTCAGAGCACGAGGTTCTAATTTGCTTTGTTGATGGGGATGAAGATGAACAAAAGCAACGCATCCTAAACACGAGGAGGCAAATTGGAACTAGGCTGTGCGGCAATAAAAGCCGATAGTGCATCATGTGGCGTCTGAAAATTCACCGTACTGGATGGTACATGGTTGATCAAGTAAGCTGCAGAGACAAGGGCCTTACCCCAGAAAGAGAGGGGTGCATGCGCCTCAATTAAGGTGGCATGAACCACATTGAGAAGGTGAAGATTCTTCCGCTCAGCCACACCATTTTGTTGGAGTTTATATGGGCAGGTTATCCGATGAGCAATCCCATGATGATCGAGAAACCGACGGAGATCAGAATTCACATACTCACGCCCATTATCACTATGCAGGACTTGGATCGGCGTTTTGTATTGAACAACAACCATTTTGTGAAAAGCCTGAAAGGCAGAATTCACTTCATTTTTCGATTTCATAAGAGACACCCATGTCATATCAGTACAATCATCAATAAAATTCACAAACCAATGCGCACCACCGAGGGTAGCAATTTTAGAGGGACCCCACACATTGGAATGTTCCACTATAAAAGGAACAGAACTTTTATTGAAACTTGGAGAAAGTGGGCCAGTTTATAAACATCACACTTGAATTGAGAAACATTACACTTGGAAAATAAATCAGGAAAGAGTTTCTGCAAGTATCTAAAAGAGGCATGGCCTAGTCGACGATGCCATAACCAAATATCTGAAACAGAACCAGTCTTGGGCTTCTCCCCATGCGGGCTTCCAACTGAAAGTGCATGCATCAACCGTTGATTACAATATGCTCGCAAGTCCAAGTAGTAGAGCTCATCTCGTTTAGTGTCATAACCAATCGTCTTCCGAGTCTGGATATCCTTAAACACACAGGAAAAAGGCCAGAAAATGACAACACAATTGAAAGCAGTAGTTATTTTGGAAATAGATAATAGGTTATAGTCAAGGGAAGGAACAACAAGGACTGTATCAAGATTAAGCGTGTTACTAAGAGAAATAGTGCCTTCCCCAATAACGGGAATGGAGCTACCATCTGCAGTAGTCATAATAGTTTGAGTGGAAGGATTTAAGGATGTAACCAGAGTAGAATCAAACGCCATTTGTGTTGTAGTACCCGAATCAATTAACCATGTAGTATTCATAGCAGAAACATAAGCCTTTAAAGCCTTACCCGTTTTACCTGCAATGGAAACGAGAGCGGTCGCTCTCTCAGCTCCAAGTTCTAGATCATCCTGCGCATCAGCAATGGAAGCTCGGTTCTTGTTGGAATGCGAGTTATGACCCTTGTCCCAACCTTCAGGCTACCCAATAAGTTCAAAGCACCTTTGTTTGGAATGACCAGTCTTTGCACAATGCTCACACTTGCCCAAATAGTGTGAGGAATGATCGCCACCAGACGAACCAGGACGAGTAGATCGGCCAGTTCGGCCCTGTGGAGTGCGGTTACGAGCCACCATTTCCTCGGTCTTGTCGCCCTCAGCTTTCATGACTTCTTTCTGATCAGACTCCCTACGAACATAGGCATAGGAGGCCTATAAGCCAAGTGGAGGATCCTTGCGGAGAATCTCACCCCAACCTTGTTGATATTCATTGTCTAGGCCCCCCAAGAATAGATAGACTCTCTGTCTTCCCTTGGATTCCAAGTAGATCTTGAGGTTTTTGTCACAAGACATGGTAATCTTGTTGTAGTGATCTAGCTCTTGGAAAATTTCAGTCAACTCTCCAAAGTAGATAGATATCAGCCTGCCATTTTGTCTGAGATGGGAGGCCTTCTAATTCAGCGTATATACCCTCACTTCATCATTCTCATCAAAGAAGGCGGTCTTCAATACATCCCAAATTTCCTTTGTAGTCGGTAAGCGGAGGTAGCGCTTCATGATTGCAGGCTTCATGGAAGAGAGGAGCCAACTCTTAACTCTCTTATCCTCAGAAAACCAGTCCTCATAGCTTGAATCATCTTCAGGTGGGGCTTTAACCGTACCCCGAAGATATCCCATCTTCCTTCGTGCGGCAATATGCATCTCTATGAGCGGAGCCGACAAATCATAGTTCCTCTCATCTAACACTAACAAAATATTAAAATTGGAACTCTTTGAGTGAATAACAACGCGGGGAGCATCGCCGATGTTCGCTTTCCTTTGATCACCCATGAGAACAAAAGAGATCAGTGCAGCACAGTGACAGAGATTTCAAGAGATAGATGCACCCAAATATAACTATATCCTTCAGCCAATTCTTCAATCGTGCATTAACTTTTGCTATTATTATTTCCTGCCTCTAATATGAAAGGTGTACAAAAGAATATCCAAGACTTTTTAAGCACCTGATGTGACACCTGACAGCTTCTTTAAGTTGGATGATATTCGTCCCTTGCAGCCTTGTTTTTTTAAAAGTTTTTTTGTTTTTTTTTACACAACAAAGCCATAGCCCCCCTGTGCTCTCTTGAAACTTTGAAAGTGATTGATGTGATAGCTTTTTAAAAAATTTTGAAGCACAGCTTTACAGGTGAGTTTTTTCAGTACAACAATCACTTTGATGTGACTGAAGAACACACCTCCTCGAGGTCCCTTCTCGTCTCTCCCACGAGTTCCCTGATTTTTCGTCGAAGCCCTGCTGTCGACACCACCTGTCTTCAGTGACTCCGCCTGAGCACGTCAGCAACTAGCACCTACTCGTCTTCAGCACCTCCGACAGCAAGCCTCGTGGCGCAACACCGTACGCCCTCCTGGCGCAACAGATCTTTTCCTTGTCAAGTAGCTTCAGCCGCCCTTCAGACCTACTGGTTCTCAAACAACAACCCACAAGCAGGCCAACGAACGACCGTTGGCGACGTTGCTCCACAGCTCCTCCCTGGCGAGGCTACTAGACAACAACAGTTGGCGATGCTACTCTACAGCTCCTCGCTGAGAACCAGATTGGAGCTCGGCGACAGCCCTCTCGGATGAACCAGTTTTGATACCAAGTTAACAAGAGTGGGAATCGAAGATGAACAGAGATGAGAACAAAGAGGTGAGCAGGCCTCAACCGGTGGCTATCTCTCTGTGTATTCAATCTCAAGTCTTTACAAAACCCTAAACAAACACATATATACCCTTTATATCTAATCGGATTCGAGTTAGACACACAACCCGATCCGTTAAGACTTCAGTCAACAGACCTCTGTCAACAATGACAATAATATAATCTTGCACACCCATGATTAACAAATAAACTAGCAAAGGGAACAAAAATCATTATGGCATTTTGTGGAACAGGTTTATTGCATAGCAGCTTCACCAAATTATTCAAGTCATTAAGAGTTTCTTTGAATACTTTGTTTATAAAAGATTTAAGCATTCAAACACATTCATATGGCGATATTAGCACATCTTTTTGCAGGGCTTCTACTCTCTGGTTGCTGGTTTTCACTTTAATTCTCTTCTCTTACAAATTCTGGTGAAATTCAAATAAACATTGAAGAAAATTGAAAGAGTAAATATTACAGACATCAGTAGCTTCATTGGACTATCCTTTAATTCAACAAACTCCAAAGTCCTATTTTCTTGTTCATCTTCTTTATTTCTTTCTGTCTCCGATCTCTCAGCACGATGCAACCCAACGCCAAAGCTTTGTAACAGATTGTCAGAATCTGGTCACTGAGAAGCTGGCGAACTTATCTTCAAGATCTTATTGATGATGATGAAGATCATGCTCTGGTTTATCCAAACACAGGTGCCAAGGAAGACATGATTGTGGCTAGAACGAAAGGTAACCTTAACGTTGTTGGCCGGTGAGGAAGAAACAACGGAATTGGCCATAAGGGTGGCTTGGCGGGAACGACATCCACAAGGGAGCCCGGCATCTTGGTTTTGACGGCAACGGCGTCCACAAGGGAGGTGAAAGTTTGATCAACGCGAGTGACAATGGCCTCCACAAGGGAGCCAAGAGTTTCATCAACGGCAAGTGGAGATGGCCTCCACACGGGAGCCATAAGCTCCATCAATGGCGAGTAACAATGGCCTCCACAAGAGAGCCAAGAGTTTCAACAACGGCGAGTGGCGATGGCCTCCACAAGGGAGCCATAAGCTTCATCAATGGGGAGTGACAATGGCCTCCACAAGGGAGCCAAGAGTTTCATCAACGGCGAGTGCCGATGGCCTCCACAAGGAAGCCAAGAGCTTGGTTAATGGTGGGAGGTAGTGGCCTCCACAAGGGAGCTGGAGTTGATCGACGGCAGGTGGCAAGGGCCTCTTTGGCGTTTTGAGTTACATGAAAGGAGATAAAGAGAATACCTTCTCTTTCCACCTCTTTTTCTCCTCTTTTTTTTTCTCTCTGAAAAATTTTTCTCCTTGTTTTCTTTTTCTTCTAGGGTTGGTACCCTTTTTATGCTAAAAAAAAAACCTTATCTTTATTTTTTGTTTTGAATTTAATCTCAATCATGATAAGATTAAAAGTGTTTAAAGTACTTTTTAATCTTATCTTATTTGAAATCATTATTAGTAGTATATATATTGAAAATTTTGACTGTATGTCTTAATCACAAAAAATTGATAAAATCAGATCAACTTTTAATTTAAATTTTAATTTTAATTTTTTAATTTTTTTTAATAATCTGATTTTTTTTTTCTTTTAAGGTTTATCATATATTCTATACCTCGGGATTTGTTACTATGGATTATCTTGAGTTTGTTTCCTTGGATAATCTTAGATTACCCTCGGGATTTGTGCCCATGGAATACCTTGGGTTTATCTCGGGATTCATAACTTCAAGCAATTTTGAGATATATAGGATTAGATATGCTTGTCTATTTATAAAAAATCCTAATTAAATTAGGATTAGGATATTAAATTTATTAGAATTTCAAATTCTATTAGAAATATGTTATTATTTTTATGATATAAACAAATGCCCCCTTCATACTTCTCTCACGAATCCTCTTTTGTGACATTGAGTGAGAGAAGTAGGAAAACACAGATTTCCTTCTTCATTATGGCCGGTCATCTTCGTAATGAGCCTTTTTGGGATGTTGGTCAGGACCTCAATGAGCTTCCTTCAGGCCAAGCTTTTACTCGCCACAACCTTGTCTTTGGTCCTGGATCAGAGTCTGCAATCAGATATGAAACAGAGGAGCGTTCAGAGTGGGTAAAGAAATCTTCGGTCTATGTAGCTACTGCCCGGTTAACCTTGCATCGTTGTCGTGGAGATGGCAATATTCATGCGATATATCTGAAGCCTGATGCTATACAACAGCAAGTGTACGTGTCCTAACAAGTAATAGAGTGGACTTGAAAGTCGGGTTATCGATCCTCAGGAAAATGGAAGTACTAGTACCCACTATTCGTCTACTAACAAGTCTACCCAAAGGTGGTTAATTATAAAAACATTCCCAATTTGGCATAAATTGATTTATTGTTATCTTCCAAACCTGGGCATCCTTTGGAAGTACTATGAGCCGATGGTTTCATGCTTACCCCCTTTTCTTGCACTTTCTTCCAGCATATTTTAGGTGAAACGAATTTTTGCTTCTTTTTCTTGACTTTCACCGTTTCTACCCTTGATGGAGTGAAATTCACTTGCATTTCCTCCGAGTGACCATCTTATTCTCCCAAATAGGTGTATAGGGGATCCACCATTAACAAATCTTCTATACACTCAGAAGTGATTTCATCCACCTCGTCAATGCAATACGAGGTGTCATCTTGGGCCATTGAGTGCAGCATTGCGTCGGGCAATTGAAATACGACCACTTGATCTCCCACCCTCAAAGCAAGCTTACCATGTGCATGATATTCCAGAGCTTGAGCGGTGGCGAGGAAAGGTCGCCCAAGAATGATAGGCACGTCAACCTCATCATCAACAACTAAAAGCAAAAAATCTGTCAAGAAAACAAATTGGTTGATCTGAACAAGCACATCTTTAGCTATTCCTTTCGGCCTTCTCACAGATCGGTTGACCAACTGTAGTGTCATCCCCGTAGTCTTAGGCTCTTCGAGGCCGAGCTTTATGTATAATTTACAGGGCATCACATTGATACTTTCCCCAGAATCCGCCAATGCCTTCTTTTTGACCCTTTCTCCAAGGACGCACGGGACCACAAAGCTACCCGGATCCTTCAACTTCTTTGGTATAGCTTGTTGGATAATGGCCGAGCATTGGGCATTGAGTGTTACCGCACCTACATCTTCCAATTTCTTCTTAATAAAGAGGAGATCCTTCATGAATTTTGCTTATTTCGGCAATTGGGCTAAAACCTCTAACGACGGCATATTGATGTGTGGTTGCTTTAACATACCATTGAACTTCATCAATTGGGCATCCTCCTTGTCTTTATTCAACCTCGTCGGGTAAGGGACTTGAGGCTGGTATGGAGGTACGGGTGATGTCTCCAAGGGCTTCTTCTTTCCCTTCCTCACTTCTTCGGAGTTAACAATAGGTTCGGAATCCTCGATCTCCATGGGAGTGTTTACTTGAGGCTTTGGAACCGGGAGTTCCACCTCCTTTCCACTTCTCAAAGTGATGGCCTTACATTGCTCTCCCCAATGGTTCTCCTCCGTGTAGCCCGGAAAACTACCTTGGGGTCTCTCGGCTAAAGATTTTGCCATTTGCCCAATTTGATTCTCCAAGTTGTGGACTATGGCTTGTAGATTCCGAATTGAAGTGTCATTGTTTTGCATATAATTCAAATTAAACTTCTTCTCTTGAGGCTCTGGAGGGTGTTGGAAACCTGGAGAATATTGTCCTGCTTGTGGATTTCCACAAGACAAATCCGGATGGGTCCATTTAGGAGCATATGGTCGATATTGACCATCCAGTTGCCTTGGAGCATTCCCCATATATTGTACTTGCTTCATGGGAATCATCTCAGTGCTTGTTATGATACAATTTGATGCTTCATGCCCTCCCCCACAAGTATTGCAATACATCACCGTGGCCGACCTGGAGCTATTACCAATTGTCAATAGCTCAATTTTCCTTGTCAACATATCCAACTTTTCACCTAGAATTAGATCAGAAATTACGGCTTCATCCTCGGACCCAACCTTTTTAACTTGCTTATCTCTTGTAGACTAATGGGCTTCGTTACTAGCCATGTCTTCAAGAATTTGTTCGGCATCCTCCTGGTATTTGTTCCCCAATGACCCGTCGGCGACGGCATCCAACAATAGTCTAGTCGAATTATCCAACCCATTGTAGAATATTCTCACCATGGCACAGGGTTCTAAACCATGTTGTGGACAACGCCAAAGCAAATCTTTGTATCTCTCATAGGCTTCAAAAAATGTTTCAGCGGGGCCTTGTTTAAAGGCGGAGATATCCAACCTTAGCTTTGTGGCCTTGCTTGGTGGAAAGTAGTGGCCCAAGAATTTGTCTAGCATCTCGGGCCAAGTACGGATGGAACTGGCGAGTAATGAAGTAAGCCATCTATATGCACCTTCCCGCAAACTGAATGGATAAAGTCTCAACCGAATTGCATCATCAGAAGCCAGCCCCATTAATCTTGAACATGTTACAAATCTGGATAAACTTTGCTAGATGTGCATGAGGATCTTCATCGGGTCTCCCATCAAATTGAGTTGTATTCTGAATCATGCTCAATGTGCTTGGCTTGATCTCAAAATTGTTCATGTTGACATTGGAAGGGTGAACACTGAATTCCATCCTAGTGTAATGAGACCTCTCATATTCGGACAATGTTTGCCTTCTCTCAGCCATAATTTGTACTTCCCTTGCTTCACCAATGACTTCAGTAGGACTGAAATTTTCCAACTTCAAAGAGGATCCCGGGAGTGTTCCTTCAATCTCTCTCAATCTTCGGTACAAGGTTCTCTTAATCTCACTATCAACTTCAAGCAATCCTTTCAAGTTCTTGCGGGTCATGCAATTTATACCTCACAAGATATCAAGAAAGTGAATATTAGTATCCAAAATTTTAATAAAATGAAAAACAAAACAAAGAAATAAAGTAAAGAAATAAAAATAACTAAAGTAGTAAATTCCAAGCTTTCCTAGAAATCCAATTCTCCCCGGCAACGGCCCCAAAAACATGATGCTATACAACGGCAAGTGTACGGGTCGTAACAAGTAATAGAGTGGACTTGAAAGTCGAGTTATCGATCCTCAGGGAGATAGAAGTACTAGTACCCACTATTCATCTACTATCTAGTCCATCCAAAGGTGGTTGATTATACTAATTCTAAACTAATCAATTGAAAACACAAACAAGGTAATCGAGTTGCTCTTAAGTTTCAACAATTATAAAAGGGGGATGGTAGGACAATTGAATCCCCCTTGGACTTTTAAAAGATAAATGATACTCTCTATCTCGATATTTGGTTGATCCTTGGCCAAGGGTTCCTATGGTGCTTTCACTCCTTCTCTTGAGGCGAGTTACTAATCCTAGTGCCCTTAACGATGATGTTCTAGGGAACCTAATTCTTGGAGGGATTATGGGAATAATACATCTAAAGGACTCGCTCTCCTTAGTACCTGGGTTCCCGGTATACTCACAATCCCCTCTATTGGAGATGGTCTATACACGGGGAGGCGTTCGTTTCTTCCCCCATATGGACTATAAAAATCCCTCCGGGCTCTCGCAACGTAGAGGGATTAACTTACATTAAAACATCCAATAGACTCAATGAGATTCAATAAAACAATCATAGATAGAGAGATAACATTAATTAAAACATGTGCAAGGGTTGATCAATCATTCAAGCATCTACAAGATTAGCCCTTCATGAAAGGGTGGCAAAAATCCAAAGCAAAGATGAAAGCAAACAAGGAAATCATGAGAAATACACTAATGAATGCAGCGTTGATGACTTCCTTGATCCTCTTCCAATGGTTTCCCCTCTTCTTGCTCCAATAATTTCAAGATGAAAATCTCCAAGTTTTCCCCAAGATTAGACTCTTTCCCCAAGCTGCTTCCTCCTCCCCTAAACCCTCATTGGTCGGCTTTTATACCTCTTGGGTTTTAGGGGTTAAATTTACCAATTAGCCCCATTCTAAAACTGCAGATTCGTTGAGATTTACGACGTATGATCCTGTATATGGGCCAACCACCTCCATACCACCTATCATACAGGTTGTATATTAGCCCGTATACGGGCCAGCCACCTACATACAACCTATCATACGGGCCGTATACTGGCCCATATTCCCTTCAGATACCAGTATACGGTCGTATGTCAGCCCGTATAAATGCCCATATGGGCCCTTCGGGGTGCTCTGAGGTCCCAGTATCTATCTAAATGCTTTCATTCTTCCGCGGTCCTGGTATTCTGCCCTGTTTATCAGAATGAATACATTTTAAGTATCGATGGGCAAAAAGTCTTCAAAATTACATACCAAGCATAAAAAAATATGATATAAATTTATTCTCAAATGAACACTTATCAAAGCTTGAAGGGGATATTAAGGATTTGACAATCTTCCAACCTCTTGGTCATAAGATTATTAACCACCATCCAGGGTGGAAAGGCATGAATCCTATTGGATATGAGCCGATCAACCTTCCGTCTTATGCTGATTGGGTCAAATACATAGTTGGTAATTAATCGAGGGAATTGTCTCATGCGGAGCTTATTAGCGGCATCATAACTTCAGTCTGGCATTATGATTTGGACCCCAACTTTTACAAGGCATTGGTGGAGCTATGGTGTCCAGACACCAACACTTTTTATTTACTATATGGGAAGTCGAGATTTCACTATGGGACATTAAGAGACTAGGAGGGCTTCCCATCAATTGTGACATGTATGATGAAGTGATCCCTTGCAATGCCATACTTTGCCAAAGACGTACCTCTAAATTCTCTCTCCTAAAAAGCTTGTTTGACATTTTTCAATGGTTGGTGAGGCAGAAGTCCTCTTCATGCCACAAAGATGTATCCTTTGAAGATAGGATATAATTTTTTAGAAAGTCGAGGAGAACAGGGTTTGACTCCCAGCACAACTCCAGATCTGATTGTCCTCCAAAACCCTTTCCTGCTACTTATTTGGCCGTCTTTGTGGCCCTCTGGATCTGCTACTTTATTATGCCAAATGGGCGTAGCGTAATCAGACCCAGAGTTTTTGTAATAGCGTCTGATATTGTTCTCAAAAGGAAGATTGCCTTTGCCCCTGTAGTTCTGGCGCGTATATACATAGGACTAAATACCATTGTCAAATATCAGAACGGTCCCAGATTTTCCACGACAGTCTTTCCTTCACACTTTACGTTGAGAGCTTGTGCCTTGGATTTCTCTGGTTCGTGGGACAAACGCCTGAGCTTGGCCGAGTTTGCTTACAACAACAACTTTCAGGCAAGTATTCAGATGGCTGCATACGAGGCACTTTATGGGAGAAAGTGTTGAACACCTATATGTTGGGGAGATGTGGAAGAGAGGAAGCGGGAGGACCCAGACTTCGTTCGATAGACGGAGGAGCAGGTACGGATGATTAGGGAAAGACTGAAGGTTGCTAAGAGCCGTTAAAAGAGTTATGCAGGTCTAAAGCGTTCTGAGCTTGAGTTCCAGGTCGGTGACGCAGTATTCTTGAAAGTGTCACCTATGAAGGGAGTTATTAGATTTGGAATTCATGGAAAGCTTGTTGGACCCTTCGAGATCCTAGAGCGGATAGGAGTTTTGGTTTACAGACTGGCTTTACCTCCGAACATGGTGCAAGTTCACGATGTATTCCACATCTCTATGTTGAAGAAATGTGTTTGAGATCCGTCTCAAATGATACCCTAGATTCCAGTGGAGGTCCAAGAGGATATGTCTTATGAGGAACGCGCAGTAGAAATCTTAGACCGCAAGGAAAAGCAGCTTAGGAACCGGGCTATCCCGTTTGTCAAAGTGAAGTAGAACAATCACTCGGACAAAAAGGCAACATGGGAACGTGAGGAAGACATGAAGAAGCGTTACCCGGATTTATTTACCACTGGATGAGACCTAAGGATGTGAATTTTAAATTTCGGGGACTAAATTTTTGTAAGGGGGGAGGATTGTGAAACCCGAGATTTGTTAAGAATAAATGGATTTCAATATTTTAGTGGTTGAATTAATTTCCCCAAAATATTTGAAAGGAAGGAAACCCTACTTGGCCTTAGATATTAAAATCAAGGGTGTTTTGGTAAATTTGAAGCGAACAAGTAAATAAACACTAGTTTATTTAGTTAAGTGAATTAGTCAAAACATGGGAATTAATTCCTTGGAATTGATTTTCCAGGGTACTTTAATCATAAAACAAAATTGAGAAACCTTGAAATAAATAAATATTAGTAATGCCCAAGTTTGGGAAATTCTTGGAGATGACTACAAAGGGAATATAGAATTAAATCAATAATTATTTAGTAATTGATTGATTTAATTAATGGTGAATTCTAAGATTAGAATTCATGGAATGAGAAAAGAGAAGAATAAGAAAAATTCTTAAATTTAGAACAATTTATGAAAATTTGATGAAGATTGATTTAATCCATTTGGGAATTTTCTAAGTTGGAAACTATTTAGGTTTAATTAAAATGGAAGGAGGAATTTATTTAAATTTAAAATTTAAATAAATGGGGCTGTCAGGGTTCTCGGTGTGATTTTATAAAAGATAAGACCTGAAATGAATTGTGTCTCTCTCTGAGAAGAGGACATGCATGTAAAGATGAAAAAGTCAAGGGGGTGAATTACAAAATTCCATGACAAAAATCGTTTAGGTTGAAATAATAAGAATGAACGATCGAGATCGAAGGATCTCGGAATCGTAATGGATCTCGAGGCACCATCCAGTTGTCCGATCGCCCAATGAACTAAGCATGCGGACGCCCCACCGTGAGGGCAAATCATGACCACTCATCCAAGAAATTGTTTTGAGTTCTAAGCAAGAGAGGAGATCCCTGCCATCCAACGCCGCGAGATCTCGACCTCCTATCTGATCAAGAACTTGATCCGAGGCATGATGGCGATCGTCACCGTTGGAGTGATCTAAAGACCAATCTCGAGGCGATGGCCTTCTTCTCCATTGCTGCTGAGAGCGCCGCCGCGAGAGGAAAAGCCTAGTTTTCACCGTTTATGGAAGAAACCTGTTTAGGAAGGTAGGGGAATGATTTTTCTTGGCAGATCGCAATCAAGGATCGCGATCGCCCATACAGGCACCTTCGGCCCTCTATAAAAACCGGAAGGAGGAGCCCGAGAAAGAGCACAACTCCTCCTCTTCTCCTCCTTCTACCTTCTTCTTCTTCTCGATTGGCCACTGTCAGTCGGGTGAGAGACATCTTGAAGAGCGGAGCCAACGACTTGTAGAGATCGCGAGGAAGACGCCGGTAGTCCACGTGGTGGAACGCGACGCCGTTGAAGAGGTTCAAACCCACTGCTTCTCAACTCGCCGGAGCTGTCGCGAGGGTACCAGACCCGTAGGTAAGTCACGTTCTTCCTCTCAGTCCCTTCTTATGATCGTGCATGCATACTAGGATGGTGGAACGACAAGGAAGGGAGGGTTACGGCCGGGAGTCAAGCGAGATCGTCGGGACGCGATTGCCGGGCCTGTAGAAGTTTTCCAGGCGGCGATGAGAACCTCGGCCGGCAGAGGTTGTCGGAGATGGGTGGTCTTGCCATCAGAACTGCGGGCGCATGCAGCGAGCGACGAAAAGCCCATCTCCACTTCGGTCTGATGTTGGCGCGAGGAGGAAGAAGAAGATGAATTATGTTTTAAAAGTTAGTTAAAGTAGTTAATTAAATGATTAAGTAATAATCGTTGAGTTTAAACAAATGGTCAGACTTAGACCATTAACAGTAAGTTGGATTGGACCAACTACAAAAAAAAAATATAATAAATAAATAAATAAATAAATAAAGTTATACTTAATTAAATTAAGAGATGGATGAAGAGTGATCATGTTAGGGTAATCAAATAATGTATGATGAATTGATGGACCAAGTTAGATTAATTAGTCAATTTAGGGTGGAGCCAACTTAGTGGACTAGACAATCTAGACTAAATCAATTAATAAGGGTTTGGGTCCATTCTAATTTCAAACTAGTTAGACAAATTAGTTTGGGTCTGAGTCTAAATTCAAATCAAGTTGGTTTGGTCAAATGAAGTTAGTAAAGATTTGGGCTTGGTAAAAATAAAATAAAAGAAAGGATGCATGAGGGGAGGGTTGAACCTGAGACCTCTCAGGTGGGCTTGGTAGGCTTTAACCACCAGGCCTTATTGTTGCTTTTGATAGAAGAGGAAAAGCATCTTAATTTAAACTGGTTCAACCAAGTAAAGAAATAAGTCTAAAATAGGAAGGAGGAGAGTATTGAGCCCAAGACCTCTCCAAAGGGTATTTTAGTCCTTAACCACCAGGCCACCATTTTCTAATTGGTTAAAGCCATTTTTGGTCCCTGAAAATAGGGCCAATGTTCATTTCCATCACAAAAATTTAAATTTATTCAATATGGTCCACATCAGCATATATTACCACTTATCACTCCACATCAGCAAAATAACGACCTAAACATAATAATTAAAAAATTATATACATTTCATTGGTATTCCACATGACCGCCACTTCAACAATAGGGACCAAAAATGCCAAACTACGGAATATATAGGGACCCAAAAATGTCAAAATATGCAATACATAGGGACCATATTGAACAAATTTTGAATTTTGGGATGAAAATGAACATTGGTCCCGTTTTCAAGGACCAAAAATGGCTTTAACCATTTTCTAATTACGAAAATAAATAAAATTTGGCCATTTAAAGTAAAATGATATAGGAATACAAGGGAAGACCCACAATTTGGACTTGTGCCCAAATGGGGGTGAGCATGCATAGTAGATGCGTTACTTATAAACATATACATTTATTGAGAATAGACTTGTCCTTACCAGATATCGACGTGGATGCGACTGGAGATTCCGTGGGAAACCAGACTTTGCGATTTTAGGTAACTATAGTGCCTCGTACCCACTCTTCGGAGTTTCTATGACTTGTCTTTATCATGACATTACTGTTTTGAGTTCATTCATGCTTCCTTGATTGGCTGATATCCTTGTTAAGCATGATTGATTGTTTTCGGGATGTTAGCATCCTTGCTTGTTGATTGTTCTTCCGCCCGGATTCAGTGAAGCGTGGGGGCTCTCTTTGGGGAATGATCAGGGATGGAACACCCTGACGTTTCGGCTTGCCATGCAAGCGGGACGATACTTTGGTTGTTATGCCTGTCAGTGGGGGTGATTCACTGGCCGTGTCGACACATACAAGAGGTGGTGCTACCGATATACGATTTGAGGATCGTACGACCGGAGGGTCAAGTTTTTCAGCAAGTTTGCTTATGATGTTGGCCGGGGGAGATGTTTGCTGAGCTTCCTTTGGAACTCTTATTGGAGCTCGTAGGCTTCTATAGCTAAGGGTCGTACCTTACTTGTTTTTATGGTAGACTCTTAGGGATTATTTGAGGATGTGGCCCCAAGTTTTGATTTGATTATCATTATTACTTAACATAATGATTTTTCTTGAACCCCCGCACGGGTACTTACAGGGCTTTCCATCGAAAGATCACGCACTTGTTTCTTCCTATTTTTAGATCCTGAGGAGTAGGAGTCTAGCAAACAGGAGTCGATCGAGGGTCAGGTTGATAGCAGAGGTTCGAGGATCTCTTTTACCTTTATTTATTTGAGTGTGAGACTTTTTTATTTGTAGGTCCCTTATAGGGCCTGGCTTATCTAGGGCATCTGGACCCACTTATTTGATTTTGTTTCCACTGTGACCTTTTTAATTAAGTTATTTATCTTGGTTATATGTTATCTGTTGTTACTTACTAAGGCCTTGTAACCAAGCGAGATACGTCTTACTTAGCTATGACCGGTCTGCTAACATGCTCGGGGTCCCGGAATTCGAGTCGGGGCGCGACAGATTAAGGTGGTATCCGAGCCAGGTTTACAGATAATGGACACCCTAGTTGCCCAAGTGACTTAGATAACGGACTGTTGGATTGGGTAGTTTACTTGCGAATTAATGGACTGACATTTTTGCTTTATTGCAGATGTCAAGAGTCATGTATCGCGGACGTAGATATTTTGAGAGGTAGTTGTCTTCTGAGGTGGTGGAGTCGGTTCGTGAGAACACTCCACCGCCGCAAGCTGAGGGCTTTGGTAGTGCCTTAGCTGAGTTGAGGATGGCTATTGATGTCGCCAACCAGCGTCTTGTGAGGATACAGGCTGTGGTGGAGGTTCTGGCTCAGCATCAGATGAGGGAGAGCTAGATGGTTCACTGGTGTGTGAGCAACACCCGGGATTGTCAAAGGAGCCTTGTGGCCCCATATAGGGTCAAGAGGGGATGCCCAGCAGCTGTGGACCATCCCGGACCAAGCCGTAGGCCTTCTAGTATGAACGGGTTTCTGCCACCGAATGATGATGAGCCATATGTCACCTACACTCTGTTGACTCTAGACGATGGACCTTACGTTAGCTATACCCGACTGTCTCCTGATAGGGAGGATTAAGTCTAGATTGATTTGCTGTTAGGGAATAAATTTTGTAGTCTTACAAACTATTTGAGTTGTATGAACTACTAGTATTTTTATTGCATTATGAAATAAATGAGATTTTGTTGAACATTAATGCTTGTCTCGGTATTGTTTTAAGCTAACTCTACTAGTTGTCTGATACAGAGGGATGAGTGGCAGAGGTGGCAGTGGACGGCCTCGTGGGCGGCCTCGCCGCATAGCAGTTCCCTAGCCTCCGGTAGAGGAGGTACCCCCACCACCAGTGGAGGAGGAGGTTCCTCTACCGCAAGTTGAGATGGAGGTCGAACAGGAGCTTCCTGCTCAGTTTGCGAATGCAAGGCCACAAGCTGCTGGCCCGGATCCAAGGAGGGAGGTGCCCCCTATCTCCATGTGAACCTTATGAGGGAGATGATGGATTACATTCACGAACAGAGACAACAACTTCAGATGCCACCACCCCCTCCACCTTCCACAGTTGCCACCGGTGGAGTTTTATTGGGAGAGATATGGAGACCATCTCCTCGTCCGTTTGATGGTACTGCTGATCCAAAGGCGGCCGAGTTATGGATTAGAGAGCTGGAAAGGACTTTTGAAATGTACTAGACAGAGGATGCTGAGAGGGTGAGAACAGCCGCGTACCTGATGCAGGGTTGTGCTAAGGATTGGTATCTCGGGGAGATACGCTTGAGGAAGGTTGTGCCTTTATATTCCTGGGACGAATTTAAGAAAGCATTCTTCACAAAGTACTTCTCCAGAGGCAGGCTCCTTCTTATGGCACAAGAATTTAATGCTCCGGTACAAGGAGGTCTGACTGTTGAGTAATATGAAATAGCATTTGAAAGACTTGCTCGATTCCTTCCAGATATGGTCCCTACTGAAGAGTGAAGGTCAAGAAGTTTGAGATGGGTCTGAGGTCTTTCTTGAAGAAGATTGTATCCAGTCATTAGAGTGATGCTCAGGGGCCGACAAAGAAAGATAAACAGGAAAAAGTTGAGAACAGTGAACATGGACAGACATCTGGAAAGAGCTCAGAAAGCAGAAGTCAAAGCACAGGTCCCAACCTTACAGTAGGCCACCAAGGAAATCAGCCTCATCTGGAGGCAAAGAAGCTTCTGCCTGGGGATCACAGACAGTACGATGCTATGAGTGCCCGAGGCTTACTGGAGGATGTTTTGTTTGCTATAGTCTGGATCACAAGAAGGCGCAGTGCCCACAGTGCCAGGGTAGACAGAGCCACAGCAATCTTATGGAGCCACCAAGCAGTCTGCAGCGTCAATGTCGAAGTTGTATGGGGGAGACGAGAAAAGGAAGGCAGCAGTGATTGGTCAGCCTTCCACATCTGGACAGCAGTCAACCCATCAGAGGCCCATGACACACGGGCGTGTTTATCACCTGACCACAGAGGAGGCGCAGGCTTCAACAGACGTCGTTGCAGGTACGATTGTTGTTTGTTCATTTTATGCCTGTACATTATTTGATCATGGTGCCACGCATTCTTTTGTTTCTTTATCGTTTGTTCGGAGACATGCACTTCCAGTAGTAGATTTATCCTATGAGGTGAGTGTAGATACCTTAGTAGGAGCTGCCAGGTTGGAGAACAAGATAGTCCCGGCATGCCCAGTGTTGATCGAGGGTCGGGAGTTACCGGTCGATCTGCACGTTATGGACCCAAGGGATTACGATGTAATCCTTAGGATGGATTGACTCTCTTCAGTTTATGCCATGGTGGATTGCCGCGAGAAGAGAGTGCATTTCAGGATGTCAGGTGACGTGGAGTTCACCTTTCGTGGCAGCCAGCCATGTTTTCTAGTTCGGGAGTTCACCTTTCCAGTCTTCACTTCTCTTAGCGGAATAGCTTCTACCAACCTGGAGAAGTATTCTTTTGCAGCCAGTATGAATCGATACCCCAAAGATGATGGAGGTTCAATGGGACCGACTACATCTGATCCCCATATCTTAAAGGGCCATGAAGAGACTATTGGGTGTAATGGATTTGGATATTGATGAATAAAGTCACCATGTATCTACCATGGATGGCATTTTCTATCATAATCAATGCAATCTCTAACCATGGTTGGTCAATAATATCCCATGCGTTTAATCTTAAATCGCATCTTGGGTCCGGATTGGTGTGCACCACATATCCTGGAATGTACATCATGCATGACTTCTTGAGCTTCTTCATATGAAAGATATCGCAGGAGTAGTTGATCATACGACCTGCGGTATAATATATCATTTATGAGGGTGAATCTTAGGGCTCTTCACTTTATCTGAAGACCTTCTGACTTATCCTCTGTGAGTTGATTATAGTTCAGATATTCCATGAATGGTTGCCTCCAATCTTCCTCTAGCATTTCGAGGGTGAAGACTTTCACTTTACCCACAGCACTTTCCTCTTTGACATCGTAAAGGATCGTACTTATGGGCCTTCTATTTGTTATGGTGATATATATTTCTTCATAGTTGGGATTCGCTAGCTCCTTCGCTACTTTTGCCAAAGAATCAGCTTCTCCATTTTTTGATCTTAAAACCCTCCTCAACTGTACTTGGGGGTTTTTTCTCATCAAATATTTGACCTTCTTGTAATATTTAAGAAATTCAGGCTTATATATCTTATAGTCTCCTTCGACTTGCTTGATAATGAGTTGTGAGTCTCCAAATATGTGTATATATTGGATTCCCATTTTTATCGCCAATTCCAAACCAGCTATGAGAGCTTCATATTCTGCCTCATTGTTGTGCATGGTTCGGTAAGGGAGAGTGCATATCTGAGAATTCCCCCTTCCGGTATGACGAACACAAGTCCTATCCCAGCATGAATTGTGGAATCGTGGACATGAGTGACGTCTTTATAGATGACGCTCCATCAAAGTATAGTCAGCACCTTGCTTCTTCCATTATCAATGTTTTTTCATCAGGGAGATCATAATTAAGTGGTGAATCATCAGGGAGAGGATGTGCTACTAGGAAGTATGCTAACGCCTGCCCTTTGATTGCTTTCTTTGGAGTATATGTTATATCGAACTCCATCAAAATCAGTGTCCACTTTGCAAGTCTTCCCGTAAGAAATGGCCTTGTCATGAGATATTTTAGAGGATCAATCTTTGATATGAGGACTACTTTATGTGCTAATAAATAGTATCTTAACTTCTTGACTGCAAACACTAGAGCTAGACAGTGCTTTTCAATTGGTGTGTATTTACCCTCAGCTCCAATCAACATTCTGTTGAGGTAATATAAATGCATTTTCTTTGCCTTCTTCATTGTTCTGGGCTGGCATAGCTCCTAATGACCCTTCAAATACAGCAATATATAGAATCAAAGGCTTTCCATGGATTGGAGCTGCCAACACTAGTGGATTTAGCAAGTATTGTTTGATGTCTTCCAAAGCCTTCCGACATTCATAATCCCATTTGAAAGGCATATTTTTCTGGACCTATTTGGAGAAAGGCTTGCATTTTCCAGAGAGATTGGAGATGAATCTTCTGATATATGCTAAACGCCCTTGGAAAGACCACAGTTGTTTTAGTGTCTTATTAGGTGGCATTTCGAAGATTGCCTTTATCTTATAGTGATCTATCTCTATTCCCCGATGCCACACAATAAAGCCCAAAAACTTCCCGGATAGGACTTCGAAAGCACATTTCATGGGGTTCATTTTCAACTTATATTCTCTGAGACGTGTGAAAACTGTCCTTATATCAACAAGAGGCTTATCTTTAGAATTGTTTTGACCACAAGATCATCTACGTAGCATTCGACTACTTTGTGAATTAGATCATCAAATATTTTGGTCATAGCCCTTTGATATGTTGCCCCCGCATTTTTCAAACCAAACGGCATTACTCTATAACAGTATATACCAATAGGTGTTCAGAAAGCAGTATTCTTCTCATCATCTGGATGCATTTTTTATTTGGTTGTATCCAGAATATCTATCCATAAAGGAGAACATCTCGTACCCTGAGGTGTTCTCGATCATGATATCCATAACTGGTAGGGGTAAATCATCTTTAGGACATGCTTTGTTCAGATCCCTGAAATCCACACAAATCCTTATCTGTCTATTCTTCTTCTTCACAGGAACTATACTAGCTATCCAACTAGGGTATTTCTCTTCCCTGATGAAATTTGCTTCAATCAGCTTTTTTGTTTCTTCTATCACTCTCTCCTCCAGATCAAACTTCATTTTCCTTGCCGCCTGCTTGACTGGAGTAGCATCAGGATCAATGGCTAGTCTGTGAACAGCTACCTCATTATCCAACCCCGGCATTTCATTATAGTTAAAAGCAAAGCAATCGATATGCTCTTGTAAAAGGGCCTTGAATACTACTTTTTCTTCTTCTGGTAGTTGTGTGCTTAGAAAAGTCGGCCTCGGGTCCTCATCACTTCCAAAGTTGACTTCAACCAACTCACTAATGGTTGCTTGCCCCCCCGTCTTCTAGCTCAGGTGGTGCATTTTTCATCTTAATTTCTTCTTCTTCCTCCTAGGACGTTGTTATGTAACATGAATGCCTGGAAGGCTCGGAGTAGCTTATTCCTCTCCTGTCAATATGCGCTGGGTTCTATAATCTACGAAAGCTTTGATATAACTTCCTAAACCATTTAATTTTTCCCCCAAACCTCTCAACTATCGACTTGAGATTGTCAGGATAATAGCTGGGGAAGTTTATGAGTTGAACTTCTTCATCTTCTATTTCTTCAATATGTATGATATCATCATTTGAAATTTTCTTGCTTTTGGCCTTATAAAAGAGGATGCCTCTCTCCTTTTCATATCGAGCTGGGACATAGAGTGTCTTCAGATGCTCAACGGTGTTGATATTCAAATCTTCCTAAGATTTGTAGAGCCCATGCCTTGGTGTAGGTGATATTCAAATCTTCTAAAGATTTCTTGAGCAGGTCCTTCATCTTGACCGTTCCCTTGGTGTATATCTGTGTCACTTTCGTCTTCTGATGACTCAGTGCAACTACCAAAGTGAGGTAATATAGATTCTTTCCGTTAAAACATATGAGCAGACTTAAGTGTCTTCACCAGAGATTCTTCTTTTGGACTTGGCGACCTGCCCCCTTTGGATGCACTAAGGTTCGTAATGTATTTCGTGGACGTCGAAGGGTTGGATTTCATCATCAATCCTGAACTCTTCCCCATCAACCATATACTTCATACATTGATGAAGTGTTGAAAGGACGATTTGATTTTCATGGATCCATGGCCTTCCCAAGAAGTCTTTATATGAGGTATCGGTGTCGATCACATGGAACTTGACATCAGATGTCATCTTTCAAAATTTAATTGGGAGAGTAATGGACCACAATGCCTTTTGGCTATGCTGATTAAAACCTTGAATGACGATCTTTTCCGGAGATAAGTGGCATATTTCAAGAGCTAGTGCTCAGAGAGTATTGAGGGTCATTTGGTTCACAGAGGACCCTGGGTCAATCAAGACTTGGTTGATTTTTATCCCATCACAAGAACCCGTCGCATATAATTGTATGTTATGTCCGGTGGTTCCAAGCAGCAAATCTTCATCTGTGAAGGATACTGAAGGTGTATGAAATGCATACAGAGCCTCTTTCATGTTAACTTCGGCAAAGTAAGCCTAATACTCCTCAGGATTTTGTAGGGCATGTACCAGAGATCCTCTGACTTCTGTTGACATCATCAGTGCATCATACATACTGAGGAGAGATGGAACTTTCTTTAAGTGTGCTAATATATTATAATTTGGCTTCTTTGATGGCTTCTTTGGTGAGATATTTCCTTCTTCAATCATCCTCCCCTTGTTCTTGTCATTGAAGCTGGAAGCTTGTCTTGGTTGAAAAACTTTCCCAGTTCTGAGCTGCATCTGATGCACATGGTATGGTACCTCATCTTCTTCATCTGGCAAATTCAACTCATCCTTCGAATCTTCAAGAGAGGCTATAGCGCGACATTCACATTTTTCCTCAAAATAGTTATCCGTGAGTTTAAAATTCTTCATGGAAATCTGTCTTTGTAACCATTTTTGGAAATTTTGGCATCCTCTATGGTTACAAGGCGGTGATATGGACAGTAATTTGGGTGACTGTCAAGATACATCAGGCATGGCCTTTTGGGTCTAGGCAATTCCAACCCCTTTTCTACAGCTTGATCAAAAAGCTCCTTTCTCTTGTCTTTCTTGATCTTAATAGCTTGAGAGATGGATTTTTCCATAGCATTTGTTGCTTTTGTAAGGGGTGTAGATTTCATGACTTCTAAAACAAAATTTTGACCTGATGATTCTGGAGGGTATGTCCTAGACTCGTCCGACTCAGCATCTTCAATATGTAATTGCAGCAGCCTGTTAGTTGACTCCTCCGTCACCCTTTGAATAAAAGCAGGGATTTCTTCAGCAGGCATAACCTTCTTCAAGACCTTATATTTTGGTGTTTTCGGGGTGTAGTATGGTTCCTTCGGCTTTGCTTATTGGTAGGCCTCCAAGAGCTTGGCATTCGCCTTCTTCACACTCTCCCTAAATGTTATCTTCTTTCTATGCTTCTTAATGATATAGGGCCGTCATGGTGATCATACGACTCTTCTGGCTCAGAGAAGCTATCATCATCATCATCATTTGGGTTATACAAAGGGTATTCTCCTCAAGAAATAACCCTACAATTTTCCACTTATATACTTTCTTCATCTTCATCAACTTCTTCAACTAATTCCTCGAGCAATTCTTCGACTTCTTCAGGAAAATAATCATTGAGAGTAATCAGAACCCTTTCCTTCTGCTCATATTCATCGAGGGACTCGATGTACTCTTAAATGATGGATTTCCAGGGCTTCGATTGTTCGAGCATCTTTTTCTTCTTTTTGTTTATCTTCTTTGTTTGTTTTATTGGTAGCACTTTAGGGGGTTCTTGGGAGTATCTCCAAGTGATTTCTGGAAGTTCAACCAATTTCTTCAACATCTTCTTTTATTTTTTGGATATGAATACTTCCAACAATACTTCGGGAACAGCAGGAGGCCTATTATCTTTTGTTGACGGGAGTATTACTTTATTGCCCACTACTGTGACTTCTCCTTGGGATGATCTCTCTAAGTTTAGGGTAGTCACATAGCGGGTGTGCTCAGCTGGTTGCTCCTACAAAACATTCTTTGAGAGTGTAATCTTGCCCTCTTGATATTGTCGCTCAACCCAATCCTTGAAAACGTAACAGTCTTCGATTGTATGCCCCAACACTCTATGATATGGACAGTAGCTAGGATGATCCTTCTTGTTTTGCTTTTCTTGTCTGTTGCATTCAGGAAGCTGCAGACCTTTCTTTACGGCATCTTTAAAGATCTTCAATACCTTATCTCTTCTGAAAGAATATTTCTTATTCATCCTTTCTTTCAAAGACTGAAGAGGCTTTGATTCGTTGCCAGCAGCACCTAAGCTGGGCGGCTTGACTTGTTCCGACTTATGAGACTCCGCAATGCCTTTTCCTTTATCAATATTGAAGGTTGTAGCAGTATACTTGACACCTTCGTTTCGTTTAGGCTTTTCTCTATCAGTCCTTGAAGTTTAAAAATTGGATAACACCTTTGGGCTTGTCCTTTCCAATTTCTTAGCTTGTGAAATCAACTCTTGGAATGTGGTGATGCAGGATGTACTCATAAAGGGTGCCATCCAACTATCAATATTCCCGAGTTATAAACCCAACCATCTGTGGTTGGTCAAGAGGTTGTTCACACGTGATGCTCAGATTTCTCCATCTCATGATATAATCCACTACCTTTTCGTCTTTGTTTTGATGAGTGGCATCGACGTCAGCGATTGTGAACTTGTCATTCACACCCCCAAACCGTACCCAAAATGCATCTTTCAATTATTGTCATATTTCAATTGATTTGGGTTGCAAGCTTGCATACCATTCAAATGCTACCCTCGTGAGGCTCGCAGAGAATTGTCTAACGAGGTGTGAAGGTTTTGCACTTGTATCTCCACAGGCTGTCACAAACTGAGCTAAGTGTTGATCAGGGTTGCCAATCCCACTAAACTGCTTGAATTTGGTACATTATATCTTTTGGGGTAGGGTACCAGGTCATCATAGTTGGGATAAGGTTTATCTCCATCGACCCTTATCTCGCCTCCTATAGCTCGCTTCAATTCAGCAGCCACCATTCGTTGTATCTCTTCCTGAGTCATTGCAACTAACTGTTCTAAAATGGGAGCATATGAGGTTCCTCTTTGCTCTACTGGCCTAGGGATTTCCCTTGCCTGAGGAGTTGGACCTCTCGACCTCTGTACTCATTCAGGTTGGTTTGACATTAAGGAGTGCATTTGTTTTTTGCATTTGTGATATTGTGTTCATCAATGTTGTCACGTATTTTCTGTATTCAACCTCCCAATTTTCCATTTGTTGAAGTTTCTTCATAATATCGTCTTGATTTAGAGCAAAGGCAGGTTTGTCCTCGCTGTCTTCATTTGGAGGAACTTCTTCTATACCACCTTTTAATGAGGCATGTTGTTGAGGGTAAATCCCTGTCCTATGCCCCCTATGGGCTATATGACTTGACACTTCTTCTCCATTGCCACTTTGAGATTTGATCTCTCTTTTGTGTGATCTTCTGAGTGGTCCTTGTTGGTCTTGTTCATGTGCTGGATCTTCTTGAGCTTCAGTAATCATCCGAACAGTGTGAATTTCCATGTCCGTGTCAGACATCTCTTCGTCTTTCATTTCTTTTCTCCATTAGAACTTCGAGAGGGAGTTTGTAGCTTGATTTTGTGAAGAAGTAATTCAATCAAAAACTATCTTGCGTATATTTGATAATATTTGCGTTTTCTTTTCATAAAAATTTCTTGGAGTCATTTGGTCTGATTGCAATTTCTTTGTGTGCATAGGCTTTATAGAGACTTTTGTTGAAAGAATCTCTATGATGGGACTTCAGAGGTCTACCACCTTCATCTCCATTGGGCTGGGGGGGCAGTTCTTCAGTGGTTGGATTCTTTTTCACCAGCTTGAGTCGTTCAAATGAATTATCGAAGGAACCTATTTGGTCACTTTTGTCTTCCTGGAATGACACAAAGTTTAGCTTTTGTTTTGGAACGTTCACCCTCCTTAGCATGAGCCTTGAGAACACACTCTTCCTAGGTGCATCTCTATCAGTTTTAAAGATCTCACTTTTTCGCCCTTTTGCAATGACAGTGAAAGTGGGTTCATCATCTTTATTATTCATGGAAACTATCATTCTAGGGTGGAATAGCCTCTGGAAAACAGATATCCTCGATGGTTCCGTAGCAATAATATCTTCACCTGTTGTTGGGACAATTACGTTTGAGCTATGGCCTCTGGATGGAAGGCGTGGAACTGTCAAGTTCTCCTCTGATGGTGAAGATCTCGTTACGAACTACTCAGACTTAGAGATTGTGCCAAACCTAAGTTCGGCTCCAGCAGCTCCAGTGTTGAAAGTGCAGTTGGGCAGTTAAACTTCGGTCCCCTCCCCAAGGAAGATGTGAGCTTCGAGCTTACAGGTGCAGTTGAACTCTTGAATGCCATTTCTTATCTGCAATAAGAAAAATAACAAGGTTAATTTTCTTGCATAATTTATAAAAACAATGCCTCTACTTGTAGTTTTGCCTCAGAGATGGGAGGTGGAATATGTCCCCACCGGGCGTGCCAGAATTTGTGGGATCGAAAATACCCATCTGACATCGTGTTTTTGAAGAGACACCAGGTGACATATCGAATCACAAATATCATATTTGTTTAGTTATTGTGGGATCTTGCATTCCTAATAGAAGCAAGCCTCCATTATTAATTATCTCAGACAGAGTCTTGGGAACCTCCAATTAAGAGCAAAAAAGTACAAGTAAAGGCAATGAAATAAATAAATAAATAAATGATTTTATTTATTTGCAAAACCATAATTGTTTTATTACATATGAATATCATCATAGGATATTTATACATATTATTTATTTATTTAAATGACACCGCCTTCTGCCTCTGGAGTAGGCTTCGTGGCCGCCTTGAGATTTGCACCGCTTCATGATTTATGTTTTATAGACCGCCCTGAGATGAGTGTCTCATCGCCACCTTGACATGAGTGTCGCTTTGTTGCCGCCTTGAGATTTATATCATCTCAGTATTTATGTTTTGATTGACCATCTTGAGATGAATATTTCATCACCACTTCGGGAGTCGTATCACTTCATTAGTTGCCTCGAGATGAGTATTCTATCAGCACATCGAGATTTGCTACTTCAGGATTTGATTTTTATCGATTGTCTCAAGATGAAGTTTCCATTGCCACCTTGAGAGTCATGTCATTTTTCAGCCGCTTCGAGATACTTATTCACTCACCGCCTCGATGTTCATACATTTTTAGGATTTATATTTTATCAGTTGCCTCAAGGTGAGTGTTTCACTGCTGCCTCGTGATATATGTCGCCTTGAAATTTGTATTTCATTGATTCCCTCAAGATGGATGACTCATCGCCACCTTGAGATTCATATCATGTCAGAACTTCTCGTGACATATGCCACTTTGCTACGTTGGGCCAACACCTCAGTACTTCCATATGTATCGCTAATGAAATAAATCAGCGTATAGGACATTGATTATGGGATCAGTATATATCTTGTCTTATTGATTATGAAATATTGGCATCAACCATGAGTAGTATATAGGATCCATATATATTTTGAATTATACATATATTGACCATAGGACCATAATAAAACTTTTTTAGAATTAACTTAAGACCAAGGAGGTCATTTCATATGCCTTGGCTTCTTAGGCTTGACTTTTCAAGAATTTACGGTACTTCATTCTTATTTCCCAAAGTGATGTATAATAATCAAACAAATAACTCATCAACATGGCTACTAAGAAATGTCATTTTCAACTAAGAACTTCTCTACTTTTGCAGGAAATTGCTTGTCCTTAGGCATCTAAGTCATCATTTTTTTTTATGTGACATACATCTTTTTTTTTGTGGTGAAATCATGATCCTTCAGGTTGTCATATCTCTATTCAAAGAAGTCTTTTCTCATTAATATATCATACTTCAAAAAGGGCTTTTCTATCGTCCATTTTCTCAAATTCTGAATTTGTAATTATTTTATTTTATTTTGTTTTTCTTAATTTTTTTATTCGGCGCCTTTTATAGTTGTATCTCTCTCTCTCTCTCTCTCTCTCTCTCTCTCTCTCTCTCTCTCTCTATATATATATATATATATATATATATATATATATATATATATATATTATATAGTAATTTCTGCTCATTAGTTTTCAATTTTGTTGTAAGGCCAAATGAAGACTTGAAGGTAACCCAACAGGGATAGCAACATTTTCCAGAAGGGCAAAAAGGCAGCTGTGTTACCTCTTGGAAAATTCCCAAAATGCCCTTGCTATTGTTTACTAACATCTCTTTTTACATATTAATCCACTTCTCCATTAAGCGCCCTAAGTCTTTTCTTTTGTATCCAAGATTTGCAGGAATCTGAACCTGAACTTGAAACTTCAGCATTTATGTCATCCTTAGCTTAGTCGTGATTGAAGGAAGACCTTATTTATGCCATCCTTAGCTTAGTGCTATAAGAACAATTATGAATTTCGGGATTTTTATTGGCCGCCATTGATATGTTACTCCAGGATTTGATTGGCCGTATGTAGAAGTTTTCAGTGGGGTTTCATAAGAGCATGATTTTCTATAAAAGAATGAGGATCTCTTTGGATTTGCTTGTATATACATGTGCTGGGTCCATTGTATAATGATGAAGGTGTATACCTTATTTCCAACTTTTGACTTGATGTTTGCTTATATTTCTCCTTTACTTGTGCAGTGTTGGATTAATTCAACTTTATCTTTAGTTATGACGACATCTATGAATCTTTAGCCTTTCTTGTAGCGATGGCTGATCACATCTTACAAAGTCAGAGCTTAAGATTACAACTAGTATTAAGAGGGCGTTCCATGATGGTAGAACATCTTCTAAAGAAATTTGTGACAATAATATAATCTTGCACACCCATGATTAACAAATAAACTAACAAAGGGAGCAAAAATCATTATGGCATTTTGTCGAGCAGGTTGAGTGCACAGCAGCTTCACCAAATTATTCAAGTCATTGAGAGTTTCTTTTGATACTTTGTTTACAAAAGATTTAAGCATTCAAACACATCCATATGGCGACATTAGCACATCTTTTTGCAGGGCTTCTACTCTCTGGTAGCTTATTTTCACTTTAATTCTCTTCTTTTACAAATTCTGGTAAATTCAAATAAATATTGAAGAAAATTGAAAGAGTGAATATTGCAGACATCAGTAGCTTCATTGGTCTATCCTTCAATTCAACCAACTCCAGAGTCCTCTTTTTCTTGTTCATCTTCTTTGTTTCTTTCTGTCTCCGATCTCTCAGCATGATGCAACCCGACGCCAAAGCTTTGCAACAGATTGTCAGAATCTGTGGACTGAGAAGCTGCAAACTTATCTTCAAGATCTTATTGATGATGATGAAGATCATGCTCTGGTGTTGATCCAAACACAAGTGCCGAGAAAGACATGATTGTGGCTAGAACGAAAGGGAACCTTAACATTGTCGGCCGGTGAGGGAGAAACAGTGGAATTGCCCATAAGGGTGGCTTGCCGGTAACGATGTCAACAAGGGAGCCCGGCATCTTGGTATTGACGGCAACGGCGTCCACAAGGGAGCCGAAAGTTTGATCAACTCGAGTGACAATGGCCTCCACAAGGGAGCCAAGAGTTTCATCAACGGAAAGTAGCGATGGCCTCCACAAGGGAGCCAAGAGCTTAGTTGATGGTGGGCGGCGATGGCCTCCACAAGGGAGCCATAAGCTTCATCAATGGCGAGTGATAATAGCCTCCACAAGGGAGCCAAGATTTTCATCAACGGCGAGTGGCGATGGCCTCCACAAGGGAGCCAAGAGCTTGGTTGATGGTGGGCGGCAGTGGCCTCCACAAGGGAGACGGAGTTGATCGGCCAGTGAGGTAGCCTCTTTGGTGTTTTGAGTTACATGAAAGGAGATCAGGGGAATACCTTCTCTTTCTACCTCTTCTTCTCCTCTTTTTTTTTCTCTCAGAAAAATTTTTCTTCTTTTTTTCTTTTTCTTCTAGGGTTGCTACCCTTTTTATGCTATAAAAAAAAACCTTTTCTTTTTTTATGTTTTGAATTTAATCTCAATCATGATAAGATTAAAAGTGTTTAAAGTACTTTTTAATCTTATCTTATTTGAAATCATTATTATTTAGCATCATATATGTATAAATATATATATATTTGAGAAAATTTGACTACATGTCTTAATCCCAAACAATTGATAAAATAAGATCAACTTTTAATTTTAGTTTTAATTTTTATTTTTTTTATTTATTTTTTAATAATCTGATTTTTTTTCTTTAAGGTTTGTCATATATTCTATGCCTCGGATTTGTTCCCATGGATTATCTTGGGTTTGTTTCCTTGGATGGTCTTAGATTTGCCTTGGGATCTGTGCCCATGGAATACCTTGGGTTTATCTCGGGATTCATAACTTCAAGCTATTTTGAGATAGGATTAGATATTCTTGTCTATTTATAAAAAATCCTAATCAAATTAGGATTAGGATGTTAAATTTATTAGAATTTCAAATTCTATTGGAAATATGTTATTATTTTTATGATATAAACACTTAAACTAAAACCATACCACACTCATACTTATCATCATGAATTAACTCAATCAACTACATATTTTCATACATGTAATTATCCCTTAATTCCCCTTTAATTCCTATTCATTTCACAGTCCTACCCACAATCATCCTTCAACCAAATCCAAATCCTAATTCATATAATCTCATTAGGGTTTCCCCAATTTCAACAAATCAATACTATTTAGAGTGTGGTTTCTCTATGAAGCTCATCGTCGAAAGGGATGAAGGAGAGCCACAGGTGGGGCTGCAGGTCAGCGTCGTCGGCGAGCAACGGGGGCAGATCTAGCCGCAAACGGCTGGCCGGAGTCGAGAGGCTTTAGGTCGGGGTGGAGCTCATGCGCAGGCGGCTAGATCTGGGCGGTGATAGCTCTTCAAAAGGAGCTATTTTAGTAGTTATATGTTAATGCATTTAGAGTCAAAAAGGCACTTATCGAATTTGCATTCAAGTATTTGTGCTCTTAATGCTGTCAAGTGACCACAATGATGATCTTGCATGTTTATTAGTGATTTACACCTGTTGGAGTGAGACAAATACTAAATCAGTGGAAGTTGTATGCAACAGGTAAAATTGAAGCAAGGAAGAGATCCACATCGCAATGTCACTGTAGAGGACATCGCGATGTCAATTTCGGCCAGAAAGCCAAATTCTCAGAAGAAATCAGGTCACGATGTTCTTTATAAACATCGCGATGTCAGAGTTCATGGAGATGTCAACCTGCAGAAGACATCGCGATGTTCAAAAGTGAACATCGCAATGTTAGTTATGAACAGAGAGCGCTTGGCGAGCTGCTAAATCAGATCGCGATGTTCGTAATGAACATCGCGATGTCATGTTCTGAAATTATCCAGAATCGATTGGACTTCGCGATGCTACTTTTCGATATCGTGATGTCAAGCGCCTAGATTATAAAAAGCAGATCTGAACTAGGGTTGAAGGGAGGAGATTGGAGGTGGCTGCTGGCGACTTCAAGAGGTCCAAGAGGCGATTTTTAGCCCTTTAGAGCTGGAGAGGAGCCCATCTATGAGGGGGAACTTCCTAACTCCTATCTTTGTTGTTTAGAACTCATTCAAGTAGTATAATGGATGTTTGTATGGATGCTACTCTTGCAACTGTTATCTCATTTGTAATTGTAGCTTAAGCACCATATCTAGGGTTGTATGAATGCTATGACTTAAATCTATATTTTCTTTGGATTTGCCTTGCTAGCTTGTATGTGGATGTGCCTTTGATTCTAGTCTTTATATTCCTCAATCGTCGAGAAAGATTGAGTTTTATTAACTCCATGCACTATGAGAGATCTAGGTATGAGAGTAGACTAGAGGATTAGGGAGGACGGAGTGACACAGATTTGACCTATTACTAAGAGATCAGGGTAGGCAATTCCTTGGTAGTGGAAGGGTGTTGTCCTTTAATGCATCGAATGCACCATACGGATATGGGCTTAGATGCATGATCCTTAGAAATAAGGTCCTGTAAGATGCACCCGGAGTGCACGGAAGCACATACCCTGACACACATACACCCACATCTGTATACAAATTAGCATAGCTATCCAAGGAGAAAACCATACTAAGTCTAGCATATCATGCAACCCTAGGTCATCCAAGCAGAGAGTTCAACCCCTTTTACCTTCGGAATATCACAAATCACTCACAACCAATCCAACCATACATACACACAAGTTACTCACACACATTCTCTCTAACTACTTATAAACAGAAGAATTCCTCTCCGTTCCCTTGGGATTTCGACCCGGTACTTACCGGTTATTACTTGCGACCACGTACGCTTGCGTGCGGAGGCCCGAGTGCTTGCACTCGAGATTTCTAGTCAACAAGTTTTTGGCGTCGTTGTCGGGGAACTGTGTAGGATTTCTTTTATATTAGCTAGAGTAGCTAACTTTACTACCTTAATTGTTACTACTTTTGAGCAAGAATTTTCTTTCCTTGTAGGGCTTCTGCCCAGAAGCGTGTAATATATTCTCCCTTTGTTGTTTTTCTTGTTTTTAGGAAAAGCTGAATAACGCAAGTCGAAAGAATTGGGATGTCTACAGTGTCCGAAGTGAGCGCGGCAGGACATACAAGAGAACTAGATATAGAGCCTGATATGATAAACATGATTTGGGAATCACTGAACTTTGAAGGGCATTCGTATGAAGATCCTTATCAGCACATCCACTTATTTCTGGAATTGAGTGATACACTGACACATGGCAGGGAACATGCAAGTATACTAAGAGCAAGATTGTTTCCATTCTCATTGAGGGGAGAAGCAAAAGAATGGTTTAGATCATTGAAAACCAATGTGATAACAACATGGGAGCTCTTAAGGAAAACATTCTGCATAAAATATTTTCTCTTGCAAAAGCTTGTCAACCTAAGAGTAGATATCATATCCTTTGCACAAACATCAACCGAAACTATCTATGAAGCATGGAGAAGGTTTAGGAAAATCCTCAGAAGCTGCCCTGGGCATGGTTTTGAGCAGTGGATACAACTTCAGCATTTCTATCACGGCCTAAGAGACGAGTCCAAGAAGTTTGTGGATATGGCAGCTAAGGAAGCATTGTTGGAAAAATCAGTACATGAGGCATCGTCCCTGTTTGATGACATCGAATTCAATGAGAAGATTTTGTGTCAAGGAGGAGTAACCGGGAGTAAAGAAACAGACAAATCAGAAGAATTGAAATTCGCGGAAGCTGTTGATACACTTGAGCAGAAAATAGAGAAGATAGTGATCATAGTACAGGATAAGGCAAAACAAGCATGGAATAATGATCAACAAACCAGATTGGAATATGACAGGGGGCATCAGTCAAGCACACAACAAGAGGAAACATCAACATTTCCGGAAGGCGAGATAATACCGTACTACCAGAATGAGTGGAGATTCACCGAAGGTCTAAGTGATAACAGAATGTTTATCGCAAGGTTGAATGGGGACAGCGACTCAGAAGAGGAGCAGGAGTCATCAGAACATTCCATCATTCATGAAGCAGCGGTGAAATCATTTGACACATTGAGAGTGGAAGACATGACTCCTTCGGAGACTAAATCATCCTGGGAAGTACCTCCTAAACTAGAGCTGAAACCCCTCCCTGAGCACTTGAAATATGCATTTCTGGGTGAAGGCACAATGTTACCCATCATCATTTCCAGCGCATTGCCAGTGGAGAGGGAATACCAACTTCTTGAAGTGCTTAAACGCCACAAAAGAGCATTGGGATGGTCCATAAATTATATAAAGGGAATCAACCCATCTTACCGCATACACAAAATACTCCTAGAAGATGGAGCAAAGCCTTCCATAGAACATCAGAGAAGGCTTAACCCAGTTATGAAGGAGGTGGTGAAACGAGAGATCGTAAAGTGGTTAGATGCTGGAATCATTTACCCGATATCCGACAGTGCTTGGGTCAGTCCAGTTCAATGTGTTCCAAAGAAGAGAGGCATCACAGTAGTCACAAATGCAGAGAATGAAAGTATCACCACGAGGACAGTCACGGGTTGGAGAATTTGCATGGATTACCGGAGATTGAACAAAGCTACAAGGAAAGATCATTTCCCGCTTCCGTTCATCGACCAAATGCTGGACCGGCTAGCTGGACAGGAGTATTACTGCTTCTTAGATGGATATTCTGGCTATAATCAAATTGCAATAGCACCTGAGGATCAAGAGAAGACAACTTTTACATTCCCTTACGGGACATTTGCATTCAGAAGGATGCCCTTTGGGTTGTGTAATGCACCAGCTACATTTAAGAGATGTATGATGGCTATATTTGTAGACATGATCGAAAAGAACATGAAAGAGTTCATGGATGACTTCTCGATATTTAGTGAATCATACGATCATTGCTTGGAAAATTTGGAGAAAACACTAATCAGGTGTGAAGAAACCAATTTGGTACTCAACTGGGAAAAATACCACTTCATGGTGAAAGAGGGAATTGTTTTGGGACACAAGATCAGGCAGGCCTCGAAGTTGACAAGGCCAAGGTAGAAGTGATCGATAAGTTACCCCCCCCCCCCCCCCCACCCACCCACGTCAGTGAAAGGAGTTAGAAGCTTTCTTGGGCACGCAGAGTTCTATAGACGCTTTATAAAAGACTTCTCTTTGATTACAAAACCCATGAGCAAGCTGTTAGAGCAAGATTTCCCTTTCAAATTTGATGATAAGTGTCTGTTAGCATTTAATGAAATTAAGAACAGACTTGTATCAGCACCCATAATCATAAACCCAGATTGGACATTACCGTTTGAACTGATGTGTGATGCCAGTAATGTAGCAGTGGGGGCAGTATTGGGGCAATGCAGAAACAGAATTTTTCATTCAATCTACTATGCAAGCAAAGCATTAAATCACGCTCAAGCCAATTACACCACCACAGAAAAGGAATTGTTAGCAGTTGTCTATGCTTTCGATAAGTTCAGAGCGTATTTGATCGGTACACGGGTAATTGTTCACACCGATCATTCAACAATTAAATATTTGATGGCAAAAAAAGATACTAAAGCTCGACTGATGTGCTGGTTTTGCTCTTGCAAGAGTTCTACTTGGAAGTGAAGGATCGAAGGGGCACAGAAAATCAAGTAGCAGACCATCTGTCTCGACTGGAAACCAACTCATACTGCTCTAACCCTGCGGTCATCAAGGAGGTTTTTCTAGATGAACAATTAATGACGGTGAAGGCACGGAACTACCCATGGTATGCAGATGTGGCAAATTACCTTGTTAGCAACATTGTCCCAGAAGGGCTATCATATCACCAGCGCAAGAAATTCATGCATGATGTTAAGCACTATATTTGGGACGAACCATATGTATTCCGAGTAGGTGCTGACCAAATAATTCGTCGTTGTGTACCTGATGCGTTGAATCCGCAAGTGTACGGGTCGAATCAAGTAATAAAGTGGACTCTTGAAAAGTCGGGTATCGAACCTCAAGGAGAAAGAAAGTACTAGTAATGGCTATTCGTCTTTTATCTAGTCAATCAAGTTGGGTTGATGATAACTAAACCTAATTCTAAAGCTAACAATGAAAATTAACAAGTAAAATCGACCTTGAAGACAATCAATTGATGAAGCGGATACTTGGGTGATTGAATCCCCCCTGGATTTCCTTAGATATGGATAATGCTCTCTATGTTGACTCTTGGTAAATCATTGGCCAAGGGTTCCTAATGTGATTTCATCCCCTCGCTCGAGGGTGATTACTCAACCTAGTGCCCTTACTAGTTAAATTCTAGGGAACCTATCTCTTGGAAGAGCTAAGGGAATAGGATAACTTAAAGAGTTGCTCGCCTTAGTACCCGGGCTCCCGGTGTACTCATAGCCCTTTCTATTGAAGTTCGTCTACACACGGGGAGGCGCTCGCATCTTCCCCCATATGGACTATAGAAACCTCTCCGGGCTCTCGCAACGTAGAGAGGTTAATACTATCACCATATATAACATTCAATAGACTACAATGCATTCAACCAAGCAATCAACATAGAAGAGACATTATCAATTAAATATAATCCAAAGGTTCATCAACATCCAAGTATCAAGAGTTTAGCTCTCCATCAATGGAGAGTAACAATCCATGCTAAAAGAGAAAGCAAACATAGAGTTCATGAGAGAAAATCCCCTAATGATGACCGTTGGTGGATCCCTTGCTTCTCTCTAGCCCCTTCTTCTCCTTCTTGAGCCCTTGTGATGGGGGAACTCCTAAAATCCTCTCCTCCTTGGTCATGGAGAATGATGGAAATCTCTCCCCCAAACCTTGATGCTTTGGCTCCAATCCACTCCAAGATGCCCCAAAACCCTCATTAGCCTTTCTATTTATACCCCACACTAGGGTTTTGGGTGTATTTTCTGACTTTACCCTCGGTTCAGCCAAATCGCAGCTGCAGCTTTACGATATATGAACCAGTATATGATCCATACGACCCCGTACGGCCCCATATACAGACTCCCATACGGAGTGCCATACGGGGTCGTATACTTCTCAGGTCCTCGTATACGGGGTCCTGTCAGTCCGTTCAGGGGTCCGTAGAAATGTCCAGGTCCATACGGGTCCGTATGGGACTCCGTATGGACGGTCCTTTTGATCGGTTCCGCTTATTTTGGCCCGCATTCTCTTGAAAACGTTTCCTTTCTCCTGGAATTTCTATTTTCTGCCCTGTTCACAAAAATAAAGCCATTTTGAGTGCAAGCGGGCCAACATTCCTCCAAAACTTAAAGTAATATGCATGAATTTCATATATAAATGATGCATATTTGAACACTTATCAGTACCCAAGGAGGAACAACAGGGCATCTTAGAACAATGCCACTCGGCACCCTATGGAGGACATTATGCAGGTGATAGGACTGCAGCAAAAATCTTACAAAGTGGATTTTACTGGCCCACATTGTTCAAAGATGCCCATTATTTTGCCAAGTCTTGTGACCGATGCCAGCGTACGGGGAACATATCACGCCGTCATGAGATGCCTCTTAAAAACATGTTAGAAGTGGAGATTTTTGATGTGTGGGGAATTGATTTCATGGGACCATTTGTATCATCTTTTAAGAACACTTATATTCTAGTGGCCGGTGCCGTCTAGTGACTCGCAAACGGTACTTAAATTTCTTAGAAAGAACATTTTCACAAGGTTTGGCACACCCAGAGCAATCATCAGTGATGGAGGATCTCATTTCTGCAACAAAAGCTTCAACAAACTCCTGGGGAAGTATGGGGTGTCACATAAAGGCACTTCACCATATCATCCGCAAGCCAATGGGCAAGCAAAGGTGTCCAATCGGGAAATCAAAAGAATTTTGGAGAAAACGGTTGGTCCATCTCAGAAGGACTGGTCAATTCGATTGGACGATGCCTTATGGGCGTACCGAACTGCAGCCAAAACGCATCTCGGCTTGTCACCATATCAATTGGTGTTTGGAAAAGCATGTCACCTTCCCGTGGAACTGGAATACAAAGCATATTGGGCTATGAGGCAACTGAATCTAGATCCACAGTTGGCGGGAGAGCAGAGATTACTTCAGTTAAATGAATTGGACGAATTTGGGCTCCAGGCGTATGAGAATGCTAAGCTACATAAGGAAAAGGTTAAAAAATGGCATGATCGCCGCATTATCCATCGTGAGTTTACACCGGGACAATATGTATTGCTATTCAACTCAAGATTGAGGCTATTCCTAGGGAAACTAAAGTCCCGATGGTCTGGGCCATATTGAGTCTCCCAAGTTTTCACCAACGGCGCATTGGAATTAGAAGACACTATCTCCACCACCACGTTTGTAGTTAACGGGCAACTGGTAAAACTGTACATCGGGCATGAAGGGGGTCAAGCGAGGGTAGTGGTGGATCTTGAATCACCACCACCACTGTCGAGCTAGCGACCGTAAATCTAGCGCTTCTTGGGAGGCAACCCAAACATTAAATAAATTGGAAATTATTATTTTTAGTAGTTGGTTCCTATGCTAGCATTTATCTCTTTGTTCTTGTCTTTTTCATTCGTGTGCAATGATACACATTGTTTTGTAGGCGATCGCTTGAGTTGAGGGAGACCCTCTGGAAGCAGGGCATCAAGAAAGTAAAGGTCTGGGGTAAAGCATAATTTCCTATCCAGGAAGGCCTGGTAATATTTTCTGAACTTTAAGTTAAATATTCACAATTCAATTAAAACATTGCCAAGTAAGTAGAGTATAAAGTTGCCTACTGATTCCTGCAATTCACATCGCGATGTCCTCGTTCGACATCGCAATGTTAACTCCAGATTTTGAAACAACAGACCTCGTCTGCTGGACATCGCAATGTTCTACCTGAACATCGCGATGTCTCCGGACCTGGGAATTAAACCCAAGGCACTTAAAACAGCTGAACATCGCGATGTATATCCCCACTGGGGTTAAAGCTGCATTTGACATCGCGATGTCGCTTTTGCACATCGCGATGTCGACTGCAAATTTAGGTTAAAACCGTGAAACGGCGAGCAAAAAAATAAAAATCCCTAATCTACTTTGGCTGCGCCGGACTGCGCTCGTTGGTGACGCCAGAGATCCAGAGCCTCATTTTTGCTCGCATCGCCCCAATCCGAGCCTCCTCATTTCGTCGGTACGCCTTTCTACCTAGCCTACAGCATTTCTACAGTCGCCTTGTGGTGAGTGATGCGTGGATGGGGGATTCACCCACAAAATTTTGAATCCAATGTAAGGGAAACGGTGGTTCCCTCGTGTTGAGGACAGTGGGAGTGTTTGTAAAACTTTCTAACCTCAGTATTTCAGGGGAAACTCTGTCGAAATTTTGGGCGAATTCCGCCCCAATTTTTACATTCACCTCCACTGTTTTTCCTCTTATGCAGGGTACTATGGCCCCCATCAAGCGAGTAGCCACCAAGAAGAAGAAGGCAGACAATGCACCAGCGCATAAGCCCGACAAGAAAGCTAGAGCATCCACCTCCACATCAACCCCCATGGAACGGGATAGTGTTTTTACATCCTCTGCAACTCTCACCCGCCATCAGATTCTCTTGAGCAAACAACCTGTGCTAGAGAGGGGACTTAATTTCAGTGACCCCGAGCTTGTTCCGCACTTTCAGATTATTCAAGCTCGTAGATGGGAGCGTTTTTTCTCTCAACCGGGGCCGGCTATTCTACATCTTGTACGAGAGTTTTATGCAAACCTCCCGGATCACGGGGAAACAACAGTTCTGGTGCGTGGGCAACAGGTTTGCTACGATGCTGCTACCATTAACACCATCCTTGACAATCCACCTGTTGCACAGGATGAATACCTCACCTAGAGGAAAGGTCCGGTGGACGTCGACGCAATTTTCAGGGATGTTACTACCCCAGGGGCCGTATGGAATACTGAAGACCCCTCCTTTGACAGGGGTCTCCTACGAAAGGATGCCCGTGTATGGCTGTACTTCTTATCTGCACGGTTGATGCCTTCTCAGTTCACGAGTAGGGTGAATGTTGATCGCGTCTGCCTTATTCACGCCATTCTCCACGGCTTACAAATTGATGTGGGCCGGTTCATTCATTGGAGCATCCGTCAATGCTCTCGTCATCGACTGAAGGGTCTGTGGCACACCTCCCTGATCACAGCACTATACCAATAAGCGGGAGTTCCATGGGAGCCTACTGAACCACGGCAGGCACTCAAGTGCCTCATTGACTCCAGCATTATTCGTCGTATGGCCCCAGAGCGCACCGTCACGCATACAGAGGCTGCTGGAGCTACAGATTCATGTGAGGACCCCACACCTGCACCGTTGGCCCAGCCACCGCCGCCTGTGTATTCAGCTGATCGTCTAGAGCATCTTGCCGGCCAGCAGAGTCATTTGACCACTATGGTCACCCAGCTGCGTGATGAGATGCAGCAGTTTCGAGCCGAGCTCTCTCAGCAGATTGCAGCACTCACGAAACTTGTACAGGAGGGTTTTCGTGCACTTGCCGTCGGAGATCAGCACGTGGCCTCACCCCCACAGGGGCCCCAAACTGATTCTGGCCCGATCCGTCCAGTTAGGGGAGTGTTCTTCTTGCTTCGTGCTGTTTTTTGTGTTTATCTTGTTTAACTGCAATTTGTGTTCCTTCTATTTTTGCTTGTATTGTGCCATCGAGGACGATACCTTATCTTAGTTGTGGAAGTGGCATTTCATACTAGACTACCAAAACTTATTTTGTCTTATATATCTTATTAGTTTCAGTCACTTTGTGCGATTATCGAGAATTGTCCATAAATAGTTCTGCATGAATCACTCTTATACATAAAAGGGAAGTGGTTGATCTCTCATTGTATAGTGCAGTGAACACAAGGGGTACTGGAGGGCTGAACTTTTCAAACATTAGGAAGGTCATATCTTTATATACATTTGTGCATTTAGAAATTCTTTTAGCACTTCATGAATGACCTTGGCCGATCTTGTATGTTATATAGGGCACATTTATGCAAAGGGGAATAGAGGTAGGGTATAAACCTTGTGGTCGTCAAGTAGTACTTGATACATAGAGAAGTACACAGAAACTGGGGGTATAGGTGACTTTACATCACGGTGAAATGCCCCATACTTGGAGAAAAATCAGATTCAATAAAGAGGCCTTACTCTCAAGTTATGGAGGTAAAATACAAAAAAATAAATAAATAAATAAATAAATAAATAAATAAAAGAAGAGAAATAAAGAATAAGTGAACAAAATGGTGAAAAACACTATAAGGTGTAAGCAATAGCCTGCCCCAGGAGTAAGGTCTTCATCTAAGTAGAAAGCATCGAAAGATTTGACTTTGAAGATTTGTACTTCTAGTTCTATTCCCCCTTGCATGCATTGATCTATATGACATACAATGTGACCAAAGGCATTACATTTGTAGAATTCTAATGCACAATGTAGAATATCCAATTTAGATTTGTACTTTGTTTGAAAGCTTCAGCCCACTATTTAAAGAAATATATAAGTATGAACTATTGTTTGATATGTTGTATGTATCATTGCTTGAGGACAAGCAATAGTTAAAGTTTGGGGGTGTTGATACCCCTTGAAAAGGAGCTATTTTAGTAGTTATATGTTAATGCATTTAGAGTCAAAAAAGCACTTATCGAATGTGTATTCAAGTATTTGTGCTCTTAAGGCTGTCAAGTGACCACAATGATGATCTTTCATGTTTATTAGTGATTTACACCTATTGGAGTGAGACAAATACTAAATCAGTGGAAGTTGTATGCAACAAGTAAAATTGAATGAAGGAAGAGGTCCACATAGCGATGTCACTGTAGAGGACATCGCGATGTCAATTTCGGCCAGAAAGCCAAATTCTCAGAAGAAATCAGATCGCGATGTTCGTTCTAAACATCGCGATGTCAGAGTTCATGAAGATGTCAACCTGCAGAAGACATTGCGATGTTCAAAAGTGAACATCGCAATGTTAGTTATGAACAGAGAGCGCTTGGCCAGCTGCTAAATCATATCGCGATGTTCGTAATGAACATCACGATGTCATGTTCTGAAATGATCCAGAATCCATTGGACATCACGATGTTACTTTTCGACATCGCGATGTCAAGCGCCTAGATTATAAAAAGCAGATCTGAACTATGGTTGAAGGGAGGAGATTGGAGGCGGCTGCTGGCGACTTCAAGAGGTCTAAGAGGCGATTTTCAGCCCTTTGGAGCTGGAGAGGAGCCCATCTATGAGGGGGAACTCATTCAAGTAGTATAATGGATGTTTGTATGGATGCTACTCTTGCAACTATTATCTCATTTGTAATGGTAGCTTAAGCACCATATCTAGGGTTGTATGAATGCTATGACTTAAATCTATATTATCTTTGGATTTGCCTTGCTAGCTTGTATGTGGATGTGCCTTTGGTTCTAGTCTTTATATTCCTCAGTCGTCGAGAGAGATTGAGTTTCATTAACTCAATGCACTATGAGAGATCTAGGTATGAGAGTAGACTAGAGGATTAGAGAGGACGGAGTGACACCGATTTGACCTATTACTGAGAGATCAGGGTAGGCAATTCCTTGGTAGTGGAAGGGTGTTGTCCTGTAATGCATTGAATGCACCATAGGGATATGGGCTTAGATGCATGATCCTTAGAAATAAGGTCCTGTAAGATGCACCCGGAGTGCACGGAAGCACATACCCTGACACACATACACCCACATCTATATACAAATTAGCATAGCTATCCAAGGAGAAAACCATACTAAGTCTAGCATATCATGCAACCCTAGGTCATCCAAGCAGAGAGTTCAACCCCTTTTACCTTCGGAATATCACAAATCACTCACAACCAATCCAACCATACATACACACATTCTCTCTAACTACTTATAAACAGAAGAATTCGTCTCCATTCCCGTGGGATTTCGACCCGGTACTTACCGGTTATTACTTGCGACCACGTACGCTTGCGTGCAGAGCTCGAGTGCTTGCACTCGAGGTTTCTGGTCAACAGGCGGCGGTTCACATAGGCGGGCTATAGGTAGGGGCGCTCACGCAGGCGCATAGGTACTCAGTGCAGTCGGGTGCTTTCGAGCGCCTGAGCTCCAGCGGGATACGTGGCACGTGAGGCGCAGGGCGCATGGCAGAGGGGCGCGGGCCGCACGACAAAAGGGCGCGGGGTGCGCTGCAGCAGGCTGGCGTGGGGGTGCACATGGTGCTGGCCGGCGGTGAGGGTTTGGCGGCCGCTAGCCATTGAGCTAGGGCAAGGTGAAGTATCAAGAGAGAGAGAGAGAGAGAGAGAGAGAGAGAGAGAGAGAGAGAGAGAGAGGAATGAGAGGAAATATGATTTTTCTCTCTCTTTCTCTCTCCTCTCCTTCTCAACCTTATATCATAAAGTTATGTACAAAGAAATCATTTATTTAATATTATAAAGTCATCACATGGTCACTATAGCATCATGGGTTGGTATTTCTTTTCTCGACCAGATCCTATAAAATCGGATCTAAATAGTAACCTAACATAATTAATGCCCCTTCTGTTAACCTCGATTAAATAAGGCTTAATCCTATAATTCCTTTCTTAATGCAATTAAACCTCTCACTGAGTTATTTTGCACAGAGGTCCTCATAATTTGATATTTATATGTGATTCGAGTTTCAGCCATAACTTTGGCTACGGGTATCAGAATTACGCGTATAACCCCAATTCGGGAAGCTTATTCCGATGCGCCTATCTTGCTCACACAACTATGCTTTGTGGGCCTCATTTTAAAATCTCAAAATTCCATCATTTACCACTTCAAATTATCAGTTTAAGCTTTTTTGAGGAAAAGTAGATAAATATTCAGGGGTTAGTTTTACACATCAAGTAGGCATTCCTAGTTTATATATATATATATATATATATATATATATATATATATATATATATATATATATATATATATATATTTACATATATATAATTAAATCACTGAGACCTATGGTACCATTACAATGATTATGCTCAATTTTTTAGGATGCTTTTAGAAGTGTTTTATGGTAGAAACTCCCTCAAAGGTGCACCATTTTCATTAACCTCATAGCATTAGGACTGTCACTCAGTTACATAGTAACATTCTCAATCTAATGGAAACCTAAGGCATTGAAGCATCGTACTACAATAGATGGCCAAGGATGACACTATGTTGGTTTAGTCCATTAGTTTGGAGAGTGAGTAGATGGATTTACAATCTCCAGTCAAGTATTAGAGCCTTTACACAAGGCTCCTACTCATTACTGACAGCAGTCCGCTTCGCTTCTTTAACTACCACCGGGCAACATGAGTTCTACTTTATTGCGAGGGCATTTCTTCGAACAGTTGCCGTGTAGAATTAAAAGACCACTTAATATTATGGGCATTTTGCAACTGAGCAAGATTCTTGCTGCTACATGATTCTTGAATTAAATCTGCCCTCGAGTTGGTTATATAAACAAATACATCTCTCAATTCATCAATTTAACAAATAGTTTGCAAGTAGTTTCAACTTTATTCATTTCCAGCAACTTACTATTTAGTTTCCTAAAGACGACCTCCTCCTTATTCATGGAATCTTAAGAACACAACACATCACAACCAACCGAACCACAAAAAGGAGTAGCAACATTAAGATACCGAAAAATAAAACAAGGATGAGCCATAAATTACCTCAAGCTAATCCCCTCTCACACATTGACTGTGAAGCACCTTAAGAGTCTAAGCTTCCACCCAATCAAATATGTAAAGGAGCTAAACCCTCAGTCCAACAAGTGCTCTTGGTTCAAGGAGATGAATAGAGAAGGTAGTGGAAAACTCAAGGCCAAAGGGTCTCTTCCCAGCCTACGAAGAAGAGGGTTCATCCTTATAAAGCTTCTGTCATAAGCTTTTGAAAAGAGGGTATGCTCTATCTCTCTCTTTATTTTCATGAGTTAGAGAGAGGAGCTGTGTAGAAATAAAATAAAATAAAATAAAAACTTTAGTGGAAGGTGATGCATTGTGGAAACTTGGCTTTGAATATTTGGTCAACCCTTTTTCATTTTATGAAGTTCTTAATCGAGATTATGTTTTCATGGAAATCTCCATTTTTATTTCAGCCCTCCCAACTAGAGTCTTTAACACAGAGGTCCTCATACAAATATATTTTCAATGTATACCAAATTAGCATAGGCAAATCACCACAATTTAAAAAGATTACATTCCTATTGTTTGAATAGGATTGTAAATTATCATCCTGAGCAACTGCAGCCTGAGCAGCAACGACAAGACTGCTGTTAGCCTGAGAGGAGCAGTCGTTACTATCTTCTTTAGGCTATTAATTTTGGGGATATTTTAGGGCCTCTATATTTCCTGGATCATGGCTTATAATATACAGTTAGAAAGTTTATGAAAGTGGTTTTCCAACGAATCTATATCAACAAAATCTGACTAGCGGATTAAGAGATATGAACAATTCTTTCGGACTACGCACAATGTGCTACAAAAGTTATACTTTTCCAAGCTGCTAATTTCGAGGGGAAGTTTGGTTAATTATATTAGCCTAATAAATGTATAGCACGTCATTAGAAAGGTTATGAAAATAATTTTTAATGAATCTTAGATCAATTAAATCCGATGTCTAGATTAGAAAATATGGACAGTTCTTTCCGACTGCGCATAACCGATAGAAACTCTGCATTAAGTTTGGGATTTTAATTAATACATATAGTGTATTTCTATTATTATGAATTTATGGGTAGTGATGAGTATATACTATGTGTTGTCTAGATCCTGGCGTGGAGCATTGAGGTGCGTCGAGGACTAGTACAGGATTTAGAATAAGGTGCGTAATCATACGAAGAAAACACATGGTATGTACGAACTTTCTATAAACTTTGTATGTAAAGATTTTTCTCAAAAGGTATGATTATGTTCATGTGTGAATGTATGCAAACATATTTTCATTATACATGGCTATCACATTCATGTTTTGAAATCACCCCATTAAGTATGGGATTGGTGGTCTTGTCCGACACGACCCACACAAGATTCGGGTGTCGATGTGAATCAAAGTCTGAGTTGGTTCTGGGACAAACTCGATACGCAGTAAGAGTTGAAATTCATGTGGACTCGGCCTACTTTGGGTCCGGGGGTCAACACGTGTGACGACACGAGCCAGTGAGCTCCACTTGATAGGGTGATTGACCAGGGGTCATACTGGGTGCTTGAGCATGCTTCGCGAGGGTCGGTAAAGGTCGTGAAACGAGTGGCCACTCGGTGATCGGCAGTAAGGGTGCTTGTTGGCACAGTTTTGATATTTTTGACCGGAAGTCTAGTATTTATAGATATTTTGGGCCGTATGTCTAGTTGATATATATCTATATTATTGATGTTTTGGGCCATGGTCCCTATGTTCATATTTTTCGGATTGCTTACTACATTTATGTTTCTTGTATGTAAATGTTTTGTATGTGGTACCCACTGAGCCATTTTAGTGTGCTTTGTGCCCCATTGTGTTTTTCAATCCTTGCTACAGGTGATGAGTAGAGGAGCCCTAGGCGCTGACTAGGAGAGAGTCGCGTGAGGGCTTTGGGACTTTGCTGATACCCCAGAGAGGTGGTAGTGTCGTAGGGGTTATGTCTAACTTTTGTTGTGTATGAGATGCTTGAACCCTGTAGGGTATTTGTATTTGAAACACGATATGTATCGTGGTTTGTTGTAGGGTTACATAGAACCTTTTTATGCTTCCGCTTAATATATGACGGTTTATCACTATTTTCATTCTACTGTGTTATTTGTAAGCAGGTTGATATACTTTTAGACCTCACATTCAGGCCAGGGCCCGTCATTGGTCTAGGTGTGGTCGGTTTGTCACGTGCTCGAGGGGCCCGGGATCGGGTTCTGGGCGTGACACACCCTCACCATCATCAAGGGAGTCGTCTCCTGACACTGAGCGGTCCAAATCTAATTCCAGTTCGGTGGAGCCTTATATCGAATAAGAGTTTAGTGCCTATCTCGACCTTTACCATGAGGAGTACACTATGACCACCTAGTATGACCAGCTCGACATCAATCATCCATTCGATGAGGTCCAGGAGATGTGTTGGCATTGGCTCAACATCGGCCTGATCTATGACCTGCTGCAGTCAAAGGCCTCAGCACTTCGCATCCACGCCCTAAAGTATATTCACGTTGTCCTTAGTCATTCTATCACAGGACTGAGAGACAGCATCAGAGTCATTAGCTCTAGGGTCTTTTTGTTCCTATTGAGCATGTTTGACGAGTTCCCACTTCACCTGGGATGGGTCATCGTGCAGTTCCTGCTACATCAAGCAATGGACCCCAAGGTTGGAGTCATTTTTGCTAGCCCATACATAACTAAACTCGTCCGAGGGATCGGTCTGGTCTTAGGGATCGTGAGGATGATAGTGGGTGGGGATTCCTCCCCTATTATTATAGAGACCTTGCGTGCAATAAGGATGTTGAGAGCCACACTCACATCACGCAACATCGCCTATAGGGTCGCAGTCCCCGAGGATCCAGCAGCAGTTCCCGGGCCCAACACAGTACCTGCACTAGCCTAGCCCCAGCCCCGGCCGACCCAACGGCATTCCAGGACTTGGTGCCGACCGTTCTCGTCTAGATCACCGACCACCTTGTGATCCAGGTTCCATCCCCTCGACCATACTTAGCATTAACCACGAGAGATATGGGGGTGGACTATGATGACTTAGAGGACGAGGGCTACGATGAGGAGTTCCACCCAGGAGGAACATCATAGATTTTGTTTTTTTTTTCAATCTCAAATGTACAAATTTGGTTATGTTAGTGGATTTCCTATTTCACTTGTGTGTCTTTGATGGTTCTCATGAAAGAATTGGAACTACCGAACTTTGAAACATAAAAAGGAATACCCCAATCAACAACAACAATATTACTTCACGAGGATACTGGAAAGTACCAAGAATATTTTTTCCCCTCTTATTTTACATTACATATTCTCCTATTTGAATGCATTGTGTACATTTGAGACAATATTCAATTTAAGAGGGGAGGGGGGGGGAAGGGATTAGTTATTGAAGTTATTGACTCTATTGTTTTGATGAGTGTTGATTTATGATGATCTATGAGAGTTAATTATTGGGAATCCTCTGGAAAGTACCAAGAATATTTTTTCCTCTTATTTTACATTACATATTATCCTATTTGCATGCATTGTGTACATTTGGGACAATATTCAATTTAAGTGGGGAGGGGGGGATTAGTTTTTGAAGTTATTGACTATATTGTTTTGATGAGTGTTGATTTATGATGATCAGAATATATATAATATATATATATATATATATATATATATCTATATATATATATATATATATATATATATATATATATTCTTGCTAGTTTTAACCATTAGTTTATTTGTTCTTGTGAAACAAAAAGTTGTAAACTTGGAAATTCGGATCTATTAGGGATGCATACCTGGAGAATATAGATAATAAAATATTGTGGAAAAAAGCTATCACATTTGAAGAGTGAAAGCCGCTCATGAGTAGTCAGATAATGGGCATCACAAATGTTCATTTGATGACCTACCAGGGGAGAAGGCTACTTCATTTCATGTATAAAGCTACCAGCAAAATAAAAGAGTTAACAGAGTTTAGTTTAGTGAATAAGTTCTAGACTAACTGGGTCTGGCTTGAGTCTATGGGAACACTATAGGTGGAGTTACATACACACACATGGGGAGTATGAGTACAAGTTGAAACCTATTTTCTTCAAAAAGTTGTATGTCACTTAAAACTTTGTTTTTCGAACACCAGAGGTATTCCAAACCGTTTAAAGATCGTAGATCATGCACTTATCTATTTTTCTATATTTCATATTTTTTTTTGTCTAAGGACAAGCAAAAGCTTAAGTGTGAGGGTATATGCTAAGTGCATGATTATATACATATTTTTACACTATATCGGTATGTACTTTACTTGTCTTTTTGTATAGATTCCTCTATTTTTGTGCTTTGTTCGGTATTTTTTAGTCATTAGACATGAAAGTAGGTACTCGAAACAAAAGGAACAAAAATCGACTAAATTCGGAGCAAAAATAGCTGAAAAGGCATATTCCAAAGAAGATCACGACCTAAGCACAAGCGTGCTCCAAGCGTGCTAGCTTCAGAATTAGGGTTTTGACTAGCACGGTTCATCTGCCTAGACAGCGAGGATGCTTCTGATGAGTACAGGCATGTTCTACCTGTGTTCTTCCCGTGCTTATCTTTGGATTATCTAAAAATACTCTGAATCGATTCCTGAAGCTTCTAAAGATAAGCACAACCTAAACACACCCTAAGTATGACCATGCTTCGTAAACTTCAACTCTATGAAAGGCCGTCAGATTCAACTTATAAGGGGTCTTTTGGCAATTCTTCCGCTGACACTTAAGTTTTTGGTTGAGATTGAAAGCGGAGAAGAAATCAATCTAAGAAGTCCATCACCTTTATTCATGTCTTCTTCTTTATATCTTGTGTTAGGTTTTCTTAGTATGAGAGACTAAACCTTCCGTGGTACCTTAGATTCTTGAATACTAATGTGACTATTTTTTCTCATTTTATGATAATGGTTTTTATTTGTTCTTGTGAACCATCTATTTGTGCTTTATGCTTGCAAATTGCTAGTGCGCGAGCCCCAATTTGCATATATGAATTGCTTGATTAGGTAGAGAGATCTCGGTCATACTAGACGAAGGCTTAGATGGTAAGGGGTGAGTGCACGCCTAGAGATTGGGTGTATGGTGTCACACTTTTTGGATTAGGGTAAAACCTAATAGTGCGAATCACATAAGTTAATGCAATCATGGGGTGATTGGCGTCGCCGTATATGAATTAGGGTTTAGCTGCTGAGAGGTCGGGGTTGAACTAAATTAGGGTTCCTCACCGTCCAATAACAGATCAATTAGATAGCCAGTATTAGGAAATTAGTCGAGCAAGGGATACCTAGGGGCATAGAGATTCGGGGTGCCATAATCTCTTCATTGATATACCCTTGATTTGCCAACTTTTCACTTTAATTCTTTTTTTGATTTCTTAGTTAGGATTAGATCAACACTCATATTTTTCGGCTAGTTAATAGAAGGCGAATTAATACTAGTAGAGTCGATCCCTAAGGATTCGACTACCCTATCTTTGGGGTACTATACTACTTCATTGACCCCGTGTACTTGTGGGAAAGATACTTCACATCAGCTTGTAATGAGGGAGGTGAACCAGAGCCCTCCTTTATCATCCCTACTATATAAAAGATGGACCTATAGATCAACTGGCCAACGTCAATGCTCATGTTGCTGACTATAGCAAATAATAACAGTGCCCAATTCTTCTTGACATCGCTAGTGTGTTTGGGAGGGATCAACCACACCTAGATGAAGTAATGCCACATCTCTATCTCCCTCATTAGCACTGATCTCTTGAATGGGTGAGTAGTACTCCTCTCGAAACTTTCATGTCTTTATGGGTGCGCTGATGGCACCCAGAACCTCCTCAAGATCGACTTCTCCTTCCAACCAGGTTATGTAGTCATCCTAATTTATATCTAGAGTTTGGAGCATTTAATTGGTTGCCTTTCTATTAAAGGCGACATTATGCCCACTAATTGTATCCCTAATTTTCTACGATCCTAAATCCTCTTAAGACACTAACTGGATTCTTGGCATGAATGTGATCAAGAGACTCATCAAGGTTTTATAGGGTATTTCTATCATTTAGGGGGTGTTTGGATAGGCTTTTTTTTTTGGCCCCAGAAGTGCTTATGGAGTAAGTTAAGCACTTTTGCGGGAAAGAAAGGTGTTTGGATGAGTTTTTGAAAAAAGCAGAACTACTAAAAAGATCCCCATAAGTGGTTTTTTCAGAAGCTAGTGGTTTGGTGCTTCTGAAAAAAGCCGTTTTGTAGAAGTTGTTTTAGAAAGTGTTAATTACCAAAACACCCTTCTTAAACCTTTTTAAACCTATTTTGAAAATGGTCAATTACCAAAATACTATTAATACTTTTTTTATTTTTTATTATTATTATAAAAATACTTATAGATTAACATATCCAAACATAAAAATAACAAAATTGCTTAACTTACTCTCAAAAGTCCTTTTTTTCAAAAGTCCTAGCAAACTCAAAAATAGCCATTTTTTCAAAAGCTAATCCAAACACAATCTTAATGGACTAATAAGGTTTAAAAGCTTGAAAGCCCATAGAGGGGGCGTAATGGTTATTTAAACCATCGATAGATCATTAAGGTTTTTAGCAAGCTAAAAATTACCAAAAATTCCCTAATTAAAATCCTCTCATGAGTACTTTTGGTGTAAAAATGATGAAATTGACCTTAATACATGCTCATGACTTATGGTGTGAGTAGGGTTGTAAACGGGCCCAGCTTTATCGGGCTGGGCCCAGGATAATTCGGATCGAAATAGCCTTGCTCGAGCTCGAGCTCGAAATAAGCTCGAATAGTTTTGCTCGAGCTCGGCTCGATTTTAATTTCGAAAGTTCGAGCTCGATCGGCTCAAAAGCTAGAAATTAAGAACTAAATTAAAATTTTGAAATCTCAGATTTAGTTTGAAATTAAAAACTCATTTATAAATTAGTATTTGATATTATATATTATACATCAATACTAAATATTAAAAATTTTATTCAGATATTATAATATTTATTAAATATTTATTAATTTTTTATTAATATTTATATTATATATTAATATATTAATATATTATTATTAAATTTCGAGCTTTCGAGCTAAGCTCGATCGAGCTCGAAATTAAAGATCGAGCTCAGCACGAAAGCTCAAAATTCCGATCCGAACTTGAGCTTTTACTGAGCCAATGACCAAGACACAGGAATTCTCAAACCCTTGTTCACTGATCTCTGTCTCACACTAGTTAAAAGAAAGGAAGGGACGGGGAAACTCATCTATCCCGATCTCATGCACAAGGTGAGTTTCAATCTTATCAACCTAATCCCCTCTCTCTTAGCAAGCATTAACTATAATATTGTTTGAAGTTTGAGTGTTCCTCCTTCATGGTGACCTAGAAAGATGAAGTACATAAGAAAGAAGCAATGGTAGAGAATACGAGATTGTGGGAAGGCATTAACACTTACTGGGAGTACTTGAAAGTTAATTTGAGGTTTCCTTTAATGAATTTCATTAATGGTAGCCTGAATGAGAGGAGAAATCAATTCATAAATGAGATTGTGGATGGATAGAATTACTATGAAGTGAATGTATATGAGAGGTAGTTTGAATGTGGTGTGAATTGTACGGAAAATTGAGTATTACAAGTGTAGGAGAGGTCAGACTGACTGCATTTAATAAATCATCATGTTAGGAAACAAATCATCATCTCATTGATCACCCGACCTTGACTAGCTAACCATCTAGGGGTTTTGCCATTGATTCAAATGTTTTCTTAGATTCTTAGCCTTTCAACCATTCATGCAAAGATTATCCACAATCAACGGCAAGCTTTTAATAACTAATAAGAATCCTTATCATAATAACCACCACGATACATAGTCTTATTACATTCCATGAACTGAAACTTATTATTTCCATCAAGAGCCTTGCTCGCAATGAACTAGTTGCTAGTCACGTATTTATACTTAATATGACCTCTCATTCATGCAAGCCTGCAAAGAAGACAAAAGATGTTCAAACAACTAGCAACTGACCACAAACTCATGTCTATAACTTCATATTGAGAATACTATGCATGCTTACTTTTTGCAATCAAAGGTTGAGCTGGTAGGGATGACATTGATGGGGATCCGGCACTGGCCCGGGAGCCCGGAGGCGAGCTCAGAGTTAATAGGCCCGGCTGAATCCAACTCGGACTTGAGGCACTCACAAATAGTCTGCCCGGCAGCCGGAGAGTTTGCAAGATCCTTCACTGCCTGCAACCCTTGGCAGCATTGCGCCGAGGCCTTCTGGTCTTGACCTATCATGTATGGCACGCATGGACCGAACGCCGTTTGTGCCAAACCGCAGTCCGAGTGCGTATCTGCTATTGCCAATGCCGAGAAGGTTAATGCCATGCTTACAAGAAGAAGAAGTCGTGCCATGCTTGGTGTTGAGCGAGGTTAAGAAAGAGAAACAATAGAAGATTATAAGTGGGATGTTTAAGCTTAAGGATAGTAATGGAAGTGATTAGTTAGTGGTGGAGATTGAATATGTAGAGGTAGATGAGGTTTAATTTATGGGAAGTGGGTCCTGTGAGAAGAATTGATTGAAAGTGTTATATGCACTTAATGTGAATAGAGATCATTTACATTGGAATAGGGAGATAAGCTTGTTTCAAAGGAGAGCTGGTGGAAATACTTTGCTCTCTTAAAGTAAGGAGAACAGCTCTAGCAGTCAGCATCTATATGATATGGAGGTCCAGGAATCTGCTGCTTTGCCAGCAAAAGCAATGTTGTAATGAGGATGTGAATAGGCAAATCAGGGAGGTGATTCTGCTTAAATATAATACATAGGTTCAGTGCTCTTCAGATAGAGTGGCTTTAAATAGATGGATGTAATTAGAATGTACTCATCCAATGCTTCCTCAGATTATTAAGTTGGCGCTGGAGATGCGCTATGAATTTTTAGTTGGATGTATTGGGTTGTCAATGGAATGGATTTGTAAATGTCTTATTGGCAGTGATGCTTAGCATGGGTCACCTTCCTCTCTTGTGATAATATAGTACTCTTATTGGGTTGTTTTAGTGTATATTGCTGATGTTGCTGGAGATGCACTAAGGTTTTGAAGAATTGGGTTGTCAATGTGATGGATTTGTAACAGGTTTTGGTTGTAGTTATGTTTACCATGAGTTTTTTTGTTCTCTTGTGATAATATAATAGTCTCATTGTATTGTTTTAGTGTATGTTGCTGTTTGTATTGTATTGTTTTAGTATTGTTCTCTTTTGATGATTTTAATGGAATTTATTGAGATTTGTTGTCTTTAGGGGATCTCATCATAAGATCATTTCGTAATTCTGAAAGGAATTTATTTTTAAATTAATGATTTGATTAGAAGGAATGGACCTCATTTGTCATTTGTGAGAAATAACATTGACGCTTGATGCGCCACCATCCTTTCAGAAATTTGAAAGGGAACGGAAAGTATGGAGAATGGCAACTTGGAATTAAGGAAGAGATGGTTTTGGAACGATTGTGATTTAATTCTTGTTATTATCCAACTATAATTTTTTTTTTTTAATTTCTATTAAACACTTCCCACATACTCCTAGAAAGGAATATGATTAATTTAAAAGGGAATAACATATTTAAATAGATTTTTTTTTCTTTTTTTATTTTGCCTTATCTTATATATAGAAACCGTAAAAACAGATTACATCCTGCACATGATTTTCCCAGTAAATTTATTTATAGATTAATAAAAATCATAGTTTAAAACTCTAATTTAAACAATAATCAAACAAACTGCATGGTTTCTGACTTTACATAAAAATTGTTTTTTATCTATTAAAAATTTTAAAATCCTCAAAATTGTTAAAAAAAATATAACAATAGATAGTAATCTAATATATGTTACTAATTTACTTTTACAATATATGTTTTTGAATTTATAAATTTTTATAGTTTTTTATAAGTTATTCTTTTTGGGGTATTTTCAAATATTTATTTATTTATTTTTAGTAATTTATGAAATTTTTTGGGATTTTTATAATTTTTTTACGAATGTTTTATGTTTTTTCTAATTTTTTAGTAATTTCCTGTGTTTTATTCTTTTTTTTTAAACAAAAATTTAGAAATAATTTTTAAATGTTTCTGAAATTTCTATTTTTTTAAAAAAAAAATAGGCTGGCTCGTCGACACAACTAGAGCCCAACGGACCTGAGTCGTGACACAGCTAAAGCTCATCGGATCTAAGTCGTGGCTTGTGCCTGCTGGTAACGGGCCATCCCGACGTAGCACAAACTGCCCTTTGGGCATGGCATGCACAACTATTTGACACCACTACGCAGGACATAGCCTTGGTAGGCGGTCAAAAAAATAACCCTCCTTGTTTGATACAGTACAAGACTGAATATTGTAATTATATTTGTACTTTGAAATATCGTGGATGGTTAAAGAGCTAAAAATTGTTGATCACTCTCCTTCAAATATTTGGTGTGACAACATGTCAGATGCATCATCACCAACCTTATCTTTGATGGATGGATCAAACACATCCAATGGGATTATCACTTTATTTGTTAATTAATGTCAAATAGATGCCAACAGGTCAAGTTAGTCCCATCCAAAGGATTGAGGAAGCTCACCAAGAACCGGCTCACACACAATCTCACTATCAGTTCAAAGATGCTGATATTTGTCAGGTGGCAGCAGGGATTAAGTTGACGCGGCGGGTTCAGAGTAATGTGTGGGACATGTGCCACAGTTCACTCGAGAAGATAGCGATGCATCGGTCGCTCAGAGTCGACACGTAGGGAATGTGCCACAATTCATCCTAGCAGATAGCGACATCTCGGTTGCTCAGAGTCGACGCATCAGGAATACACCACAGTTCACCCGAGCAGATAGCGACGTGTCGGTTGCTCAGAGTCGCGTTGATTGTCGTGTGCACAGGCAATAAGTTAGGGATTTAAAGATTGTTATATGTTTTTTGAAGGTGTGGTGGTTCATATTCTTTCAAGAGAGAAGAGATTCATATTAAGGAAGGTTCGAAGCAACAAAAGGAGGAAGGCTTGAGGTCGGCTTGGAAACTCTAGGATCTTTGTCTAGGAGTAAGCTTGTTCTTGTTTAGTCTATCTTTTCGGTTTGTATCCCTTGTAATTGATATACTCTCTTGGAGGCGAGCTTGAGGATTGTTGAAGCCATCTGAGCTCTTATTGTAGTGGATTCTCAGTTCCCCACCCCGTGGAGACGTACGCACGCTGTCAAACTCCACTTACATCTTGTGTTGTGATTTGTGTGCTTCTCATATATCTCTTTGCCCTGGTTGTGCATGTGTTTGGAGATTAATTCTTTGACAGGTTGTTGAGCATTGTTTGTGTGTATAATCGGGCTTCCATGGAGGTGGAATTTGTAAGGATTTTCCCAACAAATTGTTTCAAAGTTGTTGCTTTTCACCCTGTGGAAATTTGTGCACACAAGGTGTTTGACAAAATTCATGAAAGATGTCTTCAACAGGTAACGCCAATGTTGGGAAGTATAAGATCAAGACGTTCAGTGGGAAGAACGATTTCTCATGTTGGAAGATGCAAATGAAGAAATTTGCTCATCTCACAAAAGCTACACAAGGCTCTATCGAGGAAGGAGAAGAAGCTGAAGGATATGAGTGATGATGATTGAGAGAATCTTTATATGGAGACATGCGCGGCTATCATGCTATGCTTGGATAGGGATGTCGCCTTCTTGGTGAATGACGAGGAGACGAAGGCTCGAGTGTGATTGAAGTTGGAGGCCAATTTCATGACCAAGATATTGACGAAGCACATCTACTTGAAGACCAAGTTGTACACTCATAAGATGGAGGAAGGTACCTCAATCCAGGAGCATATAAATAAGTTTGAGAGGGTAATTTCGAGCTTGAAGGATTTGAATGTCAAAGTAGATGATGAAGGTCAAACCATATTACTGTTACTCTCTTTGTCATCTTCATTTGAAAATTTGGTACAAATATTGATGCTTGTGGGTGACACTCTCCATGGATGAAGTCAGGACTAGTTTATTATCTGATGACCTTCTGAAGTTGGCTACTAGTGAAAGAGTTGACAAGGAGCAAGCATAAGGGTTAGTTAACAGAGGAAGCTCAAATGAAAGGGTAAAAGGGCAGAGAGGACTATCTAGATCCAAATCAAGACTTACTACAAAGGTCATATGCTACAATTAAGGAGAACTTGGGCATTATAAGTGTAGGGTTTTTTTAGAAAATCAAAAGTATGTATCAGATACATGGCACAACTAAAAAATTAAAATTTCCAAAACCTTAGCCCAAATGGATCTCCCTATGTTTATCAAAACACAAGCAAAGAAATTTCAAGCGCATGTACCTTTTGTTGGCTATGCCGAATTCCTTTCTCTTAATCGGAGGGGACGTTGCGTCAATCATAGCAATCTGCATACGGAGTGCCTCTAATGGTGATCCACGCAAAGATCCGCAGAAGTAACCTCAAAAGTGACGGGGTTAGCGTCCACAAAAGGTGCTAGCTATGATAGAAGCTCTTGAGAGGATTTGGGAGAGAAGAAAAAAGGCTATTGATCTCTATCAATTTCTAAGAAGTTCTATGTTTTTATGGCCTACAATATCATATATTTATAGGTCTCCCTATTCAGATTAGGGTTTGTTTCGAAATGGGTCTTTGATTGAACCCCAAATCAAATTTGGCTTACAATCTAATCAAATTTGATTTATAATCAAATTCGACTTATAAGAAAATTTGACTTGTAATCAAATTCGACATATAATCAAATTTTTCTTATAAATAAATTCGACTTACAATCAAATTTGACTTATAATTAAATTTGACTTACAATCTTTCTCTTCCATTTAATTCTCTTGTTTGAGGATCTATTCCTAAAATAACCAGTTTTATACCTCATTGATATCTTCTATGAGTGTGACCTATTAGGTTCCCAGTTATATTGGCCATTTATAATCAACCATTGATTACAAATGGATCATGAGTGGCATCTGACCCCTAATTGACCGGAAAGTCAGGTGGTCTGACTTGGAACTTTTCAGCAACCAATGTTAGTGTGCAATTTGTCCTTTACCATCTTATACAAACTTGGTTCGAAGTATGGTTTATGTGTCAACTCCCACTAGGCTGACTATGTCACACCTAGCCCAAGTATTAGTTCCTCGTCCTATGGGATCTATTACTCAAAACTTATGTCATCGAAGACCATCTTCATGACAAGTTATTCAGGCCAAAGATTCATGAGTAATGAGTCGACAAGTGGCCATGGGTATACTCTCCTTCTATCAAGAGTGGTAAATCCTCTGTTGGCTACCCAAATACATTCGAATACTTCAAAGTTGTACTCAATCACCACCCTGTAAGTAACCTCTAAAGGGAAACATAGAAATTGTATCAAAGCACAGGATCCATAACTAAGATAACTTGTGTACCTCAAGTCTAAAGATATTTATACCATTGTTGCAATGGGATCTTCACTGACATTTTAATAGGATAACCATGTGAAGACTCATGGTAGGTCATCCAATGAACTTGCTACCGTTAGCAAGCATCCGTATGTTCACTCAAAACATCTTCATGCTTAAAGCTTGTGAGAACAACTGCTTGATCAGATCAAGGAGCATAATATGTGCTAATCTTTATGGATCAATGATGTCCCGTCTCATTGATCCTTCGACTAGGGATATTTAGATACGTACATAATTACACATGATATGAATCCCATATTATGATCTCTATCATAATTTCCTTCATGCTATGCGTTGTATCATGGACTTCATTAATTAGATTTAAGATCTCATATCATATTAATTGTAGTGAACATCTAAATAATGAAGAAGCCTTTTGTTAAATAAATAAATTTGTACATAAAGTGCCAAAGGTGATTGTCTTTAGAGCACTTCTCCAACAATCTCCCACTTGAACAAAAACTAATCGCCTTTGTATCTAATACCATAGGCGTTTATATGAGATTCAAACCTAGCCCGTGGAAGTGTCTTAGTCAATAGATCAGTTAGATTCTAATCGGTGGGAACTCTCTCTATCATTACATCATTCCTACCAATGATCTCCCTAATCAAATGGTATCGCCTGAGTACATGCTTAGATCTCTGATGAGATTATGGCTCCATTACTTATACAATGGCTTTATTATTGTCGCAATAAACCGGTATCGCATCAACAATGTTGGGAACCACTCCTAGTTCAGTGATGAGTTTTTTCATCAAAACTGCTTAACTCCTTTGCTGCTTCAGAAGCTACAATGTACTCTGCTTCAGTTGTTGAATCGATAGTTGTCTTTTTTTTGGAACTTTTCCAACTGATTGCTCCTCCATTCAAAGTGAAAATATAACCGGACTAGGATTTGGAATCATCCCTGTCGGTCTGGAAGCTGGAATCAATATACCTACTTACCACGAGATCATTTTCCCCATATATCAGGAATAAATCCTTAGTTCGTCTCAAGTACTTAAGGATATTCTTGATAGCCACCCAATGACCCTCATCAGGATCAGACTAGTATCTGCTCGTGACACTCAAAGCATATGATACGTCGGAGCTTGTACATAACATAGCATATATGATAGATCCTATGGCTGAGGTGTATGGGATCTTATTCATGAGGGTCTTTTCATCTTGTGTTTTTGGACATATAGACTTCGAGAGTATAATCCCATGTCTCATGGGGATGTACCCTCTCTTAGACTCCTCCATGCTAAACCTCTTCAACATCTTGTCTATATATATAGACTGCGAAAGACCTAGCAACTTTTTAGATCTATGTCTATAAATCTTTATCCCCAAGATATAGGTCGCCTCTCCAAGGTCCTTCATATAGAAATTCTTGGATAACCAAATTTTGATTGATTGAAGGACAGATATGTGATTTCCTATTAGTAGTAGGTCGTCCACATGTAACACAAAGAACACAACTGCACTCCCATTTACCTTCTTAAATACATAGGGTTCATCCGGATTTTGTGAGAAACCAAACTCTTTGATTGTCTCATCAAATCGGATGTTCCAACTCCTGGATGCTTGCTTCAATCCGTAAATGGATCTTTGAAGCTTGCATACTTTATTGCTATCATTAGATGTGAATCCCTCAGGATGCATCATATACACATCCTCGGTTAGATTTCCATTAAGGAAAGCAGTTTTCACATCCATTTTCCAAATCTCATAGTCATAAAAAGCAACAATGGCTAGGAGTATTCTTATAGATTTAAACATGGTTACAAGTGAAAAGGTTTCATCATAATCAACACCTTGTCTTTAACGGTATCCTTTCACTACTAGCCTAGCTTTATATGTAGTTACGTTGCCTTCCATGTCGGTTTTCTTTTTGAAAACCCACTTGCACCCAATAGGCTTAATTCCTTCAGGTGGATCAACCAAAGACCATACTTTGTTTTCATACATGGAATCCATGATAAGTGTTCAAATGAGCATCAATTATACATGAAATTCATGCATATTATCTTATGTTTTCGAGGAATATTGGCCCGCCGGTGCTCAAAAAGGCTTTGTTTTTGTAAATAGGGCAGAAAACAGCAATCCCAAGAGAAAGGAAGCGTTTTCGAGAAAACGCGGGCCAAAGTAAGCGAAACGGAGCTGGAAGAAAGTCCATACGGAGTCTCATACGGACCCGTATGGACCTGGAGATTCATCTGAGACTCATGAACGGACAGACCCCGTACAAGAGGACACGAGAGATATACGACTCCGTACAACACTCAGATGGTGGTCCGTATAAGGGATATATGGGGTCGTATGAAATACATACTGGGTCATATATCGTAAAACTGCAGCTGCGATTTCGGCCGAACCGAGGGCAAAGTCGGGAAATACACCCAAAACCCTAGAGGGGGGTATAAATAGAGATGTAAAAGAGGGTTTTGGGGCATCTTGGAGGGAGATTAGAGCCAAAGCTTCAAGGAGGGAGAAGCCATCATCATCTTCTCCATCATCTTGGAGGAGATTGAAGAAGAGAAGAGAAGGCTCAAGAGGGCTAGAGAGAAGAAGTACGGGCTAAAGAGAAAGGGGAAATCTACAAACGGTCATCATCAAGGGTTTGCTTCATGACTCTTGTGTTTGATTTCTTCTTTGACATTGATTGTAACTCTTCATTGATGGAGAGCTAAACTTTTGATACTTGGGTGTTGATGAACCTTTGGATTATGGTTAATTGATATTGTCTCTTCTATGTTGATTGATTGGTTGAATGCATCATGGTCTATTGAATGTATTGTATAGTGAAAGCATTAACCTCTCTACGCTAAGTAGAGCCCGGAGAGGTTTCTCTAGTCCATGTGGGGAAGAAGCGGCGCACTCCCAGCGTGTAGACAAACTTCAATAGAGAGGAGTAGGAGTACACGGGAGCCCGGGTACTAAGGCGAAGCTACTCCTTTAAATGTCTTATTCCCTTAGTCCTTCCAAGAGATAGGTTCCCTAGAACTTAACTAGTGAGGGTACTAGGTTGAGTAATCACCCTCGAGCGAGGGGATGAAATCGTATTAGGAACCCTTGGCCAATGATTCACCAAGATTCAACATAGAGAGCATTATCCACATCTAAGGAAATCCAAAGGGGATTCAATCACCCAAGTATCACCCTTCATCGATTGACATCTTCAAGATCAATTGCATTTGTTAATTTGCTTTATTAGCCTTAGAATTAGATTTAGTATCATCAACCCGAATTGATTGACTAGATAATAGATAATTAATTAGTACTAGTATTTTCTTTCTCCCTGAGGATTCGATACCCGACTTTTCAATAGTCCACTTTACTACTTGATTCGACCCGTACACTTGCGGTTAGAACGCATCAATCCATTTCCGATTTCATGGCGCTTAGACATTTATCTAAGTCTGAACAATTCAGTACTTCTTCGTAATTAGTAGATTCCTTATCCACTATGAGTAATACGTCATTAGTTTCACTCATAAAAAATCTATATCTCTCAGGAACCATACGTATCATACTAGATCTACGAAGCTCTTGTGTATCAGAAGGTACAACTGTTCCTTCATCAGTATGAGTAACTGGTTGTGGATCTAGGTTAGGCAGTTGCTCTGTGTCTATTGGAGAATCTCGAACTTCATCAAGCTCAATTTTTCTCCCACTATCTTCCATTAAGAGAAACTCTTTCTCTAGGAAGATAATATGCTTTGAAACAAATACCTTTTGTTCAAAAGTATGGTAAAACTGATATCCCATGGTTTCCTTTGGATATCCCACAAATAAACACTTGTCAGACATAGCCTCAAGTTTATCTGACATTGTCCGCTTCACGTAAGCCGGATAACCCCATACCTTCAAGTGAAATAGTGAGGGTTTCTTATTAGTCTACATCTCATATGAAGTAACCTGAACTGCCTTAGATGGGACTCTGTTTAAAAGATAAACAACAGTCATAAGTGCATAACCCCAAAAAGATTTAGGAAGCTCTGCATGGCTCATCATTGACCTCACCATATCTAATAGGGTTCAGTTTCTCCTTTCTGCCACACCAATGTGTTGTGTCGTGTAAGGTGGAGTCCACTGGGATAATATCTCATTATCCCTAAGATAATCTTGAAACTCTTGGCTGAAGTATTCACCACCTCGATCATATCGAAGTGTTTTAATACTTTCACCAAGTTGTTTCTCTACTTCATTTCTGAATTCTTTGAACTTTTCAAAGGCTTCAGATTTGTATCTTATTAGATATACATACCCATATCGTGAATGATCATCAGTAAAGGTAATGAAGCAAGCATAACCACCTCTAGCATGCGTAGACATTGGTCCACATGTATCTGTATGTATAAGGCCCAATAAAATCATTGCACGTTCACTCTTTCCCGTAAAGGGTAAGTTAGTCATCTTACCCTTTAAGAATGATACACATTTGTCATATGATTCATAATCAAAAGACCCCAAGTCACCTCTCTTGAGCAACTCAGTCATGCGTTTCTCGTTTATATGGCCTAGATGACAATGCCATAAATAGGAGGTTAATTGATTATCTTATTTTATATGTTTGTTATTATTTTCAATATCGAGTATACAACTAGACACATCTAATATGTATATACCATTGCACAATGTTCTGGTACCATAAAGAACTCCATCCAACATTATGTAGCAACAATTGTTACTAAAAGTCAAATGAAAACCTTTCTTATTCAAACTAGAAATAGAAATAATGTTCTTCATCAAACTAGGAACATAAAGGCAATTGTCTAATTCTAAAACTAGTCCACTTGGAAGTGGCAATACATAACTTTCTATGGATAATGTAGCAACTTTTGCTCCTTTTCCAACCCGCAGGTCTGCCTCTCCCTTGACCAGCTGTCTACTATTCTTTAGGCCCTGCATTTCAGTGCATATGTGTGAGCCACATCCGGTATCCAATACCCATGTTTTATAAGAAACAATATTTATCTCAATAAAGAAGATACCTGAAGTAGATGGGGCATCAGATGCCTTATTCTTCTTCAGAGACTCCAGGTAGCCCTTGTAGTTTCTTCTCCAATGGCCTTTTTTGCAGCAATGATGGACGGCTCCTTTTAGGGCAGCTTGTTCTGCCTTCTTGGCCTTTCTTTTCGTGACCTTCTCTTTGGCTTCTAAGGACTTCTTCCTCTTAGAGCCCTTGGTCTTAGAAGAGTCCACCAGCATCACAACCTTTTGATCTTTCTTAACAACAGACTCTGCCGATTTGAGAAGGTTGATCAACTTCGGTATTGTGGATACAATTTGGTTCATCTGATAGTTTAGCACAAATTGTGCATAACTGTCAGTTAAACTTTGTAGAATTAAGTCTATACTTAATTTGTGATCCATCACAAAACCTAGTGATCCTACCCTCTAAATATAGCTATACATCTTTAGTGCGCGTTGCACTACAGATTTCCCCTCCTACATCTTGGAGCGGAAGAGCAACTTGGAGGGCTCGAACCGTTCAGTTCTCGCTTACTCATCAAACAGCTCCCTCAGATGGTAGACCATGGTATATGCGTCCATCGCCTCATGCTGCTTTTGTAACTCAGCCTACATATAGAGGCTAACATAATACAACCAGCTAACTCATTGTCAGCCACGTGCTTCTTATAAGCCAACAATTGGTCTTCAGAAGCACTCTTAGTAGGAGAAGAAGGAAGTACCTCATCAAGGACATAGGCTATCCTCTCGAATTTGAGAACAATTCTCACATTCCTTAGCCAGTCCAAGAAATTGGGCCGAATCAACTTGTTTGACTCAAGGATTGATGTCAAACTCACAGAGGATGATATGATTCTAATAACCTAGGTGTAAAATGAGCATGTTAGAGAAAAGTACGTGAATGCATGATATAAGGACTTTTATATTACGTATTATTACTCCCACTATTTTATTACTAATCCATAAGCCCTCACTCTGAATCCAAGAGAACCCTTTTGGAAGTTCTCCTAGTGGGTTCAATATCCAAAATTCCCAAGAATGACCTTGGGTTTACCCAACAAGTCAACTTAGTTCAAATGGTAGGTATCACATACCAATTACACATATCATATGTGTGTAACTATCGAACTAGTACTATCAACTGATTGATGTGTGCAATAATCATTGAGTTGTCAACTCATTGGCGCATGTACATCATATGTACACTACCCAACATTGTCTCCATCTACATTAGCCTTGGGTTACCCAACAAACCAATGTTTCCGATTAAAGCCGACATTACTCATGAGATCATATCTCAATGGATAGAACATATCCAACGTAAAGTAGGGCTCGGTTTACCCAACAACCCAAATCTCTAAGAAGGACTCGGGTTCTTACCATATTAATGGAAGACGTTTAGCTTTAATATTTAATTTAGGGATTGCCTTAATTTAGTCTCATAAGATTTTAATTAAGCATGCAATATATATGATCATATCAAACATATATAGATAATTCGAGTCAAATAAGGATTGACTACGTCAAACCTACGTAGATGCATGAGATTACAATAAAAAAATAGAAATCCTACACTACAAGAATCTGATGGATTAGAAACAGAAATTCAGAAACGGACACATTCCGTTTATGAATAGAAACATATTAGAAACAGATTCAAGTTCCGTTTCTAAATTAGAAACGGATTTATAATCCGTTTTAAATTTAGGAACGGATTTTATTTCCGTTTCTAATCCGTTTCTATTTACAAACGGATTTAAAATCCGTTTTTAATCCCTTTTAATATTAGAAACGGATTTATAATCCGTTTCTAATCCATATAATATATAATTATTTATAAATATATTAATTCATATAATTTATAAATATATAATTCCGTTTCTAATCCGTTTCTAATATTAGAAACGGATTTCATATCTGTTTCTAATCCCTTTTAATATTAGAAACGGAATATAAATCCGTTTCTAATCCTCATTAAAATTTATTTAGATTTTTAATGATGTAGTAAATTCATTAAAAATCTTAAATATTGCAGTAATAATAATAATTGATTATCAAATACATTTTATTAATAGTTTGGACAAAATAAAATAAAAACAACTTAATCAATTACATAAATATTAATCCATATAATATATAATTATTTATAAATATATGAATTCATATAATTTATAAATATATAATTCCGTTTCTAATCCGTTTCAAATATTAGAAACGGAATTTAAATCCGTTTCTGATCCCTTTTAATATTAGAAACGGCTTTCAAAACCGTTTCTAATCCTCATTAAAATGTATTTAGATTTTTAATGATGTAGTAAATTCATTAAAAACCTTAAATATTGCAATAATAATAATAATAATTGATTATCAAATTCATTTTTGAAATGGTTCTGACAAAATAAAATAAAAACAACTTAATTAATTACATGAATATTAATCCATATAATAGATAATTATTTATAAATATATTAATTCATATAATTTATAAATATATAATTCCGTTTCTTATCCGTTTCTAATATTAGAAACAGAGTTCATATCCGTTTCTAATCGGTTTCTATTTAGAAACGGAGTATAATTCCGTTTCTAATCTCATTAAAATGTATTTTTTTTAATGATGTAGTAAATTCATTAATATATAAATATATAAGTCTGTTTCTAATCCGTTTCTAATATTAGAAACGGATTTCAAATCCGTTTCTAAACTTTTAAAATAAAAAAAGAAAAAAAAGATGCCCTAAGTTACAACAATTCTAATTTCCTCATCGCACGCATCTTTCTCGTCTTCGTTCCTCTCTCGTTCTCTCCATCATCGTCAACTCGACAACCTTTATCTCTCTCGTGAGATCGAAACGAAGCAAAGAGGGGAAATAGGGCTTGGTTCACGTCGGATTTCCACGCATTTGGATCGATTCCCAGCTCCGCCTGTAGCTACGGAAAGCGGTTCTGTCTATCTCTTGAGGTTGGATCTTTGCTGCTCTGTTTTGAGGATTCAATTTGTGTTTAATATAATATTGTTTCCTTTTAGCTGGTGATTGGGATGATATTTCATTTTATTTTATTTTATTTTATTTTTTTTGGTGGTTGTTGTTCTTGTTGTTGTTGATGTCTAAAAAGAAGGATTTTTTTGTGAATGTTTGGTATTATATTATGGACTCTTGTCTTTTAGGTCTCAGAACCAGAACGAGAACGATATCCCTTTTTCCTTTTGTAGCTTTTTTGTACCATTCTTTATCTTTATGGTAAAAAAATTAAGTTACTACTTTGTATTATTATTACTGCTCGATCTACTGTTCTTATATATATATATGTGAAACAAGTAATTGGATTAAACTAAAAAAATGAAGCGAGGATGTTGATCTATCTGTCATTGTCTTGGACTGGTCAAGTGTTCTCCTTCTTCCTATCAATGTATTTGTCTGACTGCTACCTTTGCCGGCTTTCCACTTTTCAAGTGTTGTCCTTGTTGAGTGCATGTGTGTGTGTGTGTGTGTCTCCAAGTGAGAGTGAGTGAGATTATTTTGATGGCAACGTCAATGTAGCCTGAATGATTCATACTTCAACCTAACTATATAAGCTTGGTCTCTGCCTTTCAGAATGTTGTATTTGGAGGCTTGCTTTGAATTAACAAGGATGAAACTTTTTAAATATGTCTCACCAAAATCCATAATTACATTTAAAGAATGAAGTTTCTGACTTGACTGATTTGATTTTTTTTCTCTGTATTTTAGTTGATTTACTCTGGATATAGCTGCTCACAGGGGTGGTTCTGCACACCTTACATTGGTGGTCCTGGTTAAGGTCTGTTCTGCACACCTTGCATTGTGTAATTAATTTAATTTCTTGTTTTTGAATAACTCTTTAAAGGGTTACAATGTTTACCATTTTCTTGGAGCAGATCTTGGACCATTGAATGTGAAAGAGTTGCAATAATTGGAGAGACAACTTGAATCTGCACTTGCACAAGCTAGACAAAGAAAGGTATTTTATCGAGCTTCTATTATCATCATCATCATCATCATTATTATTATTATTATTATTATTATTATTATTATTATTATTGTTATTATTATTATTATTATTTCTTTTACATATTAGGTATGCTATTTAGATATGCTATCTTTTTTGTTATCTAGGTATGTTATCTTTTTATAAGTATGCTATCTTTTTTGTTATTTAGGTATGCTATCTTTTTTTTTCATTTCTTTTCTTTCTTTCTCTCTCTTTTGCTGGTGTGGCTAAAAGAATGTTTTGTCTGACTATATATCCATGCGGTTTTTTCTTTAAATATGATATTGCAGTTGTTAGCATTATAATAAACAATGTTGGCTGATATTACCCTTTTATAACTCAGTGCTTATTATAATGAGTTCAGAAAGGAGTTGGATGTACGGTAGGCTTAAGGATGGTCTTTTGAACCCTGTTTTTTTGCAAAAGCTTGATGAATTTATTGAGTTTGCAAAGAGGCACCCAGAATGTATGGATGGAATCAAAATTAAGTGTCCTTGTAAACTTCGTAAATGTCAGAATCGTGCCTTTCTTGATGAAGATACAGTTAAGTATCATCTAATGAAGTATGGATTCGTACGATACTACTATCAATGGATTCACCATAGGGAATCTAGTGAGCCGTATTTTTATGCCCATGCTCATCAGGACTCTGTCGAATTACCAATGTCAACTGCTGGACCAAGATCATATAATACATATGAACAACTGGTCATGGATGCTGGAGGGCCTGATTTCCCACCTTCTTATATGGAGCAAGCTCCAAATGCAACTGCTCATAAATTGTTTGACAAGTTACAAGCCGCTAAGCAAGAGGTATGGCAGGGTTGTGAAAGTCATTCACAACTATTAGCTGTCGCAAGAATGCTAAACATGAAGACACAACATCATTTATCGGAGAGGTGCTTTAATGACTTTTGTCAGTTTTTGAAAGAAGTGTTACCAGACGATAATGTATGTCACGCCCCGACCCGGATTCCGGGACCTCGAGTGCGTCAACAGACCGGCCGTATTTAAGCAGAGGTAAACTCAACTCAAATACAAGGCCTAAAAAAGGTGATAAGCAGATAACAATTCATAACACAAAATAAACTTGTGTTCAAAAGAACATAGAGTCATCAGGGTCCATAGGCCCTATAATAGTCTGGACCCTATACGGGTCCTATATAGTAATGCTCACAAAATAAAAGACAAAGGAGTCTCCCAGATCTCGGATCTCCTCGTGACCTCTCCTCAAGCTCAACCCCCCTTCCTAAACCTCGGAATCTGTAAAAGAGGAAAAGTAAAACACATGAGCTTTCGAATGGAAAGCTCAGTAAGTACCTCTGCGGGTCACGAAGACATAAATAGGCAATATGTCAATCAATGAGGTCACAACATCAGCAAACACAATTTTAGGAGTCTACCAGAAACAATCTAAAGGTATGACCAATGCTACAGAAGCCCTCGGGCTTTGTGACGAGTTTCAAAGAGAACTCAAGGATCACTCCCGGCCAGTATGTCCAGCTACTTGCTGTAAGCACGACCTTCTGGTCGTTCGACCCTCCGGTCGTAAATTGGTAGGACTACCTCTTATACGTGTTAACACGGTCAGTGTACCACGCCCACTGACAGGTAAGACCACCAGAGATTCGCCTCTCTGGCAAGGCAGGCAGAAATGCCAGGGGGTCCTGTCCCTGAACATTCCTCTATCGAAGCTCCCTAGCTCCACTGAGTCTGGGCAGTAGACCATAGCAAATAGGGACACCAACATCCCGTAAACAACCATACATTCTCAATAGGATTCCAAAATAAATAATGACGCATGTATGTGAACAAAGAAGCATGAGATATCAATACATAAACAAGTCCAAGAAAACCCGAAACCGGGTAGGAACTAGGCAAGTGTACTTACCTCCTGGTGAGACTAAAGTCTTCCTAGGATCTCTTGGAATGCCTTACGTCTCCCTGAGAGTATCTGGCATACATAGACTCTATTAGAGTCAAGATTTCAACAAGTTTCTATGTCCCCAGTTTCACATGCATGTCCAACGTTCTGGTTGGGCTTAGGCCCACTAACGGGTCCTAAAGACCTTCTCCCGAGCCACTAACCTCTATTCCCCAGTTTTTATGTCCTTTAGTCGTCTCTGCCTCCAACTTAGTCAAACCTAGTCAACTCTATTTTATTTGTCGAGTTTAAAACCCAAATCATTCGCCTATAATGAATTTAGTCGAATTGGGCCCACTACTAAGCCCAACGAATGACTTAGCTTACTTGTGCCACTTTCTACTGATATAATTAATTAAATCCCTTTTTAACTAATAATAATATTCGATTTTCGTTTTATTTCCAATTAAATTTTTCAATCGGATTTGATCACCTTAAGTTGACAAGAAAAACGACTAGCCCAACTAAATATTCAAATATCTTGGTGTGAAAAATATCGATTTTCCATTAAATCGATTTAACTACACCCCTTGCTTAATTTATCTAATTATGCTATTAGCTAGTTAATTATCCAACTAACTATTAACCATGATTAGCAAATTATTTAGATAATTTCTCCCAAGAAGCACACATCCACACACACTCCGAGACACGATTGTGTGGCGTAAAATCTGAAGAAAATAAAATCCCGTCGATTCTATTTATCAGGGGACTTTTGGCGTATCTTCGGATCGACGGCTAGGGTTTTGTGGAGTAGGTTAAGGCTGAAGAGACATTGTGCCAGGGAGTCGATGATTTTCATTATGTCTTCCTCCATGATTTGTATAATGTTTATTAGTAGCATGAGAGGCTAAACCTTTTGTGTTGCCTCGGACTCTTGAATCTTAGGATGAACATTTGATTTTTCTTCTTTTAATACTAGTTTTCTTTTGAATATTTCGGGAAGGGGGGCATGCCAACAAATCGGGTAGACTCTTGGGTTGCTATTGTACTACCTACCTCCAAAGAGGGGACATGTGTCACACCAGCTAGGTCAGAGGGTGAAACCCGGGCATAAGGTTGTATTAATCTAATAAAATTAACACATAAGCAGACTTAAATGTCATAAATACTCAAACAGTTGGAAATACAACGCCAAATACTTAAAGTTATACAAACATAAATCCAACAAGGAGTTCATGTGTCTACTAAATCAAGTACACAAATAAACAACATCAAGCAGCGGGATGGTCAGAGCCAACTAAAGGTGACAGGACTCTCTCCTCAACTCTAGATATGATCAAGTAACTGTCTATCTCCTACAAAATTTCACATAAAAGAAGGATGAGCTACTCGAGCTCAGTGAGGAAAACAGTGTTGTCAGGTAATACTATACCTGTGTGAAATCAATAAAAGTAAAACTGAAATAAACTCTTAAAGTGTACAAGTAATATAAGTATGAAGAAATAATGCATTTCAAAGTAATATGCCAATCGATGCATTATCTACAATCAGATATATGCATGCCAGATTTCATAAAAATCTTAAGTAAAATAGCATGCATGTTTATCTTATTCATTTCATCATCGGTACCATGTATGATTCTGTATTTTTTTTCCCTTGGTGGATAAATATCGACACCAATAACCACCATGGTTCTCATATGGCTCCCGTGAGGTGGGATATACAGAAACATATCTCATATTTCAATAGTATCAATTACACCTACACCTCCACTTCAATAATTGCGGAACCAGTGTGTGATCAAGATGACCCCTCACGGTTCTTTAGGGCTCCCGTCAGGGTACCATCTCTGCCCTCACGATTCTACTATGGCTCCCGCGAGGTGACTATCTATAGGATAGGATATACGCGTACTAGGCACTCTACGAGTACGGAAAGGGTGTTTTATTTCTTGAAGACACGAAGTTTTAAAACAGATAGTTTGGACTTTAAGAAATACAGAATTTCACAAATAACCCCTTCCCTACCTAGTACCGTACTATCTAGCTCTATCAAAGTGCCACCACTGGTGTAAGCAAGTATTAGAGTACGGTGCAGAGAATCAATACTTCTAATTATTCTCTTTCTATTTCATATTTTCTTTAACTGAAATCTCTTTCATGAATATCTCAAAATTCATTTGCGAAGCATAAAACCATCAATCAATTTAATACGGGTTACAAATGCAGGAAATCTCATATAAATTCTATTTCACGCGTTTCAAAATAGAAACAAACACTTTGTCGATAATACGATAAAAATACGAAAATGTCTAGTTTAGTTCCATCACCTGAGTTTGAGTAGTTTCTAGGGCTGGCTAGGTTTTTCAGCAGCAGCGGCCTTGCTTTTGCCTTTTCCTTTTCCTTAAAATCAAAAGAAAATACGGAACTTCAAGAATACAAAAACTGTATTCTTATCTTATACTCTAATTAGACTCGTTAGAGTACGATGATTTCATCAAGTTAAATAGAGCATGATTTCTCTTAACATGAAATTCGTATTTCTAAAGAATGGAAATACGAAATTGCTCAGTTAGAGGATTTATTTCTAATCATCCTAAGCACAATTTAAAAGCTCCCATCATGATCTTTAAAAGTGATTAATTGCTAAGTATGATCATGGGGGACTACATCAAGCATTAATACTACAATTTTCTACGAATATTCGGCAACACATCCTCTATTTGGAGGACCCCGAAATTATACAGGTATACATACATTAATATCATGAAATAAATCATTCCATTCTACAACTCCAATGCTTGCAATTATCTCTCTATCCCCAATCCTTTCACAGCCCTAACACTTGCACATAAATCATTCAAAGAATAACCCTTTATCATAGACGTTCACCGTCAAATCTCACTGGAGAGAAGGGATGCAGTGCTCGCCGGCGGGACTGAGCTCTGATTCAACAGTGGCTGGCCACGATCGGGCAAAAGGGGCAACCAGGCGGCACCCTCGTAGGGCCGTACAAGCTCTCAAAGAAGGCAGCGGAGCTTGGGGAGTCGGCGGCCGCTTAGCGGGAGGTAGAAAGCTCGCCATGCAGCTCGCGGCTGAGGTTGGCCAGAATCGGCGTTGGGCTGCACGGGAGCTCAACCGCGAGCTGAGGGCGGAGCTCGCGCAATGGTCCTGAATGCGCCCGCTCGGCCGGGCATGGGCGCGGGTAGCGATGGCTAGCGGCAACCTTTGCCGGAGGTTAGCCGGAGGAGCTCGGCTGGGATGTTCACCGGAAGAGAGGAGCTAGAGAGGGGGAGAAGGGTTCGTGAGAAGGAAGACACGATGCAGCTCAAAATGAAATCACTTTCAATTTTTCTCCTTGCCCTAGGGCGTGTTTGGTTCGCGGTAGTGGGCACCGAAGTGACGGAAGTGACTCCACTTCCGTCACTTCGGTGTGTTTGGTTCGAGGTAGTGGGCACGGAAGTGGAACTCGCACTACCTACTTGTACGGACTTCCCTGTTTTGACATCCGAACTTTTAAAGCCGAAGTGGCTTTTCCGTGGTTTTTGAGCATGAGACCGAAGTCCCACTTCGGTCTGACATATTCACGTGGCTGGGTGGAGTCACCCCCTCCCCATCTTCTCTCTTCTCATCATCGTGCCCGAGAGAGCTCTCTTCTCCAGTTGTCCCAAGAACTCCAAAGCGAACGCGACTGACTCCTCCAGCGATCTCCTGAGAAGCGCTAGAGCCCTCCACTCGATTAACTCCTCCAACTCTCGCGATCTCCTAATTGATAACTCCTCCAGCAATCTTTGCTCTTGCCCCTCCAGCGATCTCCTGAGCAGCGCGAGAGCCCTCCACTCGATTAACTCCTCCACGCGATCCGCCTCTGTTTTGCTCAGATCTAAGGTTTGCCTCTTCCTTTTAAAACTTCATTGTTTTGGGTCTTCAATTTCATGGTTTTTCCTCTGATTTCATGTTTTTTTTTTTAATTTCTGTTTTGAAGCCCAGATCTATCTCCTCTCACTCAGTTACTGCCTTTCCTTGCTGTTTCTCTCCCAGATCTAAGGTTTGTCTCACATGGTTTTCCTTTAATTTCATGGTTTTCCTCTGATTTCATGGTTTTTTCAATTTCATTGTTTTAATTCCTGTTTTGAAGCACAAATTAATTTGTTAGGTTGTTCACATAAACGTCCATTCATATCTGAACTATTTCTGTCATGTTCTGTGGCCATTTGATTTCAATAATTCTTTCTGTCACTGTCACTAGTAGCTTCTCTGAATCCTGCATCTCGGCTTTTTAGTTGCACATACCAGAATTCCATCCATGCAAAATATAATTATTTAAACAATTTCAATTCTACATTCTTTGAAACTTTACTGGCAAATTAAATTTGTAGTTTATTCAATGGCTATTAACGGTGAAATACCTCACTCATCCAATGGTCTAGTATATTTCTTAATCTTATGCTGATGCGAGTTCTTAGTTGTGATGATTAGTCAATTAGAAGAATCAATCCTTTGATAGAACATTCACATCTCCTTGATAGAACATTCACAATATCCCTGAAGCATATGATAGAACATTCACATCTCCCTGAATTAATAAATTTAATGTGATTAGTTTTAAATAAATTATAAAATATGCATGGCTTTGTATTATGTGCAGTACCTTCTTCCTATTGATCTTGGCTTTAGCTTGTAAGGTTTCTAGTTAGACTTTTGGTAATGATGCTTTCTAATATAGGCTGTAATTAGTTACCAATTTTTGTCAAGCTTCTAGGAGAAAGGGTTTAATATTAGTTCAAGTTTGTGACTTAGTTTAACTTCAATTTTAGGAGATTTTTTAGCTTTAAATCTATTGTTGTTCCTGCACTATCTGTAGAGTTTACACAATGTTTTGCAGGACCAGCCCAGAACTTTTGTTGATATACTATTCATAAATTAACTTCTGAGATCTATTGTGCTTTACTATTTGTTATTTTGGTGCTTATTAAATTTTTTCTCTTCATTATTAGCATCTCATCTTTGCTGAATTTGTCATTTACTTTTATATTAACTCTGAAATCTATACATCCAAAAATGCCCGTTGGTGTAGAATTAAGTGAACTCATTATAATATTAAGACATAGTATCGTACAGTTGAACTAGGTATGGTGATTAATAAGGGATGCTCATTTTTATTTTCATAAGTCCCCCCTAATTTTTCATAGTTGTTTTTTTGAGCTTATAATTTCATTACACTATTGTACTTCTCTACAGTTTGACCAGGAAAAATGTTGCAGTTTTTGTCTGTTACGTGTATAACTTGCCTGGCCATCTTCCTTCACATTCTAATTCAACATTAATTTTATGTCTGCATATGTTTTGCCAACTAACCTTCAAATTTATCTAGGCATCCATGGGGTTCCTGCTTCCATATAGTTGTTTTTGTTGTTTTAAGGAAGCATGAAATCCAATCTCTTGTGATTGATGATTTGCTTATCCAATCTTTGTGATTGATGAAATCCATATAGTTGTTTAAAATTGTGCTTGATGCAGAACCTCATTTTTATTTTTCCATAATTTGTCTTGTCCATAGATATTTCATGTTAATTTTCTATTAACATGAAATCCATATAGTTGTTTAGAATTGTCTTTTTTTCTTCATTTTTATTTATTATTTTATTTCACTGGAATGACTTTCCTAGGGATTGAACAAAAATCAAGTGGGGGTAAGGAATCAGGGTATTTAAAGCAAGTTTTATGTCACTTGAAGAGAAACAGCCCCTTAATTTGGAAAGCTTCAACTCATGTAAGTTCCAATAGATCATAGATACAGATGCATTTAGTAACCTGGGCATGGTACAACTTCAAAAAATAAAGAGCCAATTGAATGTCCCAAGGCCATAATTTGTCCAAAAATTGAAAACGTACCAAATTCTGATTTATGTCCAACTTTAACCTGATTCCCTGAACTTGTTGAACTTTATGTTTTGATTTGCAGTCATAGTTCAAACATTCAAATATAAATTGTGCTTGATACAGACCTCATTTTATCTTTTTCTAATGTCGTAGAAGGCTAACAGGGATATATGGTCAATGGAATAACTAGTTGTTACCATACCATCTTTTAGGTGCCCCTGAAGTTTGCTTGAGATGGATGGTTGTGATGTAGCTTTTTTTTTTGTTATTGTGTTTTAATGAGACATAGAAGTGTTACAATACTTATTAGGATTCCATTCCATTGTTAATGTGTTTTAGGGTGCTTATGCATAAATTTATTTTTGTTTATTAGGATTCCAATCCATTGTTTTGATCTGATTCAAATTGTATACCAATTATTTGTTTGTAGATGGATAACTAGCCAACAAATGATAGGGGAAGGGTATTGGCTGCAGCCTATACCACAATTGTCGTAGTGGTTGCATTTCTTTTTCAAAAAATGCGTAAAAAAAGCCGGTACGATATATTGAACCTTCAATGTTTCAGGACCTAACTAGGAACGAGCACATGTGTCGTATTCTGAGGAGTGGGAGAGACTACTGTGTGAGCTATCTTAGGATGGATGTAGGTCCCTTCATGCGTCTATCGATGATTATGCGTGATAGACATCTGTTGCGCGACACTAGACATGTATCAGTAGAAGAACAACTAGCTGTATTCCTCTACATTGTGGGACACAACACAAAGAATAGGACAATGAGGATTGAGTTTCTCCGTTCCGGCGAGACTATTAGTAGGTACTTCAACAATGTCCTATGTGCTATTTGTGTTGTCCGCGATGACTTCATGCAGCCACCTACATTCGTCTGCCACATTGAAATTGAGACCAACCCTAGTTGGTACCCTTTCTTCAAAGTAAGCCAAACTTCAATTTGATAGGTTTAAAAATGTGTGAATTGTTATAATAAAGTTTTTTTTCTTGTTTACTAAACATGTAGGATTGCATCGGTCTATTAGATGACACTCACATTGTTGCATCTATTCCCCCGGCCGATTTATCACGTTTCCGTGGCCGGAAAGGTCCAACACAAAACGTGTTGGCCGTGGTGAACCTCGGTTTAATATTCACATATGTGTTGGCCGGGTGGGAAGGGTCGGGTAATGACTTCACCGTGTTAAGAGATGCATTATCACGCCCACAACCGGAAGGGCTCAAAGTTATTGAAGGTAATACTAATTAGAAGATTCTTTTGCTAATACATATTCTTCCATGAAACAATGCTTCATCCTAATAGTTTCTTGTAGGCAAATATTACTTGGTAGATGCGGGTTATTCAACGATGAACGGTTTCATAGCTCCATACCGGGGAGTCAGATACCATCTGAAGGAACATAGTGGTCGTGAACCGACAACCCCTGCAGGAGCCGCTTAACTTGAGACATTCAATGTTACGGTCTAAGATTGAGCGGGCATTTGCCATTCTTAAGAATCGTTTCAAGATTCTTACATCGCATATGATTCTTCCCTTTATAAGGCTGAAGTGCGGCTAGTACTAGCAAAATTTTGTATTATCCACAATTTCATTCTTTGGTGTTGATCCTAATGACATGATTATACAAGATGATATGACCCAGCATAATGATAATATTGTAAGTGCATCCAGTCCAGTCAAATCGAGGAGGGAAAGAAGGGAAGAAAATAGGCTGTGGATAGAATTACGGGACAAGATTGCCAACAAAATGTGAGCTCACTATGTTGCTTCATGACGCTAGTTCTTTATTTTGTGCTATGTTACTTCCTTATCATTGAACTGTGCCATTTATTTTCCTATGTAGTTTTGTACTGTATCCCGTGCTTGACATTTGTTGATGCATTGCACTGATGTCATTATAGACTGCTTACTTATCTATTAATTCTATGGCTTGTAGCTATAAACATTTTTATGATTTGATATAGTGATGGAGCACGACAGTTCTTCTAGATCTGGAACAAAACATGGAACCCGAAACAAATGTTGGCCAACGGCATTTAGCAACTTTGTAATACCGGTGTTGGTTGAGCAAGTTAATTTAGGGTTGAAGTGTGACAAAACATTCAAGAAAGCAGCCTTTGTTGCTGCTGCAGCGGCAGTGAATAACACTTTCAAGGTAGACTACTCCGCTGAAAATGTGGAAAATCATTACAGGACCTTGAAAGCAGGATATGCGGTTATTAAAAAAGCAAAGGGGCTGAGTGGCGCTAGATGGGATGACAACCTCAAAATGATCACCCTTGACCCAATGGTTTGCAAGACTTACACGGATGTAAGTGCATAATAATTTTTATATGTATTCATTTGTTTCAATTCTAATAAGTATTTTTTCATAAAAACTTAATGACCAACTTCTAAAATGTAGGCACATCCAAATGCTAAGCCCTTCATAAACAAGCCAATTGATAATTATGAAGGGCTTAGAATTATTTGTGGTGAAGACCAGGCCACTGGATCTTATGCGACTTCTGTCTATTCTGACTTTGCTAGTAGGATAGACACAGATGATATGGACAATGACAATATGGATGAAAGCCCAAATGAGAATAGTGGCGAGGATGGGGATGACAATACAACCCCACCTGTTGTTAACACTCCTAATGTGTCATCTACTAGCCGACCCCAACGTTCAAGCAAGAGATCTGTGGGACAGAACGAAGCAAACATGGGTGATTTAATTAGGGTTGTAGGGGAGATTACACATGCCATTAAGAACCCAGGTTACCCAACCCAATGGTATGATATACTATACCAGAAGGTAATGGAGGTTGACGGCATCGATAAACGGTTGAAGGCAAAGGTGTTTGATGCATTGCTCATAAATGAGAATGAAGGGAAGATGTTCATGGTGAAGGATATAGACCTGCGACAAGCATGGATGGAGGAGTTCATTGCCCAAATGCCGTGAAGCACATGGAAGTACTGGGTCTTATATTTAGATTGCTGCATGGACTTACTTGCTTATTATCCTTTCTTGGTTGCATGGACTGTTTATCTTCATTCTTTTAGTTGATTTTTGAATTCTAACTTTTCTGTAGAACTGTCATGTTTGCTTGCTTCATTTGTGTTCATTTCACTGTATTTTGGAGCACTGTTATCGTACCAGGACCTTCTTAATATGTAAGATTGTATTAGGATAACTATGTTGGAATTTACTATTATCTTCTTACAGGTGTTGACGTATATGGCTATGATGAAAACAAACAAGAGCACATTGAGGCATTAGTTTACTCGGGAATTGTTTTGTGAGGAACTCGTCTCCTCCATTGAATTCTTTGTTTTATTGCATGCTTCCTTCCTTCTTACTTGCATTTTTTTGGAAAAAATAGTTTTGTCATCAAGGAACTGCGGCGAGGCAGTTGGGAGGCCATTGGCGACCTTTATTTGTTTTTATAGTATGTTTTCATTGTTCCTACTTGTATGTTTTGTGAAATAAAAGCTGTCATTCAGGGCATGTTGCGAGGCAGTTAGGTGGCCATATTAGGCATACACTGCAGCCCATTTCCTTAAATGAGATGCTCCTTTTTGTTGTGCTTTTGTACATGTTTTGTAAACTCATACCGATGACAATGCTTTAGTTTGAACTGAGCCATGAAGGTATTAGCTCCATGTTGACAGACAGGTACTGATTTTCCACAATATTCATGGATATTCATGCCACAATATCCATGGATATGATTTTCCATGTTGACAGATAGCTTGTATCTCCTGTTTTCTTCCTTTTTTCTGCCTTTTTAATAGTTTGTCATTTATGAACTGATGAAATCTATAGCAACTTTGTATTGGAAATATTTGTAGGACTGTTGGGACCAAAAGTTTGGAAATAGTTAATGATGGAGCTAGATGTATCTGAGAAGCTCTCTGGTAACAATTTCGACGGCTGTATATCTTGATTAACATAATTTCTTTTTTAGTGGTGAGAGTCATGAGACTTCTGAAGTGGTTTATGAGTGCTGCTCAGTGTTCATTGATCTGTTTTGCTCAGTGTTCACTGATCTGAGTATGCTTGAAAAACTATAAAAAAATGTCATTGATTCATTATCGTGCTATTCATTGTGAATTTTCTTTTTCTTAGCACACATGATTTCCTTGCAGGGTGTAGGAAACAATGACCAGAAAGTTCTTGTTCTTGCTGCTACAAATACACCATATGCTTTGGATCAGGTTATATTGACATGTGACAATTTCCTGAATGTTTTAGTTTTGTTGCTTATGCTTTTAAATTTATTATATAAAACAATCAATGATTTTGAGGGTATGTAGGTCATCCGGAGGCGTTTTGACAAGCGCATCTGCATTCCTCTACCTGACCTCAATGCAAGGCAACATATGTTCAAGGTTAATGATTATTTCACTGCATTTTTATTGCAATCTGGAAGATGAGTTGCACATTCCACAATATCCTCAAGTATTTACTCTTTCATAACTACCAATTGATTTTGCACAAGAATAATTACTTTGATTACTGCTATGATGTGTGTACTGTATATGAATACTGGATTCATCGTCTTATTTCAATTCTTATTTGGAATTTATCAGTGAGTTTGTGGTGCGATGAAACCGCAAGTGTGCGGGTCGTATCAAGTAATAAAGTGGACTATGAAAGTCGGGTTGTCGAACCTCAGGGACCGAGAAGTACTAGTACTAACTAGTCGTCTATTATCTAGTCTAAACAAAGATTGGTGGTTGTTTGAACTAATCTAAACTAAGAAAACCTAAAAATTGGATATCACTAATGGCGGGATTGAATCTTGGGGTAAATCAATCATAGGAAGGGGGTATTCGGGCAATGAATCCCCCTTGGGTTCTCATTAAGATAGATAATGAATGCGAAGATCACTAGTTGCAATGGATTGGACCAAGGGTTCCTATCGTGCTTTCACTCACTCTCTAATCCCGAGGTAAGCTACTAATCCTAGTGCCCTTACCGATGATGTTCTCGAACCTATGCCTTGGAAGGATTATGGGAATAATACATCTAAAGGGGTCGCTCTCCTAAGTACCCGGGTTCCCTGTATACTCACAATCCTTTCTATTGGAGATGGTCTACACACGGGGAGGCGTTCGCTTCTTCCCCCATATGGACTATGAAAATCCCTCCGGGCCCTCGCAACGTAGAGGGATTCACTTACATTAAAACATCCAATAGATCTCAATCATGGAAAAACAACTAGATAATCATTAACAATCAAAATCAAAGTTCATATACAACCCAAGGGTTCAACATGCCCAAATACCTAAACTATTAGTTCCCCATGAAAGAGGAGCACAAATCCAATACAAATAAAGGAGAAAACATCAAAATAAACACAAATAAACCTCCCTCCGATGTTCCCTCCGCTGTTGGCATGCCGATTGGATTGTTGATGATGACTCCCTTCAAGCCCTAGCTTGTTCCCAAGTGGATCCCTTCAAACCCTAGCCATTGATGAACTCCAAGATCTCCAAGACGGCCCAAAAGGTGGCCAAAGGCCAAGAGATACCTCCTTAACCCTAAAACATTGGTATTTATAGGGTTTCCCCTTTAGGGTTATAGGGTTTCCCCTTTAGGGTTCGTGTGGGGCCAAATCATGTAAAAAATCTGATGCAGATCGGGCTCAGAAATAGGTCCATACGGGCCCATATACGGGCGTATGTCAGCCGGTATGGCTTTCAGGTCCCTCCATACGGACCTATATACGGGCTGTATAACAGCCCGTATGGCTTTCAGGCCCCTTTATATGGGCCTGTATACGGGCCGTATATAATCCCGTATGACTGGATCTGCATCGCATAGTCTTCATCAAGCACTCGATCGGATGACCAATTCTTGTCGGATTGACCTGAAATTTTAACCGAGTGTTCGTAACTTGTTTATCTTCAATATGAACGGTGGAGATTTGATTTAGAGTACTGTATATTTTTTAATAAATTTCTGATCTTTGCTTCTCTTTTAGGACTGCTGCAGTTTTCTCTAATTGCTCCCCTTTTCGCCTCAAATGATGTAGAATTTCTTCCTTTTTATTCTTGAGGCTCTCTAATGCCCTGTAGATAAGAATTTACACTAATTAAGTACCAATGGGCTAAAATTACTCCAAAATGGCATTAAAACATATAAGAGAATGATGGGAAAATATGCTCAATTGAACACTTATCAGTTTGATAATGTCCTTTTTGTGTATTTCTTGAGAATTTAATTGAGCTTTGGGTTGCAGACAATGAAGCACTTGTTTGGTAGAAGATGGGGGAGGAGAACCTTGCAATCCACTGGAAAGCATCAAAGTTCATCCAAAAGTTCGAGTTACTCTATTCATTTTTTATTTTCTTATTTTGCCTTAAGAAAAAATATTATAAATTAAAGAAAGTTCTAGATACCCTTGTAAAGCATCAAAATATTACTGCTGTGGTGCATGGGTAAACATGGTGGAATTAGGGACAGTTTTGATGTAAGATCTGTGTTTCACATGGTGGATATAAAGTTGCTTATTGACAATAAATTTCCCGCCCGTGTAGTTTGTGGTTTATATGATTCATTGTTGTTTAAATTGACTAATTTCTGATCTAGGTGTGTATGTGCGTTGCTGATGTCATGGGTACTGCAGAAAACACATCTCAAATCTAATTTATTTAAAATTTTTCATACCCAAAGTAAAATAACAGTAGATCAAATCTAATTTATATATTAAGATAAAACTATAATTATTGTTATTACTTTTTTGTAAATGAGTTTAGATTAAATTACAAAATTTTAACAATTTTGGTAAAATAGTTTATATGTAGAAGACAAGCATAGATAGCTAATTTATTTGGTACTCATGAAGCATTAATATTTCAATTTATAATATTTAAATACTAAATAAAAGATAAAAAATTCCAGCAGGGGTAACCTCACCAACCCACAAAAGTGGTGACCACAACCCCAGTTTTCCGCCAACCAAACACCCAGAAGTTGGAACTTAGACTTCCAAAGCCCCACTGCCGTGAACCAAACAACGGAAGTGTACAGAAACAGCTCTTCACTTCCGCCAACCAAACAGACCAAACTCCAACTTCCATATGGAACTCAGACTTCCATGGAAGTGCCACTTCCAGACTTCCACAGATTCGGGGCACTTCCAACAACCAAACACACCCTAAGTCCTCCATCTCAATATATCATAATAGTTACGTAAAAATAAATATTATTATCTCAATAATGATTAAATCATTTTATTAACTTATCCATGGATTTATTGTCACATGGCTCCTTTAATTAAAATTATCCCTAACTTTATGTCACATCACTTTTTAATATTATTATCTTATCAATAATTCATCGACCCAGATCCAGAAATCCCGGGTCAGACGACCCTAGTGACATGGCGTACTCTAGTGTCAAGAGTTGTCTCTACTCCCGACCCAGATACGTTTTTCTAGGCTTTTAACTCGGCCAGATCTGCTTTATCGGGACTCCAACTGATGTCCGGTATCTCCCACTTAATTAATTTTGGATTAATTAACACTTAATGTATTTCTAAATTAATCAACCAGGATTATTCTTTTCAATCCACCTCCAACTATTTCATGTCTAATTGGTCTGGCCCAAAATGGCCTTCTTTGGCCCAATAGTTGCGAGGCTGGATTTTAGACCCAGAAATTCCAGATTTTTTTTAATTGAGTTTAAAAATAATTAATTCATTTTTTGTTCTAATTAATCTCATGGAAATTTTCATAAATTTTCTAATTATTTATTTAAAAATTTCGGGGTGTTACAGCTATGCAACCGCACGTCACTCTCCGGATTAGGATAAAACCTAATAGCGGGAACTATAGAAAGCTAGATAATTAATGCAGTTATGTGGCAAAGTTGCTGTATGGGACTAGAGTTTGGTTGTTGAGAGATCGGGACCAAACTAATTTAGAGTTCTCTACGGTCCAAGAATATATTAATTAGGTTGCTAGTATTAGAAGATTAATCATAAACGATTCCTAGGAGGATAGTGATCCGGGGTACCATGTTCTCTTGACTGATAACCCTAGAATTCCAACTATCGCGTTAAGTTTAGTTAGCTTAAGATTTTTAGTTAGGATCATATCAGCATCTATATTTTCTAGGCTAGGTAATAGAGTTCTAGTGAGTACTAGTGTCTGTCCCTGTGGATTTGACTACCCTACCTTCAGGGTACTTTACTACTTGAGCGACCCCGTGCACTTGCGGGCTAACAGCATATCAACAAACTAGATCAAGTAACCCTCTTCCTGAGAAGAACCAAATAATTGTGCCTTCGAGGGAAGCAACAAGTTTTTCCTTGAAGAGGCGACGAGATCACCCCTTAAGAGGCTCTGATATCAATCCTGAAAGGAGATAACTTTTGTAAAGGTGACGACGCTATCTGAAAAAGGTGATGAAGCTCGTATTCATTCCTGAAAGGGTGAGGAAGTCACCCTAAAAAGTCTTGACATTTGTACTCGTCCTTCAAAACGTGACAAGGTCCTCCCTGAAAAGGCAATCACATGGCGAGCTCAACCCTGTAAAGGCAATAAGGTTGTTTTCATCCTTGTAAAGGCGACGAGGTCATCCTTGAAAAGGCGATGATATGGCGATCGAGTTCATCCCTAAAAAGGTGATGATGTAATTTTCTTCCCTAAAAAAGCTATGAGGTCATCCCTGAAAAAGGCGATGAGATTAACATAAGTAGTCAAGGTCAATTTGTTCGACTCTTAGTCGAGCAGTAACACCTTGTCTGTTAGCTTTATGGAGACAATCGACTAATTAAGACTTGTAAGCTCAGCCTTCTTGAGGATTTTAATATGAGCTTGTCGAGATATCTCTCCCAGCAAAGGGACTTTGATTTGCGCAGATAAAGATAACTCGACCCATAAAGGGACTTTATTATGTGTATTTTAGGATCTACCCAACTCATATCTGGACTTCATTGTGAGTAGTGAAGATCCATTTTATGTAAGTGTTGGATAAAGTTATGTCCTACTAAGGGAACTTTATAACGAGCTTTAAATACAGCTCTGCCCATTAGAGGGACGTTGCTATGAGTAGAAAAGATCATATCTACTCGGCCTATGTAAGGACTTTAATAAGAGTAAAACAAAAAGTAAAAAATAAATAAAATCTTACTCAGTATTAGAGATTTTGGAGGATAGACCATAAATGAGCAAAAAGTATCATTGGATTCCTATAGAGGATGAGACAGTTACAATTATTGATCATGTTGCCTCAGATGTCCAACATGAAAAGGCCTCTGAAGTCTTCAACCTTCTGGATCAGCGAATCTGTATGTCCCTGGTCGTACGACCTCTTTAACAAGTCCTTTGAGCAGACTTGCCCTTTGACTTTCTTTGCGTCTCTATTGCCAGAGACTCTTAAGTCCTGCCTTTTAAGAGAGATACATAATACTATCGAGTAGCTTGTTGATCTCCTTTAAGCTCTTTGCACCCATGCACAACTGGGAATTTCATCATTAGGTGATGAGTGGAAACAACAGCTCATAAGGTATTCAAACTTGGCCTTCATAAGATGACGTTGTAGCTAAAAGGACACTTGACTATTAGGAAATTTGTAATCACGGTTGATTAACGAAGTTAGGTCCCTACAATAAGTCGAAGGGATATCGTACCTTAAGGCTTTATGGTGCCCCCAGTAAACCCGAACAAGGAAGATCTAACTAGTCATAATAGCTTTGGTTCGAGACCTAACTTCTCGTATGCATCTCTAAAGATAACATCACTCGAGCTTCCTAATCAATGAGGACTCTCCTGACCTCATAGTTGGCAATATTCACAGTCAACACTAATGTGTCATCATGGGGGTAATTTACTCCCATCATATCATCATTAGAAAAAGTGATCGGTGGCTCAGAGTAAGGTCTCTTCTTCAGTGCACTGGCTTGATTTGGCATTTGAGCATAATTTCTACGAGTTGAGCTGCTCTCTTCACCACTAGACGGTCCTACAACGATGACATGAATCACACCCATAGGAGCTCGATTTCCTATGGAGAAGACCTTCATTCTACTGACCCTACTTCAGATATTGTAAGAGATGACCTCGGCGGATCAACTTCTTAATTTCATCTTTAAGATGGATACATCCTTTCGTGTCATGCCCACGATCTTGATGAAATCAGCAGTATTTCTTACTATCTCCCCTCTTAGAAGCATTCTTTATCTTGGCTAGCAATTTCAGCATCTTCTGATCCCCTATATTTATCAGGCTCTCTGCTCAACTCATGTTAAGAGGTGCATAGTTTTGGAACCTAGCCGCTTCAATCTTCCTGGCCTTTTCGCTAGCTAGGAGCCTATGTTTCATGTGCAGTTTTCGAAGTTCCTACACTTGATCCATATCTTTTTTTGGTCTATTCTACATGACTTCTTTTTCTAGCATCTTGGATTTCTTCGGCAATTATATATTTCTCTACTCTTGTGAGGAGGTTGACCAAGCTACTTGGTTGTTTTTGAATAATGGAAACCGGAGAGGCGACCTTCTCAAACCCTCCATGTGGGTGGTGTTAACAAATGCCTAATTGAGACCAGGTAGTTCTAAGGTCACCATGTTAAACCTATGGATATAGTTTCGAAGGCATTCTCTATCTTGCTGCTTGATTCTTATCAACATTATAGAAGGTTTCCTCTACTTCTTATGGTGGAGATTGAGAAGCCTAGTCTTGCTTCTAGATACATCTAGTAAGTACCTCTAATTGCTTTTGGAGCATGCGGTATGCATATCGCGTGGATCCTCCTCCATGATAATTCGTTGCCCTTAGGGAGTGACTATATCCTCCAAGATGCATCATCATCTACTAGATCGCTAACCTGTTTCTTCTTGCCTCTTGGTATGGTTAAGGTTTACAAAGCTTTTTGTTTAGTATTTCCCATAGACGGCGGCAACTGTTGATGCTAGAATTATGCACGTCCTTAGGATCGGTGCAGATTATTATCAAATAATGAGAAGATGGCTTTCAAGAAATTTGTTGGGAAGTTGATCTATGGTTTATGATAGATCTAGATGAACTCCATCTCGAGAGTGAATGGGTAGAGAGAGATTCCAGATAATCAACTGTCGAGGGAACTGTCCTCGGACCCTCCGATAATCAACTTAGAAAGCTTGACTGGTGGAGGAGGTGAAGAGAGAGAGAGAGAGAGAGAGAGAGATTCTCCTAGAGAGTGAATGGGTAGAGAGAGATTCCAGAGACAGAGTGTCCTCCCCTTTTTATGCCTCCTCACCAATCATTAGGGGTTGCTTGGGTGCCAAGCATAAGCCGGCTCTCAACCAACTCACTAGGGATCTCCTGACGTCTTCCAGAAACCATTAGTGGTTGCCCCTGAGTTGTTAGGCTACACTATTCTTAACCTTCAGGATCATGTCAAGTGTACAGTTAAATTTTTCCCATAACATAAACTAAAGTTAATTTTTTTTATTTTTTTATAAAACGTAAAAAATTGTTAAATTGCAAGAATTTGGTGATGAATATATATATATTAGGGAAAATTTTTAAAAAAAAAACCTTGTCTTTTCACGGTTTTGCAAATTGGTGACAAAAGAATTTTTTTTATTTTATTACGTGTTGTTTCCCCCGCTAACAAAAAGAGGAAAAACCCGTTAACGTCGTCAAATTTGCAATAGTAAAGTCGGTATTTCAATTGATGTGGCTCCACAGGGCAAAAAAAAAAAATTTTGATACACATGGCATCATTCTATTGGTCATGTATTTATAAATAAAATTAAAATAAAAAAATATCTCATCTCCTTGTTCTCGTGATCTTCTCGAGCTTGAGATCTTCTTCGATCGATCTTTCCCAACTCGAGATCTTTAGTTCCAAGATAAAATTAAAAAATAAAAATAAAAAGAAGTACTCTTGATTTCCCTCCCTTTCTTCTCGAGCTCGCAATCTTCTCCTTGTTTGAAGCTTTCAAAACCCTAACTCTAATGGTTGAAATCTCATCTCTAATGATATAAATCTCAAATCTTTCATAGTTTTTCTTGAAATTTCGGTACTGAAAGAGCCCCAGATCTCCATTTCGAGATGGGATGTGGAGCGAAGTTGGGATTCCAGTTAATTTTAGTCGCAATCGCATCTTTCTTTGCGCCTGCAGGCAATGGCGAGCATAAATCTTGGATCAGAGTCGCTGAAGGTGGGTCGTCGTCATCCTGAAGCCAGGCCAGTGTTGATTATTTTTGTTAATTATGTTTTTCTTTAAAAAAAGTAATTTTGTTCTTTTTAAACAATTAATTATGTTCTCCTTTAAAAAGTAATTATTTTTGTTTGCCACGTGGAGTCACATCAATCGAAATACCAACTTTACCCTTGCAAATTTGACAGTGTTGACGGTTTTTCTTTTTTTTGTTAGCGGAGATAACTACACGTAATAAAATCGAAAAAAAATTCTTTTGTCACGGGTTTGCAAAACCGTGAAACCACAAAGTTTTTTTTTATAATTTTCCTTATATATTACACTTAATTATTTATACTTGTTCTATGCTCTATTAGACACATCTTTTTAATTTTTAAATTCTAATTATTAGTGAATTTTTATATTATATGGCTTTAATTTATCTTTAACAGCTTGATTTTCAAGTAATTTTGTAAGTTATTAAATTTTAAATTTGTTTAATTTTTACTTCTATATTATTTTATTAAATTAATTGAGTAATTAACAAGAGGATGGCGATCCCATTACTGGTGGATTCAAGGATAGTTTTGCATAGCATCACCATTGAGATAAACTTTCACGTGTAACCAAACCCAAGACTGTCATCAACAGTGGCATAGAATAGAAAGAAATAGTCTGATTGGAATGCACAACAGAGGACTAGCATACTAAACCAAAATAGAGCATCTTGAGTGATAAGATAGATTTGCATATACTAATATTTTTGAAAGAAATTGCAGGGTTATCTGATGACCTACAACTTAGCTGAAATGTTAAAAGAGTACAAGCGCCTTGTTTGATTTATGGCCATTTTTACATTATAAAGCACATCAGATTCCTGATGGCAGCTCAAAACCTGCAATTTAGAGGGAAAACAAGTTATAGTTAACATCTTATCCACCATTAATCATAAGAAGCCAAAATAAACAGAAGAGCAAGAGATTGTTTGCTGTAGGTTTTCAAATTTTTAAAAGAGGTTTTCAATCAGAGTTCATCGGTCACACAAGACAAGTGTTCAGCCCTTCTAACAAGACAGTTCACAAACGCAAAAAAGTTGAAAAATGAACAGCAATAAATTTTTAGGTAAGAGAACCAAATTAAATTATAGCTTTTACTGGAAGCTCTTGGTTAGAAAAAGCCCTTCCATATGAGATGCCAAACATACAACTATGACAGAGAAGAGGTTCACTGGTTTCTTTCACAGTGGAGTACATTTGATAGCAAAAAAAAAATTAACCTAGAGACTGAAATGGGATTTTTTACTATCATCATCCATAGTGCTCTTCTTTTTAACAAAACTGATTTAGCCCTATTACTTACAAATTCAACCAAATGATTCTCTGTCATGCCATAGAACTTTACTGTTGCCAATGAAAAGGTTATTATAATTAAAGATGGGCAACTTCTGGCTTGGGGTTAGTTTTGCCATCATTTCAACAACTTATGAGCTTTATGATTTTGATCTAAAGGATAAAATACTCTGTGGGTGAGTGTGTGCACGCTTGCATGATTCTAAAAGATGTATAATTTCCTGGTAGTACAAATGAGAAGGCATCATATCATAAAGGATAATGCAAAATTTTAATGACATTTAAAACAATTATTTGATGGTAACATATATACATATGGGAAATATTGACAACCAATTTCACTAATTTCTATGATCTGAACTGATTAAAACATAAAACTTATCCAAATTTTATAACTTATAATGTCTATCAGATTTCATAACAAAAAAGGATTAAAACCACTGATGGCTCCGAAAGTAAAGGTTGTTTGTTTTGGGCCCTACAGTGAAAAATTGTTCATTTTGACCCCAAACTCCAAAACTTTAGTCGTCAAGTACCACATCAGCACAAAACCTATTAAATAATAAATTTTTTAATGATCGTTGCTCAGGACAAAATTGGGTGGAGTTTTTTTTTTTTTGCTTTAAGAGTCAAACAAACATTTTTCTTTTCCACTTTAGGGGGCCATTAGAGATTTTAACCCTAAAAAAAAAAAAAAAAACACTAAGTCGCATATTGAGGGTGAAGACGGATTGTGGTTGTAAAAATCAAAAAAAGGAAAAATAATGCATATCTAAGCGTTTTGGAAAATAGGTTTAAACTCACCCAAACACTGTACTGGTCTAACTTTCTAAGAATGGGTATATGGTTTTGGGAGGAAAAAGTTAATGAAATTTTAAAAATTTTGTAGTTGAGTATAATCATTAAAAAAAAGTGAGAATAATGATAAATGACAATTTTCACCCATGATGTGATTAACTAATTATATATATGATTAATTTCAAAAAGAAACATGAATAACGCTCGTCAATAACCATAAACCCCCTAGTGTAAGTATACCCTTCCTAATTTAGGCTTAGCACTAATTATTAGTAATCAAATATTTTAAGATGATGTTTATAATTTGTGATTATGGGGTTATTAGACTCGGTGGGAAAGGGTAGTTTCATCTTTTGTTGTATTAACAATATTTCAATGGAAAAGTAATTGATGAATAATTGGGTAACATAGTATAACTAAGTTAGTCTCATTTAGGTGTTTATTTATTTATTTATTTATTATTTTTTGAAAATGGGTTTAAACCAGCTTTCCCAAAGAAACTCTCTATGTGTATTTCCGCCGGTTTTTTGTAATCTAAGGTTATAAAAGATGTAACTCTAAAGATGTTCATGTAACTCTAAAACATATCCCCAATATAATGATATCTTAGATGAATTATCATTGCATTGAAAGTTCTACTTCAGAAAAAAAAAAGAACTACAAAAGATGTTACCAGCTTCCCCACTCTAACCTATTCTCCAACACAAATCCTGCAATAGTGCATGCTGTCTGAATACTGTAGCTTGATATGGTTTTCCTCCTCTACCAGTGTCTAATTCTGTCCAAATGCCTCATCTTTTTACTAAATCAGTGGACCATAATTAGTTCAAAACATGGCCACTTTCAAGTAGAAGTTTATGTTTTCAGCACGAAATAAATAATTTATGATATCAGAAGTGACTCATTTAGTTTTGCTTCCTTAGAAGATCTAAATTAATTACCTAAATTATCAAATAAGTATTCCTGCGATATAGACTACAGAAGAAGGTTCAGAGTGAGTCAATTGCTGTAAAGTTTTAATAGGAGAACAGTGAACCCAAAAGGTCGATTCTTAACATCTTTTACCTTTAAATCCAATTTTATTATCTTTTTTTATGATGCATATAAGGTTGTTCCATGAGCCCAAAACCATGATTATCTATGTAAATACAGGATGAAGCTGAACTAGAACACGTAGCATATGGAGTATGCGCATAAGATTCTTTGATGGCCTATAGAAAAGAGAAAGGCTTCACATCAAAAGGAAAAATATGTAAAAAAGATGATACGCTGAATAACCTGCAAGGACGTGTGAGAAAAGAATTAAGATTTTAAAAAAGATAATCATACAAAGAATGGTTTCTATAATGCCTAGGGGAACCTTGCTATGAATCATCAGTACCTTTCCAAGGAAATCTCCATGTGTGAACACAAGGAGAACCCACTCAAGGTTATAATAAGACCCGAGATGAATGGAATTTGAGAATGAAAGTGCTTAAGCTCACGTTTGAGAGTTGGAAAAGGGAATATAAAAGTGAACATAAAAATCGTAATAGGAGTGAAGGTGTAAGCCTTTAAGATCTCAAAAATAAAAATTTGAATAACAATAGAAAATCATTACAAAGGAAAAAAAAAAAAAAAAAAGGAACTTTAAGAGATTATGATGTATGCCTCTGATATGGATCACCAGCTAAGACTAACAATCGCCAAGAAGGCCTTAAATTATGACACAACATACTACATCTGGGTGCTCCTCAATCTAATTAGCAAACAAAGTACATCATGCTTTAGTTTCAAACCAGAATTGGAGTATCTAAGTAACAAACAAAAGGTTATAACTGGCTAACGAATACCAACAAGCCATAAAATTATGACACCAACGTGTTCTTCATTCTAATTAGCAAATAAAGGTTATCATACTTTAGTTTTGAACCAGAATCACAGGACAGTCAAGGCCTAAAGTTACGAAAGAACATACTATAAACAAAGGTAATTATTATACTAAAGATTTGAACCAGAATCATCAACCTCTGGATGCAGCTCAGTGTATCCATATTCCAACTTCTATTTAGCCACCAAAACCAGTGATATTGTTCAAAAAGAGCATGAAAACAGTCTACGTACCAATGCAGCATATATGAAAGAAAGAACTTAAGAAAAGACTCATTTCTAATATGAAAACTTATCAGCAAATTAATGGAAAAAAAGCAAAAATAAGAATAAGATTCAATTAACAAGCATATTCTTTTCAAATCACCAATTATATTTACCAGATCTTTGAAACTAAAAGTCCGAGCAGCGGCCCCCGCGTTCCCAATCGCCATACCGAGTGGGCTCCGGGCCTCTAGGCCCGCCAACCTCGCCGGTAACCTTATTCACATAGACTCCGTCATCATCATCAGCCGCTTCTTCTTTATCTCCCGTTCTCTCTTCTGTTCCGACCCCATTCCCTTCCTCTTTCTTCTCTTCTACAGCCGCTGCTCTCGGATCCTCCTGCGGCGGCCTCGGGGAAGAAGAACATAGGGATCTAGTACGGCCTAGCACCAACCCTAGTCTAGGGTTTCCGATCTCGTGAGAGAAGATGAGGAGACGGGGAAGCTTATTCGCCATTGTTCTGGGTCAAGCTTCGGATCTTGATGTTGAACACATGGTTTGGTGGAACCACTTCAACTACTAAATCCTAAGCAATGGACCGGCCTGAACAGAATGGAAATTTCTGATACCCAATGTTTTACATTTTGTATTTAGTTTTATGTCTTTTTTTTAAATGAGGGATATCTCTGATTTCATCAACATTGACCTAATAACCTTTATCTTCTCATCCTCCTCATTAACTTTTGTAAATATATTAGCAAATGACCCTTTTATTACTCAGGGTTTAAAAAATAAATAAATCCTTAAAAACTTTGTTATGATATACAAGGAAATGGCCCTCGCATTGCTCAGGGTTTTTAAATAATATTATTTAATATTATTTATTTTTTTAAAATGTAATATAAATTTTTTGATATTGATATATAAAGAGTCACACTTTATTTATATAGATCTTCTGTAAGTTACATTTAAGCAACACAGCTATAAAAATATAGGTTTTACGTACATGAAACAAATACAATTAAAAATTACATGCTTTTATCTTTTCTATTTGAGTTTGTCAGAGTTTTTCATTTCTTAATCTTGAAAAACTAGTAAAATTTAATGTATGATAAAATATGAATTATAAAATTATACTTCTTTGTTTGACTGTCATTTGATAGGTCGCTTCTAAATCTTTGTATTGTTTTTAGCTAGATTCTGATATGGTTTGAGGGTTTTTATAATAGAAATTTTATTTTTTATATGAAATTTAAATTTTTTATTTTGCACTTTTTAATATATTTTCCACATAAATTTAATATTCCTTAATTTTAAGAATTAATTTTTAGATTAAATAATAAATATTTCAAATTATTATTTTTTCTATAGCCGAAAACTCCTCCACACTCAGAAGCAATATGGGAAAAAATTTATAGATTTTAAAAAATACATGTAATAGGCTTGTTAGTTTTAATTTAGAGAAAACTCATTATTATTTGTTAGTAATAATTCTAGATACTTCAAGATTTTAGATATGTAAAAATTTTAAAAAAAAATTAGAATGGAGGGTTCGATTAAATAAAAAATTAAATTCTTCAAGTTTTAAAGTGTTAAATAATATATTTTCAAATGAATAAAGAAAATAATATAAGATTTGGTTTTTAAAAAAAATTTCAAAATTGATTAATGATTTTAAGAATTAGTTTCAATGAAATAAAAAATAAAAATGTTAATTTTTAAAGTATTTAAAAATAAATTTTCAAACAAAAAATTTGGAATAAAGGGTTCTATTATTTGGATGATATTTTTAAAAAAAATTTAGATATATTTATGAAAAAAAAATCTTTGTATTGTTTTTAAAAGGATTTTGATAGTGTTTGAGGGGGTTTTTAGAATAGAAATTTATATTTGTTTTTAGCATTATGGAATTTTTAAGTTTTAATTTGCACTTTTTTATAGATTTTCTAAAGGGATTAAATATTCTTACTTTAAGTATTTATTTTTAGATTAAAAAATAAATATTTCAAATATTAAATTTTGTTCTATAGCCAAAACTTCTTCCATCGTAAAAAATGGACAAAAAAAAACCATGATTTCAAGAGACGTAGGTGCTTCAATATTGTAGATATTTAGAAAATTTAAAAAAAAGGAAAAATTATTTTTCAGTCCCTGAATGTTTCTTTTCTGACTTTTCAGTCCCTCTGACAAAACATTATACCTGTCAGTCCTCCCTTTTAGAATGAATTACTTTTAGGTCCCTGCTGTGACCTTTTCCTGTTAACGTTTAAATAAAACCCCAAAATACCCTCATATATTCCCGCCAAAATTCAGCTTTTTGGCTGAAAAGACAGGCCTTTTGTACTTTCATTCTTGCAAAAGAAGCTGTGAGCCCCTTCTCCTACTTCTTGTCTTCTCCTTCCCTTCTTCTCCTTCATTTCTTCTCCTTACTTTCTTCTTTTGCAGAACGATTATGATGTTTTTTAGTCTTGTAGAGAAGTTACGACGCGGCAACAGGTTAAGTGGGTGGGAGAGTCTTGTATTGACAAACAACCAAGGTAGATCCACTTTCCCATTGTTTTTTCATGGCTTGCGTCGTATAACTATGTTGTTTTTTTCGAGTATATGCTCTTGTTGCAGGAGTTCCATGGAAACCATTTTTCCCGTCGCGCGATATGGGGGAGAAGGTCTAGCCTTGGAGCTCAAAGTGCTCACTTGTTGGGAGTCAGTAATGGATGACATATGTGAACGGTGGGACCTTGACCCCTCTGGTGTGAAAGTGAGTTATATCGCACCAGACGAACAAAGAACAACTCGTCCCATTAACAATTATACAGACTTTGTGCGTATGTACGTGCAACATTTTGTAATCGTTCGAGAAGAATATGGTCGACCTTATTGTGGACACAGGTGAAGTGACTGTTGGCGATGATTGTGGGTCTTCAATTCCAACGTAATTTACTGTCTTTGTTATCTGGTAATATAAGCCTTTAATATGTGCATGTTATTTCCTGCAACCATGTATTACAAACACGTAAGCATTTATGATCTTCTTTAAGTCTTTAGAATTTCTCTTATCTCATTAGTATCGACCAAATGTCTTTAGTATTTGCTTTATCTCTTTATTATAGACCGTAAAGCTTTAGTATTTATCTTATCTCTTTATTATTTACAGTAAGTGTTTAGTATTGCGTCGTTCTGTTTAGTATTGTCTTACTTAAAAGAATATTTTTTCAATCATCAGGGACCCTCTAGCCTAGAGCATGTTATTGAACATTGTGGGTTCTTCTCAATATCCCGAGATTGCAGTGCTCAGAGTCGACGAACGATTTGAAAACGTGGAACACTTCAGGGATGCCCTCCGTGACTTTGCTATCAAAAGAAAATTTGACTTTACATTCATTAAAAACGACAGAGAAAGGGTGACGGCTAAATGTTCCAAGGCAGACTGCAATTGGAGGGTCCATGCTTCTCGAGAGGGGAATCTGCAAACCTTTCGAATAAAGACATTGCAGCCCGCACATGTGTGTGGTGGTGGTATCGAGACGAGTTCCCACCCGAAAGCATCCAAAAAATGGGTTTACGGTCATGTGATCCAAAAGCTCAAGGATCGTCCTTTGTATCGGACCGTTGACATTCAACGGGACATTTTGCAAGAGCACAGCGTGTGTCTTCCGTACAAACAAGCATGGATGTGAAAAGAGGTTGCCCGAAGCGCTCTCCGTGGAAGTGAGGTACAGAGCTACGATTTGTTGTTATGGTATGCAGAAAAGGTGTTGGAAACAAATCCCGGTAGCGTTGCAGTAATTGACAGTAATGGCGAGCGATTCAGGCGTGGGTTTTTTTGATTCCGCGATTGTGTCGCCTGCATCAAGTTGGGTTGCAGGCCGCTGTTATTTGTGGATAGAACACATTTGCTTGGGAAATACGGTGGCATCTTGTTAGGAGCGACGGGTAAAGATGGCACCGAGGGATTCTTCCACGTTGCATTCGCCATAGTGGATAATGAAACATACGATAATTGGACTTGGTTCCTTACCACTCTCAAGGATACAATATATGGTGATGATGATTACGACAAGTGTATTACATTCGTATCCGACAGATCGAAAGGTCTCGTTAATGTCATCACAAGGGTGTTCCCTTCATCGTCTCACGCCTATTGTTTACGACACTTAGAGGCGAACTTCATAAAAGGAAATACTAGCCTTGGAAAAGCATTGAAGGAAGAGTGTTGGGCCCTCTTTACCCCCATCGCATACGCATGTACAGCCAAAGAATTCGATGATGCGGTGAACAACCTTATGGTGGCTTCGGCACAAGCGCACCGTTGGCTAATCCAAAAGTCTGATGTGGCCCATTGGTCGAACTATCTGTTAAAGGGGCAAAGATGGGGTGAGATGTACTCGAGCGTCGCTGAGTCATTCAATGCATGGATCAAGGAGGCGCGCCACCTCCCGGTCACCGAAATGGTCGACTCAATCAGGTAATATTCACATGTGACTAAAAATCCTATACTGTTTAAGGTTTAGGGTTCCCTATCGCCTCTAACGCTTTACTATCGATCTTAAAGCTTTACTATTTAGTGTAACTCTTTAGTATCCCGTATAACTCTTTACTATCAGGCCTAAAGCTTTATTATCGAGTGTAACTCTTTAGTATCCCGTATAACACTTTTACTATCGTGCCTAAAGCTTTATTATCTACTGTAACTCTTTAGTATCCCGTATAACTCTTTAGTATCTTTCTTAACGCTTTACTCTTTGTTGGAAGCTTGATTATCTCTTACAAACACTTACTGTTCGCAGGTACAAGCTCATGAATATGATGTATGCCCGGCGCGAGCATGTCCGACGTTGGGGAACACATCTTTGCCCAGCAATACATCGAAAGCTCAAGGACACTATCGAGTCAAGCCGCTCACTCCGCGTAGGTCATTCGGACGGTGAGCAATTCGAAGTTATCGAACAATGTAGCTACGCTGTCAATTTGCAGACAAGAACATGCTTCTGCAGATGTTGGGATGTCTATGGAATACCTTGCACGCATGCTTGTGCTGCAATTGCGACTTCGGAGACAAGTGTACATCACTTCGTGGATGACTACTTCATGGTACAAATGTACGCCAATGCATATGCAGACCATATTTCTCCAGTACCCGGACACGATAAGCCGACAGATGCATCCCGCGTCCTCCAACTACGACCACCTATTACGAAGAGACGGCCTGGGCGGCCGAGACGGACTAGAATTGAGTCGCAAGCTTCAGATATGAGAGAGTTGTGGTGCAACCGCTGTCAAAACACTGGCCATAATCGCAGGACTTGCAATGCAGTCATAGTTGATTAATCTTTTCCATCAAGGCTATAAGGTTACTTGTGATAAAAATTTTTTGCACATTGAACACTAATGTGGCATATACGTTTACAAAATGTGGCATATACGTTTGCAAAATGTTTACACGAATACAAAAGATAATAAAGAGTTAGTCTAAATAGTAAAGACATAGCACATGATACTAAAGCGTTAATCCAAATAGTAAAGACTTAGCATATGATACTAAAGCGTTAATCCAAATAGTAAAGACCGTTCAATCATGGGCCTTGGAGGAACCGCTCAAACCTCTGCAAACTGACAAGGGCATCTTCGTCTTTTCATACACCATATAACACCGTTTGGGAGACGTTGGACTGAAAAATAACTCCTTGGATAAAGGAGGGACTATATGGGAATAACGATACTTTCAGGGATTATATAGGGATCTGGATACTTTTGGGGGACTTTTTGTTACTTAACTAAAAAATATTAATTTTAACAGTAAAATAAAATAACTGAGAATCTATTTAAAGTTATGTTTAAATTATTTATAAAAAAACATTGATATAACTTAGGATATAAATTATTAAATTATATCTTTGGACATAGATTCACAAATATTATAAAGAGTATTATAAATCATAAATCTTATATTACGAAACTTATAAATTTTATTCCATGTCATATTGGAGTCAATTTTTTTTACTAAAATATTATATTTTATCATTTATAATTTAAATTAATTAATTTTATTTAGGGTAAATTTCAAAAAAAAACTATGTGGTTTTACCGATTTGCAAAACAGGGAATGTGTTTTTTTTTTTTCGTTTTAAAACCTGTGGTTTCTCCAGTTAACAAAAAAAGGTAAAACCGTCAACGACGTTAACCCCTGCTGACGTGGTAGGGGCATTTTCGTCAAATCCCTTAAAGTACATGCTGACATGGTATATTTTATTATTTTTTTTTTAATATTTTGCCACGTCATACTGTCTTCTCTCACATTCTCTATTGAACGTTTTTCTCCTTCTCGTTTCTCTTCAAGCAAAGAACAGTGTTCTTTCTCCTCGTTTCTCCACGAAGCCCTAAATCCCAACCCACTCAAGGTACATTCTTTGAACCCTGGCCTTGACTTTGTTTTTCTTGAAATTTTTTGTGCTTATTGTAGGGTTTGCTTCTCCAATTTGTTTCAGCCAAGAAGATTGTGAAGAAGAGGGTTTAGAAGTTGCGATTTGCGTGAAATCTCACCCCAATCAAGGTCCTTCTTCGAACCCTAGCCCTAACTTTGTTATTCTTCAAATTATTTGGGCTTATTGTAGAGTTTGCTTCTGCAAATTGTTTCAGCCAAGAAGATTGTGAAGAAGAGGGTGAAGAAGTTCAAAAGGCCGTGGAACAATCGCAAGATCTTGGTGAAGGTTTCCACTTACTTCAAGTTGCGATTTCTGTTTATCTTTTTGATTTCTGTTTATCTTTGTTGTGATTGTGTTGATTGTTTTCAAATTTCCAATTTTGTATTTTTCTGCTCATCATTGAGGTTTTGTTAGAGACATTAGAATCTTTTGATTAAAAAATTTCTACATTAATTTAGTTCTGAAGCTTAACATCTCATATCATATTATTGTGGACTATATTAAGTTAGAACTAAATTTCTGCATTAATTTAGAAAAAAATTAATGTGAACTATTGTCAAAATTTTCATTTCTGGACACCAAGCTTAACATCTCAAGATCATATTACTGTGGAGAAATAAAAAAAAAACAACAGACTCTTTTTCATTGATGAGTCAAAGTACTACAATAAAAAAACAGGTTTTTCATTGATGTCTTTTTGTTAAGGTTATGAGCATTATTGTTATTATTTTCTTTATCTTTTTTCCCCTCTCTAGAAACCCCATCTTTTCCCATGGTTTCTTGAAGTTTTCCTTGTTGAATTCAGTCATAACAAATATCAATTGTTGTAACAAATTTATTTATTCTCTCTTTGGCTCCTTTGATAACTTTAGACCAAACCTTTTGTGTTACTTTGTTTTTTTAATTAACTTGGCATTTCAATCATGGAAAGGTATACCATAGGTTTTTCACATACTATGAAGCATTTGGCTGTGAAAGAACTTTTTAGAAATAATTAATGGTAGCACAAGTTATAGCCCAATTGGATATGCAGTCCACATTTAGCAATGTCTAGCATGTGACTACTTTGCAGAGTGTTTGCTCATCACTATGCTTGATCAATACAAACCTCACGAAGTACTGAAAATTTCTCTACAATCCATCACATAAAAAGGCTAGGCTACCTAAACAGTCTAGTGTTTGGCCCTTCCCAACAAATATACTAACCTGTATAAATTTTTGTCATGCATTGTTGTCTCTTTAAATGCTCAGAGTTGGGCAGTCAATTCCTCCACTAATAAAGAAAGATGACAGATTTGCATGCATTTCTCACTTGAAAATCATATGTTTTAATTCATCTCTTTCTCTTTTCCTGCATTACTTTGATACTTCAAAACTTTTATTATTATCCATTATTCCCCTATGAACCAAACTAGCAAAAGAAAATATTCTACTGTGACATTGCATTTTGCATGCGTATGAAATTAATGACTTGTTGATCATGTCATACAAGTGGGAGATGGTAGTCAATTTCATGAAATCCATGAATTCACCACAAGTCAATTAGTAAATTAATTAAAAACTATTGAATAAAAAAGAAGGAAAAAAAGGATAGACTTTGATTCTAGAACCATTCCCAGACAACCCAATCCTGTCCATCACCATGCTGAATATCAAAATTGGCCATTCCTAAGATAACACAATATGGGAATTGAAGTGACAACTCCTTTCCAACATGAATGGTTTTTGCAACAATACCCATTTCCAACAAGCAAGGAGGCTTTAAATTCAGACTGGATTAATTAGTTATCTTCTATCCTTTTTTATCTCTAGTGGTAGAAAAGCATGGTGCTGAGTTATAACATAACTTTGTTATATAAAATCTTTAGAATTTGGTTAATCTTATTTTTGTTAAGCTTATATGCCTCTAATTTCATTTAACATTACATGTTTAGAATATTCATTACTTGTTTCTAATCCCCTTATGTTGCCTAGTCGTTTTTAAATCATTAGGATGTTGGCGTGGTGTTTTTTCAATGGGCAGTATACTCTTGGAGAGTAACATAACTATTTGATTCCACTGTTCAAGTGTAAAATGTACCAGTTTTTGTGCTATCTTTACTATTCAAAATAAAAAAATAAAAAATAAATTTGTGTGCACTTGTATATGATTTTGCATGGAATTGGGATTTAGGTATTACTGAATTGAATTTTTGTGCGCTTGGACAAATCATAAATTTAGTTCTATTGGAAACATAAATTAGGAAGTTAATTTCTGCTGAATCACAGGGACTGGTATTGAGTTGAGATGAATTGAATTGAATTAATGTTGAATTGAATTGAATTGAAGTGAATTGAATTATTACTAAATGTTCTTAAAGCATTTACATTTTTTTATTGTTCTTAGATTGATTCATTTGATTGTTTTGTTTGCTTAGCATTCTATTTTGATGAAATCTTGTTCTGATAATACAGTATCATGGGGACTTGTGTTGATCTTATCCTGCACTTTGGAGGGAATTGGAGGAATGAGAATGAGATGGTGTATGAGGGTGGTCAGGTTGAAAAGGTTGAGTCAGTAGATGTTGACTACATATCCTACTTTAGTTTGTTTCAATACTTTACCGATGTTGGGTGTGGAAGAGGGGGTAGAATGTGGTTCAAAATTCAAGGACTTTCTGGAAATTTAGGTATAGAAGAGATCTTGAATGATACTGATACAAGTAACATGTTGTATTACAATAGTGGGTATGGCTATGTTGATGTGTTTATGGTTGAGCATGATCCTCCACTTGTAAGTTTGCCTAGTGAAGTGCCTGCAAAGGAGGGACAACAGAACATGGGACAGGTAAGGAGTGCGGAAACAATTCAATATGATATTCCTGTCAGTTGTTCTTTTGATGAGTCATATCAGCCATCTGGAGAGTCAGTAGATGAAGAAATTAGTAATGATTCAGATTTGGGCAATGCTAGCTGGTTATATGAAGACTTCGAGGGAGATGATGATGACATCTTCACCAATGGGCCAGGTGCTAGTCGTGGAGGAAATTCATCCTTGAATGAGAACATGGAAGGAACCACAGAAGCTATTGAAAATGTAGACTTGCGAGATGATCAAATGGATGAGTTTAATGAAACTGCACACTATGAGGATGACCTGCTTAGCCTGCAAGGTTCTGATGATGAAAGAGTTCATGGCTATGCTGACTTCAATGAAAATGGTGATATAAAAAATCCACATCTGGAGATGGGGATGAAATTTGCTAACCATGTTTGCTTTAGAGATGCATTGCGGGCATGGGCAATTGCAAGAGGGTATTCATACAAATTGATGAAGAACTCCACAACAATGATCACTGCTGTTTGTGAAGATAAATGCGGATTCAAAATTCATGCATCAAAGTACAAGGATACATCTTCATTTCAAATCAAGACCTTTAGGGCAGAACATACCTGCCCCAAAAAAAATCTAAGCCATATAGTCAACTCCAAATACATAGCTGCGAGATTCATTGAGGATATAAGGGATGACCCCAACTTGGATGCAACAACAATGCAAAAAAAGATAAGCAGAGAGTGTGGAGCAGATGTGCACATATCAAAATGTTACAGGGCTAAGGCAAGGGCCAGTGTAATCATTTCAGGAGATGTAGCGGCCCAATATAGAAGGCTTTATGATTATGCAGAAACAATTATGAAGACAAATCCTGGGAGTCTAGTGAAATTCAAGACTTCCTTGATGGCTGAAGAGGACTTCATGGATGGGAGAGCAAGCATAGCTGAAGATGTAACAAGAATACCAAGGGAAATTATTGTTTTCCAGTTTATGTACATGCGGCTTGGGGCTCAAAAGCAGTGTTATTTTTCAGGTATAAGGCCCCTGATTTGCTTAGATGGTTGTTTCTTGAAGACTTCAATGGGAGGGCATTTGTTGTGTGCAATAGCCCGGGATGGAAATGAGAACATGTTGCCTCTCGCAATTGCATGTGTTGATGCTGAATGCAAGGAATCATGGTCTTGGTTTCTTAAAGTTCTCTGTGAAGATTTTGGAAGTGTGGAAGATAATCATTGGGTTTTCATGTCCGATCGACAAAAGGTAACAACATATGAATGCAAATAATTATTGAATTTTGTTATTGTCTATGTTGATGTTTATTTTCTTACATTGACATGTACCTTGGCTGATTTGCAGGGACTAGTACAGGCATTTAACGAGCTAATGCCTAATGTAGAGCATAGGTTTTGTGTCAAACACATGTATGAAAACTACAAGCAAAAATTCAAGGGTATTGAGTACAAGAAATTACTCTGGGCAGCAGCTTCTGCAGGGACTGAGAGGCATTTTGAAATCCATATGGCAAGGATGAAGGAGGTTGATGAAAATGCATTTAAATGGGCAATGCAACATGATCCCCATACATGGGCCAGATGCTATTTTTCAACTCATACAAAATCTGATGCTCTTCAAAACAACATTTGTGAGTCATTTAACTCTTACATTAGGAAGGCAAGGAGTTTGCCAATATTGGCAATGTTTGAGTGGATTAGGAAGAAGTTGATGCAGAGATTTTATGTGAAGCTAACAGGTATACAGAAGTACAAGGGAAATATTTGTCCTAACTATCAGGACATATTAGAAAAGCTTAAGCTACAGAGCAGAAATTGTTTTTGTACACCTGCTGGCCATAGGGTTTACGAAGTTGATTTTTTTGATACGACGTCTGTTGTTAATTTGGCTGACAGAACATGCAGTTGCAGGATGTGGGAAATTACAGGAATCCCATGCAAACATGCCATAGCTGCCATTCACAGCAGCAGGGAGCAACCAGAGGCATATGTTCACCAATATTTCACAAAGGCAACTTATTTGGCTGTATACAAACATTCAATCCAACCCGTTCCTAGTCAGGATGCTTGGGAAAGAACAGAGCTACCCGATATCCATCCATGGATTGTGAAGAAGCCCCCAGGTAGGCCCAGGAAGAAGAGGACAAAGAATGCAGAAGAGCCACAGAACCCCTACAAGGTGTCTAGAGCAGGTGGTAATGTGGTTTGTGGGAATTGTCATCAACCTGGGCACAACGTACGAGGGTGTAAGGCATCTGTTAGAGGGGAAACATCATGGCAAAGAAGAGATCGAATTCAGAGGGCTAAGAAAAGTGGAACATATATTCCAAGTCAGGTATAACTGTATAAGTTAATGTATTTTGTGCCTTACTTTTTAATTTTCTTCCTGTTAAGGCGACAATTGTGATGCTTGGTTTGTTTGATTATAGAGTACATTGAAAAAGAGAGGGAGACCACGGAAGAACACAGGGCAGGGGTCTACTACTTCAAGTACACAGGAGGCTTCAACTTGCGAACATCCTGTCAGCACATTTTCTGGAGTGGACAGAGTATGCATATAAATCTATTCACTGTCATTTCTTGGCTTTTTCTTCTTTGGTTTTTCCTAGGCTAGTTGGTCTTTTGCTAACCTATTAACAGGATGCATGTGAATTACACTTGCACACTATTAATTTAGCTTATTTTTCCTCTGAATGCAGCCAGTCAGGATTGAAACATCACTGCCAAACAAAACTTCAACATTGCAATCACATTCCTTCTCAAGTGCAGAAAAGATGGCTACTTACAGTGCTAGGGGACGAGGGCCGCCTATCCCACCATCAAGATCAAACAATTTCAAAAAGGTCAGGCAATTTACAGAGGTTGCATGTCAAGATGAAGATGGATCAAGATACCTGCAGAAGAGAAAGACAACCTAGTTTTGTTCTTCTTGTTTTGATGATATTTTGGGATGTAAATGAGTGTCATTGTCATGTTTTATATTTTCAAATGTTTATCAAAAGTTGTTGTGATCAAATGTAGAGCAATGTTCATGCTCTTTTTTGTTGTGCTTATCTAATTTGGTTAATATGTAAACAGGTATTAGATTTTGTTTTTGGGGTTAATCTAATATAGAGCAATGTTCATGCTCTTTTGTGCTGTGTTTATCTAATTTGGTTATGATGTAAACAGGTATGAGATTTTGTTTTTGGGGTTAATCTAATATAGAGCAATGTACATGCTCTTTTTTTACCATGTGGATGTGTTAAATAGATGGCGAGTTGAATTGTTACAAATCTAAGATTTTGTAAATTGTGGTGAGCTAAACTAATGCTCTTTTAATTTGTTTATGATATTTTAGGGTGTTTATGCTCTTTTAATTTGTTCATGATCTTAAATGGATGATTCATGCTCTTTTAAACATTCTGACAAACACCTGGAAGGCAAATATATTGTAAAATATTTTGACATTCACCTGGACAATCCATACCATACAAGTTACACTTGGGGAAAAAAATAATTGGCAATTTCTATTGCCCTTACAATCCACAATCAAATAAATACATTACACACCACCATCATCAGCAATTTCTTCGCCCATAATTAATGTCCACGACTTGTTACTTCTTCAACTGAAGAATCATACGAATTTGCCACATTTCATCAAACAACTTATTTCCCCTACATTTAGAAAATAAAACAACTCACTAGTTTTGAGAACATCAAAGAAATCAATTGGAGAAAATGAACATCAAACAACTCACCAGTTACGAGCTGAGTTCTTAAAGGGGGGTTACCTCCTTTGGCTGAAGGCTCTATGGTCTGGATATCCTGATGAAGAAGCAAACAATCGAATCTAGGGTTCAAAGGCAGCAAAAAGGGAAAGATTAACAGAAGAAAAAGAAAAGAGCAAGAGAAGAGAGAGAGAGGAATCCATTGGAGAAGATGATCGAGAATGAGATGAGAAGATAATATGATGTGGCGGAACATTAAAAAAAAATAATTAATGCCACATCAGCATGTACTTTAAGGGATTTGACGAAAATGCCCCTACCACGTCAGCAGGGGTTAACGTCGTTGACGGTTTTACCTTTTTTTGTTAACTGGAGAAACCACAAGTTTTAAAACGAAAAAAAAAAAAACACATTCCCTGTTTTGCAAATCGGTAAAACCACATAGTTTTTTTTTGAAATTTACCCTTTTATTTAAGGAGGGCTACTATTTATCAAAAATTCAATAGAGAATATTTAAAAAAGCAAAAAATAATTAAACAATATGCATTGTGGGGAAAAAATTATGTATAATAAAGAAGGAAAAAAAGCAAATAGAAACAATAAATAAAACATAAATCAAAGAAAACAAAATCCAAATTTAGAAATAAATAGATGAATAACATGTTCATTAGTTCACATGTCTAATGTATCAATCTCAATTTCTTCCGTTTTGTTTTACCTACACTCATCTCTACGGATTGTATAAGAGCAAGGCTAACATCACGTTCAAGAAGACCCATCTACTGACATATACTTTCACATGTGAACGAAAAGAGATATAAACATAACGAAGAAACCCTTATAGGTTACAAAAAAAAAAATGGAAGAAAGGGACCTCAACGTGCACTGATTTACTGTCAAAATCTTATATGTTGAATGGACGCTCCAAAGCATTTGGAACTCTAGAACTATGAGAAGCATTATGAGTATCAAAAAGTACCGAGGGGATTGTTAGAATCTTGTTGTTGCCAATTAGTAGAGTAAAACTGAGACCCAATTCTATATCATTTCCTATTAAAAGAACGTGAACTTCATGTCAATCAAAACTCATAAACAACGACAACAAAATGAAACAAAAATTGAATATCTTAAAGGATCAGAGGCAGATAAAGATAGACCAAATAAATAAATAAAATGAAAGGAAAAGGGATACCTGAATCCTGTTCTTCCTCGTCAATGACTTTATGCCAACGTCCCTCCTTCTCCTCCAGTAGTTAGTTCACGAGGAAAAAAAATCACTCCTCAAAGTTCTCTACCAAAGATTTCTAAATATGGATTCTATCATTAAAACCAAAGCATAGAAATGACCAAACAAAGAAATATAAGGAGAGTAAATGGGCTACCTGAATCCTGTTCTGCTTCGCCAACGACTCTACGCCGACGTCCTTCCTCCTTCTGCGGCCGTTAAGGCTTCTTAGCAAGTTCACGATAACCAAAAAAAAAAAAAAAATCACTCATTATTCTAAGGGATTTGAAATGATACGAGACGTAGAAGGACACATGGCATAACCACTTGAGGAAAGATTGTAATCGTTTATGTTTTTTTTAATATCTAAAAAACCTAAAATATGAGAAATTTGGATTACCCCATTCTAATTTTCTCCTTTTTTTTAATTAAAAAATATTGCAACATCTTCTTCTGCTTAACAATATTGATATATTACAATTCAATCCATAATATCTCAATTCCAATGACTTTTAAATCAATGTAAACAATCATTTTCAACAAAGCTTAAATTTCAAATCAATCAAAAAAGAAAAAACAAAAAGGATGCTACATTTTTATCTTTTTACTTGCGACTTGTTGCCCGCTCATCGCATTAGCTCTGGTGATGGAGACTGGTCCATATGATAATCCAAGACATCGTTGTCCAAGAAGTGAGCATCAAATAGTTGATTATATATATAAAAAAAACAACTAATTCTCATGTGAGAACATGGTAATCAGTTGTTTTGGTAATTTCAATGTTTATATTATTTGATAGGAATCTGACATGATTCCTAGAGATCGTGAGAGAGAAAAAAGAAAAATAAAAAAAAAAAATGAAGCAAGAAATCATATAGAGATTTTACGTGGTTCACCCCAAAATAGGTTTACATTCACGGGCGCCAGTATTGTTTTCACTATATTATCAAAATAGTTGAAGCTGACAAAGATAGAAAAAAGGAAAAAATAACCCTAATATAGTGGAAATACCCAAAATACCCCTTGTAAATTTTCGCCAAAACTGTGGCTGGGTCCAATATGATCAAGTTCCACACAACTTAACCTTATTTTGCCATGGTTCTTGATTTTTTAAGCCTGAAAATTCGTAAGATGTTAGTTCTTTCTAAACTTTAGGCATATGGAAAAGTGTAGAATATTAAAGACAAAGAAGTACCTTTTTTATTTCATTGTCTGTCATTTGATAGGTTATTTCCAAGTTACTTGTATTTATCTTCATCATTTAGTTGGAGTACATTATGTGTTGGTGTCTCCAACGTATTTAATCTTCTATATACATTATTACTAGATATGACAAAAATACACATTTCATTACATACATGATGCCAAATATTCATCAATACTCATCTCTGTTAGTTACAAATATACGGTAATATAACACAAAAAAAAATATTTAAAATATAATATAAAAGTATTTTTAGATTATTTGTTCCATGATGTTGTGAAGCTTTTCAAGTATTTTCTCTAATATAACTTTAGTATTTTTGTCATACAAAGTAAGATCCACAACTCTTGAAATATCACATATTTGTATATGTATAGCATACTTGTCTAATTCAATGATGATGTAAAATATTTTTAATCATTTTTAACATTATCAATTTTATTATATTTTTCTTTGAGAGTTTTTCTTTTAAAATTTTAAAATTTAAAAAAAAAATTTTCCAAACCTACTTTCAAATTCAGTTAATAAAACTTTTTGATTATTTTCTTGACTTTTTACAAATTTCAATTAGTAAGGACGTATTTAATCCTTTCTAAAGTTGTAGGATTTAAGAATTATATAAGTGTGTTATTAAAAAAAATTTAAAATTTCTTCATTTGTAGTTATTAGTATTTAACTCCGCCTATGCAAGCATATGAGAGCGTAGTCGGTCCCAAGCTCGATAAAGGAGGGTTGCAACAGGTTGACAACCAAGGTGAAAACCTAGTCATACACATGATATGAATTCTCTACTAAATTATAACATTAGAATGTGCCAACCTAGCCATACGCTACATTAGTACCCGAATGTAGTGTTAAATGAGGCTCGAGTGTGAGAGAGTATAGGCAAGGGTTCCTACATCATAGACGGATGTGGGTAAAGAAGTTAGACCTGCCACATCAGTGCCCGGAGATGTGGTAATAGATAGGAAAGGGTCCTCACATCTTAATGGACCGGTGTGAGTAAAGAAGTTAGTCTATGAGAGTAAGATTAGGATTGGTAATTGGGATATAGGGTCTTTGACAAGAAAGTCTATGGAGTTAGTAGACACGCTAAAATGGAGGAGGATGGATTTAGTGTATTTACAAAAGATTAGGTGGATAGGAAACAAAGCTAGATAGATTGGTAACACAAGCTATAATTTATGGTACTATAGAGGAGATAAACATATGAATGGTATGGGAATTATTATGGGACCAAGAATTAAGGACAAAGTGGTTGAAGAGAAAAGGGTAAGAGATAGGATTATACATTTGAGGCTAGTGTTTGGCAAAGAAAGGCATTCAACATAGTGAGTATGTATGCTCCTTAAGTAGGCTTAGGGGAAAAAGCTAATGTTAAGTTTTTGGATAATTTGGATGGAGTAGTTCTAGGGTTTACAAGTGAGCAAAAACTTTTTATTGGGTGAGATATTAATGGATATGTAGGTACACTCATGATGTCTACGAAAATTCATGGAGGTTATGGATATGACAAATATGAATGAGGAAGGAAAAGCTATATTTGATTTTGGTTTGGCTTATAATTTGGTATGGACCAACACTTGCTTTAAGAAAATGTAATCACACTTGATTACCTTTAAAAGTGGGGGTAACCATAGCAAGGTAGACTTCCTTGTTACAAGAAAAAGGGATAAGTCTATATGTAAAGACTGCAACGTTATACCTGGTGAAGCACTAACTACCCAACCTAGGCTAGTTGTGAGTGCATAATTATACATATTTTCATACTATATTTGCATGCACTTCGCTTGTCTTTTTGCATGGATTCCTCTATCCTTGTATTTTGTTGGGTATGTTGTTGTGAATGAATAAGAAAATAGGCACTTAGGAGCGGAAATCAGGACAATTTAGAGCAAAAAGAGCCAAACAAACAAGAGCACGGCCGTACCGGAAATACGGGCGTGCTGATGCCCATGTAACTCTCGGTATTTTATAAAAATGTGTTTCGTGATCGAACACGAGGGTGCTTAGATCAACACGCCCGTGCTTCAGGATTTTGAAGTCTGTGAAAGGGCGCCCAATACAACTTTTGAAGTAGACTTTTGTTGGATCGACTTAGGGGGATTCTTTTACTGTCGGCTAGGGTTTCAGATAGGAGATTGAAGGCGAAGAAGACATTGAACAAGGAAGTCTATATTCTTTAATTATGTCTTCTTTTTTAGATCTTGTTAGGGTTTCCCATAATATAAGAGGCTTAATCTTCTGTGGTGCCTTGGATTCTTGAACCCTAGGATGAACTTTTGACTATTTTCCTTCTTCTGTAAAACTAGGCTTTTCTTTTTTTATTATTATTGTGGATTGTCTATGTGTGCTTAATGCTTGTTATTTATTAGTTTGAACGTACTAATCATATATCTGTATTTACTGGATGTATGAAGAGAAATCTCGGTCAAGCTAGATCTAGGCATAGATGATAGGGGTGTGTGCACTCCAAGAGATCCAGTGTCACGGTGGTTACACAACAAACTCTCTGGATTATGGTAAAACCTAATAGTGGGAACCACATAACACTAATAAAATGATAATGCAGCCGTTTGACAAAGTCACTGTATAGGACTAGGGTTTGGCTGCACGAGAGATTGAGGTCAAACTAATTTAGAGTTTCTCACGGTCCAAGAACATATCAACTAGATAGCTAGTATTAGGAAATTAGTCAAACAAGGGATTCTTAGGGGGATAGAGATCCGGGGTGCCAAGTCATAACCCTCGATTTGCTAAATGTTCACTTTTGTTTTAGTTCTTCTTTATATTAGTTAGTTATGATTACCAAACCACGAACCATATTTTAGGCTTGATAATAGAAGATAAATTAGTAAATGCTCTGTCGGTTCCTGTGGATTCAACTACCATACCTTTGGGTACTTTACTACTTGAGTGACCTATGCACTTGCAGGTGAGCGCACATCAAGATTTTGTCTCCTTTGCCGAGGATCGACAATTCTAGGAACATTAGGATTTGTTATTCTAGCCATTTTATTATGCTTTTATTGAGTATTCCTAATTGGTCAATGATATTTTTTTTTTCTAGAGAACGAGGATTACAATTTGTTTTATCGATCGCATTATTAGCAACCATCATTGGAAGACCTCTTTACATGCTACATCTATGCAGAAAAATGAGCTTAAGAGAGTTTAAAGAGGCCGAGGAGTTTGATTTGGAGGAAGAGCTGAATAAGTTCAAAACAAGCACAGATCTATTCATGCGCCTATTCTTTAATAAACCAACCCCCATTTCCCCATTGGAAGTCTTCGAACCGAAGCGCATAGAGTAAGTCATGTCCATCTCCATGAGCACAAAGGATGTGGTTGGATGGGATGTGAAAAGTCTGGAGCCTCAACAAGACATTTGGGCAGACTTGAAATAGCGCAAGAATCCAGAAGCAAGGGAGTAAGATAAAGAAGCAATCGAGGAAGCCTTTGGAGAAACCAACCCACATGAAGAGCTTGACAAGGAGGCATGGGTGAGACTGAAGGCATCCATCAAGAAACCCCCAGATTTGGAGCTGAAGAAGCTACCAAACCATCTTGTGTCACGCCCCGAACCAAGCGTGGGCACGTGGACAAATCGGCTGTACCCAAATAGGGACGAGTCCCTATCCATACACAAGGCCTCAGAGATCCTGTACAACAATAAATATCCAGAGATAGATAGAACAGCGAAATATATATAAGAAAGAAGAAGGGAGTTTATACAACTCCATACAAATACAATACTAGGGTCTATACGACCCATACAAGGATCCATCCCAAGTCACCACTAGTATCCCGACAACCAACAGAATACAAATCTCACATACACGCACAAATGAAAAGAGGTACACACACCTCAAGTGAACATAAAGAAAGTCCGAGTGAGGGCCCCCGTCTAGTCTCGACCCTACTCCTCGTCGTTACCTGAGAAGACATCAATCAAGTGCATGAGCCAAAGAAAATGCCCAGTAGGATCACAAGTAAAGCAATAAATATGGTAAGAAAACCATAATCAAAGAATATGAAGCAGTCAAGTGCAAAGGCAAATGAAAACTCAATCATAAGCCAACGGTACAACTCGAATGTGTGAAATAAACTCACGGATGTACTGTGTCTCCGGTATATAAGATACTATGGTATAACCCATACCGTCTTCGGCCTACACCGGATAGTGCTATAGCGAACATGTATACATGATCAGGAAATACTGCTCCCCGATCGAGCCTCGCTTATGAAAGCAACGCTCGCTTCTGCACTGGCCTCCGCCCAATGTATCATGCTTATCAAGAAGAGACTACCAGCACCGAATACCTAACTTGAGGTATTCCCGTATATATATATAAATACATATCATCGAACACCTAACTTCAGGTATTCCCATATATATTTCACCGAATACCTAACTTCAAGTATTCTCATATATGTGTGTGTGTATATATATATATATATATATATATATATATATATATATATATGGCCAAGGAAATAGGAAACTAGAAAAGATATAATCAAATAACAATCCCATAGAGATGAAGGGAGCCAAACGAAAACATGTATCTAAGGAAAAAAACAAATCAACTTGGACACATGTTAAAAAGTCTCGAAGAGATATATACAAGAGGAATCACAAGCAAGGTAGGAGTAAGAGATACTCACAGAGCACGGAGTGCGAGAGCCTACCTGGTCTAGAGAAAAATCCTCTAATCCTCGTCGCGTCTCACGCGTCCGAATCAGAATCTAGTAAATAGATAGAAATCTTAGTGTCTCTACACCTAAGCATCTCCCATCTAAATACGAAATACAATTATCCATGAATCCTTCAATTATCTCTAACATGGATATTAAATTACCCAATGATAATTCTCTAAGTTTAAACATGCTTGAAGGCCATTAAACATGTAATTAAGATGTATGTATTCTAAGTAAATTTCGGCGGCATCTCCCCTATTCATCGGGCCCCGAAATTATACAAACATACATTCATAAACAATGTAATCAAATACATGAATACATGGCATCAATACCTGATCATTTCATAGCCCTTAATACTCCATACATACAATCCTATTAACTTCTTATTAAGAGCATCTCAGAGTTCATAATACCCTTAATTCTCCCCTTAATCCTTTCATTCCACAGCCCCCCCTTGAGCCCAATTAGCATTCATGTAATTAGTTCTAAATCGATACTGCAATACTCACTACGGCTGGCCGGAGTCTGGGGCGGCATGGAGGAGTCAAACCCGGCCTGAAACAGGTTGTTGTTCACCGGAGAGGGGTAGTAGGCCAGTAGATCGGACAGAGGAGAAGCAATGGAGCTGGCAGCAAACCGCCGGAGGGAAGTTGGCCGCAGCGGCAAGGTCTGTAGGTGGCACAACTGACCGGAGAAGGGCGGAGCTCCGTCGTTGGCCGGCGAAATAGGGCTGCACGCGGACGGCGAAGGAGCTACGCGCGGGTGGCGAGGGAGCTGCGCGCTACGGTGAGGGAGCTGCGCGCAACGTGTCGCTGCGCGCGATCTGCGCGTGGTTGCGTGCGGTAGACGCACCGGTTGCGGGCTGGCCGGCGTAGGGAAAGGATGCTCGCCGGAGGACAGCCGGTCGGAGGGAGAGGTGGCGTAATTAGGGCTGCTGTCAAGCTAGATCGAGGGAGAGGGAGAGAGATCGTGAAGGAGGTGATAGTTTGGGTTGATTTCAATTAAAACAATAGAAACCTAAGTCCAAGCCCTTTCCCTTTATCATGATAGCTTTTAATAATTGTCACATGCCCACTGTAGCCTCACATGTTAACTATACACTCACATGATAACTGTACATTCACGTGATTACTGTTAAATCACGGGTCCTTAAATTATTTCGCGTCGGGGCTCCCCGTGATAATTTACCGTCCTCGTACCTCGATCCATATCCGTGTATCCCGGGTCAATAGTCCCAATGGCACGGGTACACTGTAGTATCACGGGGTCTACTGTGGATCTGAGAAAATTGGCTTTTAGTCAAATCCTTCATCACGGGATTACTGTGGCATTACGGGGCTGTCTCAGTCCTCGACCAGATCCACCTTTCCCGGGATTTGAATATTTGTCTATCGATAATTATTCTGAATCAATTAACATATAATTAATCTGGATTAATTAACACATAATTAACATTGATTAATTAACACTTAATTAATCGCGGCTTATTCAAACCTTGTGATTTTTCCCAAAACTTCACCGTTTACCATATTAAATTTCCATTTAAAAATTCTGGGAAAATAAATCTTTATTTATTTCGAGGCGGGTTTTACATCTTGAGTATGCCTTCCTCGAACAAGTCGACAAGCTTCTGGTCATTATCGCATCCAACCTAGAAGCACGACGGAAGGAGAAGTTGATGCCAGTGCTAAAGAGGCATAAGACAACAATTGCATGAAATATCGTGGATATTCAGGGTATCAGTCCATCATTTTGCACACACAAAATCCTTATGGAGGATGATTACAAACCAAAGGTACAACCTCAATGTAGACTAAACCCCAACATGAACGAAGTGGTGAAGGCGGAGGTAAAAAAGTTGCTTGGCGTTGGAGTGATTTACCCTATCTCGGATAATGCCTGGGTAAGTCCTATCCAAGTAGTCCCCAAGAAGGACGGCATGACGGTGGTACAAAATGACTAGAACAAATTGATCCCAACAAGGACCGTTACTAGATGGAGAGTGTGCATCGACTATTGAAAACTCAATGATGTCACGCTCAAAGACCACTTCCCAGTGTCTTTCATCGATCTGATATTGGAGCGATTATCGGGCCATATATACTACAACTCCAGGGATGTTAGGGTATTTACAAATCCCTATCCCCCTTGAGGACCAGGAGAAAACGATGTTTACATTCTTGTACTGTACATTTGCTTATCAGTAATGCCTTTTGGTTTTTGTAATACATCTACCACTTTTCAACGTTGTATGATGTCTATTTTTGATGATTTTATAGAGGACATTATGGAGGTGTTTATGGATGACTTTTCTTTTTTTGGGGATTCATTTGAATAATGCCTCCATATCTTAGAAAAAGTACTACAATGTTGCGAAGAAACAAACTTAGTCTTAAGTTGGGAGAAGTGACACTTGATGGTCCAAGAAGGCATAGTTTTAGGACATAGAATTTCTAGATATGGCATAGAGATATATAGAGCAAAAATTGAAACTATTGAAAAGTTGTCACTACCTGTGTCAATCAAAGTTGTTAGGAGTTTCCTAGGACATGCCGGCTTTTATCAACGAATCATTAAGGAATTTTAAAAAATCACAAAACCCCTAACTAAGTTAGAAAAATATGGACCTTCGACTTCACAAATGAATTCATGGAAGAATTTAATGTTTTGAAAGATAGACTAGTGAATGCTATAATCATGGTAACCCCATATTGGAATTTACTTTAGGAAAAATTACTGTAGCATCCCTGACTATTCATTTTCTGACTTTTTAGTCCCTCTGACCAAAAACTATACTATTCAGTCCCTTCTTTTTAAATTTCTGACTTTTTAGTCCCTGCCGTGACCCAGTCCCGTTACTTTAAGAAAAAAACCCCAAAATACCCCTCCCTTTTCCCCCCAAAAACCACATTTTGGCTGACATGACAGGGAGCAGGTAGCAGCTTTTTGGTTCAGCAACATGCTGTGTACTTTCATTCTTGTAGCAGAAGCAACTCAGTCTTCTTCTTCTCCTTCTCTTGGTCTCCTTTCTTTTGTTCTTTTGCAGAGAACTTGTGTTGGTTTTTAGTGTTGTAGAGAAGCGTCTGCGGCAACAGGCTGGGTGGGAGACTCGTTCAACGAGAAACTGCAAAGGTAATAGATTTCCCAGACGTGGTTTCATATCATGCATAGTATAATTCTGTTGTTTGGCGTTCTTGTTGCAGGATTTTGATGGAAACCATTTTCGCCGTTGCAGAATTGAGTCGCAGGCTTTATTTTGAGAGAGTTGCGGTGCAGCAGCTGCAAAAACACTGGCCGCAACTGCAGGACTTGTAACGATGTAATAGCTGATTAGCTTGCTCCGTCTAGGCCATAAGGTTTACTTGTTGTGATGCATAGATTGCCTAATGTAAATATATGCGATTTTATGAAGTTTTGACAATATACGTTTATAACATGTTTACATGAGTACTCAAAGATGGTAAAAATTTGGTTGAACTAGTAAAGAGTATAGAGAAATACTAAGCGGTTTGGAGAAATACTAAACAGTTAATAGCAATACTAAGCGGTTCGGAGAAATACTAAGCAGTTAATAGCAATACTAAGCGGTTAGGAGAAATACTAAGCAGTTAAGGGAAATATTAAGCGGTTTGGAGAAATACTAAGTAGTTAATAGAAATACTAAGCACTTTAGAGAAATACTAAGCAGTTAAGAAAAATACTAACCGGTTAGGAAAAATACTAAGTAGTTAAGAGAAATACAAAGCACTGAACACTTAGTAAACAATTAGTACTGATATTAAACACGTAAAATATGATTGTAAAGTCTTTAGAGTTCCTTCCAATTCCCCGGCGGAGTTGTTCGACTGAATCCGTCCGAAAGTATGCGACATACATACTCCAAGTGTAGACGAGGAACTTCAGAGCGATTCAGGTGAAGCTTCTCACTATCCAATATCTGCTCCATAAACCGCATGATTTAACACGGAGCGATCCACACCGCCCTCTCTTTGTTGAGGCGCCAGCGGTCATGTGAGAATGTATAACTATCTGTTTCAAAGCAGTTCCCATGCTCGATGGTAAGTGCGGTTTCGAAAAGAACCCTCTGCATTTAGAACAAAGATGGTTAAGCTGGTGCGAAGGGGAGAATACGAAATATGGAAGTGATTGACTTACCATTTCCTCAGCAGCCCTGTCATATGTCCAGCTATTGAGAGATGAGTAGTGAGTGTAGTGTCTCGTTTCTTTATCCAAAACGAGTAGGTGGAAATGTTTGTTCAGAATGATGGGCATAAGAACAACTTCCAAATTTTGGAAAGATGTTACTGCATCGGTCATTAGTTTGAGGAAGTCATCTGTGGTGTGGTGCTGCTTCGACAGTAGCAGTACAAAAGGCCTGGTGATGGATCCACGCCTCTTGTACTTCGACGGTGTCTTCTTCAGGTCGTCCAGCAAGATCATGACAAAGACGTCCATGACATCGTCAGCCACAAGATCTTTTCCCTCGACCAATGGGTATAATTGGGCGCGAGTTGTAAATGCTCATTCATTCTTCCAAACAATTGTACTAGAAGATAAATAAACAGTTCAGATAAATACTAAGCAGTGAAGAGAAATACTAAGCGGTTAAGAGGAATACTAAACAGTTAAGCGAAATATTAAGCAGTGAAGCCAAATACTAAGCAGTTAAGAGAAATACTAAGCGGTTAAGTGCAATACTAAACAGTTAAGAGAAATACTATGAAGATTGTTCTCACCTGTCCATCAGACAGTTCAGGAAGAAACTGAGGAGTGCTTGCTTCTCCTTGTTCAGCTGCCCGAACCCTGTAGGACGCTTGTTCTTAGGAATGAAATTTGTCCTCACAGGTTCTACATTTTCTCTGTCGTAGATGGACGCCTCTGCATCAATCACAGTTGCAGAGGGGCCTTCTTTAGTGGGGGCTTCTTCAGTGGGAGCTTCTTCAGCGGGGGCTTGTTCAGTGGGGCCTTCTTCAGTGGGGGCTTGTTCAGTGGGGCCTTCTTCAGTGGGGGCTTCTTCAGTGGGGGCTTCTTGGGCGGGGGCTTCTTCGGCAGCGGCTTCTTGTTGCAGGATTTTGATGGAAACCATTTTCGCTGTCGCGCAATATGGGGGAGAAGGTCTAGCCTTGGAGCTCACAGTGCTTACTTGTTGGGAGTCAGTAATAGGTGATATATGTAAACGGTGGGACCTTGACCCCTCTGGCGTGAGAGTGAGTTATATAGTACCAGACGATCGTAGAACAACTTGTACCATTGACAATTCTACCTACTTTGTGCGTATGTGCAACATTTTTCACTCATTCAACAAAAATATGGTCGACCTTATTGTGGACACAGATGAAGTGACAGTAGACGACTACTGCAGGTCTTCGTTTCCAACGTAAATTACTTTCTTTGTTAGTATGTGTTTATTATTTCCCGTAACCGTGTATTACAAACACGTTGGACTTTACGACTTTCTTAAAGTCTTTAGTATTGATCTTATCTCTTTATTATAGACTCAAACTCTTTAATATTATGCTTATCCCTTTAGTATCTTACGTAAATGTTTAAAATAATGACTTATCTGTTTAGTATCACGTTCTTCTGTTTAGTATTGTCTCACTTAGAGTCTCTTATCAATCAACAGGGATCCTCTAGCCGAGAGCATGCCCTTAAACATTGAGGGTTCTTCTCAAACTCACGAAATTGCAGTGCTCAGTGTCGACCAACGATTTCAGAACGTGGAACACTTCAGGAATGCGCTCCGTGACCTTGCAATCAAAAGGAAGTTTGATTTTACTTTCATAAAAAATGACAGAGAAAGGGTGACGGCCAGATGTGTCAAGGCGCATCGCAATTGGAGGGTTCATGCTTCTCGAGAGGGAAATATGCATACCTTTGGAATAAAGATATTGCAGCCCACACATGTGTGTGGTGGCGGTATCGGGACGAGTTCTCACCCGAAAGCATCCAAAAAATGGGTTTGCAATCGTGTGATCCAGAAGCTCAAGGATCGTCCCTTGTATTGGGCTGTGGACATTCAACGGGATATTTTGCGAGAGCACATAAAAATTATTTTTGTTTCCATGCTTGTGTTGTCGGCTTCAAGTTGGGTTGCAGGCCGCTGTTGTTCATTGATGGAACACATTTGCTTGGGAAATACGGTGGCATCTTGTTAGGAGCGACGAGCAAAGACGACAATGACGGTGGTATCTTGAGTTGCGCTGCAGCCGCTGCAAAAACACTAGCCACAACCGGAGGACTTGCAACGCAGTAATAGCTGATTAATGAATAGTTGGGTGTTGAATGTAAATATCTGTGATTGATGAATAGTTGGGTGTTGAATGTAAATATATGTGATTCTAACCATTTTTGACAATACAAAATGTGACATATATATTTATAAAATGTTCACATGAATGATAGTAAACACACAGTCAAAACAAAGAAGCACTCAAAATCTTAAAGGGTTTGTCCCGATAATAAACACTTACGACAAGATACTAAAGCCTTAGGCCGACGGAACACAAAGGAGGGAAGAGGAGAAGTCAATCAGGAGGGGCATTTGCGTCATTTCACCAAGGGATGTGGATCAGACGGGCGCGTGTATATACCGAACAACTCATTTACTCCCAAGGGCAACATCATCTTTTCGCCCCATTTTAAACATCGTTTGGTACTGTTTGGACTAAAAAGTAAGTCCCTTGATAAAGGAGGGACTAAATAGGAATACTCAAACTTACAGGGATTTTTTATGGATTTCAGAAGTTTTGGGGGACTTTTCATTACTTTCCTCTTTACTTTATGAACTAATGTGCGATGGAAGTGATTTTTCAGTTCGAACCATTTTGGGGCAAAGACAGGATAAGCATTTCAAACTTATCTACTACTTCAACAATACATTAACGGATGCCCAAGAGAACTACACCATAACGGAGAAATAACTACTAGCAGTGATCTATGCGTTTGATAAATTTCGCCCCTATTTAGTTAAATCAAAAGTTATTGTTTACACTGATCATGCTGCACTGAGATATTTATTAAATAAGTCGGATGCTAAACCTCTCTTGATCCGTTAAGTATTGTTATTGCAGGAATTTGGTCTTGAGATCAGGGACAAACGAGGATCTGAAAGTGTGGTAGCCGACCACCTAGCACGATTAGAAGGGCTCATTCAAGACAAGGTTAAGGAAGCGGAAGTGGATGATGCATTCCCTAATGAACAACTCTATCATGTTGACGAAGGCAAGGAAAATGAGATTCTTTGGTTTGCAGACTTCGCCAATTACTTGTTGGGAAAAGTACTACCAATAGGGTTGTCTACCTAAGAAACAAGGAAGTTCTCGGACTTAAGAAATTACTTGTGGGAAGACCCATACTTGTACAAAATTTTTGCAAACCAAATGATTCGAAGATAAGTGTCTTGTCAACAAGGATGGGAAAAATTAAACCATTGTCACGCTGGACTAACAGGGTAGGGGCGGCATTTCAGTGCAAACCGGACAGTAGAGAAGGTGTTGGCATCAGGATTTTTCTGGCCAACAATTTTCCAAGACATGCGAAAGTTTGTACAAGCTTGTGATAGATGCTAAAGAGCTGGGAACATTTCCAAGCAGGATGAGATGAGCCAAAACCCAATCCAACAATGTGAGGTATTTTATGTGTGGGGAATTGACTTTATGGGACCCTCCCCCAACTTAAATGGGAACAAGTAAATTCTAGTAGCGGTAGATTATGTATCAAAATGGGTAAAAGATCAAGCATTACCAACTAATGATGCAAGGGTAGTGGTCAGATCCCTAAAGAAGCTATTCTCTCGATTCAACACTCCTCGAGCAATTATTAGTAATCGAGGAACACACTTCTGCAACACCCAATTTGAGAAGATCTTTAAAAAATATGGGATAACGCACAAGGTAGCCACCTTGTATCATCCCCAAACAAGTATCCAGGTCGAAGTGTCTAACCGAGAATTGAAGCAAATTCTAGAAAAGACGGTCCAACAGAATAGACGAGATTGGTCAGAAAGATTGGATGATGCACTCTAGGCTTACAGGACAGCATAAAAGACCTCGATCGAAAGTACCCCATATCGACTGGTTTATGGAAAAGCATACCATTTGCCAGTCAAATTGGAGCCTCGAGTATATTGGGCAACCAAATTCTTGAACTTTGATTTAGAATGAGCAGGACAAAAGCGGATGTTGCAGTTGAACGAGTTGAACGAATGATATTAGGACGCATATGAGAATATGAGGGCATACAAGGAGCCTATGAAACTACTTCACGATAAGCATGTCAAGAAGGACCGACACTTTTAGGTAGGTGATCAAGTGTTGATTTTTAATTCACGTATTCGGGTGTTTCCACGTAAACTCAAGTCAAGGTGGTTAGGTCCCTATACAATAACCCAGGTCTCTCCCCACTGGGCGATTGAAATTACAAACCGATCAAGGGGACTTTCAAGGTTAACGGGCAATGGTTAAAACCATATATAATCGGTGGTATACCTCCCAGCAGGGAAGCTGAGAGGTTCCAGTTATTTGAGTCTCCCTAAGCATCACAAGTACGTTAAGCTAGTGACTAAAACAAGCGCTTCTTGGGAGGCAACCCAAGCTCGCTCAGTTTTCTAATTAGCCCTTTTAGTGAATTGAGTATTTTAGTTTAGTTTCCTATATTAGAATTTAGATATACATTAGTGGTGATTTCAGTTTTTTGTTGATGCTCTCAGTGTTTTCCAAGTGCTTAACTATCAAATTTTAGTCTTTGGAATCAATAACACACAGGTGCAAATGGAAGAAGAGTGAAAACTACGCTAAGGGAAAATACAGATAGGTAAACAGGCAGAAGCACGGCCGTGCTCCAGGCCATGCAACTCTCTGTAAAATATAGTGTATGCAAGGTGGACAGAACATGCTCGTGCTACTGGGCATGTTTGAGATGCACGAGCGTGTTCATTTAAGCACGGGCATGCATTGTCTAGGTTCACGAATACAGACCAATGCACGGGCATTAACACTATCGCGCTTAAGGGCGTGCTCGGGCAGATGGTTTGCAATCTAGGGGTTTTAATTGCAATTTTGAGCTGCCGTCGACCAAATCTTCGCCATGCTCCTCCGATTTCTCACCCTTGTGACCTCGCCCAAGCAATTTGAGGAGAATCCATGGATCCCTCACCAATTTCACCGGAATATGGCGAGCAACACCATCATCTTCTTCATGAAGCACAATTGGGTTCCCCAAATCCGACCCTCGTACTCCACCATATTAATGCACACACAAGGTACACAGCGATGCTTCCACAAATATACTGGGCCGATCAAGTAGTAAAGTACCCTAAGTTAGGGTAGTCGAACCTACAGGGACTGACCATAAGTACTAATTGTCCTCTATTACCTACCCTAGAATATAGATGGTGGTTTGGTGATCTAACTAATTGTCCTAAAGAAAGAACGAACGTGAACAATTAGTAGATTGGGGCTAATCAAAGATGAGACATGGCACCTCGGATCACAATCCCCCTAGGAATCCTTTGCTGATTATTGATTTCCTAACATCGGTTATCTATAGACTAGTTCATGGAGAGTGCGACAACTATACCTTCTAGATGCTAAACCCGATCTCTCCGCATGATAATTGTACTCTATCATATATGCCTAACTGTAACCTAAACGGTAAGAGATGTGGGCTAATGTAATAATAAACACAGACCATAACCATAAACACTTATCGTCCTTCACTGCAATCTAACAAAGTATATGATCAAGGCTCATGCACATACAACACATAAATCAAGAGCATAAGCATGCAAAAGATAATTCACAAAAATTGTCAATAAAGAAGGAACCAATAATTAAAAGGAATTCAATAACAATTTCATCTAGGGTTTATGTGTCCGAGGTACCACGTATAGGTTTAGCATCTCATACTATGGAAAATATAACAAAGATACAAGAGGAAGACAAAATCGTAATCATAAACCACTACCTTGCTCGTTGTCTCCTCTGCCTTCAATCTTCTCCCTAAACCCTAGCCATCGCTCGAACACCCGCCGAAGACTGATTCAAGAAAAGTTCTCATGGGCTAAGTGGACGGCTATTTGTAGGCTTTAATCTACGAAGCACGTGTTGATCTGAAGCACGCCCGTGCTGATCATCTCACAACATGGTTTGAAATATACGAGAGTTGCACAGGATGGAACATATTCGTGCTCTTTAGTACACCTGTGTTTCATTGATGCACGGTAGTACACCACTCGATCTACAAGTTGTTCCTTTAACTCTTTTTGCCCTAGAATGTCCCATTTCTTGTTCCTTTCACTCCGGATACCTAATTACCTAGTTAACCACACAAACATACCCAACGGAGAACAAAAATAGAGAAAATACTGCAAGGGAAAGGTATAATGCATGTAAATATAATAGTAATATATGTATAATCATGTACTCATCAAATATCCCGACACTTGAACTTTTGCTTGTCCTCAAGCAAAGAAAATACGAAATTACAAAAAGTAGATGAGTGCATGATCTTCGATCTCAAAATGGTTGGGGGTCCCTTTGGTGTCCAAGAAAACACAGTGTTAGGTTCCATGAAGGTTTGTATAGAAAATAGGCCTTACCTTCCACTCAAACTCCCCACGTGTGTGTGTGTAACCCTTCTTATGGTGCCACTTACAAACTCAAGCCTAGCCTGACTAGTTGTAGACCTTATACACTAAATCAATTCTTTTTATTTTTCTAATTTGGTGATATCTGCATACATCCTATGAGGTAGTCATTTCCTCCAATAGGTCATCAAGTAAATATTTGTCATACCCAAGATCTGACTACTCAAGAGCGACTTTCACACTTCAAAGGTGATAGCTCTTTTCACCATCTTTTTCGGTAGGGCATCCTTATTGGATCTGACTTTCCGCTGGTAGGGCATCATTATTGGATCTGACTTTCCAAACTTCCTTTCTTTTACTCTTCCGGTAGGGCATCCCTATTGGATCCGAATTTTCCGATATTTTCTTTTTCTTTTCACTACACAATAATAAACATTTAATTTTTTTTCTTTTTTTTTGTCTATTTTTTTCAAATTAATAAACTAATGGTCACAAACTAGGCAGAATCCAAACCTAAGCAGACAAGTAACAACACAGTCAGAGTTTGTGCTAAAATTTTTGTGAGGTGTCGGATAAACGCAAGGCAAAATATATATATTTCTTGAAAAACAAAATTTGACACTTAACGCTAATGTCAACATAGATTCAAATAGGACTCCAATCAATTTTCTCATAGATCATCCTAAATCATCACCTATCATAAGCAATATAATCACTCGATGATTAGCCTCTCCCCCACACTTAAATAGTGCATTGTCCTCAATACACACACTATATGCAATAAGCTAAATATGTTATTCAAAAAAAAAAAAAGGAAATAGGGAATTGTGGACTTTACTAAGTATCTGTAGAGTGGTTCGTTTAGTCCTGTAGTAGGTTCCTATCCAACTGCGAAATTCAAACCATCCTGAGAACATTGAAGGCACAAAGTGAAGCTCCAAAGTATATATAGAAAGACTAAACCTCGGTTGTGATAAACTGATTACTAAAAGAAAAATCAAAACACAAAAGTTGCAAAAAGAAAATAAGATAATGATGATGCTCCTCGATAGCAGGGCTACTCCTTATCGTCATCGGACGAGTCCCCGTCTGTCCTATCATCCTCAATAGCTGCTGTAGCACCCTTAGTATATTCTCTATCTTTAGTGGCTCCGTGGGCCACCCCGTATCTCTCGTGGTCGGTGCTGTAGACACTAGTAGGGTAGATACAGAATCCACTGGCGCTCAATGAGTAGCTATAGTCCTCCTACCAGCCAAAGAAGGAGTGCGTCTCTGTCGGCCTGAGATAAAGCTGGGGTTGGTGGTGGAGGGAGTACTAAGCTAGGCTCTTGAGGTACTGCACTGTGACCGACAGTGGCTCCTGTATTTTGTAGCTTCTCCGCAACTGCGACGGTATAAGTATTGCCTTGTGAAGTCTATTTCATGCATAGTAACCTCATAGATCTCAACATATCTATAGTGATCGTTTGGGAATTCCTAGCCACTGTCATGCCTCCAGTCACATGATTAGATAGGATGTCCATGCCTCACGCTGGTCAAATAAGACTGCTACTCTAGAATCAGAGTCCTTCTGCAAAAGAAAGTGTGTAATGACCCATCCCTTGTAGATCGAGAATCTCTCCAGCATGCTCTTAAGGAAGAGGATGTCTCTAGTATTGACGACTCTTGTTCTCTCTCCCCGCCTTGTAATCGAATGGCTAAGTATGTCATAGTTGTACCTGAGGGTGGAGTATCCTAGTATAGAGGCCTTCGACCGTTGTAGGTCGTAGACCGGATCTGTACTCAACCTCCTCCACCAGGTTCCTCTGTCTCTCCTACGGGTTTGACGATATCCACCTGCTCGTACTCTGGCGTCATGGTGAAGTCATCATCGTATACGACTAGTAGAATAGCGAAATCGGTGTAGCTTAACATATAATGACTCATGCCAATCTAGAACTTAATATGTCCCTTCCAATGCCATGATGTGATGTCAGGAGTGATGTGGAACATCGCCAGTACCTGTAGAGTGAGCTCGTGGTAAGCCCGTTCCCTGATTGAGAATAGGCGGTCCTATGCTCCTACCTTGAGAAACCGACAAATGTCGACGGCGAGGCCCACCTCCTCAAGTACGTCTCAATCTCCTCAAGTACGTCTCAGTCTATATATCAAGCCTTGCCAAACCTCAACTGGCGTAGACCACGGTAGTGCTGGCCGGTGTGCATCAGTGTTGTGAAAGTGGGCTCCCATGGAGTGGATGACAGTGGTTGAGAGCCCCCTTTTCCCCTCTGCTTCTTTATCGGTGACCCTGTGGTGACCTTCTTGCGCGATGGCATGGTGGTGGATGGTGGAGACTCACCCGAGAGGAGGATGCATTGCTATGCAAGAAGATCGCAAGATGGGGAACACGGTCGTATAAGGAAGTCGGTAAAGAAGGAGGCTGCGACCGATTTCCGGTGAAATAGAAAGGAATCTCTACAAGGTTTTGTTGGAAAAACTCAGGCAAGGGGTAGGGGTGGAAGAGAGGGAGGTCCGGGATGATGAAGGGTTACGATAGCGCGATTTGGAGGATTAAAAACTCCACTGCTTATTTTGTATACTTGAGCACATCTTTAAACACGGTCGTGCTTAGTAGTGCATACCCGTGTAACTCAAGTATACGGCCCTGTACTTTTACTTTTGATCCCCATAGATGTGGACAATTTGAAACACGGTCATGCTTATGCTCGTGTAGCTCACTATATAAAGTACATGCCCGTGTATCTCAAGTACACGACCATGCTTCTGTCTTCCTGTCTCAAATCTCAGTTCCCGAGGGGTGCACGGCTTGGAACAAGGCCATGCTCCTGCTCGAGAGTGCTTCTCTCTGTTGGTATTCCTGCTTCATAGTTACTCTGTCGTCCCCTTAGCCTGTTTGTTAGTGGATCCAAACATAAAGGATTAATTTTCTCCCCAATACAATTTTCCCAAGGTTGTGGTTTGTTATCAAATAGGTCGTCGAGCTAATCCTTCAACAATTCAATATGCACAAAATTAGAAACACAGTCATTAATATAATTAATAAAATAACAAGTCATCAAACTCCATGGGGTATCGCATTGCGTCCTTGAGTCTAAAGACAACTGCTTCTTCCCCAACCCTCAGGGTCATCCTGCCATCCTTGATGTCAAATAACACTTGTGTTGCTTTCTAAAATGGCCTTCCCAGGATGAGAGGCACCTCTAGTTGATCCTAGGTCAAAAATATAGAAGTCGACTGGGAAGATATGCTTATCAACTTTTACTAACACGTCCTCAACTATCCCTCGAGTGTACGTGATGTATCTATCTGCCATCTAAAGTGTTACCTCAGTAAGTTTTGACTCTCCAATGCCTAGCTTTTGGAGTATCTTACATGGCATAGGACTGATGTTTGCTCCAATGTCGGCCAATGCTTTCTCATCTACTAATCCTCCAATGGTATAGGGAATTAAGTAACTCCCAGGATCCTTTTCTTTCTTTGGCAACTTGTTAGTAAGGACAGCTGAGTATTATTCGTTCAAGGTTACTAGAGACACTTGCTCCAGCTTCCTCTTATTGGTGACCAAATCCTTCAAAACTTCACATATTGTGGCATTTGTGTAAGTGCCTCCACGAACGGAACATTAATGTGTAATGCCTTGAAAACATGCAAGAACTTCCTGAATTGCTCATCCTGTTGGTACTTTTTCAACTTGTCTGGGTAGGGTAGCTTTGGTTTATACTCAAGCACCATGGGTGCTTCCTTTTTCTTATCTATATCCAACTCTCCTTCATCATCAGACTTATTCTCCTCGAGATGTGTGACAGGTGTGTCTCCTGATTCCTTGTTCTACAATAGAGTCAACTCCTTTCTACTTTTGAGAGCAATGGCCTTAAGAGATTCTCTCCGGTTGACTTCTGTATTGCTTGGAAGAGTGCCTACTAGTCGTTCTGCCAAGGACTTAGCTATCTGAGTAACTTGATGTTTGAGATTCTGTAATGATGCCTACTAGTTTTTCATTATCTCCTCATACTTGGTGAGTCGTGCTTCGTTTATCTGCAAGTATTGTGCAAGCAAAGTCTCCAAGATTGGGCCATTCCTTTCTTGCGGTGGTGGCTAGCTACCCTGATATGGCAGTTGACTTCCCTGGGGTGGGCCTGTCTTTGGTTGTATTGGATGTTGCACTAGAATACTATGGAGAAATTAGGGTGATTCCTACATCCGGGGTTATATGTGGAAGTATATAGATTGTTCTGGGATCTTCCTACAAAATTGACTTGCTCCACTTGATCTGCTTTACCCTTTTCTAGCTTACTCCCACATGCACTACACATCATTACCGGTGCTTGTTGTCGGCGCTAACACTCTCCAACTTACAGGTTGATTACCTCCACCTTGGCTACTTGGGTCATGAAATGCATCCATATCATGGACTCCGACTACTCTGCTCGGTTTGGTTCTCTCGGAACTCCACTGATATCCATTGGTGGTCATCTTATCTATCAGTGCTTTGGCCATATCAGGGTCCTTGCTGCAAAGTGAACCACCAACTACTGCATCAAACATCTGCTTTGTAGCGACATTCAATCCGTTATAAAATGTTTGGACTTGCATCCAATCTTCTATATAATATTGTGGGCATCTTTTGAGCATATCTATGTACCTCTCCCATAAATACTATAGTATTTCCAACTCTATCTGTCTAAAGGAAGAGATATCGTTTCGTAATTTTGTTATTTTTGCTGGCGAAAAACACCACATCAGAAATTCTTCGACCAATTGAGCCCATGATGTGATAGAACCGTGGGGTAGAGAATTTAACAACTGTTTAGCCCATCCCTTGACTAAGAATGGAAATATCCTTAGGCGTCTGTGTACTAAAATTGCATGTCACTGATTTCCAGGAAGCTTTGCAAGTGTGCATACGGGTCCTCATCCTAGAAACCGTCGAACTAGCATGATTGCTTAACTAACTAGATGACTTGAGACTTCAATTTGAAATTATGTCCTATGAATGGTGGCGGGTTAATGCTTGAGCCGATTTCATCCAAGTTCGGCTCGGTAAAATCCGATATAGATCGGGTTGGTGCCACCATCAGTTCTGGTTGATTGACTTCCATATTAGACTTCGTTGTCCTGTTCTTCTAAATAAGGGTTTCCCTCAATTGAAGGTGAAGGTAACGCTCAAAATCTAGGTCAGATATTTCCACTGAGTATGGAACCCTGCTTCTAGTTATACACTGGTCCTTCAACCAAGAAGACCAGAGTTAGTTCTGAAAGTCAAATTATTTTTTTTTTGTTATTTTTTAATTTTTTGATTTTTTTTTTTTTGGATTTTTGGATTTTAAAAGAAATAAAAAGAACTTAAATAACTAGAATAACGAATTCTGATGTTCCTACCAGTCCCCGGCAATGCGCCAAAAACTTGATGCATGTACAGGGTGCTCGGGGATGCTCCCACAAGTATACGGGATCGATCAAGTAGTAAAGTACCCTATGCTAGGGTAGTCGAACCCACATTGACTGACCACTAGTACTAATTGTTTTCTATTACCTTGCCTAAAATATAGATGGTGGTTTGGTGATCTAACTAATTATCCTAAAAAAAGAACTAACGCAAACAATTGGTAGATTGGGTGTAATTAGAGATGAGGCATGGTACCTCGGATTACAATCCCCCTTGGAATCCCTTTATGATGATTGATTTCCTAAAATCAGTTATCTGTCGACTAGTACTTGGAGAGTGCAACAACTACACCTTCTAGATGCAACACCCAATCTCTTCACATGCTAATCGTACTCTATCACCTGTGCCTAACTGTGACCTAAATGGTAAGAGATGTGGGCTAATGCAGTAATAAACACACAGATCATAACCATAAACACTTATGGTGCTTCGGTGCAATCTAACAAAGTATATGATTAGAGCTCATACACATACAACCACACAAATCAATAGCATAAGCATGAATCACAAAAACTATTAATAAAGAGGGAACCAATAATTAAAAGGAATTCAATAACAATTTCATCATAAGTTTCATGTGTACAGAATGTTTAGTATCTCATACTATGGAAAATCATAACAGAGATACAAGAGGAAGACATAATCATAATCATAAATCATGTACTTGCTCGATGTCTACTCTGCTTTCAATCTTCTCCCGAAATATTAGTCGTCGCGCGGACACCCGCCGAAGATTGATCCACCAAAGTTGCCATTGGGGTTAGGGTGATAACTATTTATAGGCTTTAAATCTGCGAAGCACGAGCGTGTTGATCTGAAGCACGCCCGTACTGATCATCCCGAGACATGGTTTCAAATATCTAAGAGTTACATGGGATGGAACACGCCTATGATCTTTAGCATGCCCATGTTTCAATGATGTACGGTCATGCACCACAGAACCCAGCAGCAGCTACCGGGCCCAGCACAGCACCGCCACCAGTAGCTCCTACCCTAGCTCAGGCTGACTAAGATACTCTCCTCTACTGGCTGGCAGGATGGGTACAGCGGCTCCTCGACCACCAAGGGATCCACTATCCACCACTACCATTTGCTGCAACACTGACTACGAGGGATACGAGGGTGGACACCAAGGTCTCTTTCGACAGCGATGATGACGATCGGCCGGATCCATGAACATCATCAGCATCTTTTTTCTTCTTCATCACTTTTGTATTTTTTGTTTATTTTAGGATTCCATATGTCAGAGAAGAGTTAGTCATCTATGTGTGTGTGTATATATATATATATATATATATATATATATATATATATATATATATATATATATATATATATATTCCTTTGGGATTTCACTTATTATGCCTTCAATACTCCAGGAGAAAATTGAATTTGAACATGGACAGGGACCCATAATAAGAGAAGCTGCATCACCCCAAGTTTCTTGAGTAAAGTTCAAAAATCTGTTCTCTTTTTTATGTAGATGTCATATTCTTTTCAATGCATATATTATATATATTGGGAACAATGTAAAATTTAAGTGTGGGAGACGGGTTAGTTATTGCTTATATTGTTTATGATGAGTGTTGATTTAGGATAATCTATGATAGTAATGATTGGGAGTCCTCTCTATATCTAGGTAGACATTAGTGAGTGCTAAAAAATTTTCAAAAAAATATATAATATATTTAGTTTTGCCTTTGCTTAATACCCCACAAAAACTCTGACGCACATACCCTGATTTAGTTTCCACTTGTCCGCTTAGGTTTGGACTCTAGATAGTTTGACCAATAGTGAGGATTTTATTTTGATTTAAAAAAAATATATCCCTAAAGTCGGATCCATTAGGGATGCCCTACAAGAAAAATAAAAAACATGGTAGAACAAGCTATCACCATTGATGCGTGAGAGCCGATCTTGAGTAGTCAAATCTTGGGCATCACAAATGTTCACTTGATGACCAACCGAGGGAAATGGCTACCTCACTAGATGTATGCAACTACTACCCAAATAAAAGAGTCAAAAAATATTAGTGAGTAAGTAAGGTCCATACTAGTTGGTCCAGGCATGAGTCGGTAAGAGACATCTTAGGAAGAGCTGCACACACACACACACACACATGGGGAGTATGAGTATAAGGTAAGACCTATTTTCTGTAAAAACTGTCATGTCGCTCAAGACTGTATTTTCCCAGACACTACATGTACTCCAAAATATTTTGAGATCGGAGATCATGCACTCATCTGTTTTGTGTATTCCATATTCTCCTTGCTTGAGGACAAGTAAATGTTCAAGTGTGGGATAATTTGATGAGTGCATAATTATACATATTTTCATAATTCAATTGCATGCACTTTGCTTGTCTTTCCACATGGGTTCCTCTATTTTTATACTTTGTTGGGTATGTTGTTGTGATTGAACGGAAAACAAGCACTTGGGACTAAAGGAGCGAAAATCAGGACAATTTAGAGTGAAAGAGCTAAACAAACAAAAGCACGGTCGTGCCGGAAATATGGGCATGTTGATCCCCGTGCAACTCTCCGAATTTTATAAAAATGCATTTCAGGACAAACATGGGTGTTCTTTGGTCAATATGCATGTGGTTTAAGGTTTTTGAAGTCTATAAAAGGGCGCCCAATGCAACTTTTAAAGGGGACTTTTGGCGATCGACTTGGGGCAGTTCTTTTGCCGTCGGCTAGGGTTTCGGAGAGGTGTTAGCACTCTGAGCAAACCACATTTTAGGGATTATATTTTTATTGTTTAGGACCAAACATGGGCATTTATAACATGATTCATGTATGTTTAATCCTAATTCATATCAAATGATCATCTTGTGCTAGCTCACTCGAATTTGTAAAAATGTGCATAACTTCAACAAGTTTAGGTATTAATTCGACTACATTTTAGTGAACGCATGACAGGCCATTATGTGGCCTTTAGAATGATCAACACAAGTAGGAGGATGCCCTGAAGAAAAAGCAAAGAGAGCCGCGATGAAGGAGAAATGCTCTGGAGTTTTGAACAAAAAAGCGTCGCGTCGAAATAAGGTGACGTCGTGTCATGCTAAAAACTGGGATTTTATGATGTGAAGGCCACTTGTGTTTTGATCCGTTGGCAGTACGCAAATATCCAGATGCTGGGTGTCTCTCGATGCATCGGTTCTTAGAAATCAATGCGTTAGTTGTCGCGGCTATAAAAAGTAGCTAGGGTATCTCAACTTTTTAATCTCAAATTACACCCTTCTTTGGCGGCCAAGGAGTGACGACCCAAGGGCGTTCAGGAGGAATTTCTAATTGCTGGAGCTAATGATCCGAAGTAGAAGAGCGCTTCGTTAATGGGAAGATCCAAGGACAAGGATCCGCATCCTCACTTATTATCTTTGGTTTTTGTCCTTGTTGTGAACATGGATTCTTGGTGCTGTAAACTTAATATTTTTTTGTTTGAATGTTATGTTGCTAGGCTAGAACTTCAGTTCTAGGGTTGTATGGGATGAGGACTTGAACATCTTTATTATTTATTGATTAAATAGTTTATGAGTTATTATTGGTATGTTTGTGATACAATCACCTATAACCCTGAGTCGACAGACAACGACAAATTTACACTTCACTAATCTTAGATTAGGGTAGAATGATTATATAGCATAAGTTGGAAGTTGGGGTGACAGCCCGTAGACCCTATTAGCATAGACATATGCAGTAGTCTTCCACGGGTAAGGTTAAACCAAGGTCCAGCAACGCTTAACACTACCACGATAGACATATGGGGAGAAGATAATGTGTATTCCTAGTGACAAGGAATTAGGATGATGCGCCGAGAGCGCACGTAAAGTACCTTAGGTTTCCCTTGTATGTACCCTTGCCAAGACAACAAAGTAAACTACAATCAATCAATAGAGAACACACCTTAATAAAGTCTAATCCCCATACAACCCTAGATCCTCATCATTGAGTGTCTCCCCAATCTTTCATCCCTTTGTTACTCGAGTGACATTGAGATCCTTACTTAACAAAGAGCACTTTTATTCATTGATTTAGTGAAGTTTCATTGTTTAGTTTTTGTAACACCCTTATCCTTTTCAGGACCCAGGTATTACACCAGCGAAGTCAGGGGATGAACCCCGGCCCAAGGCTGTATAAAACAAGTATTTACTCATAATCAACACTAATATAAGGAAAACATAAAGTCAAATACAATACTGATACAAGCCATAAAGTCTTAAGGTATAACACAAGTCTGGATAGGAGTTAACAATACTCCTCAAATCATAAACACTAAATGTAATGCGAGACATGGGCCAGGAGGTCAGAGCCAAATATGGTAGTCAAGACCCTATCTTCCATTCTAAGAAGAAGCATGACCCTGCTTACTACCTGCAAAAGATCATACAACACAAGGGTGAGCTACAAGAGCTCAGTGAGATACTAACACTACGATCAGGTTTAACATACCTGTATGCCCTCAATAGTAGAAAATAAAATGATGAAATGTGAGATACAATGACTGAACGTTATTTAAAACATGAAAAACAACATGCTGATCATAAATATGAATAATGCCAATATCCAATTAAATCAAATGATATGCACATATGCATTTCTTTAATCTTTTATCATCAGGATGGGAGATGATTTCCACATATATCCTAGCTGACCAACTCAAAGCCAGTAGCCTTCACGGTTGGACCAACTCAACAACCGTGGAGGTGACAAGCTATGGAATCAAATCCTTCTCATTATATTAATGTCAAATCTGGGGGAGATGACTTCCACATATGTCCTGGCTGAACATCTCAAAGCCAGTAGCCTTCACGGTTGGACCAACTCAACAACCGTGGAGATGACAAGCTATGGAATCAAATCCTCGTCATTATATTAATGTCAAATCTACGGGAGATGATTTTCACATATGTCCTGGCTGAACATCTCAAAGCCAGTAGCCTTCACGGTTGGACCAACTCAATAACCGTGGAGGTGACAAGCTATGGAAACAAATCCTCGTCATCAATCATATTAATATCATCTACACCTCTACTTTCATACAACAGAACAAGAGTGGAAACGAGTAAACCAACTCGACACTCGATAGCTTTCCGGTCGGACCAACTGAACGACCGTGAGCTATAAATATATATACGTATACTAAGAACCCGACGGGTACAGAAAGGGGGTTTTATTTCTCGAAATCAAGCGGGTTTGAAAACAGATAGTTGGGCTAGTAAAAACAGAGTTATAGAAAACCACCCCTCTCCTACCTAGTATCGTACTCTCTGGCTCTATCATAGAGCCACCTCTACCGCAGGCATGTATGTGAGTACGGTGCAGTGCACTAATATGTCTATGTAATATGTATATGTTTTTCACATGCTTTTCATAAATGGGTTTTCAAAAAAAAATATTGAAACATGATCACTACTTTCATGCTTGAAAATTTACAGTATTTATGAAAACCAATCAGTTCATAACATGAATTATCAAGAAGTTAATACGATAAAAATATGAGAGAAATATGATAAATTTACAGTTGTGTTCCCTCACCTTAGTCTGAGTAGTTCCTAAGGCTGGCTAGGTCCTTCAACAGCAGCGGCCTTGCCCTTGCCTTTTCCCTGTCCTTAAAATAAAAATACGAACTGTTTAGGAATACGAAATCATATTCTTAAGGCATTCTCTAATCTAAACTCATTAGAGCACAATAATTCCATTAATCAACTAGAGCATGATTCTCCTAGCATAAACTTCGTATTTCTACAAAATTATAATACCAATTTGCCCTTAATTGAAAGAATTAAACTCTAATTATTGGTAACTATCAAACAACTACTAACATGCTCATTTAAACATGATTACTTGATTAAGCACCGATCTTAAAGCTTTAATCGGCTCTAATTTACTTAAGTTCTCTACAAAAAATTTGGCAGCGCCTCCTCTATTTGGAGGGCCCCGAAAATATACAAACATTCTTCCATAACTAAACATGTCATATATAAGATCTCACAACAAGGAATTCAGATCCTTTCACAGCCTCTACACACAATCACCTCCTAATCTCATCCATCTATCATTGGAGGATTTAAGTTCGATTCATGCACAAACCAAAAACAATTAATTCAAGTTACCTCAATTTAAGGCTAATAGGAGTTTTACTTGAAATTCCAATTACTCCGGCGTGAGCTTTTCCCCATCGGCTTGCTGCTAGACATGAAGGAGGTGGTGGCTGTCGCAGCCTACACCGACAGGTCTGGCCGCACACCAGCTGGCCAAGAGAGACTTCGTTGGAGATCGGCCGTACAGGGGGGGTTGACACCGGGATCGGGTTGCAGATCTCACAGTCACCGAACCTCTAACGGCGGAGCTGTGCGCGCACGTGAGAAGGTGGGAAGAAGTTGAGCTCCGCCTGGCCGTGCGCTGTAGTGAAGACTTCATGGCTCAAGGAGAGGGACGCTGCCGCTTCCCCGCAAATGCTGAGAGACAGGAAAAGGCGGACGGAAAGGGGCGCTGACGCCGGTCTTAGCTCGCCGGCCGGTCGTCGGATCTAAGGGGCAAGGGCGCGCGTGTAAAGGAATAAGAAGTCGCTGAAATTTGAAGAGAGGAAGGAGAGGAGAAAAAGCCCTCTCTCTTCATTGATATAATTCCCTTTTTATAACCTAAGTTCCTCTCCTTTACATATTATCAATATTTTAATACAATATTTGAGTTATCTCACTGTAGCGTCACGAGCACACACTTGTCCGACCAGATCCTTTTAATACGGATGTGGTTGAATAACTTCAAATATTTTATTGATTTATCACCTTTATCTACTTTAATAAATTATTTCAACTATTTATATATTATTTTAATTAAACCAATAGAATCACGACGATAGCTAACTGCACTGCAGTCCATACTATCCGCCTTTTGACTCTCATGCCATGTGCCTTATCGGGACTTACATTTCGTCTCGTTTCTCCATCTAGATGATTGAAATTAATTAGCACTACTAGTTCTTCTAAGTTAATAATCCGGGATCTCTCTCTTCAGTCCATCTCCAACTATATAAGTGATAGTGGCCCGACCCAATATGACCTTCTCTGGGCCCAATAGTTGCAAGGTTGGACTTTTAATCAATTAAATTCCCGAGTTTCCTTAATTGGGTTATTAAGATAGTTAATCTCTGTAATTTTCTCCAGAATTTAATTTATTTATTCGTAAAAATTCCGGGGCGTTACAGTTTTTGTTAGCTAGCATCCCATTTCTTGTGTTCGACCGGGCTTACCATTAAAAATTTTATTACTTTAACGTTACGTACACTTGTGTGAGTGTGTGTGCGCACTCAATAAAATGAGATTAAAGACAAAGAAGACATCGAACGAGGGAGTTTATATTCTTTAAATGTGTCTTGTTCTTTAGATCTAGTCAGGGTTTCCCATAGTATGAAAGGCTTAAACTTCTGTGGTGTCTCGGATTCTTGAACTCCATGATGAACTTATGACTCTTTTCCTTCTTCTTTAATACTAGGCTTTTCTTTTTTATTATTCTTGTGGATTGTCTATGCGTGCTTAATACTTGTGATTTGTTAGTGCGAAAGTGCCAATCAAATATTTGTAATTACTTGATGTATGAAGAGAAATCTTGGTCAAGCTAGATCTAGGCACAGATGATAGCGGCTACGTGCACGCTAAGAGATCGGGTGTCGCGGTGATTACACAACACACTCTTCGGACTAGGGTAAAACATAATAGTGGGAACCACAGAGCACTAATAATAATGTTAATGCAGTCATACGACGAAGTCCTTGTATAAGATTAGGGTGTGGCTGCACGAGAGATAGGGCTCAAACTAATTTAGGGTTCCGCACGGTCCAAGAATATATCAACTAAATAGCCAGTATTAGGAAATTAGTCAAACAAGGGATTCTTAGGAGAATAGAGATCCCGGGTGCCATGTCCTCTTGACTGATAACCCTAGATTTGCCAACTGTTCACTTTAGTTTTAGTTTTTCTTTAGATTATTAAGTTAGAACCACAAAACCACCAACCATGTTTTAGGCTAATTAATAGAAGATAAATTAGTACTAGCTCTTTCGATCCCTGTGGATTCTAGTACCCTATCTTTAGGTAATTTACTACTTGAGTGACCTCGAGCACTTGCCGGTGAGCACACATCACTAGTGGTGTTGGATGTGAAGAAAGAATATAGTGAAAAAAAGAAAGGAGGTTAGTCAACGTTGGATGAGATGGTAATTTTAAAAGGGGCCAACCAATTAACATTTAAAAATAAAATATGGTTAGAGGGAGTCAAAGATATAGAAACTGATGCAAACACGTCACTACAATAAATTGCATCTTTTGTGGAGGCAAAATTCGTGACTAAAAGTCTAATAAACATCCACTACTACTTATAGTGACAATTTTTCCATTTCGTCATTTGCCGTCACAAATATTTCATTAGTAACCACATATAAAAATTGGCACAATTATGCAACACTTCTTTGACAAATATGTTGATACTAAAAAGTGAAATATTGGTGATGAAATTGGTGTTGTCACAATAACTCCAACCAATTGTGACAATTTTATTGTCTCAAAAAAGTCTAAATTGTGACCAAAAAAATTGTGACAATAGAGTATATTGTTGTGACGACCGTATTGGCACTAAAATTCTTGAGAACTTTAACGATAAAATTTATCACTAATATTATTTTCATTAGTGAAAGTTATATCGTCACTAATGTTCAAAACAATGGTGTCCAACGAAATTGGTGTAGTCACAATAACTCCAACCAATTCTCTCAATTTTATTGTCTCAAAAATTCTAAATTGTGACCAAAAAAATCATGACAATAGCATATATTCACTACAAGAAAGTACAAATTTTGTAGCGGTTTTTTAGTCATTTCGAGGTGGTTTTTTATTATTTTATTTTATTTATAAATACTTATATGTTTTTTTACAATAATCCAAATATTTACCATTGAATTCCATTCATTTTAAATATAAAAATAATACATAATTTATTGCTAATTCAAAAATAATTAAAACAAAATTATATTTAAAAATTTATGCAATTTTTCTCAAATACAAAAATTCAGCAAAAAATTATGTACAGAAATTGTTTCCAAACATTCAACACAAACGATATCGGATGGAAGATGGGGGAAAGTGCGAAGAAACTCGATGCCGTCATTAGTGAGGTACCAGTAGTAATGCATCCATGCAAACATCTCCAAGGCATACTCCTTCGACTTGAAGCTCAACATCAACTTTATGACCTACAAGTTGCACACGTCGATGAGTGGGTGCTTCGCAAGGTTGTAGTCCTTCTTCGCATATAGTACCCCCTCTATACAACACCACACTAGAGAAACCAGTCTCAAAACCAAACCCTAGCTCCAATCGAAAGAAAAACAAAGGAAAAGAGGAGGAGGAGCATAATACCTTTAAAGAATTACCTGCAAATCTCATAGCAGTTCTTCTTCGAGATGATCTATAAAAATACGTATCGATAAATTGAGAAAGAGAAAAAGTGAAAACCTTAACCCTAGTTTGGAAGAGGTGAAGAAAGTTCTCAAATTTACCCTGGCTGAAACGAACCCCATGGTATTCCTTCCTCCGATCTCAGTTGGCATAAGGGCAGAGGCAAAGGTGTGGGCAATGGAATAGAAACAAACATGAAGTTATTATACTCTTTAACTAGAAAAATCTAAAAATTTTGAGAAAATTTCAAAATCTCAATTTAATTTTATTTAATTTTTAAAATTAAAATTATCTATAATCCATATACTTATGGATAATTTTAAAAATTAAAAATACTCCACTTAAAAATATAGATTGACCTTTAAAAATTAAAACATCCAATGAAAAAATTTCAAAATCCCACTCTAGTTTTTTTTAATTCAAAATTGAAATTATATCTAACCAATAGACTCTTATAAAATAGATGAATACCTTTTAAAATTAAAAATACTCTCGTTTAGTAATGTAGATAGACTTTTTTAAATTTAAAAATCCAAAATTGTGAAAAAAAAATTCAAAATTCCAATCTAATATTTTTTTTGAATTGTTTTAAAATTAAAATTATGTCCAATAGACAACCATAAATATATAGATAGATAGATAGTTTTAAAATTAAAAATACTCTCGTTTAGTAAAATAGATAGATTTTTAAAATAAAAAATTTCTTAAATTCTGAGAAAATTTCAAAATACTACCCTAATTTTCTAATTTTTTTGGATTTCTAAAAATTAAAATTAGACTCACTTTTACTTGGATAGATTTGTGAAATTTTATAGTTTGGCCCCTTAGCTTTTTATAAATTAGTATACAGTATAAAAAAAGATTAATTACACTTTTCGTCCCTGAAAATGGTGTCATTGTTCACTTTTATCCTTGTATTTTAAAAATGTTCAATACAGTCCTTGTGTAATGCGTAATACAATGTTAGGGACCAAAATAGAACAAAATACGCAATACACAAGAACTATATCAAACATTTTTTAAAAATACAAGAATAAAAGTGAACAATGACCCCATTTTCAGGGACGAAAAGAATGAAATACGCAATACACAAGGATTGTATTGAACATTTTTAAAATATAGGGATAAAAGTGAACAATGACACCATTTTCAAGGACGAAAAGTGTAATTAATCCTATAAAAAATATATTTTTTTCAGAAAATATTCATAAAAAATCTTTAGTTTTGCTTGGTTTTTTATAAATTAGTATATATAGTATAAAAAATTTATAAATTCAGAAAATATTCGTAAAAAATCTTTAGTTTGGCTTGGTTTTTTTATAAATTAGTATATATAGTATAAAAAATTTATAAATTCAGAAAAGTATTTGTAAAAAATCTATTGTTTGGCACCAAAAATAATTCTTTTTTATTTGACCCCTAAAAAAAAATCTTGCTAGCTAGTGGGATTTTTATTGACGACAACGTTAGTCATTAAAAGTAATGGATTATGTGACGAACAACTTTCCCGTCACAACAATTAAAAATACTAGGACCTCAACCACAAGAATCATGGTGGTGTAATAAGAAAGTACAAAATGTTATTAAAGAGAAAAGATATTGGTGTAACATGTTATCCAAAACCGAGGATCAAGAAGTCTTTGAAAAATATAAGAGGGAAAAAAAAGAGGCCAAGAAAGCAGTTAGAGAGGTTTGAGATAAATCTTTAGCCAATTTGTGCCAAAAGTTAAGGACGAGAGAAAGGAAAAAGAAATGTATATGAAAGCACGTCTAAGGGATAAAAAAGCTAAGGACCTGAACCTAGTCAAGTGCATTAAGGATGAGTCTCAATAACTCTTCAAAAGAGATAAGGAAATCAAGGAGAGATAGCGAAGCTACTTTGATCACCTATTCAATGCAAGTCATGAGGATACCTTTACAGATCCTTATGCATCAACAATAAAGAGGAACCATACCTACACACGTAGAATCAGGCCTATTAAGCTCAAGGAGGCACTAAAAAAGATGAAGGTTTGGAAAGCTTATGGTATTTGAGCCAGTCAAGTAAACACCTCATTCTCCCCTTTGAGACATGTACAACTACCAATCTCCCGCCTTCCCCAACACCGTTCCAGCCAACCCTCCTCTCTATGTCCCCTTCTCTCCGGCTTTATCTTTTCTCATCATAGCCGGCCTCCCCTCCCCCTTTTTCTTACGCAGGCCTTACCCCTTCTCTCTTACACCAGCCTCCCCTCCCCTTCCCTCTCATAGTCGTCCTCTCGATCTCTCTCCCATCTCCCTTTCTCTCATAGTGGATCTCCCCTTTCCTTCTTTCTCCCAGTCGACCTTCTCCTCTCAATCTCTCTTTCACATCTAGGCCTCCCTTCTCCCTCTCTTTCATTGTAGTCCTCCCCTCAATGGTCTCTCCTCTTCCTCTACCTCAATAACCTTGGGCACCACCCTTTATTCCCTATATCCGACCTTCAACACTACATCTGACTTCCTCGCCACCGTCTTGGCCTATATAAAATTCTTGGTAACCAACATGACAACCCTTATTATCGGTCTCCTTGATGGTACCAATTTCCTCTTTTGGCTCACAACCACCAGATCCATCCTTGATACCTACTATCTTCTTCTGTTTATTGATGGAACACTCTCTTGTCCCTCCCCAGTGGACATCTCTGCTTGCCCCTCTTACTCCGACTGGATCATGAAGATCACCACCTCCTTATCTTCCCCCAAGTCATCATTGGCCCTACCCTTGTCAATCATTTCCTTTCCTACACCACTGCGTTGCCGCTCTTTGGACTGTCATTGAGGCTCACTATCTCTCTGCTTCTCCTACTGCCATTATTCAACTCATTGGTGACCTTTGTCATTGTCACTTTGGTTTCAGCAGCTTGGCCGCCTACCTAGACTAGCTCCTCTTCATCTTGGATCAATTAGTCGCGATCAACGTTCATATCACACATGCCGATCTTTTCACTAGACGCTCTTGGATCTGCCACCGAAATATGCCGCCTTCACCTTCGGCATTCGAGCCTCTATGGGCCCACCCGCTCTTCTTCACTAGACGCTCTCTTTCTGCACCAACCAGCCTCTGTGGGCCCACCACTAGCCCAACCTACGCCCTCCATGTTGCTGCCCATCCTTTAACATCCATCGCTCTTGTAACCTCCTTCCTCCTCTCATCGGATATCATCCACACCCTCAGCGTCTCCCTCGGTCAACTTCTCCTCGGCCCCCGCCCAGGTGTTCCTTTGGTCCCCTAGGCCCCTACTCCCACTGGCACTCCCCAAGCCCTAGCCAATGGTATTCCTGATCTCCTTCCCGCTCTTCCCACATAGATGCCTCTTCATTCGTTTCACCAAGCTCGACAAGGGGGTGGTGAGGACCGTCATCATGGCCGTGGTCGGGGTAGCCCCCGCAAGTTTTATCCCACATATCAGATTTGTGGTGGATCTAGTCACAAACCCTTGAATGTTGACAACGCTACAATGCATCATTCCCTGGACCTGTCGTAGCCATGTAATAGCCATGAATACTTGAAAAGATGGCCCTCGTACCTCCGAGTGGCTTCTTGACTAAGGTGCTAGTGATCACATCACTCCGGACTCAACATATATATATATATATATATATATATATATATATATATATATATATATATATATATATATATATCACCACCTCGTCTTCCTTCCTTGGCCCTTCCCGTGTTCACATTGGTAACAAACATTCCCTTCCTGTCTCCTCTGCAGGTAGCACCACCTTATCTCTCCCTCACTCCATACTCCATCTTCACAATATTCTCCACACCCCCACCATAGCTCACAATATACTTTCTGTACATAAACTTGCTCAAGATAATTATTGTCCTCCCATGTTTACCGCCTTCGATATTTCTATATAGAACAATAGGTCCAAGTGCGTTCTCTATCTCGGCCCGAGTTGGAATGGAATCTACCCTCTCTCTCCAGTTATCCCCCGAGCCCTTATTTCCATCATTGTTTCCGCTGATACTTGGCATCACCGCCTACGACATCCCACCCGTACCACTTTCAATTCTGTTGTTTCGTCTTTTCCATTCTTTGTCCCCAAAAAACAAATTCGTCTATAACAACTATTTCGCACAGCCTCTCTGGATCCCCAATGTTGTATTGCTATGTGCGAAGAGTACAAGGCCCTCCTCTAGTAGGGTACTTGGTCCCTTGTTCCTCCACTACCCACCTCCAACAACATTGGGTGTCCGTAAACCTACAAAATTAAGCGGGGACCTGATGGCTCAATCTCTCAATACAAGGCACGACTTATGGCAAAAGGCTTCACACAAGAAGAAGGTCAGGACTATCATGAAACCTTTAGTCTCGTAGTTAAACCATATACCATTCAGATCATACTCTGTTGTCCCGTCTCTAAAGCCTGGATAGTGAAGCAACTGGACATCTCTAATGCGTTTCTCCACGGAACTATCAATGAAGAACTCTACATGGCTCAACCACCGGGTTCTATTGACCCCACTAACCCAAACAATGTATGGTGTCTTCACAAGGTTCTATATGGTCTCAAACAAGCCCCTCGCCAGTAGTACACACGGTTATCATCCTACCTCATCAATCTTGGGTTTCAAGCTTGTCCTGCCGACACCTCTCTTCCTCTATCAGACAGGCTCTCAGGTCACTATCCTTGTGGTTTATGTTGAGGACATTCTCATAACTGGTACCCATCCCACCTTCATTGATCACCTCATTACCCTCCTAAGTCATATCTTTACCGTTAAAGACACGGGCCTTCTCCACCACTTCCTCAGTATTGAATTTACTTCTACTCAGGATGGTCTATTTCCTTCTCAGGCCCACTACATTCGAGACATCCTCCTCCGGGCCAACATGGATGACTACAAACCTATTCCTACACCTACTGGCTATAAAAGCCCACCAACCTCCCCACCGACCCCCATTTCTCCGATCCTTTCCACTACAGAAGCATTGTTGGAGCCCTTCAGTATCTCACTAATACTCGTCTTGACATTGATTACTCTGTGATCTATGTGTGCCAACACATACATCAACCCTTCACAGTTCACTATACGACTGTCAAGCAAATTCTCCGTTACGTTTATGGCACTCTCTCTCATGGCCTTCTCAACTGTTGGGTCCCTTTAATCTCACCACATACTCCGACTCAGACTGGGCTAGCGGCCTTCTTGATCGTTGGTCCATAACCGGGTATTGCCTCTTTTTGGGTCGCAACCCTATCATCTAGAAATCCATAAAGCAGGATATGGTTGCTCGCTCCTCTATTGCAGCCGAGTATTTGGCTCTCTCCTCCACCATGCTTGCCCAGGCCCGGATTAGGGACCTGCGAACGCGTCATCAGGCCGTGATCCAAATGGGAGGCAGGCCCACTTTCGAATACAAGGCCTAAATATGATAAGCAGATAACAATAATAATCAAATGTTCATTAATAATAAAGAACAATATCAGAGTTATACAACGGAATTAAAATCATGAAGGGTTCCCAGTACCCTACAAAGCTCTATACAAAATCAGGCCCTATAAGGGTCCTACAAGTGAAACTCTTACACAACCTGAGGTCCTCGGACCTCTCCAACCTATCCGGTCCATGCGGCTCAACCTGAGTAAATCTCTTCCTCTTAACACGAAGAGAAAAGAAGTGAAGTGAGCTTTGAAAAGGAAAGCTCAAGTAGTACCTACGCAGAAGAATCCACGATAAGCACGGTCCAAAGAGTCAAGATAGACAAATCGCTGACAATGGAGTCAACACGATGAGTCAATCAAGCGGGGCCCCTAGGCCCGACCAATCACACCTCCACGGTCAGCACAAGTGCCGTGTGCCTCAATGGTCAAGTCTTAGGACGGCCGGGTGTGGCTATGCTCACGATGCATACCCGATCTTTGAGACATACCAACCCCACCTAAACACAAGCACCATGAGTCGCATACGGTAATGTCGGTCCACGCGGTGGCATGCACCGATGAGCATCAAAAGCAAGCTCATACCACAACCAATCAACCGATATGGAAGCATCAAACAAAAGCATATATCGCAGGGAATCAACAAAGATATCCAAATCATAATCACGTACAATCCGCGATACCGGCCAAAGGATATACCAAACCGGTATAAGAATGCCAAAGGAAACCCATACAAAGGGTAGAAGCGAGGCAAAGGCACTCTACCTCTAAACGCCGTCCAAGCCCGATCGTTCCGAATTTTGTCGAAGCCCAAGCGGCTCTTGACAATATCCGTAATAACGGATCCAAGCTTTCGACACGCATTACAAGCACTCTAAATAGTACCATCATCTATAACACATACGATCAATGAGCTTTCGACCCAATATATGAACCTAGCCTAACCTCTTTAATTAGACAAGTAATTTAATGAGTCCACTATTTCGCCCAAGGCCCAATCCAATTATTTCTTCTATCCCAATGATAAAACAAAAAATACTGACCATTCTCATATTTATTAATCTCTACAAAACCATAATTTCATAATTATACCAAGCCAACATATTTCACAAGCCTTGGTGAAACCTGCAGCCATCATCAATCTCTCTCTAAAAGTACACTCAATTGCCTCATAATTTCACCACTTTTCTCCATCACACTTGTTCTTATCTCTCATAAGAATTTAGCAACCATTATCCTCTAACAACATCAATCAATCCACTATCTTCTTTCAAGACTTCTCAAAGAAATTCTAAAAGCCCAATCCCATGAACCTTCATAGTCAACATCTCTTCCCTCATTAATATCCCAGTCATTTCACACTAGTCTAATACTCATGAACATCTACAGAAGATCAGACTCAAGTAAAGCCCACTATCAAGTATAAATCCTCAAACTAACCCACATAGAATTATGAGAATGAACACCACAGCCTTAACATATCACCCTTCAAAACCTTGGACATTCACACTATCTCTTCTATATCAGAACCTCTTAATCTTCATCATACAACCTCAAATCATATGCATGCATATCTAGAAAAACCAATGAACAGCAACCATAAACACACACCAAATACATGGCTATTACTTCTATTAAAATCAATGGATTTTATCATTAGAAACCAATTCTATTCCACAACCATCACTAGAGACAGAAACCCTCACATGTCTCTAAACGATCAAAACATCAAAGGCCCATCTACACCCTTATATTATCATCAACCAGTCCATAATTAAACCACATAAGCCACTAATCCATCATGAGACTCTCAAAGCATTGTCCATAAACCTTGCTCTCTATGATACTCATGAACACATAGCAAACTATCAAACCCTTTTCAATGAATCATCAACATCATCAACCTTCTTTTCGAGCCATATAATTAAAACACAGTCAAGGCAAAGAAGAACCACACACTCTCAAAGGATTTTCAGTCTCACTTTCTCTCTGTGACTACCCCCCAGCCTTTCTCCTCAAGAAACAACCTCTCACTCAGAGAGAAACCACCATCACAACCTTCAACCTTTCTTAGTAATCATCCACCGCCATCACCTCCTCAAAACCAAACCCAAAGGCAACGGTCTCTAGTTATTAACCCGCCCCCATGAACGCATTCAAACACCCAAGTATACTTTCATGGAAAAAAGAAAAATAGTCTACAAAGGCAGAAAGGAAATAGGATGCTTACCGATCGTTGGAACACCTGTGAAAACTCTACCCGCTCGAGGCTCTCCCCGCTACTCCTCCTTCCTTCGGATTTCTACTCCGTTTAACCGACGGTTCTCCTCCACGCGATAAGCCTTGCTCGCACGGCTTTCACGGCCGTGAGGAGGAGGAAGACGAGAGGAAGTGGCGGCGTCTAGGGTTAGAGTTTGGTCTCCTCTTCTTATGGATATCTATGAGGGTCTTGCGATCATAACCGAAATTTAAAACAGAGAGAAGAAAACAAACGGTTCCTACCTTATCGGCACGATCGGAATATTTGCACCGCTGGCCACGCGAGATCCATGGAGTATCAAGTTGGGATGTTCTCTCTCTATAACTCTCTCTCTCTATATATATACATACTTAATTATATATATAAGAGATCTCACGTGCATGCTTATATTATACTCACTTTATCAGAACCACATGAAAATATATATATATATAAGTCATAGATATATATATAATAATACATCAACTCACTCACGTGATTAATGTATTTGTCAATACACTATGGAATTCATGCTCCATTAATGGCGGTGATTATTTACATATATGTGTATATACATATATTATATTATCTCTACCATATTTGTCCCCCTCCTAATATATATATATATAATATTTTATTTTTTATTTTTTTATTAACTCAAAAGAATCCCATGCATATCCTATTGTATATATATAACTATATCTTAAGATTTAAATGGAAAATTCTGATTCATATATATATATATATATATATATATATATATATATATATATAAGTACCCATTAAATCATAATCTTTTTTTTTTTCCACATAATTAATAGCTAAAAAAAATTAACCCCTAAAATCCTGGATTTTACAATCCTCCCCCCTTACAAAAATTTCGTCCTCGAAATTTAAAATCAAACAACCCATAATTTTCATCCAGTAACAAACTAATCCAGGAAAATGCTTTCTCAGGTCCTCAAAATTTTCCCCCTCCAATAACTCATGTAAGTAGGGGTTTGTCCTCAAATATCACTATCAGCCATTCAATCCCAAACCTCGGACGTTTACTCCATCTCTCGGACCTAACGTTCGCTAACACTAGTAATTCTCCGATCCTCCAGGACTCTAACAGCCCTCTGCCCACCTCCTGGGCAACACGTGGGGTCACACCAGACCCAGAACATCACGCCTCAACTCTATCAGAATAAGGGGGACTACCTCCCCCCTTTAGTCTTGGCCCGTTGCTTGCGGCCTTGCAACCTCCGCGCATCAGGTATCCGTTCAAAGTCCTGATCTACCCGACCCAACACTCAGTTCAGCCTAATTGTCTATGTCACTAAGGCAACTAGGTTGTCGGTTATCTGCATTGCTCTGATACCACTTTAATGTCATAGCGCTCGACCGGATTCAGGGACCTCGCATCGATCAGTACCGGCCGTATCCAAATGGAGGCGAGCCCACTCAATACAAGGCCTAAAATGATAAGGCGGATAACATAATCAAATGTTCATTAATAATAAAGAACAATATCAGAGTTATACAACGGAATTAAAAATCATGAAGGGTTCCAGGTACCCTACAAAGCTCTATACAAAATCAGGCCCTATAAGGGTCCCTACAAGTGAAACTCTCACACCCCGAGGTCCTCGGACCTCTCCAACCTATCCCAGGTCCATGCGCGCTCCAAACCTGAGTCATACATTCCTCTTAACTTTGGAAGAGAAAGAAAGTGAAGTGAGCTTTTCGAAGGAAAGCTGGGTACCTAGCGGAAGAATCACGATAAGCAGTCCAAAGAGTCAAGATAGACAAATCGCGACAATGAGTCCAACCAATGAGTCAATCAAGCGGGCCCCTAAGCCCGACCAATCACACCTCCACGTCGGCACAAGTGCCGTGTGCCTCCAATGGTCAAGTCTTGCAGGACTGACAGTGGCTATGCTCCTGAAATGCATACCCGATCTTTGAGACATACCAACCCCACCTAAACACAAAGCACCGTAGGTCGACATGTAATGTCGGTCCACGGTGCATGCCTTGAGCATCCAAAAGCAAGCTCATACCACAACCAATCAACCGATATGGAAGCATCAAACAAAACATGTATCACAGGGAATCAACAATGCGGATATCCAAATCATAATCACAGCAATCACGATACCAAAGAAGGATATACCAAACCGAGGGTATAAGAATGCCAAAGGAAACCCATACAAAGGGTAGAAGCGAGGCAAAAGGCACTTACCTCTCGCATAATCCAACCGACGTTCGAACTTTGTCGTCGAAGCCCAACGCTCTTCGACAATATCTGTAATACACGGATCCAAGCTCAACACACGTACAAGCACTCTAAATAGTACCATCATCTATAACACATACGATCAATGAGCTCGACCCAATATATGAACCTAGCCTAACCTCTTTAATTAGACAAGTAATTTAATCGAGTCCACTATTTCGGCCCAAGGCCCAATCCAATTATTTCTTCTATCCCAATGATAAAACAAAAATACAGCCATTCTCATATTTATTAATCTCTACAAAACCATAATTTCATAATTATACCAAGCCAACATATTTCACAAGCCTTGGTGAAACGCTACATCATCAATCTCTCTCTAAAAGTACACTCAATTGCCTCATAATTTCACCACTTTTCTCCATCACACTTGTTCTTATCTCTCATAAGAATTTAGCAACCATTATCCTCTAACAACATCAATCAATCCACTATCTTCTTTCAAGACTTCTCAAAGAAATTCTAAAAGCCTGAATCCCATGAACCTTCATAGTCCAACATCTCTTCCCTCTCATTAATATCCCCAGTCATTTCACACTAGTCTAATACTCATGAACATCTACAGAAGATCAGACTCAAGTAAAGCCCACTATCAAGTATAAATCCTCAAACTAACCCACATAGAATTATGAGAATGAACACCACAGCCTTAACATATCACCCTTCAAAACCTTGGACATTCACACTATCTCTTCTATATCAGAACCTCTTAATCTTCATCATACAACCTCAAATCATATGCATGCATATCTAGAAAAACCAATGAACAGCAACCATAAACACATCAAATACCTGGCTATTACTTCTATTAAAATCAATGGATTTTATCATTAGAAGCCAATTCTATTCCACAACCATCACTAGAGACAGAAACCCTCACATGTCTCTAAACGATTAAAACATCAAAGGCCCATCTACACCCTTATATTATCATCAACCAGTCCATAATTAAACCACATAAGCCACTAATCCATCATGAGACTCTCAAAGCACTGTCCATAAACCTTGCTCTCTATGATACTCATGAACACATAGCAAACTATCAAACCCTTTTCAATGAATCATCAACATCATCAACCTTCTTTTCGAGCCATATAATTAAAACACAGTCAAGGCAAAGAAGAACCACACACTCTCAAAGGATTTTCAGTCTCACTTTCTCTCTGTGACTACCCCCCAGCCTTTCTCCTCAAGAAACAACCTCTCACTCAGAGAGAAACCACCATCACAACCTTCAACCTTTCTTAGTAATCATCCACCGCCATCACCTCCTCAAAACCAAACCCAAAGGCAACGGTCTCTAGTTATTAACCCGCCCCCATGAACGCATTCAAACACCCAAGTATACTTTCATGGAAAAAAGAAAAATAGTCTACAAAGGCAGAAAGGAAATAGGATGCTTACCGATCGTTGGAACACTGTGAAAACTCTACCGCTTCGAGGCTCTCCCGCTACTCCTCCTTCGCTTCCAGTTCTACTCGCGTTTAACCCGGCAGTTCTCCTCCACGACGCCTTGCTCACAAAATTTCTGGCTCGTGAGGGGAGGAAGCGAGGAAGGGAAGTGGCGGCGTCTAGGAGTTAGAGTTTGGTCTCCTCTTCTTATGGATATCTATGAGGGTCTTGCTGATCATAACCCGAAATTTAAAAGCAGGAGAGAAGAAAACAAAGCGGTTCCTACCTTATGACGATCGGAATAATTGCACCGCAGCCACTTGCTTGAGATCCATGGAGTATCAAGTTGGGATGTTCTCTCTCTATAACTCTCTCTCTCTATATATATACATACTTAATTATATATATAAGAGATCTCACGTGCATGCTTATATTATACTCACTTTATCAGAACCACATGAAAATATATATATATAAGTCATAGATATATATATAATAATACATCAACTCACTCACGTGATTAATGTATTTGTCAATACACTATGGAATTCATGCTCCATTAATGGCGGTGATTATTTACATATATGTGTATATACATATATTATATTATCTCTACCATATTTGTCCCCCTCCTAATATATATATATAATATTTTATTTTTTTTATTTAACTCAAAAGAATCCCATGCATATCCTATTATATATATAACTATATCTTAAGATTTAAATGGAAAATTCTGATTCATATATATATATATATATATATATATATATAAGTACCCATTAAATCATAATCTTTTTTTTTTCCACATAATTAATAGCTAAAAAAAATTAACCCCTAAAATCCTGGATTTTACAACCACTACAAAGATAGTCTGGATCTCCATGATTCTTCAGCTCCTTGGCATCTATCCTCTAGAAACCCATACTCTATGGTGCAACAATAAATAAGTTATCACTCTCACTGCTAATCTCGTCTTCGATACTCACACCAAACATATCTAGATAGATCATCACTACATTCAGGTACAGGTTTTAGCCGGTTACATGCAGGTTCATCATGTAAGATCCCAGGATCAGCTTGTTGCATCTTCACCAAGTCGGTCCCTATCTCCCAATTTCAGACTCTCTCTTTCCAAACTCATGGTACTTCACCCGCCATTAGTTTGTCGAAGAATATTAAAGGAAAGATTTATATCTAGATCTCTCTTAGCATATTCTCTTATTCTCGTCGAATATTCTCCAAATAATTTATAGAATATTCTTTTATTCCCCTAAGAGTTTCTAAACATATGTATACTCAACAATTCCTTTCACTTTTCACTTACAAATCATTCTCAACACTAACTTCCTCCTTTCATCTTGGTCCGATGCAGCTTATCTGTCGAAGAAGACCAAGTTGGAAGCAACCCAATCACTAGTCAAAAGAAGCCCCTAATTAACAGAAGATTTTGCATCTCATGCCTCGGGAAGGCGAGAAGAGACGTTTGGAGAGGAATAAATGAAAACATGCCACCTACAACACTCTTTGTTTTATGTTTTCACTCTTTCACACCTATGTAACAAGGATTTCATGTACTGCTCACTATATCTTTATATTTATATAAATCTGATTTTTCCACCTTCTCAGGAAAAAAAATATAATAATAATAATAATAATAATAATAATAATAATAATAATAATAACACCAAGAAGCATAATTTGTTGCAGCCATGACTTTGCTTGTAGGAGAGAGATCAACAATAATTGAAGTTGACTAATTAACGACCTCTTGGCCTATTGGTATCGGGTCCCTTTTTCTTATCTATATCCAACTCTCCTTCATCATCAGACTTATTCTCCTCGAGGTGTGTGACAGGTGTGTCTCCTGATTCCTTGTTCTATAATAGAGTCAACTCCTTTCTACTTTTGAGAGCAATGGCCTTAAGAGATTCTCTCCGGTTGACTTCTGTATTGCTTGGAAGAGTACCTACTAGTCGTTCTGCCAAGGACTTAGCTATCTGAGCAACTTGATGTTTGAGATTCTGTAACGATGCCTGCTGGTTTTTCATTATCTCCTCATGCTTGGTGAGTCGTGCTTTGTTTATCTGCAAGTATTGTGCAAGCAAAGTCTCTAAGATTGGGCCATTCCTTTCTTGCGGTGGTGGCTAGCTACCCTGGTATAGCAGTTGACTTCCCTGGGGTGGGCCTGTCTTTGGTTGTATTGGATGTTGCACTAGAATACTATGGAGAAATTAGGGTGATTCCTACATCCGGGGTTATATGTGGAAGTATATAGATTGTTCTGGGATCTTCCTACAAAATTGACTTCCTCCACTTGATCTGCTTTATCCTTTTCTAGCTTACTCCCACATGCACTACACATCATTACCGGTGCTTGTTGCTGACAGTTAACACTCTCCAACTTCTGGTTGATTACCTCCACCTTGGCTACTTGGGCTGTAAATGCATCCATATCATGGACTCCGACTACTCTGCTCGGTTTGGTTCTCTCGGAACTCCACTGATATCCATTGGTGGTCATCTTATCTATCAGTGCTTTGGCCATATCAGGATCCTTGCTACAAAGTGAACCACCAACTGCTGCATCAAACATCTGCTTTGTAGCGACATTCAATCCGTTATAAAATGTTTAGACTTGCATCCAATCTTCTATATAATATTGTGGGCATCTTTTGAGCATATCTATGTACCTCTCCCATAAATACTATAGTATTTCCAACTCTATCTGTCTAAAGGAAGAGATATCGTTTCGTAATTTTGTTATTTTTGCTGGCGAAAAACACCATATCAGAAACTCTTCGACCAATTGAGCCCATGATGTGATAGAACCGTGGGGTAGAGAATTTAACAACTGTTTAGCCCATCCCTTGACTAAGAATGGAAATATCCTTAGGCGTCTGTGTACTAAAATTGCATGTCACTGATTTCCAGGAAGCTTTGCAAGTGTGCATATGGGTCCTCATCCTAGAAACCGTCGAACCAGCATGATTGCTTAACTAACTAGATGACGTGAGACTTCAATTTGAAATTATGTCCTATGAATGGTGGCGGGTTAATGCTTGAGCCGATTGCATCCAAGTTCGGCTCTGTAAAATCCGATATAGATCGGGTTGGTGCCACCATCGGTTCTGGTTGATTGACTTCCATATTAGACTTCGTTGTCCTGTTCTTCTAAATAAGGGTTTCCCTCAATTGAAGGTGAAGGTAACGCTCAAAATCTGGGTCAGATATTTCCACTGAGTATGGAACCCTGCTTCTAGTTATACACTGGTCCTTCAACCAAGAAGACCAGAGTTAGTTCTGAAAGTCAAATTATTATTTTTTTGTTATTTTTTAATTTTTTAATTTTTTTTTGGATTTTTGGATTTTAAAAGAAATAAAAAGAACTTAAATAACTAGAATAACGAATTCTGATGTTCCTACCAGTCCCCGGCAATGGGGCCAAAAACTTGATGCATGTACAGGGTGCTCGGGGATGCTCCCACAAGTATACGGGATCGATCAAGTAGTAAAGTACCCTATGCTAGGGTAGTCGAACCCACATTGACTGACCACTAGTACTAATTGTTTTCTATTACCTTGCCTAAAATATAGATGGTGGTTTGGTGATCTAACTAATTATCCTAAAGAAAGAACTAACGCAAACAATTGGTAGATTGGGTGTAATTAGAGATGAGACATGGTACCTCGGATTACAATCCCCCTTGGAATCCCTTTATGATGATTGATTTCCTAAAATCAGTTATCTGTCGACTAGTACTTGGAGAGTGCAACAACTACACCTTCTAGATGCAACACCCAATCTCTTCACATGCTAATCGTACTCTATCACCTGTGCCTAACTGTGACCTAAATGGTAAGAGATGTAAGCTAATGCAGTAATAAACACACAGATCATAACCATAAACACTTATCGTGCTTCGGTGCAATCTAACAAAGTATATGATTAGAGCTCATACACATACAACCACCCAAATCAATAGCATAAGCATGAAAAGATGACTCACAAAAACTATTAATAAAGAGGGAACCAATAATTAAAAGGAATTCAATAACAATTTCAACATAAGTTTCATGTGTACAGAATGTTTAGTATCTCATACTAAGGAAAATCATAACAGAGATACAAGAGGAAGACATAATCATAATTATAAATCATGTAATTGCTCGATGTCTACTCTGCTTTCAATCTTCTCCCGAAATATTAGCCGTCGCGCGGATACCCGCCGAATACTGATCCACCAAAGTTGCCATTGGGGTTAGGGTGATAACTATTTCTAGGCTTTAAATCTGTGAAGCACGAGCGTGTTGATCTGAAGCACGCCCGTACTGATCATCCCAAGACATGGTTTCAAATATCTAAGAGTTACACGGGATGGAACACGCCCATGATCTTTAGCATGCCCATGTTTCAATGATGTACGGTCATGCACCACGTAATCCCTTCAGCCTACCGGGCCCAAAGACAAAGACCGCCACCAAAGAGCTCCTACCCTAGCTCAGGCTGACTAAGATACTCTCCTCTACTGGCTGGCAGGATGGGTACAGCGGCTCCTCGACCACCAAGGGATCCACTATCCACCACTACCATTTGCTGCAACACTGACTATGAGGGATACGAGGGTGGACGCCAAGGTCTCTTTCGACAGCGACGATGACGATCAGCCGGATCCATGAACATCATCAGCATCTTTTTTCTTCTTCATCACTTTTGTATTTTTTGTTTATTTTAGGATTCCATATGTCAGAGAAGAGTTAGTCATCTATGTGTGTGTATATATATATATATATATATATATATATATATATATATATATATATATATATATATATATATATATATTCCTTTGGGATTTCACTTATTATGCCTTCAATACTCCAGGAGAAAATTGAATTTGAACATGGACAGGGACCCATAATAAGAGAAGCTACATCACCCCAAGTTTCTTGAGTAAAGTTCAAAAATCTGTTCTCTTTTTTATGTAGATGTCATATTCTTTTCAATGCATATATTATATATATTGGGAACAATGTAAAATTTATGTGTGGGAGACGGGTTAGTTATTGCTTATATTGTTTATGATGAGTGTTGATTTAGGATAATCTATGATAGTAATGATTGGGAGTCCTCTCTATATCTAGGTAGACATTAGTGAGTGCTAAAAAATTTTCAAAAAAATATATAATATATTTAGTTTTGCCTTTGCTTGATACCCCACAAAAACTCTGACGCACATACCCTGACTTAGTTTCCACTTGTCCGCTTAGGTTTGGACTCTAGATAGTTTGACCAATAGTGAGGATTTTCTTTTGATTTAAAAAAAAAATATCCCTAAAGTCGGATCCATTAGGGATGCCCTACAAGAAAAATAAAAAACATGGTAGAACGAGCTATCACCATTGATGCGTGAGAGCCGATCTTGAGTAGTCAAATCTTGGGCATCACAAATGTTCACTTGATGACCTACCGAGGGAAATGGCTTCCTCACTAGATGTATGCAACTACTACCCAAATAAAAGAGTCAAAAAATATTAGTGAGTAAGTAAGGTCCATACTAGTTGGTCCAGGCATGAGTCGGTAAGAGACATCTTAGGAAGAGCTACACACACACACACAGACACACACACACACATGGGGAGTATGAGTATAAGGTATGACCTATTTTCTGTAAAAACAGTCATGTCGCTCAAGACTGTATTTTCCCTGACACTACATGTACTCCAAAATATTTTGAGATCCGAGATCATGCACTCATCTGTTTGTGTATTCCATATTCTCCTTGCTTGAGGACAAACAAATGTTCAAGTGTGGGATAATTTGATGAGTGCATAATTATACATATTTTCATAATTCAATTGCATGCACTTTGCTTGTCTTTCCACATGGATTCCTCTATTTTTATACTTTGTTGGGTATGTTGTTGTGATTGAACAGGAAAACATGCACTTGGGACTAAAGGAGCTAAAATCAGGACAATTCAGAGTGAAAGAGCTAAACAAACAAAAGCACAGTCGTGCAGGAAATATGGGCATGTTGATCCCCGTGCAACTCTCGGGATTTTATAAAAATGCATTTCAGGACAAACATGGGTGTTCTTTGGTCAATATGCATGTGGTTTAAGGACCAAACATGGGCATTTATAACATGATTCATGTATGTTTAATCCTAATTCATATCAAATGATCATCTTGTGCTAGCTCACTCGAATTTGTAAAAATGTGCATAACTTCAACAAGTTTAGGTATTAATTCGACTACATTTTAGTGAACGCATGACAGGCCATTATGTGGCCTTTAGAATGATCAACACAAGTAGGAGGATGCCCTGAAGAAAAAGCAAAGAGAGTCGCGATGAAGGAGAAATGCTCCGGAGTTTTGAACAAAAAATCGTCGCGTCGAAATAAGGTGACGTCGTGTCCTGCTAAAAACTAAGATTTTATGATGTGAAGGCCACTTGTGTTTTGATCCGTTGGCAGTACGCAAATATCTAGACGCTGGGTGTCTCTAGATGCATTGGTTCTTAGAAATCAATACGTTAGTTGTCGCGGCTATAAAAAGTAGCTAGGGTATCTCAACTTTTTAATCTCAAATTTTACACCCTTCTTTGGCGGCCAAGGAGTGACGACCCAAGGGCGTTCAGGAGGAATTTCTAATTGCTGGAGCTAATGATCCGGAGTAGAAGAGCGCTTCGTTAATGGGAAGATCCAAGGACAAGGATCCGCATCCTCACTTATTATCTTTGGTTTTTGTCCTTGTTGTGAACATGGATTCTTGGTGCTGTAAACTTAATATTGTTTTGTTTGAATGTTATGTTGCTAGGCTAGAACTTCAGTTCTAGGGTTGTATGGGATGAGGACTTGAACATCTTTATTATTTATTGATTAAATAGTTTAAGAGTTATTATTGGTATGTTTGTGATACAATCACCTATAACCCTGAGTAGACAGACAACGACAAATTTACACTTCACTAATCTTAGATTAGGGTAGAATGATTATGTAGCATAAGTTGGAAGTTGGGGTGACAGCCCGCAGACCCTATTAGCATAGACATATGCAGTAGTCTTCCACGGGTAAGGTTAAACCAAGGTCCAGCAACGCTTAACACTACCACGATAGACATATGGGGATAAGATAATGTGTATTCCTAGTGACAAGGAATTAGGATGATGCGCCGAGAGCGCACGTAAAGTACCTTAGGTTTCCCTTGTATGTACCCTTGCCAAGACAACAAAGTAAACTACAATCAATCAATAGAGAACACACCTTAATAAAGTCTAATCCCCATACAACCCTAGATCCTCATCATTGAGTGTCTCCCCAATCTTTCATCCCTTTGTTACTCGAGTGACATTGAGATCCTTACTTAACAACAAGCACTTTTATTCATTGATTTAGTGAAGTTTCATTGTTTAGTTTTTGTAACACCCTTACCCTTTTCAGGACCCAGGTGTTACACCAGCGAGGTCAGGGGATGAACCCCGGCCTAAGGCTGTATAAAACAAGTATTTACTCATAATCAACACTAATATAAGGAAAACATAAAGTCAAATACAATACTGATACAAGCCATAAAGTCTTAAGGTATAACACAAGTCTGGATAGGAGTTAACAATACTCCTCAAATCATAAACACTAAATGTAATGCAAGACATGGGCCAGGAGGTCAGAGCCAAATATGGTAGTCAAGACGCTATCTTCCATTCTAAGAAGAAGCATGACCCTGCTTACTACCTGCAAAAGATCATACAACACAAGGGTGAGCTACAAGAGCTCAGTGAGGTACTAACACTACTGTCAGGTTTAACATACCTGTATGCCCTCAATAGTAGAAAATAAAATGATGAAATGTGAGATACAATGACTGAACGTTATTTAAAACATGAAAAACAACATGCTGATCATAAATATGAATCATGCCAATATCCAATTAAATCAAATGATATGCACATATGCATTTCTTTAATCTTTTATCATCAGGATGGGAGATGATTTCCACATATATCCTAGCTGACCAACTCAAAGCCAGTAGCCTTCACGGTTGGACCAACTCAACAACCGTGGAGGTGACAAGCTATGGAATCAAATCCTTCTCATTATATTAATGTCAAATCTGGGGGAGATGATTTCCACATATGTCCTGGCTGAACATCTCAAAGCCAGTAGCCTCCACGGTTGGACCAACTCAACAACCGTGGAGGTGACAAGCTATGGAATCAAATCCTCGTCATTATATTAATGTCAAATCTACGGGAGATGATTTCCACATATGTCCTGGCTAAACATCTCAAAGCCAGTAGCCTTCACGGTTGGACCAACTCAATAACCGTGGAGGTGACAAGCTATGGAAACAAATCCTCGTCATCAATCATATTAATGTCATCTACACCTCTACTTTCATACAGCAAAACAAGAGTGAAAACGAGTAGACCAACTCGACACTCGATAGCTTTCCGGTCGGACCAACTCAACGACCGTGAGCTATAAATATATATACGTATACTAAGAACCCGATGGGTACGGAAAGGGGGTTTTATTTATCGAAATCAAGAGTGTTTGAAAACAGATAGTTGGGCTAGTAAAAACAGAGTTATAGAAAACCACCCCTCTCCTACCTAGTATTGTACTCTCTGGCTCTATCATAGAGCTACCTCTGCCGCAGGCATGTATGTGAGTACGGTGCGGTGCACTAATATGTCTATGTAATATGTATATGTTTTTCACATGCTTTTCATAAATGGGTTTTCAAAAAAAAAATACTGAAACATGATCACTACTTTCATGCTTGAAAATTTACAGTATTTATGAAAACCAATCAGTTCATAACATGAATTATCAAGAAGTCAATACGATAAAAATATGAGAGAAATATGATAAATTTACAGTTGTGTTCCCTCACCTTAGTCTGAATAGTTCCTAAGGCTGGCTAGGTCCTTCAACAGCAGCGGCCTTGCCCTTGCCTTTTCCCTTTCCTTAAAATAAAAATACAAACTTTTTAGGAATACGAAAATCATATTCTTAAGGCATTCTCTAATCTAAACTCATTAGAGCACAATAATTCCATTAATCAACTAGAGCATGATTCTCCTAGCATAAACTTCGTATTTCTACAAAATTATAATACCAATTTGCCCTTAATTGAAAGAATTAAACTCTAATTATCGGTAACTATCAAACAACTACTAACATGCTCATTTAAACATGATTAATAGTTAAGCACGATCATAAAGCCTTAATCGGCTCTAATTTACTTAAGTTCTCTACAAAAAATTTGGCAGCACCTCCTCTATTTGGAGGGCCCCGAAAATATACAAATATTCTTCCATAACTAAACATGTCATATATAAGATCTCACAACAAGGAATTCAGATCCTTTCACAGCCTCTACACACAATCACCTCCTAATCTCATCCATCTATCATTGGAGGATTTAAGTTCGATTCATGCACAAACCAAAAACAATTAATTCATGTTACCTCAATTTAAGGCTAATAGGAGTTTTACTTGAAATTCCAATTACTCCGGCGTGAGCTTTTCCCCATCGGCTTGCTGCTGGACAAGAAAGAGGTGGTGGCTGTCGCAGCCTACACCGACAGGTCTAGCCGCACACCAGCTGGCCAAGAGAGACTTCGTTGGAGATCGGCCGTGCAGGGGGGGTTGGCACCGGGATCGGATTGCAGATCTCACACTCACCGGACCTCTAACGGCGGAGCTGTGCGCGCACGTGAGAAGGTGGGACGAAGTGGAGCTCCGCCTGGCCGCGTCGCTGCAGTGAAGACTTCGCCGGCGTTAGCGTGGAGAGGAGCAGCGCTCGCTCCTGCGGTCACCGAGAGCAGAAAAGGCGGGGCGGAAAGCGGCAGCCGGTCTTAGCTTCATTGGCCGCGTCAGATCTGAGGGGCAAGGGCGCGCGTGTAAAGGAAGAAGAAGTCGCTGGAATTTGAAGAGAGGAAGGAGAGGAGAAACAGCCCCCTCTCTTCAATGATATAATTCCCTTTTATAACCTAAGTTCCTCTCATTTACATATTATCAATATTTTAATACAATATTTGAGTTATCTCACTGTAGCGTCACGAGCACACACTCATCCGACCAGATCCGCTTAATACGGATCTGGTTGAATAACTTCAAATATTTTATTGATTTATTACCTTTATCTACTTTAATAAATTATTTCAACTATTTATATATTATTTTAATTAAACCTATAGAATCACGACGATAGCTAACCCAACCAGATCCATACTATCCGGCTTTTGACTCTGCCAGTCGTGCCTTATCGGGACTTACATTTCGTCTCGTTTCTCCATCTAGATGATTGAAATTAATTAGCACTACTAGTTCTTCTAAGTTAATAATCCGGGATCTCTCTCTTCAGTCCATCTCCAACTATATAAGTGATAGTGGCCCGACCCAATATGACCTTCTCTGGGCCCAATAGTTGCAAGGTTGGACTTTTAATCAATTAAATTCCCGAGTTTCCTAAATTGGGTTATTAAGATAGTTAATCTCTTTAATTTTCTCCAGAATTTAATTTATTTATTCGTAAAAATTCTGGGGCGTTACAGTTTTTGTTAGCTAGCATCCCATTTCTTGTGTTCGACCGGGCTTACCATTAAAAATTTTATTACTTTAACGATACGTACACTTGTGTGAGTGTGTGTGCGCACTCAATAAGAGGAGATTAAAGTCAAAGAAGACATCGAACGAGGGAGTTTATATTCTTTAATTGTGTCTTGTTCTTTAGATCTAGTTAGGGTTTCCCATAGTATGAAAGGCTTAAACTTCTATGGTGTCTCGGATTCTTGAACTCCATAATGAACTTATGACTATTTTCCTTCTTCTTTAATACTAGGCTTTTCTTTTTTATTATTCTTGTGGATTGTCTATGTGTGCTTAATACTTGTGATTTGTTAGTGCGAAAGTACCAATCAAATATTTGTAGTTACTTGATGTATGAAGAGAAATCTTGGTCAAGCTAGATCTAGGCACAGATGATAGAGGGTGCGTGCACGCTAAGAGATCGGGTGTCGCTGTGATTACACAACACACTCTTTGGACTAGGGTAAAACATAATAGTGGGAACCACAGAGCACAAATAATAATGTTAATGCAGTCATACGACGAAGTCCTTGTATAAGATTAGGGTGTGGCTGCACAAGAGATAGGGCTCAAACTAATTTAGGGTTCCGCACGGTCCAAGAATATATCAACTAAATAGCCAGTATTAGGAAATTAGTCAAACAAGGGATTCATAGGAGAATAGAGATCCCGGGTGCCATGTCCTCTTGACTGATAACCCTAGATTTGCCAACTGTTCACTTTAGTTTTAGTTTTTCTTTAGATTATTAAGTTAGAACCACAAAACCACCAACCATGTTTTAGGCTAAATAATAGAAGATAAATTAGTACTAGCTCTTTCGATCCCTGTGGATTCTAGTACCCTATCATTAGGTAATTTATTACTTGAGTGACCTCGAGCACTTGCCGGTGAGCACACATCACTAGTGGTGTTGGATGTGAAGAAAGAATATAGTGAAAAAAGAAAGGATGTTAGTCAACGTTGGATGAGATGGTAATTTTAAAAGGGGCTAACCAATTAACATTTAAAAATAAAATATGGTTAGAGGGAGTCAAAGATATAGAAACTGATGCAAACACGTCACTACAATAAATTGCATCTTTTGTGGAGGCAAAATTCGTGACTAAAAGTCTAATAAACAGCCACTACTACTTATAGTGACAATTTTTCCATTTCGTCATTTGCCGTCACAAATAACCACATATAAAAATTGGCACAATTATGCAACACTTCTTTGACAAATATGTTGATACTAAAAAGTGAAATATTGGTGATGAAATTGTTGTTGTCACAATAACTCCAACCAATTGTGACAATTTTATTGTCTCAAAAAAGTCTAAATTGTGACCAAAAAAATTGTGACAATAGAGTATATTGTTGTGACGACCGTATTGGCACTAAAATTCTTGAGAACTTTAACGATAAAATTTATCACTAATATTATTTTCATTAGTAAAAGTTATATCGTCACTAATGTTCAAAACAATGGTGTCCAACGAAATTAGTGTAGTCACAATAACTCCAACCAATTCTCTCAATTTTATTGTCTCAAAAATTCTAAATTGTGACCAAAAAAAATCATGACAATAGCATATATTCACTACAAGAAAGTACAAATTTTGTAGCGGTTTTTTAGTCATTTCGAGGTGGTTTTTTATTATTTTATTTTATTTATAAATACTTATATGTTTTTTTTACAATAATCCAAATATTTACCATTGAATTCCATTCATTTTAAATATAAAAAAAATACATAATTTATTGATAATTCAAAAATAATTAAAACAAAATTATATTTAAAAATTTATACAATTTTTCTCAAATACAAAAATTCAGCAAAAAATTATGTACAGAAATTGTTTCCAAACATTCAACACAAACGATATCGGATGGAAGATGGGGGAAAGTGCGAAGAAACTCGATGCCGTCATTAGTGAGGTACCAGTAGTAATGCATCCATGCAAACATCTCCAAGGCATACTCCTTCGACTTGAAGCTCAACATCAACTTTATGACCTACAAGTTGCACACGTCGATGAGTGGGTGCTTCGCAAGGTTGTAGTCCTTCTTCGCATATAGTACCCCCTCTATACAACACCACACTAGAGAAACCAGTCTCAAAACCAAACCCTAGCTCCAATCGAAGGAAAAACAAAGGAAAAGAGGAGGAGGAGCATAATACCTTTAAAGAATTACTTGCAAATCTCATAGCAGTTCTTCTTCGAGATGATCTAAATTAAAACATCCAATGAAAAAATATAGATTGACCTTTAAAAATTAAAAATACTCCACTTAAAAATATAGATTGACCTTTAAAAATTAAAACATCCAATGAAAAAATTTCAAAATCCCACTCTAGTTTTTTTGAATTCAAAATTGAAATTATATCTAACCAATAGACTCTTATAAGATAGATGAATACCTTTTAAAATTAAAAATACTCTCGTTTAGTAATGTAGATAGACTTTTTTAAATTTAAAAATCCAAAATTGTGAAAAAAAATTCAAAATCCCAATCTAATATTTTTTTGAATTGTTTTAAAATTAAAATTATGTCCAATAGACAACCATAAATATATAGATAGATAGATAGTTTTTAAATTAAAAATACTCTCATTTAGTAAAATAGATAGATTTTTAAAATAAAAAATTTCTTAAATTCTGAGAAAATTTCAAAATACTACCCTAATTTTCTAATTTTTTTGGATTTCTAAAAATTAAAATTAGACTCACTTTTACTTGGATAGATTTGTGAAATTTTATAGTTTGGCCGCTTAGCTTTTTATAAATTAGTATACAATATAAAAAATATATTTTTTTCAGAAAATATTCGTAAAAAATCTTTAGTTTGGCTTGGTTTTTTATAAATTAGTATATATAGTACAAAAAATTTATAAATTCAGAAAAATATTTGTAAAAAATCTATTGTTTGGCACCAAAAATAATTCTTTTTTATTTGACCCCTAAAAAAAAAATCTTGCTAGCTAGTAGGATTTTTATTGACTACAACGTTAGTCATAAAAAGTAATGGATTATGTGACGAACAACTTTCCCGTCACAACAATTGAAAATACTAGGACCTCAACCACAAGAATCATGGTGGTGTAATAAGAAAGTACAAAATGTTATTAAAGAGAAAACATATTGGTGTAACATGTTATCCAAAACCGAGGATCAAGAAGTCTTTGAAAAATATAAGAGGGAAAAAAAAGAGGCCAAGAAAGCAGTTAGAGAGGTTTGAGATAAATCTTTAGCCAATTTGTGCCAAAAGTTAAGGACGAGAGAAAGGAAAAAGAAATGTATATGAAAGCACGTCTAAGGGATAAAAAAGCTAAGGACCTGAACCTAGTCAAGTGCATTAAGGATGAGTCTCAATAACTCTTCAAAAGAGATAAGGAAATCATGGAGAGATAGAGAAGCTACTTTGATCACCTATTCAATGCAAGTCATGAGGATACCTTTACAGATCCTTATGCATCAACAATAAAGAAGAACCATACCTACACACGTAGAATCAGGCCTATTAAGCTCAAGAGGCACTAAAAAAGATGAAGGTTTGGAAAGCTTATGGTATTTGAGCCAGTCAAGTAAACACCTCATTCTCCCCTTTGAGACATGTACAACTACTAATCTCCCGCCTTCCCCAACACCGTTCCAGCCAACCCTCCTCTCTATGTCCCCTTCTCTCTGGCTTTATCTTTTCTCATCATACCCGGCCTCCCCTCCCCCTCTTTCTTACGCCAGCCTTACCCTTTCTCTCTTACACCAGCCTCCCCTCCCCTTCCCTCTCCTAGTCGTCCTCTCGATCTCTCTCCCATCTCCCTTTCTCTCATAGTGGATCTCCCCTTTCCTTCTTTCTCCCAGTCGGCCTTCTCCTCTCAATCTCTCTTTCACATCTAGGCCTCCCTTCTCCCTCTCTTTCATTGTAGTCCTCCCCTCAATGGTCTCTCCTCTTCCTCTACCTCAATAACCTTGGGCACCACCCTTTATTCCCTATATCCGACCTTCAACACTACATCTGACTTCCTCGCCACCGTCTTGGCCTATATAAAATTCTTGGTAACCAACATGACAACCCTTATTACCGTTCTCCTTGATGGTACCAATTTCCTCTTTTGGCTCACAACCACCAGATCCATCCTTGATACCTACTATCTTCTTCTGTTTATTGATGGAACACTCTCTTGTCCCTCCCCAGTGGACATCTCTGCTTGCCCCTCTTACTCCGACTGGATCACGAAAATCACCACCTCCTTATCTTCCCCCAAGTCATCATTGGCCCTACCCTTCAATCATTTCCTTTCCTACACCACCGCGTTGCCGCTCTTTAGACTGTCATTGAGGCTCACTATCTCTCTGCTTCTCCTACTGCCATTATTCAACTCATTGGTGACCTTTGTCATTGTCACTTTGGTTTCGGCAACTTAGCCGCCTACCTAGACTAGCTCCTCTTCATCTTGGATCAATTAGTCGCGATCAACGTTCACATCACACATGCCGATCTTTTTCACTTGACGCTCTTGGATCTGCCACCGAAATATGCCGCCTTCACCGTCGGCATTCGAGCCTCTGTGGGCCCACCCGCTCTTCTTCACTAGACGCTCTCTTTCTGCACCAACCAGCCTCTGTGGGCCCACCACTAGCCCAACCTACCGCCCTCCATGTTGCTGCCCATCCTCCAACATCCATCGCTCTTGTAACCTCCTTCCTCCTCTCATCGGATATCATCCACACCCTTAGCGTCTCCCTCGGTCAACTTCTCCTCGGCCCCCGCCCAGGTGTTCCTTTGGTCCCCTAGGCCCCTACTCCCACTGGCACTCCCCAAGCCCTAGCCAATGGTATTCCTGATCTCCTTCCCGCTCTTCCCACATAGATGCCTCTTCATTCGTTTCACCAAGCTCGACAAGGGGGTGGTGAGGACCGTCATCATGGCCGTGGTCGGGGTAGCCCCCTCAAGTTTTATCCCACATATTAGATTTGTGGTGGATCTAGTCACAAGCCCTTGAATGTTGACAACGCTACAATGCATCATTCCCTAGACCTGTCGTAGCCATGTAATAGCCATGAATACTTGAAAAGATGGCCCTCGTACCTCCGAGTGGCTTCTTGACTAAGGTACCAGTGATCACATCACTCCGGACTCGACATATATATATATATATATATACATATATCACCACCTCGTCTTCCTTCCTTGGCCCTTCCCGTGTTCACATTGGTAACAAACATTCCCTTCCTGTCTCCTCTGCAGGTAGCACCACCCTATCTCTCCCTCACTCCATACTCCATCTTCACAATATTCTCCACACCCCCACCATAGCTCACAATATACTTTCTGTACATAAACTTGCTCAAGATAATGATTGTCCTCCCATGTTTACCGCCTTCGATATTTCTATTAGAACAATAGGTCCAAGTGCGTTCTCTATCGCGGCCCGAGTTGGAATGGAATCTACCCTCTCTCTCCAGTTATCCCCCGAGCCCTTATTTCCATCATTGTTTCCGCTGATACTTGGCATCACCGCCTACGACATCCCACCCGTACCACTTTCAATTCTGTTGTTTCGTCTTTTCCATTCTTTGTCCCCAAAAAACAAATTCGTCTATAACAACTATTTCGCACAGCCTCTCTGGATCCCCAATGTTGTATTGCTATGTGCGAAGAGTACAAGGCCCTCCTCTAGTAGGGTACTTGGTCCCTTGTTCCTCCACTACCCACCTCCAACAACATTGGGTGTCCGTAAACCTACAAAATTAAGCGGGGACCTGATGGCTCAATCTCTCAATACAAGGCACGACTTATGGCAAAAGGCTTCACACAAGAAGAAGGTCAGGACTATCATGAAACCTTTAGTCTCGTAGTTAAACCATATACCATTCAGATCATACTCTGTTGTCCCGTCTCTAAAGCCTGGATAGTGAAGCAACTGGACATCTCTAATGCGTTTCTCCACGGAAGTATCAATGAAGAACTCTACATGGCTCAACCACCGGGTTCTATTGACCCCACTAACCCAAACAATGTATGGTGTCTTCACAAGGTTCTATATGGTCTCAAACAAGCCCCTCGCCAGTAGTACACACGGTTATCATCCTACCTCATCAATCTTGGGTTTCAAGCATGTCCTGCCGACACCTCTCTTCCTCTATCAGACAGGCTCTCAGGTCACTATCCTTGTGGTTTATGTTGAGGACATTCTCATAACTGGTACCCATCCCACCTTCATTGATCACCTCATTACCCTCCTAAGTCATATCTTTACCATTAAAGACACGGGCCTTCTCCACCACTTCCTCAGTATTGAATTTACTTCTACTCAGGATGGTCTATTTCCTTCTCAGGCCCACTACATTCTAGACATCCTCCTCCGAGCCAACATGGATGACTACAAACCTATTCCTACACCTACTGGCTATAAAAGCCCACCAACCTCCCCACCGACCCCCATTTCTCCGATCCTTTCCACTACAGAAGCATTGTTGGAGCCCTTCAGTATCTCACTAATACTCGTCTTGACATTGATTACTCTGTGATCTATGTGTGCCAACACATACATCAACCCTTCACAGTTCACTATACGACTGTCAAGCAAATTCTCTGTTACGTTTATGGCACTCTCTCTCATGGCATTCTCAACTGTTGGTCCCTTTAATCTCACCACATACTCCGACTCAGACTGGGCTAGCGGCCTTCTTGATCGTTGGTCCATAACTGGGTATTGCCTCTTTTTGGGTCCCAACCCTATCATCTAGAAATCCATAAAGCAGGATATGGTTGCTCGCTCCTCTATTGCAGTCGAGTATTTGGCTCTCTCCTCCACCACTACAAAGATAGTCTGGATCTCCATGATTCTTCAGCTCCTTGGCATCTATCCTCTAGAAACCCATACTCTATGGTGCGACAATAAATAAGTTATCACTCTCACTGCTAATCTCGTCTTCCATGCTCACACCAAACATATCTAGATAGATCATCACTACATTCAGGTACAGGTTTTAGCCGGTTACATGCAGGTTCATCATGTAAGATCCCAGGATCAACTTGTTGCATCTTCACCAAGTCGGTCCCTATCGCGCAATTTCAGACTCTCTCTTTCCAAACTCATGGTACTTCACCCGCCATTAGTTTGTCGAAGAATATTAAAGGAAAGATTTATATCTAGATCTCTCTTAGCATATTCTCTTATTCTCGTCGAATATTCTCCAAATAATTTATAGAATATTCTTTTATTCCCCTAAGAGTTTCTAAACATATGTATACTCAACAATTCCTTTCACTTTTCACTTACAAATCATTCTCGACACTAACTTCCTCCTTTTATCTTGGTCCGATGCAGCTTATCTGTCGAAGAAGACCAAGTTGGAAGCAACCCAATCACTAGTCAAAAGAAGCCCCTAATTAACAGAAGATTTTGCATCGCATGCCTCGAGAAGGCGATAAGAGACGTTTGGAGAGGAATAAATGAAAACATGCCACCTGCAAAACTCTTTGTTTTATGTTTTCACTCTTTCACACCTATGTAACAAGGATTTCATGTACTGCTCACTATATCTTTATATTTATATAAATCTGATTTTTCCAGCTTCTCAGGAAAAAAAAATATAATAATAATAATAATAATAATAATAATAATAATAATAATAATAATAACACCAAGAAGCATAATTTGTTGCAGCCATAACTTTGCTTGTAGGAGGAAGATCAACAATAATTGAAGTTGACTAATTAACGACCTCTTGGCCTATTGGTATTAAAAGTGGCAGGCGAACTTTGGTGAGCCCAAATCGAGTTACTCGAAATACTTTTGCTCACTCGAAGTTCGCTTGAGTTGAAAAAAACCAAATTTTTAAATTCGAGTTCGGTTCGAAATTATGTTTAAAAGTTCAATTGAAGTTCGGTTCGAACTTTATTAAGGGCCAACATTTGAAATTTTATCTTTGTAGAGCTCATTGTATTCCTTAGTAAAAGGAAAGCAACAAATTGCTTAATGCTCACCATATAGCTGAGGCTAACATCTAGTTATATAGAATTTTGAAAAGTCTCTTTTCCTTTGCCCTCCGATGTGGGACTAAAATGAGCTTCATTGTTTTGCTTTCACCCACTCTCTCTCTCTCTCGCACACACACACACACAGACACCTCTCTCTCTAAAATAATGTTGCTAAGTAGATAAACATTTTACATCACTTTCATGAAGTGACAGTGTGACACTGATGCTAACTAGATAACTATATTACATCACTGTCCATATATATTTCTCTCTTTGATATTAATATAACACATAATCAATTCACACCAATAAATGATGAAATAGGACAGTTAATCAATCCACACCAATAATATATATATTATTATATCATATCAGAATAAAGAAAATGAAAATAAAATCCACTCAAATCCCTTAAATTATTTAATACAATGGTCAAAAATACAATATTATATATATATATATTCGAACTTCGAACCGAACTCAAACGAGTTGACTCTGGTTTGAGTTCGACTCATTTATTTTTCGAGCTCAAATTTGAGTTCAAGTTTAGTTTGTTATTAAAATAATCGAACCGAACTCGAGCCAATATCGAACCGAACTCGAGTTGCTCGCGAACAGTTTGATTGTTTGCCAGCCCTAATTGGTATTGGTTCCCTTGTGTAGAGCTTCATTGGTTGGGACAAACCCATGTTCAAACCCCATGACCATAAAGTGAGGGCACGTACGAAGGGAGCTGTGTTGCCCGCCCCTGACTTTCGAGTAGTGCTTGCCGCCTTTGTCAAAAAAACAATAATTGAAGTTATTTAGGATTTGACTAAAAAAGAGGTAGTTTCAAATATTCTAAAGAAATGATCCTATAGACTCGGTTCCATGGGATCATCAATGGAACCGACCCATGTGAATATCTCATCCACAAAAGGGTGTCTTGAGATGTGTGTGGGTCACACATCTTGAGACCTTTTAATATGGCCTCAAAATTTGTGCCTCGTAGACATATTGAGGCATTTTCTATAGATGGGATGTTCCGTGGGCTAATTTCATGGATGATCCCATAAAACCAAGCTCGTGGATCATCTCTCACTATTCTAACATTCCGAGACAATTTCAGCATCTGTCAACGGTCAGTGATGTTGCACGTGCGCCAGTTCTCGGTGAGCTTGCTCAATCGAAGATATCCATCGATTGGTCTTCGGATGGGACAAACTTGACATGTGGGCATCTATTTTAGATTTGTTCAAATATACGTGGCATGTTCTCATACCAAATATTTGGTGGGGAGAGCTAATGATCCACGATATCTCACAGACATGACTTCAATGATATACACGATATTCAAATTTCACCGACCCGGTTTAACGGTGTGTAATTTTTCGGACAGGCTACACATTATACAGAAGCGGGCTTGGGCCTACGAAGCCTGCGTGTCGTGCGGACTGCTTGCACCGAGACAATTTAAAAAAAAAAAAAAAAACTCGGACACCATACTTGCTGTTTGACTGATTATTATTTAAATAAAATTTATGTTACGGATATATTTGGTGAAGACAGGTGTCGTTAAGTTAAAGAGCCACTTGTTCCTTTGGCTACACGGCAGTATCACCATCCTTGCACAAGTCCGCTCGGAATTATAGCGTAAGGATTCAATTTTGCAAACAAGTCCGTCGGAATTGTAACGACCCTCTCATAAAGGGCGTAAGGTAGAAAGAAAGAGATAGAGAAACATCTAACGCCTCTACAGTGAGTGGGCCTTATCCACCCGCTTCTGAGGCGTGATATTTTCCTACCACCTTCCTACCGCCTTTCCCACCGCCTTAAGAGATATTTACTTAATTCATCGCCTCACTCCCACCGCCTTACCCCACCGCCTTTCCTGAACCGCCTCTAAGGTGCTATAAAAGGAGAGCACTAATAGAAGAAAAGGGATCCAAAAAATAAAAAGCTCATCACACAAAAACTACCTAACATTAAACTTCTCTCTTCAAGTTTTCTGACTTAAGCATCGGAGCTGAATCCGGGCAGAAAGGCCCAATTCCGATCACCATCCTCTCCTTTTTTTTTACAGGCTCGCTGATGAGTCACTCCAGTAATTCCGAGCGGAATTTCTATACACTCCCTGTTCATAGGCAGAAGTAAGCGTCCACATCAACTATAAATTCTAACCGTTGGTCGAAAGCTGAGACCAGATCACGAGGCAACAGTGACTGAAGCGTGACGTGAACCAGTTTTTGGCATCAACAGTTTGGCGCCGTCCGTGGGGACCCTTACGAAAAGCCACATGACCACTACCAGAAGATCAAAACGAATTCAAGAACAGGGAGCCCCAAATAATCCCGAAGGATCTGGCGAGGTCCGAAGGCATGAAGAAATCCGGTCAGATAGTCCGCCCATCGTACCGCCATCAGATAGTCCTTACGTTCAACCTCAAGAATCTGTTCCAGAGTTTTACCTTAACCTACAGCGACAATTGGAGCGAGTTATTTCAGTACATTTCATGCTTTGACTCATCCTCCTCCTCCTCCTACACAAGTTCCAACGCCAAACATACCAACAGCCCCACTGGATAATTCTGAAAGCAGAGGGAGAACGAGAACACGCACTCATAAAGAGAAGACAGAAAGGACCGCCTTTTCCGCTAGTTCAGAACCTCCCTCCGTTCGCCGCAAGCAGCAGGCCACCACAAGAACCGAACGGACAAGGACGGAACGGAATAGTCCATCCGCTCAAGCAGGTTGATAGAAGGACTCAGCAGCGTAACCTCTCTTGAGAAAAAGCGAAAGTCCGGCGACACGTTCTCGGTATGTGTTCACCCTTTGTCAAAAAATATTGGGAGAGCAAGTTAGGATAACCCGGACCGCCGATTATGACCGCATATGAAGGCAAAACCGATCCATCCCGACACCTAAAATCTTTTCGATCGAAGATGCTCCTCACTGGAATCACAGACGCTCGCAATGTGCCGAGCTTTTCCCGCCACTTTAGAGGGAAAAGCGCAAGACTGGTTTGTCGATCTCCCATCTAGTACAATTACTTCTTTTCAGATTTTAGCAGATCGATTCTTAGCCTATTTTGCCAATTACTCAAAGCAAAAGAAAACCCCATCTACCCTCCTGCGCATTAAGCAAATGAGGGGAGAACGCCTCGAGCCTATTTAAGCCAGTTACATAGACGAAACAGCTAATGTTGCGGACCTTCCGCCACGGATGGCTGTGACTTTTCTGATGGAAGGGTTATTAGACTCCCCCTTCCGATTCTCCCTGACACTAGATCCACCAAAAACCATACCTGCCCTTATGATCCACGCCCAAAAGTATATCAATTCCGAAGAAATTTATATGGGTTGGGAAGAAGAGGCTAGACGCGGACTGTGGACACCCGTAAGGAAAAAACCCGCCATAGCGTCAAAGAAGGCCCCGGATACACGAAAGGAAAAGGATCGCATTGGGGAAGACAAAGGCATAAGCATAGGCACAGAAACCTCCGCGACGACCCCAACGACATAAGCTACAAACCCGGAAGAACCTTCTAAAGAAGGAAAAATTGTCGATATGATCACCATACCCCATCAATCAAACCGGAAGCCATATTCTTATGCAAATCAAAGAACAAAACTTACGGCGTGGCTGAGCTCGCAAGAAACGCCGAACGGCAAAAGAACAAGAAGAAGTATTGCGGTTCCATCAATCCGGAGGACATGACACGTAAAAGTGTACCCACTTGATGAGCGCCAATAGAAGATGTCGTTCGAAAAGGACAATTGGAAAAATACATCAACCTTGAGATCCAAGGGGAACCTGAAGTCTCGCAACCTGAAGAAGAAAAAGGAGAAATGGTGGGATTTATCAGTGGTGGTCCTGGCTGTGGTGGTGAAAGTTCCGCCTCTCGGAAAAGTTACGCCCGAATGGTGGGAGCCACGCAAGAAATAGAAACGCCACGGAGACGATCCCGACCTACGGCCCCAATCATCTTTTATGACAACGACGTCAGCGGAGTTCGCCACCCACATGATGACGCGTTGGTTGTCGCTATCAAAGTGTCTAGTTTCCAGATGAAAAGAGTTCTGATAGACAGTGGAAGTTCAGTTGATATTCTCTTTTGGAGTGCTTTCGAGAGGATGAGGTATGACGCAGATGACTTGCTCCCGGTAAAATCATCCTTAGTAGGGTTCTCCGGAGGTGAGTACGCCGAAGGAATGATCTCCTTGCCGATTCACGATAGGGAACTTCGCCAAGGTCATCAACGATAACGAACTTCTTGGTTGTATGCGTTGTGCTTCAAGTTACAACGTAATCCTTGGCGCACCAACCCTCAACGCCTTTAAAAGCCGTAATCTCCACTTATCACCTTCTCCTCAAATTCCCGACCGAGAATGGCGGTGGAGATAAGAGGAGATCAACCCACAGCACGGCAATGCTATGTCTCAACCCTCAAAGGGAAAACTCTCAACATGCTGACAAGACAAAAAGTTTCGTAAGCTATGTTAGTCAAATGTAATGGCGAGCGGGAAAGCGAGGAGCTTCACCTACACTGTCGAAGAATTGCTAACTTGATCCCCTAGACATAACCGAAGCGGACAGCACGGCACGGATTGGGGCAGATTTGACAAGAGAATGTACAGGAAGATCTCATGGGAGTATTGAGAGCAAATTCACCTCTTCGCTTGGTCTTCGTGAGGATATGCGGTGTGAAGCGTAATATCATCGGCATCGCCTCAACATCGATCAAGCGTTTAAACCCACAAAGCGTAAAAGGAGAAATTACGCACTGTAAAGGCGTAAGGTCATGCGAAGAAGAAGTATCTAACCTCCTAAAAGCTAAGTTTATCCGAGAGGTATACTACCCGCATTGGTTAGCCAATGTGGTCCCGGGTCAAAAAGCCGTCAGGAAAATGGAGAATGTGTGTTGACTTCACATGCACTTAAACAAAGCACGCCTAAAAGATTCGCTTTCCCTTACCGTCAATTGATAGCTTGGTTGACTCAACAACGGGGCATGAGATGTTGAGCTTCCTGGATGCTTTCTCAGGTTACAACCAAATCCGAATGGCCAAAGGCGACGAAGAAAAAACGTCTTTCATTATGAGCACGGGAACGTACTGCTATAAGGTAATGCCGTTCGGTCTAAAAAATGCCGGAGCCACCTTCCAAAGGCTCATAACTACAGTTTTCAGAGAACAAATTGGCAGGAATGTCGAAGCCTATGTGGACGATATCTTAGTAAAGAGCCGAAAGGCCAATGAACACCTATCAGACTTACAAGAAGCTTTTCAGTCTCTTCGAATTTATACTATGCGGCTAAACCCAAACAAATGTTCTTTCGGCGTTCGATCAGGAAAATTCCTGGGATTTATTTTGACACAAAGAGGGATAGAAGCGAATCCAGACAAAATCAAAGCCATTCTTGACATGGGATCGCCCAAAAGTCTTCAAGAAATTCAGCGGCTTAACGGACGTCTCGCCGCGCTTCTTCATCTCCAAAGCCGGAGAGAAAAATCTCCCACTCTTCCAAGCCCTAAGAAAAGCACCCAAAATGGAGTGGGATGTAAGAATGCGAAAAAGCCTTTCGTGGGCTTAAGGACTATCTCCGTCACCTCAAGCATTAGCTAAGCCACAAAGTGGGAGAAGAACTCTACGATTACTTGGCGATTACGCCCCACACGCCGATACCGTTCTTACGAGGGAAGATAACGGAGTTCAAAAACCTCGCCTACTACACAAGTAAAATCCTTAACGATGCGTAATCGAGATATCTACCACTTGAAAAGTTGGCCTTTGCTCTTATCACGCCTGCACGGAGGTTGAGGCCGTACTTTCAAGCCCACAAGATCATAGTATTGGTGATCAGCCCCTAAAGCAGATTCTCCATAAACCTGAAAACTCCGGACGCTTAGCCAAGTGGGTGATAGAATTGGGCGAGTTCGATCTCACCTACAAACCCCGAACGGCAATAAAAGCTCAAGTACTGGCAGATTTAGTTGCAGAATTAACTTTCCCAGCAAACAGGGATGAACCCCCGTCACAGAGTCCAGAAGAAAGCTCTAACATCCCTTGGACCTTATATGTTGGCCGGATCAAAGAATCTAAGAAAAGGCAAGGTGTTTTGTCCTCTACTCTCCTTCCAAATGGAAAATCGCGGCGATCTTGAAGTTCCAATTCGAGCAACCAACAATGAGGCCGAATATGAAGCCCTCATCGCAGATTACATCCGCCCGAGGGCTCGGAATTCAAGACTGCATGTATATTCCGACTCACGCCTAATAGTAAGCCATACCTTGGGCGACTTTGAAGCGAAGGAAGAAAACATGGTCAAGTATCAAGCGATGGTAAAGAAAATAGTTCCACACTTCACTCCGCCTTCCAAATCAAAAAGTCTCGCCGAACACAAAGCGAAGAGGCTGACGCTTTGTCCAAAAAGGCCACGCGATCAATCTAAGACACAGAGCCCCTTCAACCTGCAATACCTTCCCACAAAACCATCGACGGATTAGAGGAGGAAGTACAAAGTACGTACCAAGAGCCAAGGCTGGATAGACCCCATCAGAAACTATCTACAAGGTGGATCGGCACCACCCAACAAAGCAGAAGCCAGACGGATTTCTTACAAATCCGCTCAATACACCATCATCAATGAAAACCTATACAGAAGATCTTATACGCAACCCTTCTTGCGATGCTTGCGTCCAACCGAAGCTAGTTATGTTCTTCAAGAAATTCACGAAGGCATTGGAGGAGGTCACATAGGGGGCAAAGCCTTAAGTTACAAAGTCCTACGACAAGGTTATTACTGGCCAACACTAACTCAAGACGCAATAGCATTCGCCCGGAAATGCGACGCCTGCCAGCGGCATTCCAAGATCCAGAGGCGACCACCGGCACAGCTTACACCCATCATTAGCCCTCGTCCATTCGCCATCTGGGGAGTCGATCTCCTAGGGCCGTTCCCCACTTCAGTTAGGCAAATGAAGTTTCTAATAGTCGCCATTGACTACTTCACCAAATGGGTGGAAGTCGAACCCTTAGCCAAAATCACGGAGAAAGCCTGTCAAGGATTCTTATGGCGGCGATTATCCATCGATTCGGCATTCCAAATCGCCTTCATTTCCGATAATGGGCGGCGGTTTGACAACAAAACCTTCAAAAGCTTTTGCTCGAGCTTCGAATTGAATCCAGATTAACATCTCGCGACACATCCCCAAGCCAACGGCCAAGTAGAAGTGACAAACCGCACTCGCCCAAACACTAAAAACACGGGTATTCTTAAACGGTACTAACCGGGTAGAAGAAATTCCGGCGCCCTTTGGGCCTACAAGGACAACAACAAGAACCCCACCTGAGAGACCCCATTCTCCCTTACTTATGGGGCAGTTATCCCTGCAGAAATAGGGATGCCAACCTTGCGGACACAGCAAACGTTCTCCTCAGAAGAGAATGAGGAAAAACTCCGAGCGGAACTTGACCTACTTGAAGAACGGAGAGAAGCTATGGAAACAAGAGCGGTACCGTCTATACGCCGAGGAAAGGTAAAAGGTTCTATGACACAAGGGTAAAAAGAGTCTTCTTCCAAATCGGCGATCTAGTCCTACGGGAAAATGAGTTCCGTGGAAATAAAAGCCGAACGGGGAAGCTAACTCCTAACTGGGAAGGCCCTTACGTCATACAAAGAATCGTCCGAACGAGCACCTATTATCTAGTAAATATGGATGGAAAGACACTCAAGCGTCCATTCCATGCTGAACATCTAAGACGCTACTATCAGTAAATTTTGTAGCTGTTCCTTAAAAATCACGGAATAAAGTTCAAGTCTTTTCTTTTTCTATTAAGATGCGGCGAAATTCCCATCCTACCAAGATGCGGTGAAATTCCCATCCTACTAAGATGCGGTGAAATTCCCATCCTACAAAAATGCGGTGCAATTCCCATTCTTGGAAAAAGAGTCAGAATTATCCTGAGGGATAGAACAACAACTCTTATCCAAAAAGCAAGGGGCAAAAATCCCGATCGAAATATGAGGCAACAATCTCATTTATGAAGGCGAGTATCTCATTCAACAAAGTCCCGCGATTGGACTAAGGACTCGTTACAAAGCACCTTACAAAGTCAAAGAAAAAGGAAGAAAGAAGTTTACCAAAGACTTCGGCAATTACTTCTCGAATGAATTCCTTATATGATTAAAGACAACCATCTCTCGGAAATAAAACGTCATCAAAATAAAGGTTTGCGTTTCATTCATATGAATAGAAATTACATTCCAAGTGATTAAACATTTACAAGAACATTCATAAAAAAAAAAAGAAAAAAACATCCTAAGAGCTAGGGCCCTCAGGGCGACTGCCTACTTCTGAAAGAGCTTGGGCAGAAGGTTCCAAAGGAGTAGCTGAAGGAGCTTGGGCAGAAGGTTCCAAAGGAGTAGCTGAAGGAGCTTGGGCAGAAGGTTCCAAAGGAGTAGCTAAAGGAGCTTGGGTAGAAGGTTCTGAAAGAGCTGGGGGCGGTAGGCCGGAGCGAGGAACCTCCGGGTCTTGATAACTTGTTGCTCTTTGAGCTCGTAAATTTCTTCAAGACTCCGGCCGACCCCATAGACAAAACCTCCTTAGGAGGAATATGATGGCCCACTTGTTGCACTCACGTATCATATATAATGAGTGGCCCCATCTTTAACTTTCGCCCTAAGCCGGGCAACCTCCTTCTCTAAATTTTCCGCTCGTTCTAATAAATCCTTAATTTCTTGCGAGTCGGACTTCGGAGCTTTCAAACGGGAAGCCAAATCTGCCCTAAGTGTATCACGCTCCCCCTTTATTTCCGCCAACTCAGCTTGAACGGCGGTAAGCTCGGCAGCCTTCAACTTTAAATCCCATCGAACAGCGGCTCGCTCCTCTTGAGTAGATTGGAGTTCCTTCTTCAAACTGCTGGATTCATCTTGTAGCCCTTTGATATCCTCCTCAGCAGTCAGAAGAGAACCTTTGGAAATAGATAACTGAGCCGCTAGTTCGCTCTTCTCTTTCTCTAGGGCAGATAGTTGTTGCAGCCGCTCGGCTTTGTCTCGCTCAAGGGCCTGGATAGCGTCATGCTGTTTCTTCTCCTTCTCTTCCAAGGCCGCCACCCTAGAGCTCAACTGAGCGATATCTGCCCTATTCATTTCCATCTTAGCCAAATCTTCTTGGCAAAGAGCACCAACCCGATCCGCCCATTGTGCGGTCTATGAAATAACAAAACGCTCATGAAAATATACTAAGCTTAGAAACAAAGGGAAATATGAGAACAACCCTTACCAGCATGGCCGAACGGAATAATTGGTAAGTGGCCTCTTCCCTACCAAAATTCTCAAGTTTTGTAGAGAGCTGCTCGGGCCGCATGGCCATTAAAACATCCCTTACGGATGTGGCATCACGAAAAGGAGTATCCTCAGTAGATAACTCCTTCTGCCTAGTAACAGATCCCTTTAAAACGGAATCCGCCACTCGTAATTTATCCACGAAGGCCGCTTCTCCTAGCTCCGCCTGCAAAATAAAACCTAAGTTAAAGGTTATAAGTGAAATATACTTATAGAAAATAGAAATTCTCACCTCTGCGAGAAGGATGTCCTCCGGTCGGCTGGAAGAAGGGCCCTCGGAAATTGGGGACAGTGCGTCAGGCGGATCTCATCCGCATCGAACCTCTTCCCGAGGTGCCCCACTAGATTCTCCTACAATTAGGGACCTCGACACGTCCTCGGAATTCCTTCTCTTGGTCCTCCTCTCCCGTGAGGACCCCTGACCGGGTCATTCTTAACCCCCTCTTTGGAAGAGCCTGTTTCTTTTCTCTTCCTCTTCTTTCTTTCCTCCTTGGAGGTATCAGCCCCTTGGCCAAGTACCACCTCTTTCTTCTTCCGTCCGCGAGGCAAGGACGGGTGAACTTCACCCTCGAAAGAGGCCAAAAGACCCTTAACATAGCTCAGGTCCTCGTCCTCCATCGGATTTCCTATATCAAAAAAAATTATTATTAGATACTATAGTTAAAAAATCAGACTAGTAAAGTAAACGAATAATTCCTACCGGCGGACACTATCAAACGACATTTAACAAGATTTTCCTTTGTCAAAAACTCATCCATGTACACTTTGGATAACCCTGTCATTGACTTAAGAAGACCCATCTCCTCACCCGTCATTTCCTCACAAGTGATGTCCGCTCGGGGAACCTCCCATTTTGTTCGGACATCCCACTCGGACTTACTTTTGACAAAGAAAAATTTGCTCTTCCATCGCTTAATGGAAGAAGGAACCTTCCCTAAAAATTTCCTCCCTGTGGCGAGCCGAAGTAATACCAATCGGCAAGTTAGACTCTAGACATAAACTAAAAAGCATACGGAACCAACGGACGGTCGGATTTATTCCGTAATGCTTGAAAACAATAACAAAGCCGTTCAGTAGCCTCCAAGAATTCGGGGCCAACTGTGAAGGACACAGATGATACTCCTCTAGTACTGCCTTAGCAAAATCAGAAAAAGGGAGTCTAAGGCCACCTAATAGCGCATCTTGATAGATGGCTATCTCCCCTTCCCTAGGAGAACTTGCCCTCTCCCCAGAACAGGGAACCCTAACCTCAAACAATGAGAGATTTATCTCATATTTAGCTACCAGGCTATCTACTTCCATCGGCCCAAGAAGACTTATGAATGTATCGGACCCTACCACCAAGGCCCTAGAGGCGGGATGAACCCGCGAACCCTGAACTGGAACGCCTCCAAGTTCACCCGGGATCGCCGGAATTGCAACAGAAACCGTAGGGTTGGACGAAAAAGGAATCAAGGGTTCATGAGAAGAACTAGAGGAAGAAGAAGTAGCGCTAGCCATTACCTTAGAGAAAGAAAAAGATAAGAGAAAAAGCACTAAACCGAGGCTCACGGAGAAGAAGAAACACGGAGAAGAAGACTTCGATTTTCGTGGAGAAGAAGACTCGATTTTCAACACAACCTTTGTCTTTGCAGACGGTTCCCCTTATATATAAAGGCAATGAACCCGTGGCCGTTAGATCCTAGGGTTATGTTCGATCTGGACCCTTGAACCAAAGGCCCACAAATCTAAACCGCTCAAACAACCATCATACACCTCAAACAATTCAAAATTTTGTACACGCGTCAGTACCAAGCGCTTTGGCACACATGGAAAGCCACGCCCCATCGCCCATCATCACGTTGACAAAACGCACACACCGCACATATCGCGCCACTATCCCCCTTTCAATGCTGAATAGTAGAGGAGACACGTGTCGTTTTAGGGAACAAGAAGCGTTACATAGAAGGTAGAGCCGGTACGCATGGAAGGCAGAGCCTGTACCGCACAAAGACAAAGCGCACACTCCAACATAGGATCATCAACAAAAGCCAAAGGATTTAAAAACAAAACGACAAAACGTCATTTATTCAAGTTACACATGACGAACGTAAATAAAGCGATATAACAAACCCTAAAAACATATTTCCGAACGGATTATCCTAACTATATTTCCGAACGGATTATCCTAAACGTCTGCGGACCCATCCGAAGCAACGCTCGGATAAGACTCGGAGGAGATACACGGGCTTCCGCAGCCGTCGCTATCCTCGTTGCCACTAGGGGAGCTGGGTTCGGCACGCGGACGGAGGTGGGGACCCACCTCTCTACGGCAGGAGTCGTCTCCGAACATTTCAACCTCGAAGCGCGTACCCCCCGCGTAAGTAAAAACTAAAAGGTCTCCCGCCTCCACATCATGGTCAACATGAAAAGCTTCCCACCCCGCGTTTAGGCTCATTTCGCCTACCCCCGCACAATCAAAGAAATAGATGGCCAAACACGGTACCGCTTGGACTTACCAAGTGGATTACCCCAGTCCTTAGTTCCGACAGGTGCTCATGAAAAGAACTGGGAATTCGTAAACGACGAGAGCATTGAGAAAAAGTGAAAAACTTGTAAAAAGACAAGCGCTTAATGCTCACCATATAGCTGAGGCTAACATCTAGTTATATAGAATTTTGAAAAGTCTCTTTTCCTTTGCCCTCCGATGTGGGACTAAAATGAGCTTCATTGTTTTGCTTTCACCCACTCTCTCTCTCTCTCACACACACACACACAGGACACTCTCTCTAAAATAATGTTGCTAAGTAGATAAACATTTTACATCACTTTCATGAAGTAGCTGATTGTGACAATCGATGCTAACTAGATAACTATATTACATCACTGTCCATATATATTTCTCTCTTTGATATTAATATAACACATAATCAATTCACACCAATAAATGATGAAATAGGACAGTTAATCAATCCACACCAATAATATATATATTATTATATCATATCAGAATAAAGAAAATGAAAATAAAATCCACTCAAATCCCTTAAATTATTTACTACAATGGTCAAAAATACAATATTATATATATATATATATTCGAACTTCGAACCGAACTCAAACGAGTTGACTCTGGTTTGAGTTCGACTCATTTATTTTTCGAGCTCAAATTTGAGTTCAAGTTTAGTTTGTTATTAAAATAATCGAACCGAACTCGAGCCAATATCGAACCGAACTCGAGTTGCTCGCGAACAGTTTGATTGTTTGCCAGCCCTAATTGGTATTGGTTCCCTTGTGTAGAGCTTCATTGGTTGGGACAAACCCAAGTTCGAACCCCATGACCATAAAGTGAGGGCACGTCTGAGGAGTCAGTGTTGCCCCCGACTTTCTCGAGTAGTGCTTGCCGCCTTTGTCAAAAAACCAATAATTGAAGTTATTTAGGATTTGACTTAAAAAGAGGTAGTTTCAAATATTCTAAAGAAATGATTCTATAGACTCGGTTCCATGGGATCATCAATGGAACCGACCCATGTGAATATCTCATCCACAAAAGGGTGTCTTGAGATGTGTGTGGGTCACATATCTTTGAGACCTTTTAAGGCCTCAAAATTTGTGCCTCGTAGACATATTGAGGCATTTTCTATAGATGGGATGTTCCGTGGGCTAATTTCATTGATGATCCCGTAAAACCAAACTCGTGGATCATCTCTCACTATTCTAACATTCCGAGACAATGTCAGCATCTGTCAACGGTCAGTGATGTTGCACGTGCGCCAGTTCTCGGTGAGCTTGCTCAATCGAAGATATCCATCGATTGGTCGTCGGATGGGACTAACTTGACATGTGGGCATCTATTTTAGATTTGTTCAAATATACGTGGCATGTTCTCATACCAAATATTTGGTGGGGAGAGCTAATGATCCACGATATCTCACAGACATGACTTCAATGATATACACGATATTCAGCCTCACTGGACCAGACAACGGTGTGTTATTTTTCGGACAGGCTACACATTATACAGAAGCGGGCTTGGGCCTACGAAGCCTGCTTGTCGTGCTGACTGCTTGCACCGAGACAATTTAAAAAAAAAAAAAAAAAAACTCGGACACCATACTTGCTGTTTGACTGATTATTATTTAAATAAAATTTATGTTACGGATATATTTGGTGAAGACAGGTGTCGTTAAGTTAAAGAGCCACTTGTTCCTTTGGCTACACGGCAGTATCACCATCCTTGCACAAGTCCGCTTCTAATTATAAGCGTAAGGATTCAATTTTGCAAACAAGTCCGCCTGAATTGTAACGACCCTCCTCATAAAGGGCGTAAGGTAGAAAGAAAGAGATAGAGAAACATCTAACGCCTCTACAATGAGTGGGCCTTATCCACCCGCCACAAGAGGGGCGATATTTTCCTACCACCTTCCTACCGCCTTTCCCACCGCCTTAAGAGATATTTACTTAATTCATCGCCTCACTCCCACCGCCTTACCCCACCGCCTTTCCTGAACCGCCTCTAAGGTGCTATAAAAGGAGAGCACTAATAGAAGAAAAGGGATCCGGAAAATAAAAAGCTCATCACACAAAAACTACCTAACATTAAACTTCTCTCTTCAAGTTTTCTGATTTAAGCATCGGAGCTGAATCCGGGCAGAAAGGCCCAATTCCGATCACCATCCTCTCCTTTTTTTTTACAGGCTCGCTGATGAGTCACTCCAGTAATTCCGAGCGGAATTTCTATACACTCCCTGTTCATAGGCAGAAGTAAGCGTCCACATCAACTATAAATTCTAACCGTTGGTCGAAAGCTGAGACCAGATCAGGAGGCAACAGTGACTGAAGCGTGACGTGAACCAGTTTTTGGCATCAACAATTTATAACTAAAATATCATTCTTATTAATCAGTAAATGAATTTCTTGGGAACATTATTAAATTAACTATACCCTTGTGCAGGATGTAATCTGTTTTTAAGGTTCCTATATACAAAACCCACATAATATCATTTTTATTTATGTTATTCTCTTTTGAATTAATCATATTCCTTTCTAGGAGTATGTGTGAAGTAGTAGAAAATGGCAAAAAAAAAAAAACAATTTTTTATATTTGAATAATAAGCAGAACTTTTCTTTTGATAAATGATAATAAGCAGAATTAAATCATAATCATTCCAAAACCATCTCTTCCTCTATTCCAAGTTGCCATTCTCCAAACTTTCCGCTTCCTTTCACATTTCTAAATGGAAGGTGCCGCATAAGTGTCAATGGTATTTCTCACAAATGCCAAATGAGGTCCATTCCTTCTAATCAAATCATTAATTTACAAAGAAATCCCTTTCAGCATTACTAAATGATCTTCTGATTAGATCCCCTCACTACAAGAAATGTTACATTTACTCACAGAAATTTTACTCACAGAAATTTAAGTGTGACTAAAGCTTCATATATAGTCACATTTAGATTCATGCGTGAGTATTAAAGTAATCTATAGTCGCGGTTATTTTATATGTGACTATAGAGGCTTTTTCAGTCACGGAGTTTTTTTTAACCGTGACTATATGTTACATATTATAGTCACACTTAGATTCATGCGTGAGTATTAAAGTAATCTATAATCACGGTTATTTTATATGTGACTATAGAGGCTTTTTTAGTCACGGAGTTTTTTTAACCGTGACTATAGGTTACATATTATAGTCACACTTAAATTCATGCGTGACTATTAAAGTAATTTATAGTCACGGTTATTTTATATGTGACTATAGAGGCTTTTTTAGTCACGGAGTTTTTTTAACCGTGACTATAGGTTACATATTATAGTCACACTTAAATTCATGCGTGACTATTAAAGTAATCTATAGTCACGGTTATTTTATATGTGACTATAAAGGCTTTTTTAGTCACGGAGTTTTTTTAACCGTGACTATAGGTTACATATTATAGTCACACTTAGATTCATGCGTGAGTATTAAAGTAATCTATAGTCACGGTTATTTTATATGTGACTATAGAGGTCTTTTTAGTCACGGAGTTTTTTTAACCGTGACTATAGGTTACATATTATAAGTATTTATTAATATAATTATATTATGTATCAGGGGGTAAAATATAAAAGACCAAAAAAAACCTTAAAAGATGCGGGCGTTGATTTTGAAATCCAAACAATTTATCTAACTTTCGGTTATACATATTTTAATTTTAAAAAATATTAGAAAATAAAAAATTAGATCTCATGGGCACTTTCTATAATTCAAAATCTATAAAATTTATCATAAATATATTTTTTAAAAAACTTTTAAAATATATTCATATTTTTATGAAAATCGAGGTGTATTTTAAAGCTCAAAATCAATTTAAATTGTTTTTTTTCAATTAAAAATAAACTAATTTAAATATTCACATTTTCTATGATCCAAATGTGCTCATGCGCTCAAGTAATATTTTTAATACTAGTATATATTTTTTGTAATAAAGTGGAATCACATGGGAAGCAGTATTCATACTGACACAATAAAGAGCATGAGATCCCTACAACAATATCACGAACGGACCCCAAACAATACCAGGACAAGGCCATGCCCTTATCACTCATTGATGCTCCCTCCACCGTCTCATTCCCATCCTACGGTTCTTGCAAATACCTCCTTATACACAGTTGGGAAAAAAAAAACAAAAAAACAAATTAAAGAAGCTTTTATACAAATGCGGAATATTTCAGGGAGGTATTTGCAAAAAGTCCGAACAGAAGGAGCATCTTAACTTCAGAAAATATCAGGGAGGCATTTTACTTCTCGATGTGAGCTGGAGCCGTGGACATGGCCGCCTGGAGCTTAGACAGCCGCGCCGATTCGATCCCCCATTTTACTTCTCGCCGCCAGTATTGGCTCTAGAGGACTCCTTCGATCCCTCCCCTGCCAACGCCGTCCGAGAAATCAAAGGTAAGCATTCCGCAAACCCTAGCTGTTCCTTCCCAGGGTTTAAGGCGATTCTGATCCCCATTCTATCGATTTCAGGAGAAGTCGTCAGCCGTCTCCGATCTCCTCTCGATGTGAGTTCTCTTTAGTAATTCTTAATTTTCATGAATTGGAATTTCTTTGGCTGAGAATGGTTCGCTCTTCTGGTCATCTATGTTTCCTTAGATTTGTAAAAGAGGATTTAAATTCAAAGGAAAAGTAAGAGAAAACTAGTGAGGAAGTTGAAGGTATGTAATCTTTCAACAAATGCTTTAGATTTGGGTTGTGACTTGTGTAAATGTTTGTCTTGATTAATCATCTCCAAACTGGTGTTTCATGATACAAGTGTATGCATGTAATACAAAACTGAAGTTGGATGCCAAAATATTTGTGCATAACATATTTTTATATATAGAAATATTTGTTATATAGAAATATTTGTGCATAACATATTTTTTTTTTTGAATTATCTGTTATATAGAAATATTTGTGCATAACATATTTTTATATATAGTCAATTGTTATAGGAAAATTCGTGAGCATAACATATTTTATGCGTGAGTAGAAAGAAAAAATAATAATGTTTGTTTTTACTCACGAATAAAATCCGTGAGTATAAAAATATGTATATATATAAAATTACTTTTTACTCATGCATAATATCTATGAGTAAAAATAAGGAGAAAATAATCCATGTTTTTACTCACACATAATATTCATGAGTAAAAAATATTAAAAAAAAGATAATCATTACTTTTACTCACGGTTAATATCTGTGAGTAAAAGAAAAAAAAGGTTATAATCACTACTTTTACTCACGCATGTACAAGCGTGAGTAAAACCTAAAATTCTATTCTCACGGAATTTTTCCGTCATAATATGGCTATACCGTCGCCCCCCTTTAGTCATGGTATTTTTAGCGCCGGTATAAGGTTTTTTTTCCGTGAGTAAAAATATTTTGATCTATACTCACGCTTATTGACACTTTTGCTCACGCTTATGTTCGCGTGAGTAAATGTAACATTTTTTGTAGTGCCTGTAGGCAACAAATCTCAATCAATTCCACTGAAATCATCATCAATTTCTCAATCAAATTCTTCTCATAGTACCCACTTCCCACAAATAAAACCTCATCATCTACCTCTATGCATTGAATCTCCACCACTGGTCTTGTAAGAATGCCATTAACCTTTTCAAAGATTGGCAATGGACACGCGACTCGGATCGCTGCGGTTTACGGATGGCATGTCATTCCATGCGTGCCATACATGATACGCTAAGACCAGAGAAGGTCTAGCACAATGTATTTTCTTTTTTTATGATAAATATGAAGAAGACACTGTAAGCACAATACAAACGTGATTTGAACTCTCAATCTCATTATAATGTTGCCAGGGGTTGTCAACAGTGAAGGATCTTGCAAACTCTTTGGCTGCTAGGTAGACTATATGTGAGTACCTCAAGTCCGAGTTGGGTTTAGTGGTGTATAATAACTCTGAGCTTGACCAAAGGCCTCTTGGCTTAATGATACCACTGCCTTGCATCAGATGGGTGGTCTCGAGTTCGAGTCTCCACTCGTACAAGGTAATAATAGGTTCTCTACTTAGAGGTGTTCGGCACATTGAGCTTGCTTTGCATAGAATCCTCCTCTACTTAGGGTGAGAGTATAGTGCCCGCATTGAGCTTGATCTGCACGCAGAACGTTGAGCTTGCTCCGTACAGCTATGCCCGTCCTTTGAATCCCTTGTATGGTCTCTTGTTGGCTAATTTCAAAAAAAAAAAAAAAACCTCTGAGCTTGCCTCCGAGCTCAACCTTTGACTGCATAAAGTAAGCAAATATAGTATTCACATGAATTTTTTTTTTTTTTTTTGTCAAAGGCGACAAGCGCCAACTTGTTAGGGGCGGACAATGTGACGAACACATGTGCCCTCACCTTACGGTCGCGGGGTGTTGAACCCGAGATCTCTCCCAACCAACAATACCCTATGCAAGGGACCCAGTACCCTTAGGCCAAGAGGCCGTTGGTTCACACATGAAGTTATAGACATGGGTTTGTGATCAGTTGCTAATTGTTTGTCTCTCTTTTGTCTTCTTTGTAGGTTTGCATGAATGAGAGGGTTTGTTATGGTATAAATACGTGATAGCTGTAATGATACGCTTTAAAAAAAAACTAAAAACAGATATATAAAAGTATAGGGATTAAAAAGTAAAACTGATAAATATTTATCTTAATTAATGATATGGTCAAAGATTTTATCTTAAATTTGGTTACAAAAATAAAAACCTCATTATTTATCTCCCCACGGCGCCGCTCGCATTCACAAAACCCTAATATTCTTTTCCCCTCCATCTCCCCACAGAGATGATAAGGAATTTCACTCGTGAGTTCCCTCTCTTTACACTATCTCCCAATAGTTAGTACCTGATTTTGAAAATAGAGAATTGTGACTATTGTTAGATTTGGAATCTGGCCCTCTTACTGTCAATATGTTCTTTTAGAAATCTAATACTTGGCCTTCTTCATAATTAGTTTTGTAGTTACTATAATAATATTCCACTTATGTACTTAGACAACCTATATTAAAGTCACAAACCAAAATCATGTAAAGTTATCTTTCTGATATTCATGCAACATAAAATTTCATTCATGAAGATCTTAATTGGTTATTATTATGAAATTTTGATACCTGGCTTCTGATTGAATGTTTAAAGGTTCTGAGTATTCATTCAAAAAGGGGTGAAATTTTCCATGTATTACATAAGCCATATATAAAAGTAAGCATGTCTCTGTCATGCCATAATGAAGTCTTGGAAATACAAATCTCATATGAGATGTATAACACATAGGTCTTCTTTATATAGTTTACTTTCTAGAATTTATTAGTTAGTTAATCATATATATATATATATATATGACAATATATAGTAATGAGTCTTGTAGGATATGCAACAGAAAATAGTTATATTAACATTGAAATTAAACTTGATCATAGAAGAGTTGCTCCTTGGGTGACATGCGCTTTTCTATTTCATTATAATATTAAGTTTTATTGGTGTTACCACCATGCAAATCAGTCCAACAAAGAAATAATTAATGAAGTTAATTAATTAGCTATAACTATATATATATAAAGGTTATATATCTTAATTACTAAAATAACTTTGTGGCTTTTTAGATCCTAATACGGATACAACGGTCTGAGTTACAGTTAGTTTGCGCTTGGAGACTTGGAGGTAAGTATTCCACCTAAATTAAGCAAAGTTTTCTTATTAATTTACGAAAATTATTTTCATTATAATTTAATTATTTATTGAATTTATTTGATGTATCAAGAATACTTTAAGCAATCTATTTTAGTACAAAATTGAACCGTGCATGTATGTTGGAATTTAGAACTATTGACATCTGTCTACTTGATACACTTTCCGACATTTATTCTGATTTTCGAGTACGTCTCCAAACTGTCTGTGTTCTGACATTCTTCAATGAGGGTTAAACATTGACCTTGTCGACACGTATCTAATATGAACTAGTTTAACCCGTGATGTCGGTTAAAATAGCAACCTTCTGTTTCCCGTGCTGTCGGTTATAATAACAACCTTCTGTTTCTAACCCGTACCATCGGGGTTATTAGTGGTCATAGCAAGTTTGGGAGACTCTAGTATTTTGAGTGTAAACTAAACCTTCAGATAGTATGTTTTTATGATAGCTTCAGAAATTATAATTTTTGCAATCTGTTAAGTATTTATGAAGTTTTTTTTTTATTTGTTCTGTTTCGATTTTATTTATTATATTAAACGTTGCATGGTTCACTGTATTTAGTGGGTACTTACTGAGCTCCCAAGCTCATTAATCTCTGGACTTTTTTTTTCAAATCAGGAGTAGCTAGCTGGTGGGTAGATGGGATGTCTAGAGCTTGAACCTTTCCTTAATATCCTATGTATTTCCTCTAGTGTTTTGAGTAAATTAAACTGTTCTAATTTGTTTCGGTAGACTTTGCCCATTTGTTAGGGTCATTTTGGATGTTGGATTGAACATTTGAGCATTAGCAATTAATTCATATTATTCAGTTATTTTAGTATTTAAACAGATTATGAGGCCTTGCATACGCAGTGGGACCCATCCCCACATGTATGCGGCCGATTTGCCGACGTCCCAACTTGGTTCGGGGCGTGGCAATAGCAACTAGTTCGTTGCGTGCGTGGCTGATTATGCAAAAGAAAGTTTTAAGTTCATGTAATGTAAAAAGACTGGATGGTTCTGGTTATTAGGATAAAATTCGTATTACTTATTAAAAGCTTGGCATTGGTTGTAGATAAGCTTTGCATGAATGGTTGAAAGATTAAACAGGCTAAGAATCAAAGAAAACATTTGCATCAATGGCAAAACCCCCAGATGGTTAGCTAGTCAAGGTCAAACCCCCAGATCGTTAGCTAGCCAAGATCAGGGAGATCAATGAGATGATTTATTTCCTTACAGGGAAAAAAATCATGGGTTTCAAAAAAAACTGAATGAAACAAAAATTTCAACACAATGAATATAACTCAATACATTATTCACCAATAGTCTCCACAAGAACACTTCCCATCTTTGATTCGGTGGAACCTATTGGAGTCCCTGAGGATGATCTCTCTGCAAGTAACCATGGAAATGAACTTCATTGCACTGTGACAATCTCCACAGACCCTTAGATTCTTGAAAACCCGAATCGGTTTCGGTGCTGATGTGCTTATGAGACCAAAAGCCACTGCTAACCTCTCACTATGTTGCCACACATATTTCTCCCTCAATCCATTATCAATATCATGCAATACAGAGCTGGTGTCTGGCACATAACCCAGTTGCTTGATTTCAGTTGCTAATTCATCTAATTTTGCGAAGATTTCCTGTGATCTTCGGTGAGAAGTATCCCCTGCGTGGAACTTGTAAATGATGCTCTCTATCTCTATCCAACTCAATCCTGCTTCTTTGTTCAAGCTCTTCTCTTTCATGCAACTCCTGATCCTGGCCACCTTCTCCCATTGTCCTTTCACAGCATACAAGTTTGATAGCAGAATATATGCTGCGGGATCATGGGGTTCCAGATCTAGGATTTGTCTAGCAGCCTTTTCTCCAAATTCTGGGTGGCCATGAGTTCTACATGCAGCTAGCAATGTCCTCCAGACCAGAGCATCAGCTTTAACAGGCATTGAACTAATGAAGTCCAACGCTTCTTCAAGGCATCCAGCCCGTCCTAACAAGTCAACCATGCATGCATAGTGTTCCATCCTTGGAATGATTCCATAATCATTCTGCATCGACCTGAAGTGTTCCCATCCCTCAATTATCAGACCCACATGGCTGCAAGCGGAGAGAACAGCGATGTAAGTCACATCATTGGGCTTTGCACCTGCGGATACCATGTCACGAAAGAGTTCAAGAGCTTTATCTGCATGCCCATGTTTAGCCAAGCCTGTGATCATGCTAGTCCAGGAGATGGTATTCCGATCATTCATTTCCTGAAAAGCTTGGACAGCATCCTCAATGTTCCCACATTTAGAGTACATGGATACAAGCGCATTATTGATACATTTATCAGACACGAATCCTGACTTCAGTAATTGAGCATGCAGCTGCTGGCCCTTGCCCATCATTCCGATACTTGCTATAGCAGCAAAAAGACTAGCAAATGTAAATGCACTCACTCCTCCAACATCACTGCCATGGATGTGATGGACAAGTTCAAAAGCTTCTTCAGAATTTGAGTTCTTCACATAACCATCAACAATCGCATTGTAGGAGACCAAATTCTTTTCATAAAGCACATCAAAAGCCTTACGAGCCTCTTCCATCCTACCTGATTTTGCATACATAGTAACAAGTGAATTCCCAACAAAACTTACTGTGGCAAGGCCTGATTTGACAATACGGGCATAGACCTGTTCCCCAATGTTCGTTTCACAAAGATTTGCACATGCTTTGAGGATGCTGGAGTATGTAAAATGGTTTGGTTGAATGTCTCCTTTTATCATCTCACCAAAGAGTTTAAGTGCTTCTTCATCATGCCCACTCTGCACATAGCCCGTTATGAGAGCAGTCCATGACATCACATTGTGCACATGCATCCCTTCAAACACTCGTCTTGAATCATCCATCGGTCCTCCTAATGCACACTTTGCGTACATGTTCACAAGGCTGCAACCCACACAAACATCGAAAGCTAATCCAATTCGGATTGCCAGAGAATGCAATTGCTTTCCAACTTGAAGAGACCCTAATTCAGCACAAGCGGCGAGAACACTACTCATCAAGAATTGATCAGGCTCAAGCCCATCCAGAAACATATTCAGAAACAATTCTAGGGCCTCTTGTCCACAGCCAAGCTGAGCATACCTAGTAATCATCAGAGTCCAAACAACCAAATTCCTCACAAGCATTCCATCAAAAACCTTGCGAGCAGAAACCAAATCTTGATCCTTTGCAAACATATCAATCAACGCACTCCCAACAGACGCATCCTCTCCCCAAAACCCAGTCTTGATCACAAATCCAAGAACCACTCTTCCGACAGAAACATACTCTGAGCTCGAACAAGCCTGGATTACACTAGAAAAAGTAAACTCATTTGGGGTAAAGCCCAACTCCAACATCTCACAAAACATAGCTATTGCCCTCCTCTCCATGTTACCCCCTGCCGCCGAGGAGATCATCGAGGTCCAAGAGACCAAGTTTCGATTGATACCCATTTGCTCAAAGATCGAGCAGGCAGTGTCCCAATCACCGCATTTGGAGTAGAGCGTGATGAGGGAGTTGGTGACAATGGTGTCAAGAGAGAGGCCGGAATCAAGAAGCCGGCGATGGATGAGATTTCCGAGATGGAGGTCACGAGAGCGGATGCAAGATTTGAGGAGGCTTGAGTAGGTGAGGAGATCAGCGGGGATGCCACGGCGGGACATGTAGTCAAGGGCGGCGATGGCCTCGGTGAGGCGACCTCCATCGGCGAGACGGAGAAGGCGGTGCTTGAAGGGCTCAAATTGGGGGTGTTTGGAGGTTAGAGGACGTGAGGGTGCCATTTTGGCGGGAAGGAGGGCGGGGATCGCCATTGTTGGTTTGATGATAACGCCTGCCTGAGATGGGAGGCACTTTATTAGATCGTTATTACACCGATACCCCTGTTCTTGTATACAGTACACGAGTATAATTGACCGTTTACATATTTACCATTCATTATCTAAATTTTTTAGGATTATTGATGAAAAGAGGAAAAAAAAAGGAGTTATTTGTAATTTGATATTTTTACTAGGGCATGTTGCTACAAGATTACGGATTTAAACGTACCATGATCAACGAATGAGATTAGATATGGTTAAACAAATGTTTGGGAATGATCTTATGTTGTTGACGTCTTCTTCTCTACGAATCACACCTCTAGGGATTGCTCCTTGCATGGAACAAAATTAACTGAGAGAGTAAAAGAAACCGGATGCTCGTGCCCCGGGGTAGGCTCCGACGCTCAAGTCAGAGAACGAGGAGCAAAGGGGAGGAGAAGGCATGGGAGATTCAAAGAGAGTATCAATGGATTATGTACCAATGGAAGGGTTCCAATTGGATCGAGTCTTTTGGGTTGTTACCTCTCTATCCTTTCTATAGCCTGGGGGAGCAATTACTTACCCATCATGAATCCGCTGATGTTAAATTCCAAGACGGGCGATGACTTTGGCCATTACCAGGATGTTCTTTCGAGATGGCCGAAGGTGACCTCGGTCGTTATTGCAACGTCCTTCTCTGTTGCAGGGCGGTAACTTTGGATGCTACTGTGACATCCACGCGGCCCACGACCCTCTTGAACGCCCGAGATTGTATGGAGATCTGAGGGCCTTTTCTTCTCTTGTCTTCTGCTCAACCCTGACTATTGATGGGGAGATATAAAAATCTAGAGACAAATAGAGCTTTCTCTTCTATTTGTAAAATTAGGTAAATTTTTCATAAAACCTCCTATAAGAATATAAAATTATTTCAAGGTCCTAGTTGGAAGGGTTTTTTTTTTTTAATTGGGGGTCTTACATGACCCTTGGGGTAATGAGAAGGAGCATATGAAGTCCATGATACTTAGATGTCGGAGAAAGCTGAAGGAAAACACTGAGGATGCTTCTATGTCCAACAGAGATGCTGAAAACCAAGCCTTAAGGAGAACTGTTGATGCTTTACCACCTCCATATTTCCCTCAAAGCTTGAGTGACCAGAAACTAGACAAGTAGTTTGAGAGGTTGCTTGATGTGTTCAGAAAATTGCACATCGATATCCCTTTTACAGAGGTGCTAAAGAATATCCCCAGTTACATGACATTCATGAAAGAAATTTTGGCAAAAAGAGGAAACTAGGCGAGTATGAGACTATGGCACTCATTGAGGAATGCAACACTATTCGACAAATGAGGCTTCCTCCCAAGCTCAAAGATCCATGGAGTTTTACTCTTCCATGCACTATAGGGCAGAAATTTTTAGATAGTGTCAACCTTATGCCACTGATGATCTCTGAAAAACTTGTGTTGGGTGAAATCAAGCCAACCACCATTACTCTTCAACTCGTTGATCGCTCTATTGCACCTCCTAGCGGCGTAGCTGAAGATGTATTGGTGAAAGTTGACAAGTTTATCTATCCGGCTGATTTCATAATGTTGGATTTTGAGGAAGAAAAGGAGGTGCCTATCATCTTCGGGAGACCCTTTCTTGCTACTAGTAGGGCAAACATAGATCTGCAAAAAATGAAACTCACTATGAAGATAGGGAATGAGCAGCTAACATTTACTCTTTTACACCTCCATCATGAGGCACCACTTGCTTCTAGAAAAGATTGTTTTTTGTTAGAGAGTTCTTAGCTGCAGGATCCTCGTGAAAAAGCCTGCTTTCTGCTGAGTTCTAATGATTTTTTTGGTGTTCGTTTTGTTGGTTAGGTTGCTAAGATGCCTCGTGCTGTATGGAGGCATGAAGGAACTACACCAAGGAAGAAACCACTAGGTTGCATGAAACCAAGGTAGAATAAGATTGGTTCCTCTGCATCTGAAAAATTTAATGTGAAGCAGGAGGCTTCACACCCCACCGTTCCGAGAAGGAAGCGACATTGTCTAGCTAAGGACTTAAAACCTAGCTCTTCTCGGGAGGCAATTGTTAGCTCTCAAAGGAGACCTATTTAGACAGCTTAATATGCATGTTTTAGAACAAATATGGGCAAACAAAGTTGTATTTATGATGAATTGGTTCATTTGCATGCATTGTTTTGTAAAGTGGCATGAACACTTGCTTTAGTAAATTTCTATATTGAAAGGATGAATTTATTGCATTAATGTAAGTTGTTATTAGTATTGACAGATGATGTCCAACCTAGGGGTGACAATGTGGCCAAAGGAAAATGTGTTATATGATGAAGAGTCGAATACGATGGGAGAGAGGGTTGCAGAAATCTTAATAGAGCAGCAGAGATCAGAAAATTATTGGAAGATATACTGGACTAAAAATTCAATCTCCACTATTCAAATTGAAGATTAAAGAATTATAAACGCTCGGTTAAAATTTCAGGTCAATCTGATGTGATGGTCACCCGATCAAACTCTTGAAAGATTGCGTAGACTAGGAAATGTGAGACAAGTCGCTCGGGCTGAGTGACGCATAGCAAATCAAGCAGGAGCTCTAAAAAGGCTGAAATTTTGTGACGTGTTGCTCAAGCCCAAGAGACGCATCGCCCATTGCGTATATAAGGAATCTACAGGCTTTTAAGGGTTTTTTATCGTTGGTTTTTGGGGTTAATGCGAGGGGTGGCCGCCAGCACCTAGAGGGCGTCATCTCCATCATTTGGCCATCGATCCGGAGGGCCTCAAGCACATCTTGAAGAAGAGGAACACTAATAAGGGCAAAAGATCCGCATCATATCCTATCCTTATTTGATTTTTGTTCTTGTATTATGAATATGGATGTTACATATGTGAATGCTTTGAATATCTTGTTGTGAACTCCATGTTATTTAGCTAGAATGTTGTTCTAGGGTTCTATGACAATTTAGACATAATTATCTAAATTATCCTTCGATTATATGGTTTGTTGCCTTAGATTGGTGTGCTTGTGACATGGTTCTTCATTAAACTATTAGTTGAAAGATAATGGCAAACATTTAGCTATATTGGCCTCACCTGTATCTAGTTAGTTATCGATCTGGAAGGCAATGACATATCTTAGGCGTCTTGACATGTTAATGTTAGTATAGACGGACCATGCATCACAAGGTGGAAGGCTGGTGTGAGAGGATGGCATTTGTCACGGCATAGGAATATGTTGCGGGTCATCCATGGTCAGGCCATTGTCTAGGTCCTGTAATGTCTCACTCCTCGCATAGGAATATGTGGTGGAGACCGTAGGCATATTCTCTAGGAATAGGGAATCAATATCTACACACCATGCGTATGAAGTCGCCTAACATGCCACTAAATAGCCCTTGCCATCTAGCTTGACAAACCATCCCTTATCAAGGAAGAAAACCTTTATCAAGCCTAAGTATCATGCAACCCTAGATACTTATCATAGAGTATTTACCCCTGAACCCTTCATTATTCCTATAATTTTTTGTAGGTTTTATCGTAGTTCTGGTCAACTCTCTCTTTAATCAATTGCTGGAGGATCGGAGTACCTTAGTAGGCTCCCGTTCAATTAGCTTCCCACTTGTTGTGAATTCGACCCGATACTTACCGGAATTTATTACTCTGACAACATGTGCACTTGCGTGAGTGTGTGTACGCGCTCAACAACAACCCAAGTCTAGAAATAAAATTAGGATTTCTTACTTTTCTTAGTTTAGTTTCATTTTGTTCGAATTATACTAATTCTCTATTTTTATGTGTGTGAATAATCATAAGCTACATGTATTTTAGGTAGAGGCCCAAGTTTGGCGGAGACCCATCAATTTGTAAGGCCAAAATCAAAAATCAAGCAAGATCGCCCTAATGAATGTTTTTTTTTCTTCTCCAAATCACGTAATGTTCATTATGGCGCGATAGTATAGATAGTGTATGCATTGATCATAAACATTGCTTATGTGTATAGAAGCCTCCAAGTTGTTGAAAAAGGTTTTTAGGAACTTGGTGTCGCGACGCCAACCAATTGGTGTCGCAACACCAAGTTACTAGATGGCAATTACAACCATCTTAGACTTCACACAATGGCATGAATCCATTGACGTCGCAATGCCAAGGTACAGGTTACCAGAATTTTTTCATGGGTTTTTCGCATTGTGACGCCAACGTCAGTGCTAGTTTTAAAATTTGGAGTCACGATGCCAACCCGCTGGCTCCGCAACACCAACACGAATTAAGGTTAAAAAGGTAGGCTGCTGCAATTTTTTTCTTATCTTTAGCTACCGTTAGTCCTCCCTTTTCTTCTCTGGCGACCTCCTGCGCTTCTCAAGGCCTCCAAACGATTCCTTGAGCATCCCAATCCATCCTACTGCTATTGTAAGTGTTCTAACTGTTAGCTCTCAAAGGAGAGATATTTAGATAGCTTAATATGCATGATTGAGAACCAAAAATGGAAAACCATGCATGTTATATTTATGATGAATTGGTTCATTTGCATACATGTGTTAATTAAAGTGCCATGTACACTTGCTTTAGGGAATTTTTGTATTAAAAGGATAAATTTATGCACTAATGCAAGTTGTTATTAGTATTGACAGATGGTGACCAAGTTAGGGTTGATCAAAGGCAATTGGAAGGAGTGTTCTATGATAAAGGAGCAAAAAGAGAGAGAGGGAGAGAGGGTTGTAGACATCTTAAAAGAGCTGGAAAAAAAGATCATAAAACTATTGGAAGAGCTATAGGACTCAAAACCCAAACTCCACTGTTTAGATTGAAGATCAAGGAGTCAGGAACACTTAATATTTGAGGTCAATCCGGGGTGAAATGTTCATCTAATCAATTTTTTGATGAAGACTGTGGAGACTAGGAAATGTGAGAAGACGCGTCGCTCAGACTGAGGGACGAGTCGCAAATCTCGTAGAAAAATTCTGAAAAGGGCTGAGATTTAAGGAAGCATCTTTAAATAGGAAGGACATGTCACTCACTGCGTATATAAAGGAATCTGCAAATTTTTTAGGGCTTTTATCCTTGGTTCTTGGGCTTAACACGAGGGATGGCGGCCAAGAGCTAGAAGGCATCATCTCCAACATTTTGCCATCGATCCGGAGGATCTCGAGTACATCTTGAGGAAGGGGAACACTAGTAAGGGCAAAGATCTTTGTCCTCTCTTATCCTATTTGATTTTTGTTCTTATCTTGTGTAGATGGATGTTTCTTTGTATGAATACTTTGATGATCTTGTTATTAACTCCATGATTTTAGCTAGAATGTTGTTCTAGGGTTGTGTGACGATTTAAACATGAAAACCTAAATTATCTTTTGATTATGTGGTTTGTTAGTCGAGCTTGGTATGATTGTGACATAGATTTTATGTAGCCATATGACCGGAATGCAATAGCCAACATCTAAGTGAGTATCGATGGACCGAAAGGCAATGATAATCATCTAGCTATACTAGCATTGCATGAATCTAGGAATCATTGGACCGGATGACAATGATAGACTGTTGTGCTCAAATTACATGCTAATGTTAGGATAGGGTATTTGCGCATCGCAAGGTGTGAGACCAATGTGATAGGCCGGCATTGCCTCGGCACAGGAATATGTTTTTTATTATCCATAGTCAGGACATTGTCTAGGTCTAATAATGTCTCACTCCATTCCATAGGAATATATGGTGGAGACCGTAGACATATTCCTTAGGAATAAGGAATCGTCATCTACGCTCCAGGTGAATGAAGTCGCCTAGTGTCACTGAATAGCCCTTGTCGACCATCTCTAATCATAAGAGAAAAAATCTATATCATGTCTAGATGTCATGCAACCCTAGACTCTTATCACTAACAGTTTCCCCTTTACTCTTTATTATTCTCTTTGTTTTTTCTTAGGATTAGTAACCAACTCTTGATTTTATTCACTGAAGTAGTAAGGTATCTTAGTAGGTTTTAATCTAATTGGTCTCTTACTCCCTATGGATTCGACCCGATGCTTACAGGTAATTTTATTACTTTGATGACATGTGCACTTGCGTGAGTTTGTGTAAGCGCTCAATACTAACCCAATATTTTTTTTATTTTCAATGTTAAAAATTCATTAAATATGCTTAATTTGGGTTGAATGCTTCTATTTAGTTAAATGTTGAATGTATGGAATGGATATGGATGTAATTGAGTGTTTAGGGATGAGTTTATTAATTCCAAACGTCAATTTTACGAGGGGCGACTCTTCCAAAATTTTGAATTTTTCCTAATTCATAATTAGAATTGCATTGTATGAATTGATTGATTTTTATGCAGTTTTAGCCTTATACTTATGCACTCTTTTGGTGTGTGCCGCAATTTAGATTGATTTTGCCTTGGATATGCATATTTTGAGGCATTGATTTAATTTATTTTCTCCATAATCAATGAGGTTTTTTTTTCTTGTAGGCTATGGGTCGAAAAGCCATTGCCAAGAGGCCCTGTTGTAACACCCTAACCCCAATAGGGACACGTGTCACACCAGCCAGCTCAGGAGAGTTCCCTGAGCTCAAGGCTGTCAAACTGGAACAAAAATCTGCGAGACTAACTGGAGACAGTAATAATAAATCAAAATAAATCTGAAACTCATCCAAGAAGAAGAGTTATATCTGATCTAATACAGTACTCCACAGACTATACGTCTGGGTCTAGTCTCCAAAAGTAAATAAATGTATTTACAGAGTACGCAACAAAATAAACAGCTATGGGACGCCAGAGCCAAACTAAGTCATCACACCTCACCGGGTCTAGTTTCTACCCGAACTTCTGTCTGCTACCTGCACAAGGTGAGTAAGAAAGAGGGACTGAGCTACAGAGCTCAGTGATATGTGACCCCTACTGTCAGGTCAACTAAGACCCGTGCATCTGAAAATATGTATCCATGTATATGGAAAATAACTGTACTCATATACATGTAGAAAGACAGTAAAGCATGAACGTCTATGCATTATCTTCTCAGTCAGGAAGATCATCTAATGCAATGTCCGAGAAAACCCGAAAAGTCATCAGTCACAAACATGCCTGACTATGCCTCAATACGATGTCTAAATAAGTGAGCGTCTGTCGATTAAAATGCAACTCCGTAGGATCACTTGCTAAGGTCTCAGATAAATAGCCGTGAGGTATCCCCCAATCTGGGCTGTATGTGAAGCCGCGAGGTTTCCCCCGATCTGGGTCTTCACCCGTGGTACCGAGCACCCCAAAGAGTTGGGAAAGGGTTTTAAGATAAATACATTTTGAAGCAAGGTTTTGAGGCTAGAAATTCATTTTGAAAACAAGAAAACCTTTCCCCTACTCGGTATCACGCTGGTCTCAGCTCAACGGAGCCGCATCTGCATAGCAAGGATCATCTATACAGGATGCAAATATCGATGCTCACGTTAGGTATCTATCTCAATGATCTACAATTAATCATATGCAGAAAACATCAAATCTACATTAGCTGTAAACGAACAAACTCATTCTCAAACCCGAGAATAAATCATAGCCGATGAATATAAACTGAAAACACGATAAATTCGATCAAACACGAGAATATACAGTAGGCCCACTCACCTGTAGTCCTAAGAAAGTCAAGTCTGACTCGGACATCCCGAATACCCCGACTTGTATTCCCTTTACCTTGCAATCATAATCGTATTTAAATTAGATTCTAGGTCACTATCATAGTCTTCACTACTAACTTAAGGAATTCTACATCCCTATTAATATTTCCATCTTACAATATATCTATGGGCTCAAGCCCAACCAACTTAAGGCCCAACAACAAGCATGGCAAGTAATCAAGAACACTCATCAAACATTAATCTATACTAAGCATGAATTCACATAACTATCTCTGGGTTTAATGGTCATAAATATAATAAAAATTAGAAACTAATCACTCTTTATTAAACCACTAAAGAGATCAATGTTCATGCTTACATACAGGTAATATGAAACTCCATTCAAATCCATACTAATGCAATTCTTTCTCTTCCTTTTCGACAGCTACAGTACAAAACCACACTAACAACTTCTTCTCTTGAGTCTTTGAACTAGATGAATACAAGCATGCATGAAATACTAACTCATCCTGGATATGAAATCACATATTAAAAGCCTCTCTAAGAGCAACAAGTTCCTCTCATAATCTTCTCAACAAGATCTCTTTCTACTTATTTGAATTTCCCTCCTTCTCCACCTTATTAGAGTACTTACAACCGGGAAGCTTGATGTACATACAGTTACTACATGGGCTGAGTTCTTAAAGAATAGCATTGTTTACAAGTTCAAAGTAGCATAACGATAAGCATAACAATAGCAATTTGATGAACCTTAATCCTTAGCATGAAGATCACTGAACCATATTTTCCTACATTGTTTTTAATTAACACTTTTCCCTCCCATGCTTCCAAACAACACGTCTGGTTATACATGGAATTTAAGAGGCATTTTGACAACTAAAGATGGGCATTATCCGGTACAAAGCCCAGCAATACCTCCCCTTGCATGTAAAGGTCTGAAGTTATACAAGCAAACTAGTTAATTGTCCCACAACTCCTTTAGACCTTACTTCAACATGAGACTAATACAAAGCAAGCGACCAACGACACTCTATTACATTAGCTAATTACTACTCAACAACTCTTTAACTGCCTAGACTTTCACTGAAGCAATCCAACAAACACCTGATAGGCATGGATGATTCTTGCAAACAAAGCCTCTCCTTATCTATTCAAACTTCCAGCTCTTACAATCATAACAACACATTCACAACAACAACAACAGCAACTAACACCACAATAGTTCTATAACAGTCATCACACAATAGCTATAACAACAACAAGACCATCACCAAACACTAATTCAGTGAAGTCTTCGCCAACCAACCTCGCAGAAGCTTGCTGGTTGGGCTGTCAACTGACGCTGACCAGAACCCAAGTGCTGGCTGAGCTCAACTGCTAGCCGGACAGGAGGACGCCTAAATCAGAATGCTGCAGAGTTTCAGCCGTCTGATCCGAGAAAACTGCAGAAACGCGCGCAGACACTGGCCAAAAACATGGAAGCAGGGCCACCGGATGCCGGCCTGGCACCAGCCCCTCAAGACAGCAACACCTCCAGAGACCCGTGGTAGCCCCTCGTTCTCCAATGCATGCCCGACGCCAACTCCATCTCGACTCCTCAGCGAACTCATGCACAGGCGCCAGCTCCTGCTCCACCGGGCCCACCAACTCCAGCTCCTCCTTCTCTATTTTGTTAACAGCCAGCACCCCCTTTCTAACACCCTTTAAACATTCAACCTTTGATTTGAGCCAGGCCCAGTAGTGTGACAACCAGCATACAAACCTTTGAGCACCTTATCCATATTCTTTTTTTTATTTTTTTTTATTTTTTTTATTTAATCAATTGTCACACACCACTATACTATTGCCAAACTTTATTCAGTCATTTTCCTTATGATATCAAGATCAGAGTATTAATCCTCAAAACAATTACCATATAGCCCACATGAGCATACTGTTCACACCGGCATTTATTTAATATTTGTCAAGAAAAACCGAGGCGTTACACCTGTTTTGTTCCTTCCTACTTCGAGACAAGGAGATTTGTGTCAGATGAGGCCGAGGCATGGTTTAACAACGCTTTGCAGCTGAAAACTTTTGTTCCCGAATAAGGGATTGACCTAATTGGTGGTTGGTTCAACGACCAGCAAGATCAAATCATATCAAGGGGTTGGGAGAGGTTCTGTTTCCAACCCAGAGTAGTAGTCATCTCCATAGTCTGGGAGTTCTACGCTAACTACTCGGACCATCGGCCAGTACGAGTGTTAATACACAGACGTAGGGTCTCATTCGATGCCACAACGATCAGCACTGTCCTCGAGATGCCTGAGATCTTGGATGATGAGTAACATAGATGCCTGGACGGATCAATTGGCATGGATGGGGTACTCTAGGTACTAACTATTCCAGGGATTATCTGGAAGTTGTCGAGAGGGCTTCCCGATTGGCTCTTTCAAAAAAGGGCATGAGGAGAAAGCATCAAGTCTGGCTATATTTCATGTCAGCCAGGTTAATGCCGGCCTTGCACACGATGTAGAAGGACCGGGCGCTCCCTCATCTATGCGGTAGCCAGGCTCATGACCAAAGATATCGGCCAACTGATTAACATGCAGATACTCCATACGGCCAGGAGTAGCAGTGATCGGTGTGCACTTGAGTTTGTTGGGGGGGGGGGGGGATAGTGAGTAGACTTTTGTTACTTTTAGGTTTTCATATATATATATATATATATATATATATATACGAGGGTTCTAACATCAGGCTGGCCGGATCATTGTGCTGATCCGGCCGCTTCCCATTTTGGCCCATGGAGCATGTTTGAAGCATTTCTAACCATACGGATGGAAAGATCATTGAAAAATAAGCTAGCCTGCCAATTTTCATACAATTTGGTGATCGTTTGGTCCTCCCACTTAACGGTTCTTATTTTAGGGAAATTTTAACGGTTCAAAATTTCAACAATTAAGTAACGGTCACCAAATTGTATGAAAATTGACAGGATAGTTTATTTTTCTATGGTCTTTCCATCTGTATGGTTGGAAATCCTTCAAACATGCTCTAGGAGCCAAAATGGGCGGCGACCGGATCTGCACATTAATCAGGCCGGCCGCACTGTAGAAGGCCCGAATATATATATATATATATATATATATATATATATATATATATATATATATATATATATATATATAGTTTTAGAGCATTTTGTTCTCATTAAAAAAAAAATTTCTCATAAAATTTAAAGTAACAAATAAACCTCTTGCATGAAAAATGATTGGTTGATTTCCTAGTTTAAGTGCTTGTGACATCATTTAGTACAAGATGGCTTTATTTTCAGGCTTTAGGAAGGTCATTCTTGCACTTAGAATTTCTTTATAGCTTTATTGAATGCCTTTGTTTCATCGTGCATGTTGTATAGAAAATGTGTATGCAATGTAGAATAGGACAGAGTATGAACCTTATAGGTATCAAGTAGTTCTTGAAACAAAGGAGAGAACATACAAGTATGGGACAAGTGAGATTTTAGACATCGAGGTGAATCTATTCAAGTAAAAAATAAATAACTTTCATTTTGTTGTTGAAAAAAAAAGAGATTATCAAAAGGTGGGAGCAATATCTTGAAAAACCCTTGTAGTTGTATCTCCTACAAAGTGGATAGAAACGAAAGACAAGTTTTTGTAGGTTCATGCATCTAATTTTATTCTTCCATGCATGCACTAATCTATATGACATTCAAATAGGGCAGAGGCATTACATTTTCAAGAGTTCTAGTGCAAGGTGTAAAACATTTTATTTATTGACTTGTATTAAGTTTGAAAAATTTACCCTCTCTATTCTCTTTGTCACATAATACATGTTTATTCAAAGGAATGAGAGATTCAACCAAGATAATTAACTTGAGCTATTGTTTTGTTGTGTATGACTGTTTGATTGTTTAAGTACAATTAATGGTTTAAGTTTGGGGGTGTGTTAGCTCTCTAAAGGGATCTATTTTATATAACTTGAATAAATTGTTTAGGGCTGAAAATGATATTTAATGATTTATTCATGTACATTTTGGCTCTATTATGTGTATGAAACCCAACTTGGGTTGTTCTTACTGTTTTAGTGTATAATCATATTGATTTGTATATTTTCAGGCACTAATTCAACTGTATTTTATTGTATAAGGTAAGAGCCAATCCTGGCCAAATTGAAAAACAACCTGCAAGTTAGCGTCGCGACATCAATGAGTTGGCTTCACGGTGCCGAATTCCTGGAGGACTAAAGATCAGCAAGTTGGCTTCATAGCGTCGGGCACACTTGTGAGGCTAGGACTTCGCATCACAACGCCAATCTATTAGCATCGCGGCGCCATGTCGTGACCTATAGAAATTTGATTATTTTTTAGGGTTTCTCATCCTTGCTTGGAGGCAGAGTTTAGTCTTCCTGTGGGGATTCGGAGGGTCCGACGACATCTCAAAGGAGGGAAAAGCTCTACAAAGTGGATAAGATTGCTTTTAATTCTTAGATTCAATTTTTATCCTCTTTTGTATTATGAACCATGGATGATTTGTATGGATACTTTGCTATTTTGATGTTAGCTTCCATATTTCTTGGCTAAACCTTTAATGTAGGGTTGTATGTCTAGAATGACATGTTAATCAATATTAATCTTTGATTCATTTTGTTTGCAATGCTATTTGGATGTGCTTGTGGTTTGACTTTGATTTAATCATGCGTCGAAAGGCGATGACAAATATTTAGCTATGCTTTCAAGCAATTGAATATATAGAGAAGTCATGCATCACAAGGTGGAAGTCCTGTTCGACTAGAAGCCTAAGACATAGAAATATGTTGTAGTAGCCCCACTGTTAAGATATTGTATCTATGATATACAATATCTCACTCTACCAAAAGAAATATGGTGTTAGAGACAATAGGCACACTCCCAAGACATTGGGAATCATCATCAATGCCCTTGCATTTGAAGTCCCCTTGCGTTCCACTGAATAACCTTTGTCTTATAGCATAACAATCATATGTGAGTCTTAGATGAAAATCTATAACATATCATGATGGCATACAACCCTAGTTCTTGATTATTGAGCATTCTCCAGCACTCTTCATTAACCACTCTTGCTTTCTAGGATTTAGAATAGTTTAAAAACCCCTTTTAATTGCTTGACTGAATGAACCAAGACTTAGAGTAGGTTAGCACTTAGCTAGGTCCTTATTCCACTACTTGAGGAAATCAACACATGTACTCAACTCTTTATTACTTTGACCACGTACGCTTGCATATGGAGGCGCAATGCTTACACTTGACTCCCATTACACTGCTATGTCCGCAACCTTCTCCTCGGCCTCCTCCACATCCTGACGTATTGTGGCCTCTTGTTTCTCTCGTAGCAACTAGTATACTCTTTGAAGGCTCGTAGGAGATCTTTGATATATTTTATTTTGTCAAGAGCCAAGAGCTTGCTCCTGTTCTCGACCTCCACTTCCTTTTAGAGGTCGGAGATTTGTTCTCTTTGTTAGGCTAGGTTGGCCTCACCTTTTTGCAAAATCTCTTTTGAGGGGGCATCCATCATGACTTGCTCACGGAGCTTCTTAGCCATGTGGCCCACAAGAATAGCGAACTATATAGAAGAAGTGCATAAGGTCAGCAACTGACTAAGAAACATCAAGAAATCATAACATAAGTGAAGATCAGAGCTTACCTTAATGTCCTCCAGTATCAGCCAGGAGGCCTGTTCCTCCTTGCTGAAGCCTTCCAAGGTACGAGGTCGGCGAGAATGGCCTCTAGGGCCTCAGTAGCTGCTATCTCAATAGTGAAGAGAAACATCACCTTAGTAATAGTATAAGCCGGGAGGCTACCCTTGGAAGTAGAAGTGACCCCAACCTCAGAGTGATTAATGCAAGTGTGGTTGAAGAAGAGTCAGGCTCAGCAACAGACTCAACCTCCAACACCACTTGGCTCTGAGGCATAGTCACTAAGTCAAGTGATGCCTCTAGCTTCCTAGTCCTTGTGGGATCAAAAATACGCTCCTGGCATCATGTATTTGAAGAGACACCAGGCAATATATCGAAGCACAAATATCGTATTTGTTCGTTTGTGGGTTCTTTTATTCCTAATAGAGGCAAGCCTCTATTATTAATTACCCCAGACAGAGTCGTGGGAATCTCCGATTAAGGGCAAGAGTACAAGTAGAAATACCAAGAATAACATAATATAAAAAATGATTTTTTTTTATTCATCATGGCTTTCATTACATATGGATACCATCACAAGATATTCATACATATCATTTATTTATTCATTTATGTATTTATTTAATGACGCCGCCTTCCGCCTCGTCACCCTGGGATTTAAGTTCTATCGGCCACCTTATACGCACACTTCTGCCATTTGGGATTTGAATTTCATTGATTGCCACAAGACGCCTTGAGACTCATGCCGCAATGAGCATTTTATTGCCGCCCCAAGATATACAAGTTTACAGTAGTCTGTCCTGCCTTATGACTGAAATCTGTACCAGCTGGGCCATCAGTATAGTCCGTACCATTATTATTAGGAAGCCCTGGATGTCTAGTTTCCGGTGCAGCAAATTTTATTTCGATCGGAGTATCCTAGCAAAAGTTATCAGAGTTTGAATAAATGGTAGTCATACAGGCAAAACTGCAGGAATTGTTTTCTTTCCATCAGAAACTGTACCAACTGGGCCACTGATTGGAACTGTGCCATACATGGTTGGAAAGCTCTGGAAGTCTAGTTTCTAACGCCGCAAATTTTGCTTCAATCAGAGTTTCCTATCAAAAGTTATCGCTGTTTGAACAAGAGGTTGTCGAGCTGACAGAACTACAGGAATCTGCCCCCTCTTTCCAACGAAATCTGCTATAAACTGAGCCGCTGATAGTAAATGGACAATTCATGGTAGGAAAGCTCTAGAAATCTAGTTTCCAACGCTGCAAATTTCACCTTGATCGGAATTTTCTGGCTAAAGTTATCGACGTTTGAATGAGGAGTGGTCAAGACGGCAGAATTGCAGGAGTTGGTTCCTTTCAGCATGCCACATTAATTTCCTTTCCTGCAGACCGCAGCTGATGGATGAGCGCGCTATCCTCAAGCCAGGACTTGTTGAAGCATCTCTTTCATTAGCAACATCCTTCAAATTTTAGTCTTAAAATATATAACATGACATGGGAATATCCTTGACAATGGAGTATTAGGGACCAGTTCCCTGGCCATCAAGACATCATCAACCCGCTTTGCAATTAATTACAAGCATCACAACAATCTTTAATCAATCAACTGTGAAGTACTTGGACATTCTATTAAAATTTTCCTTTGAACTCTTCTTATACTTCTTATCAAAGCCTTCTACGATTTGTCAAGGACCCAAATAATTCAGGAATTTTCTTCAGCTTTACATTTCATTTTTTTTTTTTTTTGTTTTTGACAATATCTGACGGACTGTAGGTCTGTAGGCTCTTTCTTTTGGCAATAATGTAATCAATTGCATGCACTTTGATTGGTGAATGCTCGACAGTTTGCAAGATCTTCATGACATTTGGAAAAAAATATATACCATCCACATAGTTACCATAATTGCAACAACTTGTCTTTGTTATGGCAGCTTCACTCAAATACCTTGGAGGCAATTCCTATAGCACAAACACCTTTGCACAATGAAGTTTTAGCAAGGCTGTCATTTTCTTAGCAAGGCATCATTTTTTACATAAGTCATCACAACTATGAAGCTCATAACAAAAAAAAAACTTCAAGGGATCAGGAAATTTGCATCATGAAATCCTCAGGTTCTATTGCTTCATAACAGCAGCAGCAGTAGCTCTGATGATAGAACTATATGTAGTATGGTGGCATTCTCTGTAGTCACATTCTTGGGGTATACCATAGATGCCTTAGAAACCTTCAACATTAAACTCATATCTTCAACCATGAATTTTATTAAACTTTATTCAGTACCATACAGGCCCCATGAGATCTTTGCATCCAGTTTCTATTAAGCATTTTATCAAATAGTTTGCGTGCACAATGACTCTTTACTGGAAAATTTCCCATTATTGAAAGTTGCTTCTCCTTTTTTTTTTACAAAGACACATCATAGAACTTCCAATCTTAATTTCGTCTTCCACAACAAATGGATGAATACTCCAGTAACTTCATATTTGAGAAGATTTACAATGGATGAGTAGTGCCTTAATTCTGGTTGAACGTCATGCTTCAGTACAATTCTAGAGAACCAAAACCTTGGACAGGTTAGGAATTTGTTGACGTCCTGGCATAATCTCCATAGCTCCAATACCTTTCTTCGTTTTATTTCTTTTTTTACAGCTCCTGCAGCGGCAACATAAACTAAAGCCTTGGATTCTTTACACAAGGAATGGAGAAGAGTGTTTATTGATGCCTTTGTATTCCTCTTCGGTGACAGTAAGCAGCAGGGAGGCCATTATATGGCCTATGCTTATTCTCTAACGGCGACGGGCAGCAGAGGGGCTATCATATAGCCCTTGCTTTCCTTCAATGTTGATGATGGTAGCAGAGGGGCTATCATATAGCCCTTGCTTTTCCGGTGACGGCGAGCAGCAGGGAGGCCATTATATGGCCTGTGCTTATTCTCTAACGGCGACGGGCAGCAGGGAGCTCGACGACATGGAGCCGGGCAGCGCTATGCGCTGCTCGCGGCTGGGAAGTTGGACGGAGGTGACGAAGTGGCGGATCGGAGGCGGGGCCCTGAGCCGGCCGCAAGTGACGGATCGTGGGTGGCTCGGAGGCCGCCTGCAGTGGCCGATTCTGGCGGAGGCCTGGGCGGAGGCTGGCCTGTAGGTGGCAGATCTGGGCGGAGGCTGGACTGCAGGTGGTTGATCAGGGGCGGGGCCGGCCTAGGAAGAGGCTGGCCTGCAGGTGGCTGATAAGGGGCTGGGCCGGCCTGGGCGGAGGTTGGCTTCTGCGTGTGGCCGATCGAGCCGACACAGGCGGAGGGCTGCGCAGTGTGCCTGGCGGGCGAGCCAGGCGAGGGATGGCCCGCAGTGTGGATCAGGCGGCCGGAGGCTCTAGTGACGCAGGAGGTTGCAGGGGGAGCTGGCGGCTCAGTGGAGAGGTTGGGGCGGACAGGGCCGGCTGGGCAGCTGGGCGGAGGCGGTCGGCGACTAGCAACGGCGGCGAGACGTATCCGGGCGGTTGGCGGAGGTGATGAAGGAGCCCTTTTTTTTTTTTAGTGTGCCAGAGAGAAAGAAAATATCTTTTTATTTCCTCTCTTCTCTAATCCTGATTTTTCTTCTCTCTGATCCCCCTTTTTGCCTCTTTCTTCTCCTTATTTAAAATCCTTTATTCTTATCTCCCAAAACCAAAAAAAAACCCCCTCCCGTAAGATCCACAACCATATAACCTCTCCATGGATAAAGATCAAAAGAGGGTAAGATTAAATCTAATCTTGAATTTTAATTAAATTTTAGATATTTAATAAAATCTGATTTGCCTCGGGATAAGCATTCTTGAGTTGCCTCGGGATATGCATTCTTGAGTTGCCTCGGGATATGCATCCTCGACATGTGAAATTTCATTGCCTAGAGATATGTTCTCGGGCTATTAAGGATTGCCTCGGGATATGTGTTCGGGCTATCCCGAGATTTGAGTTTGCCTCGAGATATGTATTCTCGGGGGCAATTTTGGGATTTTAAGGTTGTCTCGAGATATGTTCTCAGGGGCAATTTTGGAATTTGTGTTTGCCTAGAGATATGTTCTCTTGGCCGAGGATGTAATCATGACATATTAAATTTAAATGAAGATATATTTAAATTTTAATATGTCTAGATTAAGATATATTTAAATTTAATTCTAAATATATCAAAATTAGGATATATTCGAATTAAATTATTATTTGAGTTTTATTGGGATATGTATTATATTTTTTTTTCCTTATATAAACAAATGTCCCCTTCATACTTTTCTCACGAAATCCTCTTTGGTGAGATTGAGTGAGAGAAGTAGGAATACTCAGATTTTCTTTTTCACTATGGCTAAACATCCTCATGGTGAGCCCTTTTGGGGCATTGGCCAAGATCTCAATGAGTTTCCTTCGGGTCAGGATTTCAATCGCAACACACTTGTCTTTGGTCCTAGATCCGAGCCCGTGATTAAATATGGAGGAAAAGAGCACTCTGATTGGGTAAGGCGGTCTTCATCTTATATAGCTAATGCCCGCTTGACTTTGAAGTATTGTTGCGAAGATGGCAGTACTTATGCAGCATATCTGAAGTCTGACGGAGATATAAAAGATTTGACTATCCTTCAATCTCTTGGCCAGAAGATCATTAACCATCACCCAGGGTGGAAAGGCATGATCCCTGTTAGGTGTGAGCCAATTAATCTTCCAAGTTATGCTGATTGGGCCAAACATATACTTGGTAGTTATTCAAAAGAGTTATCTCGTGTAGAGTTAGTTGGAGGAATCATCTCTTCGGTCGGACATTATGATTTAGATTCCAACTTTTATAAAGCGTTGGTGGAGCTATGGTATCCAGACACCAATACTTTCCACATGCTATATGGAGAGGTTGGGATTTCACTATGGGACATTAAGAAACTTGGAGGGCTTCCCATCAATGGCGAAATGTATGACGAAGTCATACCTCGTAATGACATACTTTGTCAGAGAAGCAGTTCTGAATTTTCTGTTCTACGAAGCTTGTTTGATGCTTTTCAATGGTTGACAAAGCAAAAATCCTCCCGTCATGACAAGGATATAACTTTTGATGATTGGATAAATTTTTTTAGAAAACTAAAGTGAGCAGAATTTGACTCCAAGCGCAACTCAAAGTCTAATGACCCTCCTAATCCTGTTCCAAATGCTGACTTGGCTGCCTTCTTGGCCTTATGGATATGCTATTTTATTATGTAGAGTGGGCGCAATATAATTTGACCAAGAGTTTTTGTAATGGCATGTAATATTGCGCATGGGAGGAAAGTAGCTTTTGCCCATGTAGTGTTGGCGCGTTTGTATGTGGGGTTAAATGCCATGGCTAATAATAAGAAAGGGCCTGGATTCTCCACAACAGTTTTCCCTTCTCACTTTTTGTTTGCATGGGTTGGTTGCCATTTCCGTAGAACACATCTTCGGCGACCAATTGATAAAAATACATCCACTATCACCGGTCTTTCGAAGATACCAGAGATGCTGCATTATATTAACGCTTCTGCCACTCCATTCGACTGTTCTCCAGAAGTACGACGATTCATTAGGAAAGAAGAGAACTTTAAATGGAGTCCTTTCCCTTTTTTGTATCATAATAACGAGATAGTGCGAGATTCCAGGGTTTTTGTAGGGCCTGAGGTGTTGGACTCCTATACCACAGAGTATGTGAAGTCCCTTCATTGTGGCATTCTTCCTCTACGCTATGTCGGAAATTTCCATGCAGAACCATACAACCCTCATAGGTTTGGGCGCCAGTTTGGTTACGACCAGCATTTTCCCAAGCATATTGACGTTTCGAGAAGAGCTCCTTCCCTTAGGGTTCTCGCGGGCTATTGGCTGCACTTTTCCCGAGAAAAGACTTCTTGTACATTCTATATTCCTGATCGTGATAGGAGTGGGAAGCTCTTATTCCTTTATGCTCGTAAGTGGTTTGACAACGTTCAAGCTTTATTTAATCAAGACATTGACGCGTTAACCAAAGAGGACTTTGGTTACAAAAGAGCTGCTGTGAGAAATACAGACCTGGGACGATCTTCGCGGGAGCCAATATTCGTTTACGAGGATATCTTTCTTAGTCATAAACGGAATAATTCTCCTGTAAATTTCCCTAATCCAACAAAGCGGCAGCAAACCCAGGGTACGTCCCCCTTTTTTTTTTTTGAAAATTCAAAAATTTGAGGGTTTTTTTTTGTTTTTTCTTGAAAAATTCATTTTTTTTATATATTCCGAAAATTCAGAATTTCTTATTTATTTATATATTTTTTTTGAAAAAATTCAGACCTTTTATATTCTGAAAATTCAGAATTTTTTGTAGAATTTTTCTGAAAATTCAGTTTTTTTTTTTAATTCCGAAAATTCAGAAATTTTCAGTATATATATTTCATAGTCCGAATTTGTAAAAATTCAGAATCTCTATCTTAAAGTCTGAATTTTTATTGTAAAATTCAGAATTTTTTTTTTAATTTTTTTTTAACTCAAAATCTGAATTTTATTTGACTCAAAGTCTAAATTCTTATTCGAATCGAACTCTGAAATTCAGAATTTTTTATTTGACAAAAAATCTGAATTTTGTTTGACTCAAAGTCTAAATTCTTATTCGACTCAAACTCTGAAATTCAAAAATTTTTTTGACTCAAAAATCTGAATTTTATTTGACTCAAAGTATTTGGTCAACAGGCATACAAATTGATGATACCCCGTTGGAGGATGTAAGGGCTGCTTCCAATTCCCCAATTGGTAAACTTTCTTTTGTTTTTTTGTTTTTTTTAATTTATTTGACTTTATTTTAAAATTGGTAACTTCCAATTTTCGAACAGCCCTAAGGATTAATAATGCACTCCCATCAGACCTAGGAATATCTTATGAGTCTCCTACCGGTAAGGAAATATCCCCTCACAAATATTTAAACATATGTAAAGGATTTAATAAAAACTTTTGACTCTAGGTCAAATAAACCCGCAAGATCGCAATATTGTGGCTGAAGGAGTTGTTGGAACTGAGGAAGCTCCTCTCAATGCACCACAAGGTATCATCTTCTTTTTTTCTTTTGTTTGTTTTTATGTTTTTTTTTTCTCTTTTTTTGATTTTTTTTTGGAATTTTGCACTTTGGATTGGACTCTAGCTGCTAAAGATGATGATAGCTTTTCATCTTTGGGGACTTATTCTGCGGACTTCATCAGAGATGCCCCCACCTCCATAGATAGTGATGGCACTAATGCTAGTGCGGATGTCGAAGTTACATCTTTACTAAAAGAAACTGAAGTTTTTTTTTTTTTGAAACTTAGTTGCCCACAAAGATGACGATTCTCCGCCTTCGAGGCAAGGTTCTTCAAAAGAAATTGTGAAGGATGCTCCCTCTCCTGTGAAAGAACCAGATAGTGATGGTGTTAATGCCGATGTTAACATTGAATCCCCATCAAGGCAACATAAGAAGGAGAAGCGCCAAAAGCTTATTGCAGAACGCCATCAACTTCAGAATAAAGCTTGTGACATCTCAAACGCGATAGATCAACTTCAATCCAGAGCTCATGAAATTTCAAATAGGGTAAAAACTTTGGATGAAGAAATAGGAGCTTTGGATAAAAAGATAGCTTGAAGAATTTGCAATTTATTAAGCATTGAAGGACTTTCTCATTCCACTTTTTTTTCTAGTTTATTTTTCAGTTTATTATCCTAGCCCATTTTTTTTTTTGCTTCGGTAGTTGGTTTTAAGACATTTATTGTGAACATAGGACTTATGAATATAATTTGATTTTCTTTGTTTCTGCCTTTTTTTCACCTGGTTCTTTCTATCAAAAGATCACTATTGATTTCTTTATGCAGCGACTGTGAGAGGAATAAATTTCAAATATCAAGAACCATGGGAAATAAAATCCATTGACCCAATGACATCTATTACAGTCCCATATTCATTTTTCAATCAATGATATAATAGTATATAGTTAAGGACTTGGGCATCCAAATGATTGGAACCACCATCATGCATATTCTTGAGCCTTTAACATCGTATGTTGAGTGGGACATCTGCATACTTGAAAACCAAAGCATTAACATTTTTTCTTCGTTTTCTTTTTTCTTCGTTTTTTTTTCTTTTTTTTTCTTACTCCTTCCCCCTTTTTAAGAAAAAACATAAGGGATCAGTGTATTTGCCTCAAGAAGCACATTTAATTGTGCATGACCGGTCTTCCTTTTACATGGAGCGGGCGTTAAAATTAAGTAGACAAACACATGCCTCTTTATTTCATTGAATGAATTTTAGTATAGAGATTACATGAAAGTGAATGTTTTGCCTCGAGAAGTACATTTTAATTGTACACGACTAGTCTACCCTTGCAAGGGACCAAACGTTCCGTCATAGGCAAACATTTTTACATCAAGCATAATATTTCTTCAGAAATCGACTATTGATGGGTGGCATCGGTCTTTCTCCGTTGGCATTGATTAGCTGATATGCGCCTCCTTCATAGACGATCTCCACAACGTAGGGCCCTTCTCAATTTGCCTTGAACTTGCCCCCAGCCTTTTTGTTGGTGATGATAGGTCTTCTAAGGACAAGAACCATCTCTCCCCTGGTGAAGGTCCGAAACCGAGCTAACTTGTTGTAGGCCTGCGACATTTTAGCCTTGTAGACTTCATGATTTTGTTGTACCCCTAACCTTTTCTCGTAAAGAGAGTCCAACTCATCTAGGCGAAGCCGAATATTATCTTCATTTGACATTTCATTTTACACTGTCATCCTCAATGAGGGTATTTGGATTTCGAGGGGTAAGACCGCTTCAGTTCCAAATACTAGAGAATATGGTATACGTACATTGTGTTGGAGTTCTATAGGTGGTACGATAAGCCCACAGCATTTCTGGAAGTCTTTCATGCCAGTCCTTTTTATTTTTGGACACAGCTTTCTTCAATAGCTTTGAAAGGGTCTTGTTAAAGGCTTCCGCCTACCCATTCGCTCTAGCATTATAGATGGAGGTATATCTCCAGTCTATTTTGTGGTGCTGTGCAAATCTCCCAACATTGAAGCTTCTGAATACAGGACCATTATTTGAAATGATTCTCCTTGGAGTCCCAAATCTGTATAAGATGTTCTCCCTGAAGAACTTGATGATGTTTTCAGTCTTCACTTCTCTCAGTGGAATAGCTTCTGCCCACCTGGAGAAATAGTCTGTTGCAGCCAGTATGAATCGATGTCCCAAGGATGATGGAGGTTCGATGGGACTAATTACATCTGTTCCCCATATCTCAAAGGGCAATGAAGAGACTGTGGGGTGTAGAGGATTTGGATGTTGATGGATGAAGTCTCCATGTATTTGGCATAGATGGCATCTTCTGGCATAATTGATGCAATCTCCAACCATCGTTGGCCAGTAATGTCCCAAACGCTTGATCTTGAGTCGCATCTTGGGTCCGGATTGGTGTGCACCACATATTCCGGAATGTACATCATGCATGACTTCTTGAATTTCTTCATGTGAGAGACACTGCAGGAGTAGTTGATCGTATGACCTGCGGTACAATATGTCATTTATGAGGGTAAATTTTAGGGCTCCTCGCTTTATCTGAAGACCTTTTGATTTGTCCTCTGGGAGTTTATCATATTTCAAATATTCTATAAACGGTTGCCTCCAATCTTCCTCTGGCATTTCGAGAATGAAGACTTCCGCTTTGCCCATAGCACTTTCCTCTTCGACATCATCAAGGATCGTACTTATGGGCCTTCTATTTCTTATAGTTATATGGATTTCTTCAAAATTTGGATTTGCCAACTCCTTTGCTACTCTTGCCAAAGAACCAGCTTCTCCATTTTCTGATCTTAAAACCCTCCGTAACTGTACTTGGGGGATTTTCTTCATCAGATCTTTAACCTTCTTGTAATATCTAAGAAGTTCCGGTTTATATATCTTGTAGTCTCCTTCGACTTACTTGATGATGAGTTGTGAGTCTCCAAATATGTGTATGTGTTGGATTCCCATTTTGATTGCCAATTCCAAACCAGCTATGAGAGCTTCATATTCCGCCTCATTGTTTGTACATGGCTCCGTAAGGGAGAGAGCATATCTGAGGATTCCCCCATCCGGTGTGACGAACACTAGTCCTATCCCAGCCTTGATTTGTGGAATCTGGGACATGAGTGCCGGCTTTATAAATGACGCTCCATCAAAGTATAGTCGCCACCTTACTTCTTCCACTATTAATGTCTCTTCATCAGGGAGATCATAATTAAGTGGTGAATCATCAGGGAGAGGATGTGCCGCTAGGAAGTCTGCCAACGCTTGCCCTTTAATAGCTTTCTGTGGAGTGTATGTTATATCAAATTCCATCAGAATCAGCACCCACTTTGCGAGTCTTCCTGTAAGCAATGGACTCGTCATAAGATATTTGAGAAGATCAATTTTTGAAATAAGTATGATTTTATGTGCTAGCAAGTAGTATCTCAACTTTTTGACTGCGAACACTAGAGCTAGACATTGCTTCTCAATTGGTGTATATTTACTCTCAGCTCCTATCAACATCCTGCTGCGGTAATATAGTGCATTTTCTTTGCCTTCTTCATTGTTCTAGCCTAGCATAGCTCCCAATGATCCTTCCAATGCAGCGGTATATAGGATTAACGGCTTTCTGGAGATCGGGGCCGTTAACACTGGTGGATGTAGCAGGTATTACTTTAGATCTTCAAAAGCCTTCTGGCATTCATCATCCCATTTGAAACGCATATTCTTCTTGAACAACTTGGAGAAAGGTTTGCATCTTCCAGACAGATTGGAGATGAATCTTCTGATATAGGCCAGGCACCCTTGAAATGACCGCAGCTGCTTCAGTGTTTGAGGGGGTGGCATTTCTAAGATCGCCTTTATCTTGGAGGGGTCTATCTCTATCCCACGGTGCCTTACAATAAAGCCCAAGAACTTCCTAGATTGGACTCCAAAAGCACATTTCATGGGGTTTATTTTCAACTTGTATTCTCTGTGGAGTGTAAAACCTATCCTCAGATCATTAAGATGCTTGTCTTTGGAATTTGTCTTGACCACAAGATCGTCCACATAGCATTCAACAACTTTGTGAATTAGATCATCGAATATTCTGGTCATGGCCCTTTGATATGTTGCTCTCGCATTCTTCAGACCAAATGACATTACTCTGTAACAATATGTGCCCATAGGTGTTCAGAAAGCAGTATTCTTTTGATCATCTGGATGCATCTTGATTTGGTTGTATCCAGAGTACCCATCCATAAAGGAGAACATCTCGTATCCTGAGGTGTTGTCGATCATGATCTCCATAACTGCTAGGGGAAACTCATCTTTAGGGCATGATTTATTCAGGTCTCTGAAGTCTACACATATTCGTATCTGCCCATTCTTCTTCTTCACAGGGACTATGCTAGCTACCCAATCAGGATACTTCTCTTCTCTGATGAAATTTGCTTCAATCAGCTTCTTTGTTTCTTCTATCACCTTTTCTTCCAAGTCAAACTTCATCTTTCTGGGTGCTTGCTTGACTGGAGTAGCAGTAGGGTCCATGGCCAATCTGTGAACAACTACTTCATCATCCAACCCTGGCATTTTATTTTAGTTCCAGGCAAAACAATCGATATACTCCTTCAAAAGGGTTGTGAAGGATCCCTTTTCTTCTTCTGACAATTGTGTACTTAGGAAGGTCGGCCTCGGGTTCTCATTGCTTTCCAAGTTGACTTCAACCAGCTCGTCGATTGTTGCTTGCCCCCCCTCTTCTAGTTCGAGCGGCGCACTTTTCAGCGCTATTTCTTCTTCCTCCTCCTGGGAAGTTGTCATGTAACATGAATGTCTGGGAGACTAGGAGTAGCCTATTCCTCTCTTATTCATATGTGTAGGACTTCATAATCGATGAAAGCTTTGATATGATTTCCTCGACCATTTAATCTTCCCTCCGAATCTTTCAACTATCAACCTGAGTTTCTTGGGGTAATGGCTGGGGATGTTTATAGGTTGAACTTCTTCATCTTCTACTTCTTCAATGTTTATAATGTCATCATTTGAGATCTTCTTGCCTTTGGCTTTGTAGAAAAGGATGCCTCTCTCCTTTTCGTGTCGAGCCGGCACATAGAATGTCTTCAGATGCTCAACAGTATTGAAATTCAAATCACCCAAGGACTTATAGAGCCCATCAGGAATCCTTGTAATATGCAGTGCATTTTCTTGAGCAGATCCTCCAGCTTGATCCTTATATTGGTGTACGTCATCATCACTTTCGTCTTCTGATGACTCAGTGTCACTCCCAAAGTGAGGTAATACTGATTCTTTCTTCTGAAGCATATAAGCATACTTAGGTGTCTTCACCAGAGATTCTTCCTTTGGACTTGGCGGCTTGCCCCCTTTAGATGACTTGCTCCCTTTGGATGACTTGCCCCCTTTAGATGTATTAAGGTAGTACCTTGCATCTTCATAATGAATTTCATGGATATCGAAGGGTTGGATTTCTCCATCAATCCTGAATTCTTCCCCATCTACCATATATTTCAAACATTGATGGAGTGTGGAAGGAACCATTTGATTTTCATGAATCCATGGCCTTCCCAGGAGGGATTTATATGAGGCATCGGCATCAATCACATTGAACTTCACATTTGATGTCATCTTTCCAAATTTAATTGGGAGAGTGATAGACCCCAACGCTTTTTGGCTATACTGGTTGAAGCTCTAATTGATGATTTTCTCCTGAGATAAGTGGCATATTTCGAGAGCCAATGCCCGAAGAGTGTTGACGGTTATTAGGTTCACCGAGGACCCTGGGTCAATCAAAACTCGGTTGATTTTCATCCCATCACAATACCCCGTCACATATAATGGCCTATTGTGCTCTGTAGTTCCAAGCAGCAAGTCTTCATCTGTGAAGGATACTGAAGGTGCATGAAACGCATACAAAGCCTCCTTCATGTTGATTTCAGCGAAGTAGGCCTGATACTCCTCAGGGTTTTGTAAGGCATGTATTAAAGATTCCCTGACTTCAGTTGACATCATTAATGCATCATACATGCTGCTGAGTGTCGGGACTTTCTTCAAGTGCACCAAAATGTTATAATTTGACTTCTTTGAGGTTTTTTTCGGGGAGATATTCTCTTCTTCAATTATCTTTCCTTTGTATCTGTCGTTAGAGCTAGACGGCTGTCTTGGCTAAAGTATTTTCCCAGCTCTGAGCTGCATTTGATGCACATGTTGTGGTAACTTATCTTCTTCATCTGGGAAGTTCAATTCATCTTCTGAACCATCTTGAGAAGTTATGGCACGACATTCACCTTTTCCCTCAAAGTAGTCATCTGTGAGTATCAAATTCCCCATGGAAACTTGTTTCTGCAACCATTTTTGGAAGTTTTGGCATTCTTCTATGGTGTGCCCTACAAGCTGATGATAGGGACAATAATTTGGATGACTCTCAAGATGCATTAGGCAAGGCCTTTTGGATTTGGGTAGCTCTAACCCTTCTTCCATAGCTTGATAAAACAACTCCTTTCTCTTGTCTTTCCTAACCTTGATATTTTGAAGGACGTATTTTCCTTTAACATTTGTTGCTTTTGCAGGAGGTAGAGACTCCACAACCTCTGAAAAATTTTTGCCCGATGATTCTGGAGGGTATACCCCAGATTCATCCCATTGATCATCTTCAATGTGCAACTGTAGTAACCTATTTGCCGACTCCTCTGTCACTCTCTGAATGAAGGCGGGAATTACTTCAGCAGGCATAGCTTTCCTCAAGACCTTATATTTTGGGTCTTTGGGGTGTAATATGGTGTCTTGGGCTCTTCTGGTTGGTGTGGCTCCTAGAGTTTGGCGTTCGCCTTCTTCACTCTTTCCCTGAACGCCATCTTCTTTTTCTGCTTTTTACTGACGTAGGGCCGGCCGTAACGGTCATATGACTCTTCTGGTTCGGAGAAACTATCATCATCCGAGTTATACAAAGGGTATCCTCCAGAAATAACCCTGCAAGTTTCCACTTGCACATCTTCATCATCATCTTTGACTAGTTCCCCTAGTAATTCTTCGACTTCTTCAGGAAAATAGTCTCTGAGAGTAATTAGGACCCTTTCTTTCTGCTCATATTCATCGAGGGACTCAATGTACTCTTCAATAATAGATTTTTTGCGCTTTGATTGTTCACGCTTCTGTTTCTTTTTCTTGTTCTTCTTCTTTGTCTGTTTTGTTTGGGGTCTTTTAGGAGGTTCTTGAGAATGTTTCCAAGCGATCCCTGGAAGCTCAGCCAACCACTTCAACATTTTTATTGACTTTTTGGTTATAAATACCTCCCACAATTCTTCTGGAACAGCAGGAGGCCTGTCGTTTGTTGCTGATGGAAGAATTACTTTATTACCCACTACTATGACTACCTTTTGGGATGACCCCTCTGAGTTTAGGGTTGTCACATAGCGGGTATGCTCGGATGATGGTTCGGACAAGACGTTCTTCGAGAGTGTGATCTTGCCCTCTTGATATTATCGCTCGACCCAGTCCTTGAAAACATAACAGTCTTCAATTGTGTGTCCCAATACTCTATGATATAGGCAGTAATTGGGATGATCCTTCTTGTTCTGCTCCTCTGGTCTCTTGCATTCGGGGAGTTGCAAACCTTCTTTCACAGCATCCTTGAAGATCTTCAGTACCTTATCCCTTCTGAAAGAATATTTCCTATTTATCCTTTCTTTCAAAAAAGGAATGGGCACCTTTTTGGCTTGGGATGTCAAGTCCTGGAATGTAGTAATGCTTGAGGTACTTAGGAAAGGTGACATCCAGCTATCAATGTTCCCCAGCAGTAGACCCACTGCTTGTGGCTGATCGAGGGGTTGTTCACACTTGATGCTCAAGTTCCTCCATCTCATGATGTAATCCACCACCCTCTCATCTTTATTTTGGCGAGTGGTTGCGAGGTCTGCAATTGTGATTTTGTCACTTATGCCCCCGAATCGTACTCGAAATGCATCCTTTATCTGTTGCCATGTCTGGATCGACTCGGGTTGCAAGCTTGCATACCACTCGAATGCCACTCCTGCGAGACTTGCAGAAAATTGTCTGAGGAGGAGTGAGGGCTTCACACTTGTATCTCCGCATGCCGTTACAAAGTGAGCCAGGTGTTGATCGGGATTGCCAATCCCCGTAAACTGCTTGAATTTGGGGACATTATACACCTTGGGGTAGGGTACCAAATCATGGTAGTTGGGATAAGGTTTGTCTCCATCGGCCCTCGTCTCACTTCCTTTGGCCTGTTTCAATTCAACAACAAGCATCCGTTGTACCTCTTCTCGTATCATCACGGCCGACTGTTCTTGGATCGGGATATATGGAGTTCCCCCATGCTCTACTGGCCTGAAGGTTTCTCTTGGCTGAGGGGTTGGACTCCTCGACCTCTGTGCTCGTCCGGGTCGATACTCCATAGGAAACCGTGGGGTTCCCCCTTGCTCAAGCGGCCTAAAGGTTTCTCTCGGCCGTCGGGTTGGACTCCTCGAACTCTGTATTTGTTCAGGTCGATCTCCCATCAAGGTATTGATTTGCTTCTGCATTTGTAGCATTGACTCCATTAACACTGTCATATTGTCATTGAGTCTTTTATATTCAGCATCTCGGTTTTCCTTTTGAGGAACGTAGGCAGGTTCATCCTCATCATCATCATTTGGAGGATTTGCCTCCTTGTGCTTTCTTGACATATGGAGTGGTGGAAGATTGGTCCCTATCCCCTTCCTGTGGCATGTGGCTAGAACCCTCTTCTCCATTTAGAGAGTCTGGCGCTCTCCTACGGGATCTTGTAACAGGTCCCATTTGTTCTTGTTCGGGTGCTAGCTCTCCTCGAGCTTCAGTGACCATCCGAACGGTATGTATCTCCGAATCAGCATCGGACATTTCTTCATCCTTCAACCCACTCCTCCATTGGAATTTAGAGCGAGAGGTCTTGGCTTGATTTCTTGCAGAAGTGATTCGATCAAACACCGTCCTCCGCGCGCTTGATACTAACTACTTCTTTTTCTTGTAGAATTCTCTTGGTGTCATTTTCTCTGACCGCAGCTTCTTTGATGCTACGTAGGTCTTGTAGAGATTTTGGTTGAAGGATTCCTTGTGGTAGGACTTCGGAGGTCTACCACTTTTGTTTTCATTCAACTGGACACGCAGATCTGCCGTGGTTGCGTTCTTCTTTACCAGTTTTAGTGGTTCAAATGAGTTGTTGAAAGAACCCATTTGATCAGTATTGTGTCCTTGGAATGATACAAATCCAGCTTCTTCTTCGAAATCTTGAACTTCCTCGGTGTGAGTCTTGAGAATACACTCCTCCTTGGGGTATCCTCACCAGATGATTGGAAGATCCCACTCTTCCGCCCTTTTGTGGTAATAGTGAAGGCAGGTTCATCATCTTCATCATCCAGAGAGACTACCTTTTTGGGGGTGGGATAGCCTCTTAAAAGCAGATATCCTATGTGGTTCTTTAGCAGCAATGTCTTCGCAGGTCGTAGGGACGATCACATTCGGACGACGTCCCCTAGATGGAAGGCGCGGGACTATCGGTTCCTCTTCCATTGGTGCAGGTCTCTTCACGAATTGCACTGACTCATAGATTGTGCCGAACCTCAGTTCAGCACCAGCGGCTCCGGTGTTGAAAGTGCAATTTGGCAGTTGAACTTCAGCTCCCTCGCCCAAGAAGATGGTAAGCTTTGGGCTCCCAGATGTGGTTGAATTCTTGAACGCCATTTAATCTGCAATAAGAAAATCAACAACGTTAGTTTTCTTTTTAAGGATGTAAAAGATGGTGTCTCTCCTTGTACTTTTGCCTCAAAGATGGAAGGAGGAATAGTCCCGACCGGGCGTGCCAGAATTTGTGGGATCGAAAATACGCGCCTGGCATCATGTCTTTGAAGAGACACCAGGCTATATATCGAAGCACAAATATCGTATTTGTTTGTTTGTGGGTTCTTTTATTCCTAATAGAGGCAAGCCTCTATTATTAATTACCCCAGACAGAGTTGTGGGAACCTCCGATTAAGGGTAAGAGTACAAGTAGAAATACCAGAATAACATAATATAAAAAATAATTTTTTTTTATTCATCATGGCTTTCATTACATATGGATACCATCACAAGATATTCATACATATCATTTATTTATTCATTTATGTATTTATTTAATGACGCTGCCTTCCGCCTCGCCACCCTGGGATTTAAGTTCTATCGGCCACCTTATACGCACACTTCCGCATTTTGGGATTTGAATTTCATTGATTGCCACAAGATGCCTTGAGACTCAGGCCACAATGAGCATTTTATTGCCGCCCCAAGATATACAAGTTTATAGTAGTCTGTCTTGCCTTATGACTGAAATCTGTACCAGCTGGGCCATCAGTATAGTCCGTACCATATATGATTAGGAAGCCCTGGATGTCTACTTTTCGGTGCCACAAATTTCATTTCGATTGGTGTTTCCTAGCAAAAGTTATCAGCGTTTGAATAAATGGTAGTCAGACAAGCAAAACCGCAGGAATTGTTTTCTTTCCATCAGAAACTGTACCAACTGGGCCACTGATAGGAACTGTGCCATAAATGGTTAGAAATCTCTGGAAGTCTAGTTTCTAACGCCGCAAATTTTGCTTCAATCAGAGTTTCCTATCAAAAGTTATCGTCGTTTGAACGAGAGGTTGTCGAGCTAACAGAACTACAGGAATCTGCCCCCTCTTTCCATAAAAATCTGCTACAAACTGAGCCGCTGATAGTAAATGGACCATCCATGGTAGGAAAGCTCTAGAAATCTAGTTTCCAAAGCCGCAAATTTCACCTTGATCCGAATTTTCTGGCGAAAGTTATTGACGTTTGAATGAGGAGTGGTCAAGACGGCAGAATTGCAGGAGTTGGTTCCTTTCAGCATGCCACATTAATTTCCTTTCCTGCAGACCGCAGCTGATGGATGAGCGCGCTATCCTCAAGCCAGGACTTGTTGAATCATCTCTTTCATTAGCAACATCCTTCAAATTTTAGTCTTAAAATATATAACATGACATGGGAATATCCTTGACAATGGAGTATTAGGGACCAGTTCCCTGGCCATCAAAACATCATCAAACCGCTTTGCAATTAATTACAAGCATCACAACAAATCTTTAATCCATCAACTGTGAAGTACATGGACATTCTATTAAAATTTTCCTTTGAACTCTTCTTATACTTCTTATCAAAGCCTTCTACGATTTGTCAAGGACCCAAATAATTCAGGAATTTTCTTCAGCTTTACATTTCTTTTTTTTTAGTTTTTGATAATATATGACGGACTGCAGGTCTGTAGGCTCTTTCTTTTGGTAATAATGTAATCAATTTTGGGATTTTAAGGTTGCCTCGAGATATGTTCTCGGGGGCAATTTTGGGATTTTAAGGTTGCCTCGAGATATGTTCTCAGGGGCAATTTAATTCGAATATATCCTAATTTTGGAATTTGTGTTTTCCTAGAGATATGTTCTCTTGGCCCAGGATGTAATCATGACATATTAAATTTAAATGAAGATATATTTAAATTTTAATATGTCTAGATTAAGATATATTTAAATTTAATTCTAAATATATCAAAATTAGGATATATTCGAATTAAATTATTATTTGAGTTTTATTGGGATATGTATTATATTTTTTTTCCTTATATAAACATTCCTCAGAGTTGTCAAAGTCTCAGGCTAAGCCTAGGACTTCTTTGTTGGACGAGTTTGTTCCACTAATGGATGTTTTCCTCGGTTGGATGAGGCTGGACTCAAAGAATCCTCAGATTTTCTCCTCATGTTGCATTTCAGAAGTCAGCAGTCTATCGGTCTCACTGTAAACAGAGAATTAAAGAGTCAAACATATAAAAAAACTGCAGAACTGAATAGTTCAACAAAATTTAAAGGCGTCCTACCCGCCTAAAGGAAGAGTCCAATGTCTTGGAGGTTTTCTATCGAAATCAACTGGGTCGATGGAGGAGATTCACTGCTTTGATGGAGAGTTAATTGTTTCTCCTCAACGAGGGATATCTCGAGTTTGGAAGAAGTGTTTATATTGGGCAGACCTTATGAGTTCAAAACCAAACACCAAGATTCACAAGACACAAAGTCTTACCTAGAAAGGACCTATTAGCTTGGGCGACAAAATAATACCAGTCTCTCAGGAATGGATTTCTTTTTAGGTAGAAAAGCAGATAGAACTAACGTAGAGAAGGGTGTAAACCCAGATGACTGTGAATAATGAACCCATAGAAAAGTTTCCACGAGTTTGGGACCAACTGGGCAGGAATCATATTATGGAAATACAATATTTCAAAAAACAAAGGAGAAATAGGAAGGCGAAATCCAACCCTAAAAGACTCAAAATAGACTGTTAATTCTCTAGGATGAGGGGTGTTGGTTCTTTCCCTGAATGAAGCACACCTATAGTAAAAGAGAGGAATAATAGCAAAGATATCACTCGCCTGGATGACATCGAGGTAACAATGAGAGTAGGAGATTGACTCTATCTTGGAACCCTCCTCCCTAGAAGCTAGCTAGCGGTGAAACGTCCATTACATAAGTAGAAATCTAGAGGAAGGAATGCTCTGAGGGAAGACAAGGAATTCTCTTAAGCGGCAACAACAAAGAAGAAGACGACAATTACTAAAGAGAAACCCTAGCTCTCTGCGGCCATATTTATAAGTAGGACGCGCAAACACGCTTCTTAGAAAGTTGTTAGTTGGGATCTGACGGCTCGAGAACTCTCTGAACGGACATACCCGGGGATGAGTGACACATGGGCCATTATCATATGGATGCTTCGGGATTAATCCATCAAGAATCGTGCCCATGATCTCCTCAACCAAATTTTGTCTTAACTTTTCAAACAAGAACAACTTAAAAGTTGAAATTCTGTGTCATTCAAGGTTACAGCTCATCAATCGAGATTTATACGGAGCATCTGACCAAGTCAGCTTTGTTATTCCTCATAAAGCAATTTGTAGTCAGATACCAGATAACTCTTGACTCATGCAATCAGCCAACAACCAAACTCTATAGGCCGAGTCGAGCAAAAAATAGGTTGGTCTAGAGAGTTGGGGGGCAAATGGTATGGGATAAAAATATTAAGTATAAGTAGCATGATCGCAAGGGCTTGAGTGAAGACCCAAATATCAGCTAACTTTTTGGTTATCCGAGGGTGGAGATAAACTCTCTAAAAGAGCCCAAAAAGTTTTAAAAGCTGGCGCATAACTGTATCCAGCATGGCATCTAGTTATATCTAGCCTCTCATTTGACTGGATCCTTACTGCCTAACAACCTTAGTTATATAAGGAGGAAGTCAACTCACAAAGAAAACAATCAGTTATCTGATCTTGAGTACCTGGTACGCTACTCTAAATCCTCTAAGACTGATCGCCTACTTACGTTCATTCTTACTTGGAATCCTCACTACTCTCTTCCACTCGCTCTTACTCTCCTCCTTGCTCCCTCCTTCATTGGAGCCTCTCTGGCTTAAGTATTAGAGGCTACCCCGAGGCACGGAAGCTCATCCTTCCTCTCTCTGCAGATCTCTCTTTCAGTGAAGTGCAATCCCTGAAGAGTCATCCATGCAATAGATCTTTCCCTCGAAATCTTCAAAGTTTCTCAATCTTCGCCGATCTCTCTTATCCATTGATTCTGATATGTTTTGATTAAGAGGAGGAGTAGATCTTAGTATCAACATGTTATATTTGAGTATAGGAAGAAAAATAATATTTTTAAAGATATATTGACAAAAAAAATCATCATTAAAGCACCATAACAAATTAAGTAATGACAGCATGATAACTAAGGCAAGACATTTTCATAAAAATAAATAAATAAATAAATAAATAAATAATAGCTTAATTAGAATTGAAGTTTTCCTTGACACTTAAACTGCTGCAGGAGTAACGATATCCATTTTAGAAAGAAGTAATGTGATCCATTTTACAAAGAATGGTGTGGAGGTCTATCTTAGTGGACTTAAGGATGGTGACTGATATGTGAGTGGTTGAGATGAGTTTGGGGCCATATCGGCGTGGTCCCGTATTGCCTAGAGAAGAAGGAAAGTTGTTATCTTGTTGATTTCATACATGTCTTTACCAGCAATAAGCATATCATCAACATAGATAAGCAACTAGACAAAAGAACCATCTAAAAGTAGTTTAACATAAACACAACTACTGTAACATCCTGAATTTTTCTAAATAAATAAATTTTCAAATTTTAAATGAGGTTAATTAGCTCAGAAATCAAATTAATTATTTTAACCTCAAAGTTAAAGAAAATCAGGATTTAATGGACTTGAAATCCAGCCTCGCAACTATAGGGCCGAGAGAAGGCCTTATTGGGCCAGGCCACATTTACATAGAATAGTTGGAGGTGGATAGTCATCAGAGTTAGATTAATTAAATAAAAAATTAATTAGTATTAATTAATCCATATTAATTACCTAGAAAATATCGGACGAAATTTAGAGTCCTGATAAAGTAGATCTGGCTGAGTCAACAGCCGAGAAACACGGATCTGAGTCGGGAGAAGAGACAACCCGTGATGCTACAATCAGCCTTTGTCATTGTGGTCGTATGACCCAGGATTCCCGGATCTGGGTCGGAGATAGAGGTGAGCTAGATAATATTATTAGTCGCTCTGGTGACGGCACAGTAACAAGATAAGATCAACGAAAAGTTGTTTGACTTTTAATGGGAGATATTTTAGAAGATAATATAGTTAATCAAATACTTTTAAAAAGATAAGTTATTATAATGGTTTAATTAATAAAATTATTAATTAAATTAAACTATCAATCTATATATATAATAGATGAGAGAAAGAGAAAGAGAAGAAAAAGCTTTTAACTCTCTCTCTCTCTCCCTTTTTCTCTCGTGCTCAGAGGAGATTCTCCTTGTGCCCCAACACAGCCGCGTCCAAGCGACCGGCCAGCCACTGCTTCCAGCCTCACCCGTCGCTAGTGCCGACCAGGACTAGGCGCGCCAGCTTGGAGCTTTCCTCCTTCGTCGCGCGTGCGCGACCCTCGCCAGCCGTGGTGGCCCCTCACGTGCTGCTTAGCTCCACCGCGCCGCCGCCACATAGCCCGGCCACCCTTCTCCGGCCAGCTGCGCTACTATTCCTATGCCTCATAGCCAGCCTACTACGAGCACCGACAGCTGAGCTTGTTCCTCCTTCCCTTGCCTACGACAGTGAGCCCTAATTGAATTTGGGGAAACCCTAAGTAGATGCATGATTGAATTGAAATTATGGGCTGTTAAAAGAGGTTAGAATGTTGTATGATAAATGGATTAAATTTATGTTAATTTGGATGAATGTTTGTATTAATCTGGAGCCCTACAAATAGAGGAGATGTTGCCCCATTTTCCATGAAAATCTATAGGAGTTAAGAATTTATTTGAGACTTAGTTCATGCTTCCATCTTTAGTTAATCATCTTCATTCCTTGCTTGATATGCTAGTTATTAAGTTAGGAGGGTGATAATTAAGTATAAGTGAAGAATAGTTAGAAGTATGGAGAAATACGAGCATGTGATAGTTTGCATATTTTATCGTATTGTATCGAGTTTAAATTAGAGTACGAGTAAAGAATACGGTCCCCATATTCATAAATTCCGTATTTTGATTATCAGGAAAAGGAAAGCGCAATGGCAAGTCAGCCGCTGCCGAAGGACCGAGCCAAACTTAAGCTCGGACTGGACTCAGGTGAGGGAACTAGCTGTACAATAAGACTTTTCATAGTATTTTCATTTATTACAATTTTGATTTCAGTTTGAAAGCATGAATTAGAACTTTCATGAAACTTACAAAGTTTTAGAAAAAATGCACAGTAATCAATAACAAAATAGAAAAACATATACAGAAATACATAGACTGCACTCTATTGATGTATTTGTCGGTACCAGTGGTGGCTCGTATAGAGCCCGAGAGTATGGCATTAGGTTAGGAAAGGGGTGATTTAAATCTCTGATTTTCATTACCAAACTATCTGTTTTTAAAACATTCTTTTTTTTATAAAATTAAAACCCCCTTTCCATACTCTCGGACTACCTAGTGTACGTATATAATTTGACCCTGTGTAGCAAGGATGGTTCTACTCGTTGGTTGTTGGTCATGTAGTATTGAAGTAGATGTGTAGTTAGAGATTATAGTCTTATGATTATCAGATGATTCCGTATTTCCCGCCTTCCGGTGAATGAGTATTACTCGACCGTAGAGGTTACTGGTACAGATTACCAAGGGAAATGTCGGTTCTAGAAATTATTCACAGGACAGAGAAACAGAAAATCAGATTTGCATACATGAGATTTTTATGCATTTGACATGATTAAAATAGATTGAAGATAATACATTGACCAGCATGTATTTGCTCAATATTTCTTTCAGATTTCAGTATTTCATTTTAGTTATTTAATATGTATAGTTTATGCTTCTGATTTACAATTTTTACTTTATTATACGGGTACAGTTTACACCCGACAGTATTGTTCCCAATTCACTGAGTTCTAGTATAGCTCAACCCCTTTTCTCTTAACATTGTGATTGCAGGCGATAGATAGAAGACCTTATAGAGGGTTTATTTGATCACGAGTCTAGTGGAGAGGTCTTGTAGCTGGCTCTGACTCCCGTGTCTTAGTTATCTTTAAGTTTAATTATGTGTGTATTTGAGACGAGTATGTCGAAGTTGAGCAATCCGGAGGGAAATTGGCAAGACTGACTCCTCTGACGAGTTCACAGTGCTCATTCTCCAACCAAAAAAACTAGACAATATTTTATTTGATGTTGTACTAAACCGTATTTGAAGTTTTTGTAACGCCCCGACTCGGATCTAGGGACCTCGGGAACGTCGACAGATCGGCCGTACCCGAAAGGAGACGAGCCCCAATCAAATACAAGGCCTAAAATGACAAGCAGATAATACATTTAAACAAAAGATAATCAATAAATAAACCATAAAGTCTCAGCGGAAACATAATAAAATCAAATAAGGGTCCATAGCCCTCCACACAATCCAGGCCCTACAAGGGTCCTAATGGAATATAGATAAGGTCCTCACACACAAAGATAAAATAACTTAGGGAGGTTCTCCAACCTCAGCAATAACCCACCCCAACTCTCCCGTCCCTGAGCTTGAGTCTACCTACTCCTCAGGACCTGAAATGAGAGAAGAGAAAAGTCGTGAGCTTTCGAATGGAAAGCCCAGTAAGTACCCTGCAAGAATCACAATGGTTAGCTGAAACAGATATCAATAACATAGGATCATCAAACAAAGGGGCTACACCCCATACAAACAGATCCTAACATCCAGCTACGGCCCTCAGAGCCCAGGATGAGAAGTCCAAAGACCGCTCAAAGAACGATTTCCCCGGACGGCCGACCTCGGTTTAATCATGTAACGCAACCTCGGGGCGCAACAACGGCCTGGAACGTGGCGGCATTTAACCTGTCGCACTCGGTAGCGCCACCTCTACGTGTCAATACGGCCAGCAAATCAACCCTACTGACAGGGATACGGAGCCTCGGACTCCACTGCAACCGGGCGAAAGATCAGAACCTAGTTTGCAAGTACCTCCCGGCCAGCACACAAGACCATGTGCCCATGATCAAGTGTCGGCCCACGGGTGGGTAGTCCAACTAAGTATTTCAACAAATGGCAGCTTAACACTACCAACAGATCAACCAAACACATACCAGGAAGGAAACAATCAAACATGTATGTGCATGGATCAAACAGCAGGTACTAAGCAAGAACATGCTAACTAATAGCATCGAACAAAATCAAGAAAAACCCATACAAGGGTAGAAATGAGGCAAGAGTGACTTACTTCCAAGCGCAATCCAACAGAATGCCCTGAACCTGTCCCGTTGAAGTACCGCACTCCTTGACGATATCTAGTAAACACGGATCCAAACTCAACATACGTACAAGCGTTCTAAATAATATTAACATCTAAATAACACACACTACCTAATGGGCTCAGCCCCACTTTATGAACTCAATTCAATCTTTTAAATCACTAAAATCAATACTCCCAATAGAGTTTATAAAACTCGATTATTAGCCTCTTATATATGGTCCACCAAACCGGCCCATTTCACTTGGTCATAACCAATGCATTAATAATCACTTAATTCATTTAAATGAACTTCACATACCATCCATCAAGCTTTTTGAACAAAATTTAAAGTTCTTATGCTAACTGGAATTCTTCTAATCATCTCTAGCATCCCAGCAACCCAGTGAGAATGTAACCAAACACTTCACTTGTTCCCACTATCTTTTATCTTCAATAAATCATAAAAGAACTAATCAAAGCTTTAACAAGACATTCACTGTCCATCACTAGAAGCATTATCAACACTTAAACAAAATACACACTAGCCAATCTTTAAGAACCCAAGCATCAAGCTACTCCCATCCTCAAAGAATTTCCTTATTCTTTCTATCATAACCCTTCAAGACCAATACTAGGTGTACATGATTCCCTAATCACCTGTCCTGTTCTTTGATAAAGATAGAAGATAACTGTTCATGCTATAGTGACTTCATAAATAGTAAAACTCCTCAAAACACTATTACTCTCTCTTTCTTTCCAGATCTATATATACAACCATCACCAAAGCCTCAAGCTCCAACTTAATTAAAGATCTCAACATACTTTATCATCCCACCTATTTAATCAAGATCTACAGAATTTAAAACACATGTCTTCTTATTTCTTCTCAATGGCCAATCATTAAACAACTAGCTAAACATGATTATCCATGGTGTGATCCGAGCTCAGATTAAAGCTAAGTTATATATTAGATTCATATCCTCTACCTCCCTGTAGTCATCAATCCTACCATACTAACAGACCACAGCATCAAAATCATCCCACTGCCTACTTCTTTTCTATTTTATTAACATCACCCAACCAACAGAAACACAGCCTCTCTCACAGTCCTTAAAACCAAGATTCAGTTCACCCTCAAGCTCTAATAGGAACCTGAACACACATCTCCAGCACCCCAGAACCCAGCAATTAAGTGATGAGCCCAAAAACATATTAATGAACATTCCAAATTATGACTGTCCACTCATATATATACTCGCACTCTAACAGGTCCTTATAAAATCAGAATAGGAGTACTCATGCAAGACTAAAAACTAATGAGGATACAAACAAAAATCCATTCACTGTTAAAGCAACTCCCTACCTGAAACTTAAATCCTCTATTCCCTCTCATATTATATCTTGAGGTTCATACATGCATCGGTACAAAAGGAAGACTATATATGTAACTACATGCACGATCAGAAAAATATATCCATCCTACAGGCGCGAAGGACTTACCGGATCTCAGTCGGGAAACTCGGGGTGAATCCGATGACGCACGGCGGCGATCCTCTCAACCGAGTACACTCTAGAACCGGTTTGTCTTCAAAGCCCGGAAACGATGTGGCGGTACATCGATCATCTCGTCCTCAAATGATCCTCCCCCTCTCTCCCCATTTCTGCCGTCCAAGCCTCGTATGAGCCTTCGAACTAAACCAAGGGATGAAGAAGGAGCTCTGAATAAGAAGGAGGACGACTATGTTTAAAAGTTTTGTCCAGGGGTTATGATAAGATCATCGCGACTCCCTCACCTGCAAAACAGACGCGCACGATCCCCTCGTTCTTATCCTCTCTTCGATGACGACACGGTCTCAACCCTTAAGTGGGGAACCACCTCTATCCGGCGGCAGAGGAGAACCACCACGGCCTTGAAACGCCAGATCAAGCATCAGTTGTTGGATCATGTGTGAGAGATGGTCGTACATGAGTTTTTTTTTAAAAAAAACTTTTCAAATAGGTCCTCCCCTTTATTATTTATTCTTGCAAGTTCTTTCCCAAAGAAAGAGTGGTAAATTTTCAAGTCTAGTCCTCATAAACTTGAATTTCATATTTTCATCCTTTTCTCCAAATAATAAAAAAGAAAAATAAAATAAATAAATAAATAAGGAATCTCCAAGTTTATTCATAAAAACCCCTGGGTTTTACAGTTTTAGTTTATAATATGTTCATTTTGCTTTAATTAGCTTCCGCAAGTTATTTGATTTACAGTTGATTAGCAGTTTTACAGCTTTAGGTTTAGGGTTTATTCCCTTGACTTGGGTGGTGTGACACGTGTCCCCTGAAAAGGAGATGGGTGTTACAACTACCCTACTATCTCCTTAGAAATCATTCTCAAGCTTAAAAGCATCAAACCTCTTCTACAACTGCTTTGGAGACTATTTTAATCTATACAAAGACCTTTTCAATGGGCACATTTATTCTTCATTTTTTGGGATCTATCCTTTTGCAATCACACATGCTTTGTATTTTATACTATCAACACCATATGTCCCTTTCTTCTTCTTGTAAACCCATTTATAGCGTATGACCTTCTACTTGGATGGTGATTATATTATCTCCCATATTTGAGTTTTAAAAAGAGCCTCCAACTCTTCATTCATAATACCACCCAATATGCAGATTCATTGTTTGTAACAGCTTCATTGGATATAGAAGGCTCTCTGCATTCAACATCCTCTTCTACAACATTTAATGCAATATTAACCAGTTGCGATACTTCGTTGCGGTCTAGTCTCCCTCCTTTTGTTTTCTAGTAGGAAAATAGGATTGTGGTTGCTCCTATACAACCTCTTCACTAGAATGTTACTCCTCATCCTCCTCACACTGAATGTAAGTTCTTTCCTACACCTTCTGAAAGACATCAAACTTAAGCTCCACCTACTTCTCGATACCCTGTTTTATTCCCTTAATCAGCAACCTCCTTTTATTAGTTTAGCATAGCAAATTCAAAAATTACATCACCTAACAATGAAATTTGGTGACTTGAGATCAGTGAACCGCAACCTATATCCCTTCACCCTATATGGATAATTATTCAAAATACACTTTTAGCTCTAGGTTGCGGTTCACTGATCTCAAGTCACTTTTTATGACATGTTACAGTTTAACATGTCATAATTTCTTGACTTTGGTTCTAGATATCAATGAGGTTATAATAATGATTATTTTTGTATAAAACTTCCTATAAAATATAAAATTATTTGATGGTTCTAGTTCTTACAATTTAACATCATAAAATGTCTCCAATTTTTTCTTTAGACAGGGGTCATTTGGATTAGAATCCAAAGACCATATTTTTTTAAAACTATTTTTTCTAAAAGTAATGATTTTTAAAAATTTTGGGCCCTTCTAAAGTTTTGTGTCATTGGATTAAAAATATAAAAGTATGTTAGCAAAAATTTACCAAAACTTCTACTTTTCCTCATCATTAGTTTCTCTCTTTTATTTTTCTATTTTTTCAAGACATATTTGTTTGATTTGTCATAAAAATTCCAAATAAATTTAAAAAACCATATTTATACAAAATATTTAATCATACACTTTATTTCATGGAGATCAAACTTTTAGTAATTTTTTTTTATATACCCTTATGATTAATATATATCTATGAAATTTCTTACCGACAATATATTTCTTTTGTAGCTTAAAAATATTAAAGTTTATCTAAGAAAGAAAGTTTACTATCCAAACATCAGCTACGACATCGCGTACGCCCTCTTGTAAAGCTCGTTGTCCAGTAGGGTAAACCAGACCGACCTGTTTAAGACTTCTTAGCCTCTTCCTGGTCAGTCAGCAACGCCCCACTTCTTAAGTAATCTTGAATGGGGTCCATCCAACAGGGCTCTTTGTGGACATTGCTAACCTCCAATGACTCCTACACGTTAATGCTCCAGCCAAGGAGTTGCTAGAACTTGATGGGTATCTTGGGTCAACCCCTTAAGAAGAGACGAGCTTCGACAGGGCATCAACCTCGTCATTTTCCAATATGGGAAACTTCGTGACCTGGAAGTGGCCGAATCAGGGAGCTAGCCCTTTCACCACTTCCTTATATTTGGCCATGTTCCCTTCCTTGGCTTCGAACCCCTTATTCAAGCGCCATGCTACGAGCTGCGAGTTGGTATACGCATGTAGGCGCTTCACGCTCAACTCCAAGGCCAGCTTCATGCTTGCGATCAAAGCTTCATACTCAGCTTAGTTATTGGTAGCCTTAAAATCGAACCTGAGGGCCGTGGTAGTCTTCCAGCTATCTAAGGATTTCAACACCAGTCTTGCCTCGGAGCCATTCCCTGTTACTGAACCATAGACGTGTAGGATCCACGAGTCCGCCGATTCTCCTAGCTCCATAAGGCCCTCATTTTTGGGGACCGGGTCTTCTCCCGTTGAGGTCATCTGTGCCATGAAATTCGCCAGGGCTTGCACCTTGATTGCAGTTCGGGGCTTATACACAATGTTGAACTCTGCCAACTCGATAGCCCACTTCAACAACCTCCCGAAGGTCTCCGGCCTTTCCAGTATATGCCTCAGGGGCTGATCGGTGAGGATGGTGATCAGGTGTGCATGGAAATACATCCTTAATCTTCGGGCCGAGGTAACCAGGGCATACACCCACTTTTCGATAGGCAAGTAGCTCGACTCAAGGTCATTCAACACCTGACTAGCATAGTAAACTGATTGTTGTATCCCGTCCTCCTCCTTGATGAGGACCGAGCTTACCGCCTCGGCTGAGGCCGCTAAGTACACGAAGAGCTCGTCCCCTTTTCGGGGCTTGGTCAGTAGTGGAGGAGAGCTCAGGTACTAAGTCAAGTGTTATAAGGCCTTTTCGCATTCCTCCGTCTATTCTACCTTCGGGGCCTTCCGAAGGGCCTAGAAGAACAGAAGACTTTTCTCCTCAGATCTTGAGATGAACCGGCCCAAGGCTGCTAGCCTCCCGTTCAGCCTCTGGATCTCAAGAAAGGTCTTTGAGGAGCTCATCTCCTTGACCGCTTGAATCTGGTCCGATTTAGCCTCGATCCCCCGTTGCGTTACTATGAAGATGAGGAACTTCCTAGATCCTACTCCGAACGCACATTTGTTTGGTGTTGAGGCGCATACTATAGTCACAGAGTGTATAGAAATTTTCCAGTAGGTCGGCGATGTGGTGAATGATCTTTTCGCTTTCGACGAGTATGTCATCCACGTACGTCTCCACATTCCTTCCCAGCTGGTTCTGGAATACATTGGTTACCAATCTCTGGGAGGTCGCTCCCTTATTTTTGAGGCCAAAGGGTATGACCAGGTAGCAGTTGGTCCCTTTGTCTGTGACAAAGGACGTCTTCTCTTCATCAGAATCGGCCATCTTTATCTGATTGTAGTCAGAGAACGCATTGAGGAAGCTGAGCAACTAGTGGCCTGCGGTAGAGTCCACCAGTTTGTCTCTCATTGGAAGGGGGAAGTTTCCTTTTGAACATGCCTTTTTGAGGTCGGTGAAGTTGATGCATATCCTCCACTTCTCATTAGCCTTTTTCATGAAAGCAACATTGGCTACCCACTCGGGGTAGTACACTTCCTTGATGAAACCAGCTCCTAGTAATTTCTTGATTTCATCCTCGATGGCGATCTGTCTTTTTGGGGCGAAGTGTTTCTTTTTCTAGATTACTAGCTTGTGGGCTAGATCTACATTCATCTGGTGTTGCATCAAGATTTTGTCTACCTTGGGCATGTCTTCAGACCCTCATGCGAAGACATCTGCGTTGCCCCTTAGGAAGGTCAGGATGCCTTCCCTTAACTTGCCTTACAACTCTGATCCAATCACACAGTCCTATTAGGCCTGTCTTTGAACAAGGGGACGGTAATTAGTTCTTCGACGTGGGTAGCCCTTGGGGCAAAGCCAGGCTCATTCTCCTCCGGGCTATTTAGGTCCAGCAATTCACATATCTCGTTCTTCAGGAGTGCGGCGTAGCATCACCGTGCTACTCTTGGTCTCCGTGAAGTTCCCCGCTACCTTGCTCGGAAGGAAACTTCATTACAAGGTGGTATGTGGAAACCACTATTCGCATGGCCTTCAAGGTTGGCCTCCTTAGGTCCGCATTGTAGTTAGACGGACATTTCACCACCAGGAAGTCGAAAGTCACTATAACCTGTCGTAGGTAGGTTCTGCGGTGAGTTGGAGGGTCGCCATGCCCTCTTGCTGGATGGGACAGCCAGAGAACCTGTGCGAAAAATTCGTTGGGTGTAGCGTTTCGGGCGAGAGGCACATCTATTGGTACACCTCCAAGAAAAACATGTCCATTGAGCTACCGCTATCTATAAGAACCATCCTGACTTCCTAGGCGGCTATTTTGATGGTAACCAATAGTGCATTATCATGGGGGTGGGTGACCCTCCTCAAATCGTCGCCTTAAAAGGTGATAGGCGACGTTGCGCGTGGTCTCTTCCTATCGCAGCCTCCTCCGGAGGCACTCTTTTGGTCCTTGGCCATCAGTGATGCTATAGGGCTTTTCGCTCAAAAGTCCCCACAGAAGGTACCAAACTGTTAACACTCAAAATGTACGGGACCCTGGGGTCTGCCTTTCACTTGGAGGTCAACTGAGAGAAATGTGTTGTAATAGTGAAGACTAGGGACAGTTAGCCCGCTGACTGCCTCAGAGGTCCACCGGGAGTAGAGATAGAGGGGTGACCAACGATGGTGACTTCTTCCTTCCTGCAAAGGGTCTTCTCCTCGTGGACCCTCCATCGCTCAAGTTAGTTGGTTGGAAGTGAGAAAATGATGAGACAAATAAAAGAGCAGGGTGTAATGTGAGAGAAGAGTAAGGAAGAAGACCCCCTCCCCCCAAAGAAAGGAGATATCTCCTTGTTCATACCTTACCCGTCGCAATCTAATGACCAAACTGCCCAAGGGCGTTCCTAATACCTGCCCCAACTTGGTCTCCCAGGGCGTGCCTTGTTTGGTGCCCCAACTAGATGCTCTATTAGGGCGTGCGTCCTTGTCATCCGGACAGGCGCGTACTGTCTTACCAAGGGGTAGTGGAGAATCTCCATTTGGCGTCTTTCGATTGGGTCTGCCTGTTATGAGACTTCTCACTAGATTTACGCCGTGTGTACCGTCGGATTTCTTCCACAACAATATGTTTAAAAGCTAACCTAAATCTGACCAAAGATCCAATATTTGGTGGAGATTATATGAAGATCCAAAAGAGACCATTTTTCTTCTCTTGTCTCTTACCCTGCCCTACTCGTCGTTGGGAGAAATAAAAACCTAGAGGTGGCTAGAGTTTTCTTTTCTATTTATTATATTATAATAATTATTATTATTTTTGTATAAAACCCCCGTATAAGAATATAAAATTATTTCAAGGTTCTAGTTGGATTTTTTGAAATACAGGTCCTACAATATAACAGGGTAAGTTCTAAGAGACAGTGAAATGTTTTATACGGTATAAGACCGTGAGAATTGTAACCGTCATTGGCCGGTCACATGAAAATTAGTTAAAAAATTACTTTTTAATATTAAAAAAACTTAGAAATAATTTTTTAATGTTAATAAAATTATTTGATTATAACTTAGAAATAAAATATATTTTTAAAACATTACTAATTATATATATTAAACACTAATCTAGTTTTTGATATTATATCTTATAAAATTTTAAAATTATGCAAGTTTTTAAAAACAAATTAGGTCCGAGTCCATTCAAATTAGGTCCCAAAACAAAAATCTTGGGTGTGACACAGGTCTCGACCCAATTTTTGAAGTCTCGAACCTAATATCCACATGATAGTACCCACACCGGACCTAATTACTAATTTTTCAGGTCCGGACATCTAGATATTAGGTCCAAGAAAATTCAAATTAGGTCCAAAACAAGAAACTTGGGTGTGACATGGGCTCAGACCCAATTAGTGAAGTCTCGAACCTAATATGCACTTGATAGTACCCACATAGGACTTAATTTCTAATTTTTTAGGTCCAGACAACTAGATATTAGGTCCGAGTCCATTCAAATTAAGTCCCGAAACAATAAACTTGGTTGTGACATTGGCTCGGACCCAATTAGTGAAGTCTCGAACCTAATATGCACTTGATAGTACCCACATAGGACCTAATTTCTAATTTTTCAGGTAAAGACAACTAGATATTAGGTCCGAGTCTATTCAAATTAGGTCCCAAAACAAGAAACTTGGGTGTGACATGGGCTCGGACCCAATTAGTGAAGTCTCGAACCTAATTTGCACATGAAGTACCCACACCGGACCTGATTTCTAATTTTTTAGGTCCGGACAACTAGATATTAGGTCCGAGTCCATTCAAATTAGGTCCCAAAACAAGAAACTTGGGTATGACATGGGCTCGGACCAAATTTGAATGGACTCGGACCTAATATCTAGTTGTCCGGACCTGAAAAATTAGAAATTAAGTCCGGTGTGGGTACACTTCACTAATTGGGTCTGAGCCCGAGCCGATGTCACACCCAAGTTTCTTGTTTTGGGACCTAATTTGATTGGACTCGGACCTAATATCTAGTTGTCCGGACCTGAAAAATTAGAAATTAAGTCCGGTGTGGGTACACTTCACTAATTGGGTCTGAGCCCGAGCCGATGTCACACCCAAGTTTCTTGTTTTGGGACCTAATTTGATTGGACTCGGACCTAATATCTAGTTGTCCGGACCTGAAAAATTAGAAATTAGGTCCTATGTGGGTATTATCAAGTGCATATTAGGTTCGAGACTTCACTAATTGGGTCCGAGCCCATGTCACACCCAAGTTTCTTGTTTTGGGACCTAATTTGAATGAACTCGGACCTAATATCTAGTTGTCCGGACCTGAAAAATTAGAAATTAGGTCCTATGTGGGTACTATCAAGTGCATATTAGGTTCGATACTTCACTAATTGGGTCCGAGCCCAGGTCACACCCAAGTTTCTTGTTTTAGGACCTAATTTGAATGGACTCCGACATAATATCTAGTTGTCCGGACCTGAATAATTAGAAATTAGGTCCATATGGGTACTATCAAGTGCATATTAGGTTCGAGAGTTCACTAATTGGGTCTGAGCCCATGTCACAGCCAAGTTTCTTTTTTTGGGACCTAATTTGAATGGACTTGGACATAATATCTAGTTGTCCAGACCTGAAAAATTAGAAATTAGGTCCTATGTGGGTACTATCAAGTGCATATTAGGTTCGAGACTTCACTAATTGGGTCCTAGCCTATGTCACACCCAAGTTTCTTGTTTTGAGACCTAATTTGAATGGACTCGGACCTAATATCCAGTTGTCCGGACCTGAAAAATTAGAAATTAGGTCCGATATGGGTACCATCATGTGCAAATTAGGTTCGAGACTTCACTAATTAGGTCCAAGCCCATGTCACACCCAAGTTTCTTCTTTTGGGACCTAATTTGAATGGACTCGGACCTAATAACTAGTTGTCCGGACGTAAAAAATTAGAAATTAGGTCCTATGTATTTATGATCATGTACATATTAGGTTTAAGACTTCACAAATTGACGTAATATCTAGTTGTCCGGACCTGAAAAATTAATAATTAGGTCTCGTGTGGGTACTATCATCTGCATATTAGGTTCGATACTTCACTAATTAGGTCCGAGCCTATGTCACACCCAAATTTATTGCTTTGGGACCTAAGTTGAATCTACTCGGACCTAATATCTAGTTGCCCGGACCTGAAAAATTACAAATTAGGTTCGGTGTAGGTACTATAATGTCCATATTAGGTTTGAGACTTCACCAATTGCGAGCAAATGTTACACCGAAGATTCTTGTTTTGGGACCCAATTTGAATTGACTCGGATCTAATATCAGTGTGCTGGACCTGAAAATCATAAATTAGGTCCGATATGCGTACCTTCATCAGTTTCATGTATATGTTAGGTTCGAGACTTCATAAATTGGGTCCGAGCCGGTGTCACACTCAAGTTTCTTGTTTTGGGACTTAATTTGAATTGTCTCGGACCTAATATTTAGATGTCCGAAACTAAAAAATGATAAACCGGTGTGGGTACTATCATGTACATATTATTTTATTTTGTTCAATACAGCCCCTATATTTTTGTATTTTGGTCGACTACAGTCCATGGTGCTGACATGGCCCTTATGTGGCAACCAAATGACGTAAAACTAAAATACCCCGGGTGGTTATATTTTGCCCAGTTGGCATGGCATGTGGTTGTATATGATGATGTGGAGTTGATGATGTGGCATGGCATAAAAATGCCACGTCGGCAAAATATATTCTGGGGCATGGTTTATGTGCTGACATGGCATGACACGATAGCATGCTAATGTGTCAATGCACATGGCAATATATATATATATATATATATATATATATATATATATATATATATTTTAATAAATATGATAATTATTTTTTTAGAAACTTTTTGAACTTTCATCCGCGATTACACGTGGTTCAGACCAGTATAAATTCACCAAACTTTGTAAAAACCAGTATAAATTGACCAAAAAATTTGCACAATCACAACATAGAGGTAATCAAATTTTTTAAAGATCACAAAGAACAAATTTTTTCTTCTGAAATTAAAATGCTAACCATAATCCTCTAAGACAACTAAACAAATTACAACTTGCGATCTCTAACAGACGGTGATTAGGCTTGATTTAATAAAACATATCTGAAAGAGTACATCCACACTTAATGGTCTTACCAAACAAAACCAAAGAACACACACAGATAGTCATGCACTAGCACAACAATCACAACACTAACAACATTCATATCTGTTTCATAATTGTTTGTCCAAAATATAGCAAGTCTCATTTTGTCAATCAAAGCAACTTTGATGTGGGCTCAGCTGTTCTGAACCTCAAATTTCTCTCCCCACCACTCTAAATTAAAATCATGGAAACAATTAGGATGATCAAACAGATTTTTAAAAAATTGAAATTTGAAATACTCTGAAGGTTATAAATTAACCTCAACATTCCGTTGTCGTTTCTTCAAGCTTTCGGGATCCTTTGTAGTGGTGTTAATCTGTAGGAGCATAACAAATAGATAGTGAGTGTCATTAATGTCAACCCACAAGTATATATATATATATATATATATATATATATATATATATATATATATATATATATATATATATATATATTTTAATTAACTTGAAAGATTGAAGTTTGTGATTACCTTGTAATTTCTTGTACCACTAGTTTCTAACATGATTTTACTCCTCCTAGTTTGGACTCCTATATGCTCTGTTTGTCTATTCTCATGGACCTGTTTACCATTAGCCGTAGCAAGACCAAATATAAGTATTTTGGATAAACAAATAAAAAAATAAAATCCATAAGTATTAATTGTTCAGATTTACCCGTGCTCTCTCCACTTCCTTCAATTTGAGGCCGTTGTCAAATTTACCTCTCAATGATTCTATCATTTTAGCATCAGTTGATGCTTTCCATTTACCCTTGACCTTCGCAGTAGAAACAACCTGGCAAATTTTATCTATTTCAATAGAAATAATAGAAAAATTTATATGACTTCTTACATGCATTACCCCAGCATTGTCCTGGCCTTCGATGGGTAGAAATTTGGCAGCAATATGGGCCTGTAACATTAGGTTGTATCAACAGAAAAAAAAAAAAAAAATTTGAAATTATCCATGATATACTCTACCGCTACACTGTCTGTATTCTGTATGGGTGCACCTTCATTAACAAAAGGGACCTAACACAGAATGGCCTATCAATCAAAAAGAAAAAAAATAAAATTAAAAATAATAATGTACTTTCATATCAACACTCTACCTGTGCATTGGTCTCTGATGCTATTAACTTCAGTGGCAGCAGGGGCTTGTTTACCCTTAACACAGTGCTTAAGGTGATCTGTTTTCTCTTTACCTTTGTCAGCACCAGCCACCTGAAGGACGCTGTCATATCAACACTTAAAAATCAGACCAAAAGAAAGAACTTGTATGTTTTCCCTATTTACCTGTGGCTTCCCTTTTTCTCGCACTCCTTGCCTTGTTGCAGGCAGCAGTACCTATTTTCCCTTTACCCCTGCCCTTGGCAGCGACAGGAGCCTGAGAGGCAGCAGTGACATTTAGTTACTTCAATAGAACTAAAAAAAAATTGCCCGAAGGTCAAGGGGAAAAAAAATAACATTGAACAATGGGAAATTATAGAACAATTGCATTTAGTTAGTTCGATAGGAATAAAAATAAAAAAGATTATATCACTTCTTATGTGTTACCTGTGCAGCCTCAGAGGCAGCAGTGGCATGTTTACCCTTTCCCTGTGCTTTCTTCTTCTTGTTTGTGGATCCACTGTCAACATTCCCTCCTTGAACTGATGCAGCTTAACTTGCATTCCCCTTGACCTTCGCAGTAGCAGCTTGAAAACATTGTGGTCAGATCATAGCTATATAGCAGCACCTCAATTGAATGGTATTACCTCTGTATGACACTTCATTGAATTGTGACCACTGTCATGACAGGCTTTGCAAGTCTTTTTCCGTCGTGTTCTGGTAACTCTTGAATCACTTGCGGACTCCCAAGTTTCCTTTCTTAGCAGCTTCTTAGGGCTCCCAGGCATAACCCTTTTTGGGGGTGGCTGTATTGGTTCAAAGTCTGTCTTGGGCCATAGGTTGTTGCCATTAACTGGCTGAACAACATAAGCATACGATCTATCAAACATACTTTTCTTGTACCATATAGACACATAGTCTTCAATGCATTCTTTGTGGTACGATATCGCACACAATCCATGTACACACGGTATACCTGTCAGGTCCCACTGTCGGCACGTGCATGTCTGGTGTTCAATATTTACGACATACCTGTCTTGTTGTTGGTACACTTCATATCCACTTTCACCATTCCATTCTACGCGGCAGTAAGCACTTTTCTCTTTGTTTTCGCTAATCCTAGCCCAAATCCTTGGCCCCAAACCACCCTTGAATTTTCCGGAGTATTCCCTCCTTGCTACTATCCTTCGCATCACAAGTACTCTGATCTCCTCTAACATTGTAATTATCGACTTGTGCCTTGCCTCAAAGATAACAGCGTTGATAGTCTCCGGCATGTTGTTTCCACAATATCACACTTACTTGTGGTGCAGAAAAATGCTTTTGTCCATGCTGTAGGAGGGATCTTGAGTAGATCTGCTGATGCTTGCTCACTGGTTTCTCCGATAACCTTCATCACTGTATCAAATTCAGGTACTGTAGTAGCCTTAACAATCTTCCAAAACAGCCTTTGAAGTTGCAATCCTTTGTGTACTTTCCTCCAGTTACAGAAGATGTGGCGTGCACATCTTCTGTGTTCTGCCATGGGCATTAACCATTCCATTACTTGCAGTAGTCCCTTCAAAAATAACAATAGATTAATTTACAACCCATATGAACACAAAAACCCTAATGTATGTTCAACCCATAAGCATTAACTTGTGTTGGTCTGACATGAATGTGTATCCAAGTCCGGCACCTGTTACGATTCCCAAGTCGGCCATCAAAAACTTGAGGAACCAATGCCACCGATCTCCGTTCTCCACATCCACAACAGCCCACGCTAACGGGAACATCTGATTGTTAGCGTCTCTACTAACAGCAACAAGTAGTTCACCCTTACATGGACCCTTAAGAAAGCAACCATCAAGACCAATTATGCGTCGACAGCCCTCGAGAAACCCATTCTTCAATGCAGCAAAGCATATATAAATGCTTTTGAACTTTGGCTTCTCCGAGGGATCGGCTCTCACAACTTCAACAAATACAGAACTCCCAGGATTGCTCCTTCGCAACTCCTTTGCATAATCCCACAGCATACCATACTCTGCCTTAAAATCCCCTACCAACGCACTCATTACCATAGCTTTCGCTCTCCTGCACTGACTGAGGGTGACATCAACTTTCAATTCATTTACTGCAGCCATCTTGATGTCAACTTGCTTCATGAAATATGTTGCTCCTTGCCTGGTCTTCAGTAGATGGTTTGCCAATAACCTTGAGTTGATCCTTTTGTTCTTGACGGACCAACTACAACTATGCTCTGTCACAAGTGTCTTCACCTTGTAGTTTCCCGTACCACGTTCAGCAGTTGCATATATAACCCAGGGACACTGCACATCACAACACCTGGCTCGCAGATGCATTTTATCATCCTTTACAATCTGAATTTCTCTCTTGTATGCGACCGCATGCTTGATGATTGCATCTTTGAATATCTTTCTGTTTTCAATTATCATACCAAATTCAAATTGTGGTGTGGGGCTGCGTTGATTGAAAACTGACTTTGCTATTTTTTTCCCTTACCCCTTGCTCATGCTCACTGTCATCTTCAGACATTGTCGTTAAAAAATTGGCCAAACCATTACCGCAATCCTCTTCTACTTCATCCACACGGATATAGGGTTGATATGATGGGTCATGAAGGTTGAACTGACTTCCTTGATGTTGATCGGTCACTCTGAGGCCTTCCATCTCTTTGTGTTTCCTTTTAAATTGCAAATATTCATCAGCAGCAGCCATGGAACAACAATGCTCATTAGATGTAGAGTCTGAACTCAATGATAGTTCTTCCTCGCTTATTGCATTTGGTTCAGTATCCTTGGAGGCTGGTTGTGTTTCTCCCTGTTCTCCATACTGCAATCCAACAAATTAGAAGGACCTGTTGCATCTGCATCTTGAACACTTCCCTGGTGTTCAGTAACAGACTTATCCGTAGTGTTTGTTCCACCAAATCCTCCTTGGCCCACAGTTGGCATGCTACTTGCAGATACATCATCAGCAACATGTTCGACATAAACATCAATTGGGATGTTCTTCTTTAGATGCTTCGCTAGATTAGCAAAGGACTCCTCACTATGCAGTATGATCAAGGATGTATCCAAATCTCTTATGGTCTTGGGGACTCTGGAATGAATCTTCTCAACCCTGCAAAACTCCATCTCATGAATGTAGTCAACCAGATCTTCATAATTGAAGTCATCTGCATTAACCCTCCACAGATGCATAGTACCACCTTTGTACACTAACATTCCTTCCACATTGAAATGGCCACCCACAAAAAGTTTCAGTCTTCCCATCTGTAGTTAAGCAGGTATGAAAACACCTATATAAATAACTAAACAATAATATGTATATGCGACAAAGATGAGTCACATCAGTATACTTGGGAACAAAAACATATGTATTGGGAAAAATATCAACATACTTTGAGATTTGCAAAACTGATCAAAGATTTGTAAAACAGGTCAATGATATCACAAATGGTACATATACAATTACGGTTTTGTAAAACAGATCAATGAACATAAAATTCATTTATAATCATCAATGCCAACACAGTTAACCAACTTGGCAATTAAATATTAAGCAACGATTGTCTTAATATAGACATCAAATTAGTATAAAATTGATTTCTACTCATCAAACTTACTTAGTATACAGTAGATCAAAATTAACAAACCGAAGGAAAATGCAATAATTAAGAACCTACACTTATAACTTAAACCAACTTAATATATTGGTCATGAAGTTACTAATCAATTCATGCATTTAATCAACTTACCAATCAATTTAGATGAAAAAATAATATGCTATGTTCTAAACCAACGCATGTACCAATTCTGACTAAATATAGAATAATTCCTAAACAGCAATTTCCTTAACTTGGTACAGATAAATGATGCTAACACTAATAACCTGATATTAAACATTAGGGGAGAAAAAACATAAATGTCAATTCTAACACAAATGATACCCCACATAAGTGGGTCATCCTGCTTGTTTTATGATGCAAATTTTGGGCTAAAAAATATGCAGACAGATGTGAAGTCCTCCGGAGCGAAACAATTACAGTAATAGAATTAAAATGTTTCGCAGCAGATGGCATATAACACTAACTCCTACAACCAAACTAAATAATGGGATGCAAAATCCTAGACACTCAAGTTTCTTAAACCCAAAACCAAAGTAACTTAGTATAGAATAATCTTATAACCAGTGATACTATAATTGGCGGGAGTTTGGAGAAAAAAAGCTCCAATGGGACCCTAACAATACGCCATGAGCACCACTCAAAAACAATAGAAAAGAAACTATGGGGGCTATCAGTCAGTCCCGGATTAATGATAACTCCTGGCCGAATTCTTGTATTGAAGTGAAAAAGGTATCACGGTTTAGTTTGCAATCAACCAAAAGATAAACTGAAGAAACATAAAATCATTCATCCAATTATTGCTTTTCATTTAATTATATACTTTATTTATTTATTTATTGGTGTATCCTATAAGAATAAACTTCATGTTCTTACCAAACTAGGACCAACACAAGATTATGTAACATACCATGTTGTTCTTCTGCTAATCTGGTAAAATATTATGATTAATCGCGATGCAAGACAATAGATATCAAACATGTAAACATGTAAAGGGGCTAAACATGCTACAATTGAGTTCACCGATCAAAACACATTATGATTTTTGTCGCGGTACATACATGGAGTTCATGATTACAAACAACCACAAAACTAGCTAGCAAATAAATACAAGTAAAAGATCACGAATCTTTCGATGTAATCGTGGCCAAAGGGCCAAATGGATATACTTGGCATAAATGTAACGGAGTTATAATTTAGACCAGCTAAGAGCCTCCAAGATAAATTCTTGTTCTATATTATACTACTTGCGTGAAAGCGAGGAAAAATCAAACCGGAACATTCAAGGAACTCTAAACAAGCACATTTTCAGAATTATGAAAAATAATCTTTGGAGTTAAAAAAATACACCAGCCCCCAAAGCTTCACCTCATGCAACAACTTATTAGTACAAGTTATGATATTTTTTTTTCACATTTGACACTTAATATACTACATCCTTGCTAATCTATGAACCTCTGATTTTACTGTATGCTTGCTCCGAAACCCTAACCAAGACCCCAAACTATCCAATACTCAACTATGCCGGTTTACCTGCAAAATTCACCAAGTAGAGTAGACCTCTAAATAACAAAATGCCCCATGTTGATGGACACTTACCTGCATGTCGAGGGTGTTCCCCTCCACATGAGCACTTGAAGATGGTTGGAACGAATATGAGAACAGTTGGTTGCGGATCTTCTTCAAAATCTAGGCTCGCGGGAACCTCGTCGGACGCAAGCAACGAACAGTGTGCCACCGCTGTCGATGAACGAGCGCTTGTGGGGCAAGCTCAAGCTGGGAAATAATGAAAGAACGACAACAGTGGGCCACTAATGGACAACTGATCTTTCAGACACTTTAATATTTCTGTGTATGGTTCCCTCTTGACACAACCTTAAAGGCCACATCATCCAAAATATTTATAAATTATTCAATTTAATGATCTTGTGTCCAGTTATACTGTTTCCATGATTATAAAAATTTCCAAAATTGCAGCGTGTACTCGCGTGTGAAAGGTCCAAAAGTCGACAAAAATATATAAAAACAAAACCAACAAAAATTATCAGATACCTTTAAAAAAGTAAATACATATATTGTTTGTTTTTTTAATTTTTTTTTTCCTTTTTTCTCCACATATAATGCCATGTCAGCAAGCGGCGTGTCATGCCACATCAGCACGTAAAATCATTACGCGCTCTGAATATGATTTACGGAGCAACCATTGTGGATATTTATCCTAAATGGTTTGTATTCCGTATGAGTTTTACAGACTTTGTTGGAGTTTAACCTTAACGGTCTGTCATACTCCGAATACACTTCAATAGAGAGCAAACATTCCACTATGGAAACTAAACGGTCTGTCATCCTCTAAATTTTTAACATAGACGGTCTGTCATACTCCGAATAGTGGAACATAAAATACACATTGTTGGTGGTTAACCTAAACAGTCTATCATACTCCGATTGCTGAATCTAAGCGGTCTGTCATAGTCCGAAAAAGGTCTGACATATTCCGAATAAGTAGAGGGCACACAATCTTGATGCTTAACCTATATCAGTCAGTCACACATTGTAAACTCAAAATTTATATTTGGAACCCCGATTATACCTGACTATACTCCCTAATCGAGATATGAGAACGCCGTAATTAACTAAATATATGTCTGCAGCACCGACCATTGTGCCCGGTTAGTATCGGTTGAACCGGACCCGAGTAACATTGTGGTCCGGTTATAAAGAAGGAAAAGAAAAAATAAAAATGCAAAACGGATTCAAGTTAGCCCCTCGGTTATGAATTAAAACCCACGATACCATACACGTGGAAGGACTTACCAATCTGGTAAATTGAAGAAATCCCAACCCTAGCTCCGTGGCCTCCTCACCGTCGTCAAGGCAACAGCTTATCCGCAGGCCATCAATCACCTTCTCGCGACCCACATCTCTATAAGTAAACGGTGTGTTACCCATCTCCATATTCAATTTCCGTTTGTTGTGAAGCTATTGCAAGGTTTTGTTTGTTGTTCATGGCGTGTACATGCCTTCAGAAATTTTAGGGTTTGGCGTTCATTGATGCATTTCCGAGCTGATTTGACTAATTGTATTTTTTGGTTGTTTGCTATTTCGTTCTCGTTTTAATTATGTATTTAGGGGTGGCGGTATTTGTTTAATCAGGACATGTGTATTTACCGTCATGATGTAGTTATTAGATTTGTCCTTATGGTAGATGATTTAATTGTGCATTGTTACTGTTATTTGTTGCCCTAGTAAGGCTCTGTGCATTGGTCATAATTGGGTTTAACTTCAGTGTTGTGTAATTCGATGTTTCATTAATTTACGGAGACGAAACATTGACAACCATCGTTCCACTGTGTGTAATACCCAACATAGATGTTTTAAGTAGCCAGACATTGCACAGGGCTACTACGAAACCACGAATTCTAATTTAGGCTAAATATGTGAGATAATATTATAAAAATATATGTATTGCATCTCCAAACTGCATTGTTCCTCAATCATGCATGTGTTTAACAACATGGTTAACTGTCCTATGTTCGCAATTCACCAATAGCAGTCGGTCTACATTCGGTTTAGGTTTTATGTTATTATATTGAATATCACTCATTATGTGCCTGTGCCAAACATCCAGTGAAAAATGGATAACGATGCTAATGTTCGTATGGAGGACCAATTGGCATTGGAAAACCCTATCTTACCCGACATACAAGAGCATAAGGTTTATTAGTATGGTTCCCGCTTTATATTGAATTATCACTGATGTTTAGTGCAAATTATGATTACCTAACATAATTTGCAAATATTGGACAATACTGCAACATTATCGAATCATATGTGCCTGATTATGGTAGTCGCAGGTCCATTTGCAGAGTCGTTGTGCACTCCAGAAGCTTGGCCGTCTTCTAAATTTGCTCGGCGACGAACAGAAGGAAGTGGTTAGACAATTTGGTTTTGGTAGCCTTCTCCAAGCCCGTTCCAACTCATTGAGGATGGCACTGGTAGAGGACATGATTGCCTGTTTCGATCTGATACTGGAATACTGACGGTGCACGGGAGAGCATTGCGTATGACAGCAGCCCACGCAGTATCACTTCTTGGCCTACCCGCCGATGGCCCTGAAGTGGAATCCAAACTTGCTCGGGGCGGTGTGCTTGGGGCGAATTTCCCTGTCGAATGAGCTATGTTGACTCCGGGTGCACTTTACACCACACTGACCGAGGCAGCAAATGGTGAAGAATTCAAAAAGATGTTGTTGCTTTACATCATCGCAACCATCATACGCCCGACGAGCAACAACTATGTGTCAAGCATCTACCTGTCTTTGCTGCCATATATTGATGAAGTTAGGAACATAAACTGGGCGAGGTATGCCCACGAAGGCATGCTCGTAGCGGTAAGGACATACAAGTGTGGCCAGGCCAAGGCGGCAAAGAACAAGCGTATCGATGGTTGCATATAGTTGCTTCAGGTGCTTGAGCATAGTAGGCGTTACTAATTATCTTAATTGTTAGTCCCATTACAACAATGTGCTATATTTACGCTATGCTTGATTTAAGGACCACACGTCATGTAACAGTATCTCTTATTTGCTTAACCATGTATGTAGATGTTCTACATAGAACATCTGGCTATAGGGATCATTCATCAACCTATAAGTGATCGCGAGCAGCCTCGCGTTGCCTTCTGGATGGATACCCTTATCAGCCGTGTTGTGAAAAATGTTAACAACCATGGAGGCGTAAGCAAGCGCACCATAGAGGTGTTCACCCCGATGGACGGACATTCGAACAAAGTGGTATGTAGTTTCTGTCTCATCCTCTCAGCATTACTCCCAAAATGCACAGAGCCGTTGTATTTCATTGTTCAATGTTGCTCATCATTCCTCCCAGAATGGGCAGGAGGATCCTTCAATTAGGGCCGAGGTTACTGAATTTCGGAAGGAACTGAAGACGCTAAAAAGTCGCGTCGATGTGATATCGGTCTCATTGACAGATGGGATGGCTACTCTCCAAGGTGGAATAGATAAGATAGAACAGTTACTATTGAGTTACATGGCCTGTGGAGATAACACGACAAGGACCGGTGCAGGTCCATCTCAAGCTCACCAGCAAAATGATACGGAGGAGGTACCGCATGATCACACAGAGCACACTGCAGCTCAGGTTGTTGTATTATCCTTAGACGTGCAACCTAGTGGCATACCACCGTTCAACGTAGGAGTCACCAAAGACCCTCAAGTCCCCGGAAGAGTGCATATACCGAAGGGAAACAGGAGCAAAAAAGATACCATGCAAGGAGTTACAAGAGAGGTAAGAACTAGACCGATGTTATCATGACTATACATGCTGTGATCTATTGTATCCGCTGTTATGATGGTGTACTTCTATGTTAGATTGTGTCCTCGTCCATAATATATAAATCAGTGTATGATATTATTTTAGGACAAGCGGGTTCGAGTGATATCTCCGAGCATAGACTCCTCGGTGAACTACCCGCTTCACCAGCCCGAAGCTCCAAACAGGCGAGACACCCTGAGGAGTTACACGCGAACACTCCCGAGCGGCAAGAAAAGGAGTCCGCATGCAAGGGACTTGAAGAAAGGTAGGGGCAAACAAACGAGACGGTCAAATGACGGTGACCTGGTAAAACCCCACGCATCCACAATTCACATGTTATCCAACAAATCGCCATTACATGATGGCTTTATAATATCATAAATATGTCGACTAAAGTTCTTACATTGGTTCATAACTTATGTGTGGAGATACCTGTCGATGTAGGGGCGGGATGCCGCGAATCAACTCGGGCCGAGCATCGTAGTTCAATGCACACCCGAAGATGTAGCAGATTTTGTCATCCAATCCCGGGATGGCCTGGAGTAAGGCTAAGATCATTATCTCTGTTAATTGAATTATAAAATGTTACAATGGTTGGTGTTGTCCATGTTCACAATGTTTATATTATGATTTGCATGTGTAATGACATATCTTATGACATGATTATCTTATCTTCTGTGACAAATGTTCAGATGAAAGGGTTGGGGATGTTCTAGCGGCCACTCGCTTGACTCACTTGAGTGGCATCATTATTGGCCATATTCTGTTGTAAGAGTTCCATATTCTGTTATAATTTGTCTCATGTGCTGATTAATGGTGAACTTATAAAATCATAAGCAATCGGCTTTAACTCAATTCACTTAAATGCAAATGATCAACATGGCAATATGTAAAGTAATGCCTTCTAACTTTGTGAATGTGCGCGTGATTGCAGTGAGGAGTTCGTAGCCTTCGGACTAGATTATGCCAGTTTGGGCGAGATGCAGGTCTTAAAGCCCTGTACCATGTTGACTTCTGCGGTGAAACTCGCGAACCGATATTATCTTCTGATCATTTGCATGTTTACATACTGTCTGATGATCATTGTGAAAAATATTTACTGGAAGCAAAATTGCAGGTTTTAGATGTGGTCGCCACGGCATTGACGTGTGACGAGAAGGCGAAACGTCGCAAGTGCCGCCGATGGTATTTACCGTCCCACTTATCCGTGAGTTATCTAACCCATCACAACATTTAATCACAAAGTTTCTCTGTCTCGTATAAGTATTGCCACATAATCAGCGTCTAATAGACCGATTAGGTACATTGCACACCATATTTTGCGCATAATCAGCATATGCCAGACCGATTAGATTCATTCCACATCACATGTTGTCTCTAGATGCGCATAATCGGCGTATGCCAGACCAATTAGGTTCATTACATCGCAAATCTATCTGAATGCGCATATTGGGCGTATGCCAGACCGATTAAATTCATCACATCGTTGTCTGCGCCTAATCGGCGTATGCCAGTCCGATTAGGTTCATCACAACGTTGTCACATAAAAGTAATATGCCAGACCGATTGGGTTCAACACACACCACGCTTTGCGTATAATCGGCGTATGCAAGACCAATATAACATGTTTCTGTTTACGCATAATCAGCGTATGCCAAACCGATTAGATGCATTACATAGCAAATCTATCTGAATGCGCATATTCGGAATATGACAGACCGATATAATCATCATCACATCTGTCTGCGCATAATCGGAGCATGCCAGACCGATTAGGTTCACCACTCAGCTCCAAACATGTCTCTGTTCACACATAATCGGCGTATGCCAGACCGATTAAGTTCATTCCACAACCTATGTTGTCTCTGTATGTGGATAATCTGCAGATGCTAGACCGATTAGATTCCTCACATGGCACAATATATATGAATGCGCACATTCGGCTTATGGCAGACCGATTAAATTCAAGCTAATCGGTATATGCCAGACCGATTATCTCTTATTCGGCGTATGCCAGACCGATTAAATTCAAATCATACGCCTACCAGACCGATTAGACTATGTCAATCTTATTTGGGATATGACAGACCGATTATATTCAGCACAAGCCTTTTTTATTTATTATTATTTTTTGTTTCTTGTCATACTATACGGGGTATGATAGTCCGACTTTCCTTAAATCAGTTATTAAATTTTGGTATCTGTAAGTCTCATTCAGAGTATGACATACGCTATTTTTTTTCCCCTTTATAATGCTTCATGTATGTCTCTCTTCTTCGGAGTATGACAGACCGTTTAAATTTAAATGCATGCTCCATTGAATCCATGTACAAAAGACTTTATATTAAATGCATGATCAGAGTATACATTTAACTGTAATCAGTTTATATTCACAAAAGATGCAGTTGTCCATGTGGTAAGTTCAAAATACCCGGGCAAGACAAAAAATGCTTTTGCTCAGACGGACATCACAATCAAAGTTAGCTAGATATCAACAAGTAAATGACATCGAAGACACTACATATTCAGCCTGCTGTGTCTGATATGGGAGACATAGTTAACTCCAGTTGTTGTCCCCTGGTAGAACAATCAAAACCACCGGTACCTATCTCCAGTCCTATACCTGAGTTATATTCAGAGGTTTGTATATCAGTTGGGTTCCATTTTTTTTTTATTTTTTTTTTGTGTTCATTCAAAGAGATCAAGAATAAGGCATTACAGTGGTGTAACATATAATTTTGGTCGGAGTACACATGTATAGAATCAAGATCTCCGGCATATATACGCCTTCGATTTCGTCTAACATTTGCAGCTTGTGTCACCTGGCTCAACGGGTCTATGTCACCGTCGGGATCACTGTCATCTGCCATCCTTGATAGACTTGCCTCATCGTCATGACGCAGGGATGCACCCACCTCCATGTCATGTCGCCGAGAAGCATGTCGGCGTATACCTCTACCCCCACGCCGTGGCATCTGTCCAATTGATGTCGGATCAGGGTAATATTCATCCGGTGGTTCCTAAAGGGCAAGATCACGAATGACACACTGACAATATCTACGAAGCTCAAGAAACCGATCACGATAAACAACGGCATCCAGGAGGACATGTCCCTCAGCAATTGACATTCCATTGATGGTATTCGTTATACAATGCAACTGCATGCACAAGAGTTGAAATTATAAAGTTAAAACTGTGAAATAATACATTAGGGATAAGTTCATAAGTTACAAAAGGTTTAAAATGATATTAAAGGTTATAAATTGCTGCATAACATTATAGCTCACCATAGCAGTCTCCATATATCCCCGTGGGGTGTAAGTGGAGGGATTCGCCGGCATTGTTGGGGTAGATATATTTCGCACCGTAATATTCCAATACCAGGAGATGTAAGTACGCAGTGCCTCATCTGATCGTCGTCGTAACCCACGTCTCTGATGGACTATAGAAGCACGGCGATCTTCCTACCGTTGCAACTCTGACCTGCGTAAACTGACTATACTCAGATCTGGTTTAAACCGTCCATACTTAGGAGGGCGATCCACAGAATCCGGTATGTGCTGCAGTAGCCCAAACTGCCGCATGACTCTATCCAGGAGGTGCATCTCTGCATAATCACAACAGATAATAGGCACGCGTGACATCCATATGCCCATACCATCGATGCATATACGCGGTAAACTCCGGATCATGTCTTCCGGGTACGGTGTCCATGAGACCTACAAATGAAGGAAAACCCCATAATTATGACATATTGAACATATGTAAAACCTGAACACCACCAAATAGAGATTAAATAAATACCGCTTCTGAAGATTGCATATCCAACTCATTTCTGTACGAACACACGTTCGTTGAACGCTGCATGTTGAGGAAATCCAAACCCCCAGTCCACCTGGGTGCATGTTTACCCAAAAAAAAGTATTAAACAACATGTGCATAAATATCATATTCTGATTACTCAATAAACTCGATGTGAATTTGTTTACCTGGCTCCATATGGCTGACCGACCATAATCTCATCTGGCGTAATCCATCTCGCGGGTGACAGAGTGAGGAAATAATCCCATATCCATAGCTTTCATACAATAGATCCACATTATGTATACGAGGAAAAACTCCAATTGTAAACTACTGGGCTATCAACGCACATAGGTGTAGAAAAGGAAATACCTGCAGCAATGTGAAAAATCCTGGAACCTGATCTCTGGTGAGTAAAGTGGCCTTCGACAACTGGGCATACTTGTATGACAACACGGCTGCGCCCCAGGCAAGTTGGCCATACCGATCTATATCCGCAAGAAAAGTCAACCACTTCAAAGAGACCTTGTTACTATAACCATCTGGGAACAAACGTGTGCCAATAATGTATAGTATAAAAGCGCGGGCACTCTGACTAAGATCCTGTGCCCCATTAAATATCTCGCGGATGGCATCCAACCTCACCCTACCGCTTCGTGCATTCAGAGGTACTGCACCGAGTATCTCCATGCACAATGCCTCATAAGAAACTGGATCATCGCAAATGACCGGATCTCCGTCAACACGCAAACAAGTCAGAACTGCGACATCCTTGAGGGTGACTATCATCTCACCAACTCGGAGATGAAAAGTGTTTGTCTCTGGACGCCAACGCTCTATGAAAGCATTCAAGAGAGCGTGGTCCAGTCTGACGGGCGGCACCATCAAGACACAATGAAATCCGGTGTGTCACAATGTGGCAGTCAATTGGGCTGGTGGTTTGATAGAACAACCCCTGTGATCAATGATCCTAAGCATCCCAGGATCCTAATGCAACAAATGAAAAACACAAGGTTAGTAAACATTATATCCCGTCATTGATACCAATACATGGAAAATTGAAATTGTAACATGCATCTCCCCTGTAAATACGTGAGGATCTATGCATGCCCTGATCTGTGAGAACTAAATCACATATAGGACCCGGAGGCGGAATGGTTGGAAACTCCATGTGACGAAGAGTATCGGCGTTCAAGATTATGGCTGTGAATGAACAAAACAAAATCAGATGTTTATGAAAACATGTCATAGACAATGCAAAGCCAAAATGTCTTCAGAACAACAAAAAAAAGGCTACTACTTGTCGTTAGATTGCACGATGAATTATAATTGACTTCGACTTAAGGTAACCACAACGACGTAATACACAATAGACAGTCAGTTACATTTCACCAGTGACATAGTTGCCAGGATTATTCGACCTCGAAGTCCGCCTTCCCGCCTGATGCAACAGACAAATTGAGAAAAAATACACCAACACCAAATCATCAATAACTTAGCATCCTTCCATACGACATGGTCATCAACGATCCTAAAAATGCCCATTTATGAAGAGTACCAAATTATGGTAGGAAATCAACCTATATAGTTACTGTTTAAAAAAAAAGATATCTAAATCAGTAGGTGAAAATTCATATTAATACCGCGCCATCGGACAGTGAGGCATGCACATCCAACTGGGACGGCTGCGATCCGGTCAGCGGGTGTGTGTCTATCTAGATGTTTACCAGCGAGGGAACAAATCATGTGAAAATCTTATTCTTCAGAGCACTAAATTATATCTAACACATAAATGGGATGGAGGAGGAAACTCACTTTGCTGGGTTCATATCCATCGCCCATCCCATCATCGCCGGGTACCTCAGTCATGCCTTGATTAGGGGGGGCATGCATGCTCGCGCCGAAATCAACACATTGTCGTGGACAATTGGTCCTGATATGCCCCACTTCATGACATTTACCGCACCGCCTAGCAGATGACTGACGTTTATGTTGTATATTTGTCGTGTGTTTCTTCTGAACCACAGGATCACGAACTTCTGTGTACGGCTGGTCGCACGGGTTTCTTGTTGAATCCCTCTGTAGCTGTTGTAGTTCGTCGTTTATGCGATGGATATAGTTGTTCAGTAACTGGAAACCCTCATCACTGCTAGAAGCAAGCTTACAAATGCTCCTGCACCTGGTCATCAATGATCCATGATGGACCATTTTGACAACCTGTCCTGTTAATTCAGTACGGTTAGTTCGGACGTCAATGCCATACTTTGCTTGCTTTGTCCACTGCACCCAAATGAAAAGAGGTGGCATGCATGGAAGGCCAGCAAGTTTGCACACTGCGATTAGATGCCAGCATGGAAATCCGCATGACTCGAGCATTAAACATGAGCACTTCATCGTTGACGTGCTTCTTTTGAAGATGACCTTGGTGATACGCGTCTTGCTACTCCACTTGCAAATGTTATATATCTCATCCTCCCCATCTCTTAATACACTACCTGAAAGGAGGTAGGCTGACTCCCTGTATAGCTCCTTTTGGAATATATGAAAGGACGCGTCAGTATACATTTCTGCCGCCTTAGTCTCATAAGCATGGAGGGCATGAATGCAAACTGGGCGCGCGTTTGATGGCTTATGATCGGCCTCGTTCTCTACGTTCCGATTCTGCTCAGGGCCAGCTCAAAATGCTCAACAAACTCAAACAATTTGGGACGCCTGTTCACAAAATGCTTGATGAAGAAATGCATGGCCTCACAACGGGACGTGGTCCGCAAACCGCTAAAGAAGTGACCCTGCAGCTATGTCTCTACCCAACTATACCGGGTCTCGTACAATTTTGAAGCCCATGTACTGTTGTGTAGATTATATACCGCAATCAACGACGTCCATCGCCGCTCGAAGTCCTCCACATCCCACCGATCCTTTAGGAACCTCCTCAGGTCAGCGAGGAAGTGTCGGTCTTTCACCTCGCACATGGCATTCCTCTCTAAATGCCATGCACACAGGCGGTGTTTCACTTGTGGCATCGCGGCACGTATTGCGGCACGCATGGCCTTGTCCCCATCGGTGACAACTGAGGCCGGGGTTTGCATACCCATACATTTAACAAAAGTCTCCACAAGCCATGTGTATGCATCCGCCGTTTCGGTATCAAGCAACGCACACCCAAATACAATGCTTTGGTGATGATGGTTCATGCCAATAATCATAACTAACGGGAACTAATAAACATTTCGCTTGTAGGTAGCATCGAATGCGATTGCATCACCGAAGCACCTATAATCCAACTGGCAGGTCGAATCAGACCAGAAAAGGCGGGTCAACCGTTGATTACTATTAAGTGTGTACTCAAAGAAGAACGAAGAATCACCTCGCTTTAAACCGGCAAAGTAGCCAAGGGTCTTTTTTGCATCACCATCCTGAACCAATTCTGACCGTTGTTTGTCGATGTGGTTGTACATGGCCCTTCCTTGTAAACCCCATATTCTCATAACCACCGCTCTGTAGTGCTATATAACCAACAATTTGGGAGGTCTTAACCCATACTCTCCTTAAAGAATTAGCATCCACCTGATCGGTATCACGCATACACCGATGAGTCGGGATGAAATGGACACGTGATAGCGGGACAAGGTCGTGGTTTTGTTCCTGTGAGAAATACCTTAGGAAATAATTATCGTTCTCATGACTGTAATTGACTTGGAACTGGCCCTGACAACACTGACGTGTCTCTGCTCTCGAGGGCCTTTTCCGATGGGGATTGTTAGTATGTGAATGATGTCGGATACCCTCTTCAACGCACACCCATCTATACATCACAACCTTGCCTTTCGCATTTTTTCTAACATCCCGTCTCCGAACACCGAATCCCATTTGTTTACTGTATGAATAATAAAAGGCTTCAGCATCTTCCCAGGTCTTGAATACCATGGACCTGACAGAAACCACACTTATACCACACTGTTCAACATTTGCATTTACACCCTGTTCTTCGGCGAGTGATTCCGCAGGGGGACGTGTTTGTTTCGTTGCCACATGATCGTCATCACTCATAGTATCTGAAGAATCTGTAGAATCCAAAGACATCCGACAAGTTTGTACGTCGTCGACCTCGTTGTCCAAGTAGAACGGTTCCTCAATGACGCTTTTGCCTTTCACGTCCATTCTTATAAAACGGATATTATAGACATTAGCACACATAGCATGGCGGTTATGATTTGGATACAAGAAAGCTGGTTAAGGAAAGTCGACATTTTTACATAATCAGGGACAATGGACCAATTGAGTTCGACAGAATGGTTCAAACTGACTTGCGTACACAAATACAAATTCCCCCAATAATTAAATCTACAAAAGTAGAGTACGGATTTTAAAACAAATGACCCCCTATAACGGCAAATACTATAGTGGGTTACGGCAACATACACAAACCAAGTAGCATTGACCTTAATCATAGGTAAGCCACGAACTATCTAATTATTTGTAGGATAATCAAACACAACGGTACGAAATGAGTAACGGGAAGCCACAATACCAACTCCGAAAAATTAATGATTTTTGAATCATAAGAGTAACATTATAGAAAAACGTTCAATAATCAGTGAATTCTAGTGATATGTCAAACATAAAAGGTGACTTTGATCACATATAAATTAACAAAGAAACATCTATAATTTATTTGAAACCCAAAAATAAAATTGCACATATAATCTGAAAATTCATATAATCCAAGATGAATTAATCCCACATTCACATCAAAGTCAAGACAAGCTCTGTATGTATAATAATTAAATGAACTATCTATCTTAATTCTACATGCAGGACATTGATATAGAATGGTGCTCCAAACTGAATAGCCCAACAAATGTTCAAATATAATGATTAAGTTGGGCTCTCAGTAGATGTCAGAGAGATAGTAGACCACATTGGTTTATGCAGGAGGACTCCTTGAATAAAAATATCCGACGAACAATTATTAAATTGGAAAGATAGACAAAAAAAAGGATATAGTATAATTACCAAACGGTAGATCAGTCGATTTTGAAGGTATAAAATACACAAATAACAAAGGTGTCCTTTAAAACATTAATATATACCATCTAGATAGGAAAAATAAAAAAATAAGAAAGACAAATTAAAAAAAAAACATTAACATAAGTTGCAATAATAGAGAAACATTATTGTAGATCTATCGCAACCTCTCTCTTTGAGAAGAATATCATTATAATAGGCTGCTTATATGGCTCAGGTATACAATTATCATAGTGACATGCTTTCATGCATATATTGAGGAAGATATTATTTATCGCAAGACAAATTTGATTTGTCTGGAATAATATGACACGAGACCCTGAAATTGATTTTCAAGAATGAAATACTCACAATGCACCAAAAGATCTTGGCAATGAAACCAGCAATTACAAAGCGTAATATTCCTTGTCAGCCAAGACAGGGTGCATCAACAACTTTATAAAAAAGATATATGATGTTAAATGCTGCGTAGGGTTTTGAAAGACAACTTCACATCAATCTAGATAGAGTTTGGATGAAAGACAACTTATTTGGGAGCAAGCAATAAATAAATAAATAAATAAATAAATAAACAAAAAATCAAAATAGAACCTCACGCTTCGATTTGTTACTGATTAAGGAACATATGATAAGAAATTATGCAAACAAAATCATTAAAATAGCTCCATGTTCAAAAGCAATAATAAAACCTTACCATGCTTGAATATGGCCCGTTATGTGTTATTCTGCCAAACAACAAATTCTCTCTTGTACGATCACCACTTGTATCACCAACGTAACACTAGACTACATGTCAACATAGAGATATTCAAGTTCTGAATAATTTCCATCCCCCATGCCATACTATCAATGGGATGCTAACGGGGTCATGACTATTATTTTCAAGGATATTGATATAAGAGTCATTCGGAGTTTCATCAAGATTACAATTATGATATGTGAAGGAATATAAGTGCAATAATTCACATCTAGTATTCTCGATTAGCAACCAATTCCCGGATGCAACAATCAGGACATCGACATCAATAAAGTAAACAATATACCCAAAGGGACTTCGGTCATGTATTCAGACTGAGTACACATGTATAACTAAAGTCGTCTAACGTGGGATTTTTCTCCAAAACAGTATCATGCCATTTCGGAATCCATAGTTTCTAGTCAATAACATTTCAGATCAATGCGTCATTTCAAATTAGACATCAGACCAATAAAGTGATATAACATTAGCGAATAGTACGACATATATGAACAAATCACCCTAAACCCTAAAAAATAAGCAATTTGTCATCGAAATTCAAGAGATTTATGTGGGATAATGAACCATGAACTTATGTTAAGGAGGAATCAAACAGATTAAAGAACATAAACAGGAATACAAGTTGACGTAAACTGTCACAATTATGGTGTTTAAACAACATAGAGGATTACCTGATTCCTAAACTTTAAATACCCATAAAACCCTAAACCCCATATCCCATTATCTACTGAAAAGAAGCTAAAATGCATCAAGGCGCCTCATTTTGGTCATCAAATGACAATTAATGAATGAAGAAACAACCACTACCAAAATAAATATGCATATATTCAAAGGGGAACCCCAAAGAAATTGGGTTTTCACCGCAAGTGGAAGAATCGTAATAAATTTCACATCCCAAACATGAATTGGATATAATTATAACTTCAGATATAATAAACGGAAAAAATAGGTAACAAAGGAAGGAGGGAAACCGACTTATGATACCTAGGGTTTGATCGGGTCCGGTAGAGAAATGGCTGACTACGCAAGACGGCCCCGAGATGGACAGACTAATGACGGCTTGGCAGGGGAAGCCCGAGATCCCAGAACCGCTTTGTGGGAGAGACGCAATGGAGGAGGAGTCTTCTATGCTCTGCGCTAATTAAAGTGGGTGTTTTGAAATCTTTCAGCTTGGTTTGCGGGAGATGAACATTGATCATTTTTGCAAAGTTACTATTATGCCCTAAGGGCTTTTACATAGATTTGGTTAACATGGGGGTCTAACTGATAAAATTGTTATTTATAAAAACATTTTCATTATATTAATAAAATCCATATAATTATTATATGGATTTATAAAATTTATGTTGTGGACCTAAATTTAATGTTATTTAAAAAAGAAAAAATATTTTATTTAAGTTATATTTGAATTTTTATGACATTGTCAAAAAAAAAACTAAATGTAACATGATTTTAGTGGTTAAGGTTAACGTCTATTATCTAACAAAGTCCTACTTTATCAATTTTATATTAAAAAAGGTAACACAGGGTTAGAGATGCAGATTAAACAAATATAAACTATATATATACACACGCACATGTATATATATATAGGGTCCGGATCATGTGTACACACCATTTTGACACACGGTTTGACATCCTTCTTCATTCATTGGTTTTCACAGTATTTTAACCAAATCCAACCATATGGATGGAAAGAACATCGAGAAATAAGCAAGTATGTCAATTTTCATACAATTTAGGAACTTGTAGGGTCTTCATCCTAACGGGTGAAATTTTATACGGTTGGAATTTCACCATTTAATATGGAGACCCTACAAGTTTTAAAATTGTATGAAAATTGCCATACTTGCTTATTTCTTGATGTTCTTTCCATCCATAAGGTTGGATTTGGTTAAAACACTGTGAAAACCAATGAATGAAGAAGGATGTCAAATGGTGTGTGCAAAAGGTTTGTCCCATGAACCATCTCCATATATATATATATATATATATATATATATATATATATATATATATATATATATATATATATATATATATATACAGACCTGTTATAGTCAGGCCGACCGTAATGTTGTGCATTCCCACTCGCCTTCCATTTGGCCCCCTGGAGCATGTTCGAAGGATTTCCAATCGTATGGATGGGAAGATAATCGTAAAATAAGCTACCATGACCATTTTCATACAATTTGGTAACTGTTTGGTCCTCCCACTTAACAGTTCTTATTTTATAGAAATTTGAATAATCCAGAATTTCACCCATTAAGATGAAGACCCTACAAGATTTACGTAGCATGATAGGGTAAAAAAACCACAACGTCCGTGAGCAAATTCATTGTGCGTTGGGGATTTTACAATGTCGTGGATCCAGGGAGCATAGGATTCCGAAAGCACAATAGTTAAGAGAGGAGAGATAGAGGGATTCGACATAACAAGGTAGGGTATGAGTTACTGTTCGTCGTATTATGGCGGTTGTTGTAGCTCATTAGTGGCCATTTTGTCATCTAGATGTGACCAATTCAATTTGATGTGATATTTCTTAGGAGGTTTACATGGATCCTACACCTAGTCTTTCTGTCGGCTACGTTGGGCATATTATGGGTTCAAAAGGGATCCTCAAGACTGGTTTGGGCGTTTTTGCAATGTGGTGCTTGCCTTTGGTTTCACTGGGAGCTCTCAAACTTAACATGGTCTTATTCGTTTATCCTTTGTATGTGGATGGAATGGTTATTTCTGGTGATGGTACCGATACTATTCTCTATATTAGGCAGCAGTTACAACATGAGTTTCAGACGAAAGATCTTTGTCAGCTGCATTACTTTTTGGGACTTGGGGTGGCTTATGCTCTTCGCGGGTAAATACTTATTTTGTGTCTCAACAGAAGTACATCTATGACAATCTTAGTCGGGCATGTCTTAATGATTTTCGTACAGGTGCTACTCATACCAAGCTGCATGACCGACTTTCCACTTCATACGTCGAGCTTCTTCCAAATCCCACTCAATATCACGCAATTGTGGGTGCTCCTGTCTTTTGAATATCATTCGACCAGACATTGCTTATGTCGTTCATATAATTAGCTAGTTTGTTAGTGCTCTCTGTTCTACTCATTATGGGACACTTCTGCGTGTTATTTGCTATCTCCGTGACACCATCTCCGTGTTCGGAAAGCGTTACAGGCATTTGGGCCAGCCAGGAGGGTCTAACCAGATTAAGCACCGTGGAGATTGACAAGTGAGTTGACCGTAGATAAACTCCAGTATTTTGACTTGAATGTCAAAAATATTATCAATATTTTCATCGGTGTATTCTAAAAATGGTACTTTTAATATGTACTTGTATTCTCTTATAATAGAGTTACTATACTTGTTTCGTATATCGATCTACGATTATGTCACAAATGCACAGGTCGAGCTATGCCTATGTCGGGGCTCAGGGACTAGGTCCATGGTAAAATCCTGTTTTCTGTTTATAGCATGCGAGCTGGGTTTATGAGTGTGAGTTTGATATCATGTTTATGATATTGCAATATATTCGAGTTTGTGAATTGATATGTTGAATTTCTGTATTTTATCATCCTGTTTATCTCTGACTTGGCATGATATTTTCTAATGTGGTCGATATGCGCATAGACCAACATGCATATTGTTCCGTGCTGTCATATATATAAGGTAGATTTGATATTTTCTATATATATTATCCCGGTGAGTTATTTGTCGCTCATTGGGCTAGTTTTATCTCACTACCTCCACTATTTCATCTTATACATGACATGCGTCAAGTTAACCAACATAGTTGATTCAGAGTGGTACGGATCTAGAGACTGATGTTACTATTTAATGTTAGCTGGCTCTGAGACTAATGTGACTGTTTACTGTTGGCTAGCTCTAACCTAGTTCAAGGTGGTTACAATGAACTTTCTATAATGGACCCACTTAGTCTTTTTTAAATCCAGAAGTCGTTTACAAGAAGCCATACGTTTTCGTCGTCTGACTTTCGACTTCCAGGTCGAACTCACTAAACCCTAAACACACCGAAATTGACGGGAGTGGCTGTTAATTCGGTCCCCACTTATGGTAAGCAAACACCCCCTTTCTGTCATGAATCACTTTTAATTAAATTTGTTGTTTATCATGAATGCATCGTACGTTGCTTTCCAGCCAAGGGTTTTATAGGAAGCAATGGTCGTCATCGCCCACCCTACCCGGATTTTTTTGGTCCACACAGATGATAGTGTGGGTAGAACCCCCAAAGGTTTGCCTCGATTAGGGCCTTAACTATGTCCTCGAAGATGTTACAAAAGTGGTTCCAAATGCTATTGTTGAATGGACATAGTATACCAACTATGGTTCCAAATGTCCTCGAAGATGTTACAAAAGTGGTTCCAAATGTTACAAAAGTGGTTTCATTTTCAAATTGCAGAGGTAACACGACGTAATGTTATCCTTTCATTGGCATTTAGCTAGATTATCGAAAGCGGGGATTTTGTTATCACAAATAAATTTATCAAGGTTAGTTTGATTTTAATGTTGTCATTATTGATTACATGATCTCATGCTTCATTAGGTTGTTAGTTAAACCATGGTTTGAAATGTCAAATTTTCAAATGTAGTTGAATAAAGAGTTTGAGGTAGCCGGTCTCTGTGAATTTTATGATACCGTGCACACTTTTCGTTCGGTATTTATGTCATTAGATCCCAGGGTAGTGTTTTGTGGGTTCTGGTGTATGTGTTTTGGATACAGTTTTGGACCTAATAGCCACTATTTTACTACAGTATTGCTACGATATTATTGGACCCAGAAAACAAAAACTTCGAACCAAAACATAGAGGCTTGGACCTAAAGTTATTATACCGTGGTTACGAAACCTTGGAACAATAGATAATGGAGCGTGCTTATTAATCAAACATGCTGCCAATATTCACAAAAAATTTTCAAACAAAAATATATTATAGCTGAGAGATAACATCAAAGTAAAAGGAAAAAAATAATAAAAGAAAAGATAAAGAGATTTAAAGATACATGTGAAAATCAAGGGGCACAATGTCCTTGAACTATTAGTGACATACCATTACTAATACATATATTTCAAGATTAAAAAGATAAAACACAATATAATCACTCTACAAGCCTCTTTCTGGGATCAATCGTCGCTAAATAAAACTAATGAACAACTTCAAAAGCAACTTTGTATATTTTTTTTGGTGAGAATCTCTTTTACTGTAAAACTATTTCATCTGCTGCGATATTATGAATCAGGAAGCTGACTGTTGTAGTTGTCTACTTGAGACAGGAATCAAATGCAAGTTGTCCAGGTGGACGGTGACCGTGTTGAGGTTGACGTGGGCAAGTCTCAGATATTTACATCAAGAGGCAGCATGATGAACTCAAAATTTCATTCCTTGAGGACTTTAATCACCTCCTGGGGCACCGTTTCCCTCCTCTGCAACCTCAGTCCCATGTCTTGCTGGTTAATAAAATGACGCAACCATACCGCTACCTACTGAAACTAATCCCAACCTTCTTTCTGCTCGGCTCATATGTTGTGTCTTATCCTATTAAGAAACAACCACCCATGTGAGATAAAATTCATTTGCTCGATTTAAAAAACATATGTAGAATTACCAAATCAACTTCAATAACACATCAATCCACATATATCAAGATTTTCTTCATGGAAATAACAGAATTGGCACCAAATGGGTAGTGGGATGGAAAAAGATAGGGTTAAAGCCATTTTTGGTCCCTGAAAACAGGGCAAATGTTCATTTCCATTCTAAAAATTTAAAATTTGTTTAATACGGTCCAAATTAGCATATACTTCCACTTATCACTCCACATCAGCAAAATAACGACCTAAACATAATAATAAAAAGATTATATGCATTTCATTGGTATTCCACATTACCGCCACGTCAGCAATAGGGACCAAAAATGCCAAAATACAGAATATATAGGGACCCAAAATGTCAAAATATGCAATACATAGGGACCATATTGAACAAATTTTGAATTTTGGGATGAAAATGAACATTAGTCCCGTTTTCAGGGACCAAAAATGGCTTTACCCCAAAAAGATATGCCACTATGGCACAGGTATTTTGACTTCATTCCATAAAAACTGTGATTAAAAATGTGTTGACAAATTACCATTGCCTGACATGGATGTCTAAACAGCTTGACTCCAATGATGGCTTTAGGGACCTTTCAAATGTTTAGTAATTCTATAAATGTGATGTCAAGCAAACTTGGCCTAAAAAAAGGGGGATATTGTTCAATCATATCCTTTTATTCTCCACAAACCGGACATATCCTTTTTTTCTACCACCTATTGATCATAGGGATAATAGCCCTGTTAAAGTGCATACACATGTTTTTGCATGATAGCTAAATACATGTTACCATGAAAACATGTTATCTGGATAGACAACTCTTAAAATAATAATAGTAAAAAAGATGAAAATAAATTTGACAACTTCCTCTTTGAATGCTTCTGAAGGATGTTGAATATATCTTATCTATTGTGGTAACCAACTCCTACAAGAACGTCCATCTAGTTATGCTCTAGATTTCTGCATGTGGCGTGCAACTGGAACCAAACACACCATAGAAAATAAAAAAAGGCCTAACAACCAAGGGACCAAATAATTATTTATCAGTTATTCAGATAACCAATGATCGACTAATGATAATCCAAGCGATAACAAACCTCAATACTAGGTTATTCACATCCTTATGATGCTATAAAAGAGTTACCAGGATATGGGTCCACTTCTCCTTGAATGATGTTTAATAATGATATATATTTTGCTTGGCTAGCTTCTTGTGTACGGGAGTAGGAACAAACCATCATATTCTTCGTATGCAAAATAGTTCTAAAATTTTCATCCAAGCTGATATATGAAGCTCATATGTATGTGGATGCTGGAAATTCATGCCTGCAAGAGTCTCCTCATACCAACAAAGACAATAGCTTTACGAAAAACATTAACCTGCCACAAAGAATAATATAGCTTAACTAAGTAAAGCAATTTTACCTATAATAACAATAAGGAAGACTCTAAGAGTTTAAAGAAAGATACAGGTGGTTTTTAAATTAAGGTTGCTGATACAAAGAGTTCCCATATTTCGCTGATCTGTTGAGCTTCTCTATCACATCTCCCACAGGGTTCACAAGCACAATCTCGAAATTCATGAAAACTCTGACTTCAATTTACTGATAAAATTTTAGCATTAGCACTGAAAATGGTGTTTAATCTACTCACCAGAGTAGATATTTTATACAATGCAATGTTGAGCTCTGATTATGCTTCCATGCCACTTGTATCCACTATGGTTACAGCTGGGGATTGGACAAACTTGAGTCAATTGAGTACTTGTTAATTAACTCTTTGATGGATTCATTACAATGATCATCTATTACTTACAAGCCATGTCAAAAACAATGTATTTTAGTGTGCATTCATCCATCTTCATTGTCCTCTCTTCCTCTTCTCTTACACATCTGATGATCCGTCAAAAATTCAAAGGGAAATCATAAGGAGATTTTATTTTTCCAGATCCCAAAATTAAGTTTTTAAGAGCAAATGTAATCAGTGTGAATGGCAAGAATTGGGAAAAGAAACCAACCTTTCTTGAAGGTGCGTACATGCAGTTGGTGAGTTAAATTGGAGACTGCATGCTAAGAATGAATAAGAGAGGAACTCCCCTAGCCTCGAACTATTCTACCCCATATTTCTATAGCTTTGGGTCCCTATAATATACCAAAAAAAATCAATGTTTGTCATTATCACTTGAATATAATTCTAAACATAAAAAATCCCACCTAAAGAGAAATTTTTGGAATAAAAATCATTCAAAAATAACATTGAAAACTGCTACGAATCATTTCTAAAACTGACTAAGTTTATGAATACTAGAGGCACCAAAAATATACAGGACATGAAATCATTTTTAGTCTCACATTTATCATTCTGCATTCCTCTACTTCTTATATTCTTTTTGTATAAAACTTCTGTGAAAGTAAAGACAACACTACAAGAATTTGAATGCTCAAACAACATGAAAACTGTTTTCTATAAGACAAATGATTAGGGGCTATTGATGCTTTCTTCTCTTCATTTATTTTTTATTTCAAGATTCTGTCATGGTATTTCATATTAATAATTGCCTTCAAGAAGGCAAATAAGATAGGAAAATTTAATGAGAAACAACGTAGATACCTGGTTTTTTATAATAGACTCAATTAATTTTAGGTTCTCCTCCACCTTGGACAATTCTTCAGTACGCTGCCAGTACAAAGAAATCAAAGGTCCATAGTTCGAATTTAATTCAGATTCACCCAAACTTATTCCTACGGCCATATGGAAAATTAGAAAACAAAATAAACCTTCCAATTTAAAAGCACGCAAACTCCAAAAAATAAATTGCAGATAAACAAGTAAGTCACACAGCCGACACATTTCTATAGAGCAACTGAAACCATAGCCAGCCAAATGAAAACACTCCATTCAATCCACACTTTCATCAACTATGTGCATCAAATTCATATAACATCAATCCACGCTGACCACAAGAAATGTCAAGAAAAGAGAAATAAAAGAAAAACTTCATCAGAATTAACTTCTCAAAATATAACAAGAAGAAGAATTGAATACTAAACTACAAACATGAAACAAATATAATTAAGAAAAAAAAACTCCGTGACAAATTTCACAACGAATAAACAAAATGAACAACGAAAACCAATGTAGGGAGAAAAATGACAAAAGCAACAGTAGCCAATCCGGCCTACATAAAGAAGGCAAAAAACTAATATTAAAGATAAACAACTTTGTGAGCATCCATACTATGTAAAAAGTGGGATACATGCAAGAAAATAAGTTTGAAAAACACCAAAATGAGTACACCTGCATGGCAATTAATAGACTAATGAAAATGTCATTCCAAGTTAAATAAAAGCAAGCATGCTCCATGAGAGTTATGTGCAACAACCCCATGATTTAGATTTAGGATAAGTTGAAAGCATTTTCAGCTAAATACGAAAGAAGACTATCCATAACTCTATCCAAGTGAATGGATATTTTCATATAAATATGAAAAATATAGTCCTTACGCAGATGGACAGTGAACTACAATTACAAGAGTCTCACAGGAGTCACCAATGACGTCAATAATGTCACAATCACAATCCCAGAAAAAACACATCAACAACACATTCATCAGGCAAACCCACTGTAGTGGTCAACAAAAAGCTCCTCAATTATGTAAAAAGATTACAAACAACAACAAATTGTACAGAAAGTGAGGTCAAAGATAGAAATAAGAAAGCAGGAACAACCGATATCAAAATAAAACGGTAATAAATTCAAACAAGTACCTCTAACAACAAACAAGACTTGATGGAGCATCCTCCTCCTGAACTGATCCTCGGGACGATGTTGCGCTGGGATCTCTTGGAGCTGGGATCATCCTCGAAACCGCATGGGACATTGGAGAGGAAACTGGGGCCGATGTATGAGGCTATGTGGAGGGCAAGGATGCAGTCCAAAGGGTTTGCAGCTTCATAATCATCCTCGGTAAAGGTAAAAGAGCGCTCCTATCCCTGAAAGCGGTCGACGCCCCCCTCTAGCCGGTGTAGGAGGCTATCACGACCGAAGGGGTCTGCATTGACTTCATCATCATCCTCGATGACGTGACTGGAGGGCTCGTACCTCTGAAAGCGGTCAGGGACTCCCTCAGGACGGTGCAGGAGGCCATCACGACAGGAGGGGTCTGCATCAGCTTCCTCATTGTCCTCGGCACTCGTAGCCCTGAAAGCAGTCAGGGCCCCCCTCCGGCAGGTATGGGAGGCCATGTGGCGCGCAAGGATGCGGCCGGAAGGGTCTCAGACGCCTTCCTCATCGCCTCCTGCGCCGCAGCCTTGAAGCGATTAGGGCCCCTCCGGTATGGGAGGCCATGTGGCGCGAAAGCACGCTGCCGGAGGGGTCTGCATCAGCTTCCTCATCGTCCTCGGCGCTCGCTGCCCTAAAAGCAATCAGGACACCCTCCGGCCGGTATGGGAGGCCATGTGGTGCAAAAGCACATGGCCGGAGGGGTCTGCATCAGCTTCCTCTTCGTCCTCGGCGCTCGCAGCCCTGAAAACAGACAGGGCCCCCCTCCGGCCGGTATGGGAGGCCATGTGGCGCGAAAGCACGCGGCCGAAGGGGTCTGCATCAGCTTCCTCATCGTCCTCGGCGCTCGCAGCCCTGAGAGTAGTCAGGGCCCCCCTCCAGCCGGTATGGGAGGCCATGTGGCGCGCAAGGATGTGGTCGAAAAGTGCGCATCGGCTTCCTCATCGCCTCTCGGCTCGAAGCTGCGGGGCCCCCTCTGGCCGGTATGGGAGGCCATGTGGCGCGAAAGCACGCGGCTGGAGGGGTCTGCATCAGAAGCATGCGGCCGGAGGGGTCTGCATCAGCTTCCTCATCGTCCTTGGTGCTCGCAGCCCTGAAAGCAGTAAGGGTCACCCTCCGGCCTGTATGGGAGGTCATGTGGCGCGCAAGGATGCGGCCGGAAGGGTCTGCATCAGCTTCCTCATCGTCCTCGGTGCTTGAAGCCCTGAAAGTGCTCAGGCCCCCCTCCGGCCTGTATGGGAGCCATGTGGCGCGCAAGGATACGGCCGGAAAAGTCTGCAACGGCTACATTGGCTACATCGGTTGCTCCTCGATCCTCTGCCACTCCTCATCCGTGGAAAAAGACGACAAAGAGGAGCTCGCCGGGGAGATCGTCCGATGGGGAGATCCTCATGCCTCCAGAGGTTTCTGCATCCTCTGCCGCTCCATATACATCTTCTTTATCTCCTCATCCGTGGGAAAAGACGACGAAGCGGAGCTCAACAGATAGATCGTCGTCGGGGAGTTCCTCGCGCCTCCGGAGGGGTCTGCATCCTCTACCGACCCTCCTGCGTCTTCTTTATCTCCTCATCCATGGGGAAAGACGAGAAAGAGGAGCTCGCCGGGGAGATCATCGTCGGGGAGATCACCATTGGAGAGATCCTCACGCCTTCGTCGTCCCAGATCTGAGAGATGAGAAAGGGTAAAGTTGGTGAATTCGGTGAATTCTATTCGAGATTAATTGTGACCGGCTAATGCCTGGCCACAATTAACATCGTAGTAATGACCGTGAGGTAAACCCCACGGTCTCTTAGAATTCACCATATAACAGTGCCTTCTACAGTGCCATGAATGCACCTTTGTTTTGGGGTGCTCTGGTACCCAATTATTATACAACTGGCACCTACGCCCTACCTCAGGGACACCCACGGTATGGTGTTTTAGCTACTGTAGCAGGGCACCATAGAATTTCACACAATATAACATCATAAAATATCTCCAAATTTTTTCTTTATACAGGGGTTATTTGGATTAGAATCCAGAGACCTTTTTTAAAACTATTTTTCTAAAATTAATGATTTTTAAAAAGTTTGGACACTTCTAAAGTTTTATGTGTCATTGGATTAAAAATATAAAAGTATTTCAACATAAATTTAGCTAAACTTCTGCTCCTCATCATTAGTTTCTTTCTTTCTTTCTTTCTTTTTTTTTCTGTTTTTCAAAACATATTTTTTTCATTTGTTATAAAAAATTCAAAACTAAATATAAGGAACCATATTTATTCAAAATATTTAATCATACACTTTATTTCATATGGACAACAAACTTTAGTATTTTGTTTATATACCCTTATGTTCAAAATATATATCTATGAAATTCCTTACGCACAATAATTTTTTGTTGTGGTTTAAAATTATAAAAGTTTACCTAAGAAAGAAAGGTTACCATCCAAACATCTTAATTAGAAGAGATAAAACTTTAAACTCTAATAAACAGAAAAAAAAAACTAAATATGTTATCTTAAAATGGTGAGATTAAAATTTTATAAAAAAACTATTACTTTAATTATAATAAATAAAAATGTATTGAGACATTTCATGTAGCTAAATCCCAAACTTCTAAATATAGAGCTTTTAATCTTTTGAAAAAATAAAAAAATAAAAACAGGAATGGTTTTGTTAGAACTTTTTTTCAAACTGATGCCCTAATTTTTTTGATTTTCTCTCAAAATATATATATATATATATATATATATATATATATATATAGAAAGAGAGAAAGAAATATTCGTTAAAAAAATAAAGTGTTTTAAATTTGCATGATATAATCTTTTTTATTAAAAATTTGTTCTTTGAATCTCAAACATGCCATAGTTCCGTACTAGGAATTGTGCATACTTAGCCGCCAAGCTTGGCCGGACCCTACTTATTAGTTAGTGAGTCTATTTGACCTGATACCCCTGCCCAGTCTAGTCCACCTCTCATCCGTCAATCCCGTGTTCCTTCCCACTTCCTCAATATCCATCCTATTCCTTTTCAATAGAAGCAACTAGAAATCTCCAGCTAATCATCATCAATAAGTACCATTACCCATCTCTCTATCTCTCTGTCTCTCTTAGATATATATATCACACAAACACAAAACAGAACACGGTCATCCATCCTCCAAAGTTTCAAACCCTCCTCCTCCTCCATATATAATAATAACAAGTACTACAAGGCCGTCAAAATCAAAGACATGGGTTATCAGAAGCAGTACAACCTCTTCTTCTTTGCAGCAGAAATCGGATTTGTTCTATTATTACTAGCAGCTGTTGTTGTTACGGTGAAGGGAGAGACGCACACGGAGTGCGGCGTGGCGCAGACGGCGTTCGGAATGTGCGTGCCTTATGTCATGGGCCAAGACCCTCATCTGTCCGCCCAGTGCTGCCAGGGCGTGCAGTCCGTGCGCAGCCTCGCCACCACGCCCCAGTCCCACAAGGCCATCTGCCAGTGCCTCCGCCTTCTCATGCTTTCTCTTGGCAACATCGACTCCGCCCGCGCCGCCGCACTCTCCTCCCAATGCGGCGCTTCCACCTCCGTCATCCCCACCACCCTCTCCTTCGATTGTACCAAGTATATATATATATATATATATATATATCTCGTCTTTTAATATGATATAATTTTCATATTGACTAATTAATTAGACTCACTATTCATTTATTTAAAAAAAATTAATGGTTTTGATTAATCTTTATTTGCAGACTTGCATGAGTAGGAGGTGTAGCATGCTTGCTCTCAAAGGAAGTACAAAGCAGTACAACAACCATGTGTATATATAACACATGCTAAGTTTCTTAACGGTTTTCTTAGAAATTAAGTTTGAGGAGAAGATGGTTTTGTTTGTGTAAAAAGATATAGGGTTTGTACTTAAGAGAGAAGATAAGACTGAACTCCTCTTTATTCCTAAAAGTGGGGTTAGTACTTATTGGGATGTGAATTAACTTACTTTTTGTTGGCATGCCAAAGCTGGCTTCACTTTGCCCTTTTATGTATTTTTTTTCTCCTATGTAAGTGGTAGAGTTCTCTAATGTTGATTGCTATTGTGAACAAGTTGTTGTTTCCTTGTAAATGATAGGGTGATCTAATATGAATATGATCTTATATTTTTATAATATATACAAGAGTTGTTTGGATATGCATCTATTCGTGTCAAATCTTATGTTAATAAAATTTAAAATCGATATTATTTTTATTCACAATTTATCTAAATCCAAAAAAGGTTTTTTTTTTAATTATTTACTAATAAACCAATGGTTTACTGGTATTTTGGTCCTTTACTAAAATTGGGGATTCTTTTATGGATGACTCAAGATCGAATTCGTACTCTTATAAATTGAGAGTCAGGTGTGGTGTTGTTCTCCTAAGGTCAAATGACCACACCTACAGTCATTCATGGTGTTGGTGTTATTCTCCTATAAACTAATCTAGAATCAAGTTACAAATAAACTAATCCGGAATCAAGTTAAAATTGTCTTAATTTAACTTATGTTGCTGAGCACTTGTTGTCTTTTGGTTAAAAAAAAAAAAAAAAAAAACTAACTTCGACCAGAAAAGTTCGCTACAAATTCCTTCTGGTTGTGGGTTCAAAATCAGTGATCAACATCAAAGCACTGAAAGTAGTGCACTGGGGGTCATATCACTATTAAAACATGACATATAGTAATGTGACTAATAATAATGCCACTAGTGAATGATAGGGTGATCTAATATAAATATGATCCTATATTTTGATTATATATACAAGAGTTGTTTGGATATGCATCCATCTATTCCTTTCAAATCCTATGTTAAATAAAATTTAAAATCAATATTATTTTTATTGATAATTTGTTTAAAAACAAAAAAGGGTTTTTTGGCAACTCACTAACGTTTGCAAGGAAAAGTTGTCACACATTCCTTCTAAAAACAAATAGGTCGCTGGTTCAAAAAATGTCTGTGTTGTCCACACTTATTTAAAAAACAAAAAAAAAAAAAAAAAGAGATTGATCAACATCAAAGCACTGATCTAGTGCACTGGGGGTCATATCTCGAGTGAAACGTGGCATAGAGTAATGTGACTAATAATAATAGTAACCTGTCTTTCTGTTTAATAGAATACAAGTGATTACAGTGACATGTCTCCTGACAGCCGTGTGAAACATAACTTGTATGATGATAAAAGTGGGACACTTGTTCTCTTGGAGGAAGTGCACAAGGATTGATTCTTTCTTTCCTTCCTATAAAACCAATGTAACAATTATTGGCACTGGAGATGGACCTATTACTTCATGTTCTACTTTTAAATTATAAATTACAAAAACAATATATAAAATATTAATTTTTACAAGATAGTATGTTTATAAATAATTGATTAAAGACAAGTTTTGAAGATCTCTTTCTCAATTTGGGAGACTTAAAAAATATTTGGAGCAAAATAAAATAATTCATTTTAATACTTTATTTTCAATCTGTCAGTGCATATAGCATTTGTGTTGGCATTATTTGACAACAGATATTACGTTGAAGAATGCAATATCAATGAAGCTCTCATGGCCAAAGTGATGACAGAGAGATAAGATGATGTGGCAACAAAACTAAGGCGAAGCACCTGTACAGCATGCTGATGAAATTGAAAGTGCAACTGAAGCTCACATCAACATGGATGCAGCTCACATAGTTCGAGTGGTAAAGCAAACTGCTGAGGTGGCAGCTAATGTGATAGCTGGCGATTGAGCGCGTGAAGGGTTAATAGTGTGTGTACGTGATGAGTTGGCGTGGGATGATATGGCGAATGCACATGGGAAATGAAGTGGTATATAACATGTAACAAATCATTAAGATCTTTCTCAAAGATATTTTTGGAGCAGCTGATGATATATTTGGGAAGTCATTGGTGACTTGGATTGCAAGCTGGATTATAGGCTATACTTGGAAAGAAATTGACAACTTGGAGAGCAAGCCTAGTGGAGCATATGTTTAGAAGGCGGTTGTAATGGGGAGAACATCCAAGGCGCAACACATGTTTGGAAAGATTTGGCGAAGTCTATATTTTGAAACAAGATCCAATTTGGAGCATAATTGATTGAAGCTTAATTTGAAGATCTAAATAAAGATTTGAAGAACATATTTAGAGTTGATTGAGAACTAGATATGGTATGAGCAAACATTGCTATGTTGAAAATTTGAAGACCCTAACTTGGGATAAGTTTGGAAAAAAATCATGAAGACAATCTAGGAAGATTGTATAACTCAAACATAGTTGATTGGAGATGAAGTTTGGAAGGCCGTGGAGCGCCTAGCGAGGTGTGAGTTGGAAGGCCGTGGAAGACAATCTATGAACGTGACGTAGAGAGGTCTAGCCAGTTGCGTAGTCAACATCGGGAGGATCTGATGTGTTTGACTCGGGCTCAGACCGGGAGGGTTGGAGGAGTCACGAGGTCGGTTACAACATATGCTGGAGTCTTATTCAATTTAGCAGTCGGGCCATGTTGCAAGTCCGAGTATGACAGAGATTGCAACAGCTATTTTTGGAAGGCACCCAAAATAGTTCCCGTGGAGATTTAGGAGAATCTAAAAGAGGCAAGTTGTAAAACCTACCCCGGAATAAATATGTACTTTTCCCCAAAAATCTTAAACTGATAATTTGAAGGGGTAAACGATGGAATTTTGAGATTTGAAAACGAGGCCCAAAGAGCACAGCTATGTGACCATGCGTATCAGAATAAGCTTTTTGAATTGTGGTTAAACACTCGATTCCAACACACGTAGCCAAAGTTATGGCTAAAACACCGGATCACTTATGATTAACAAGTTATGGGGTGTCTTTAGATAATTGAATTATTTGAATTTTATTAAGCTCAATGCTTGATTAATCAAGATTAATTAAGGGCCATGATATGTGGGAGGAATAAGCTAATGTTCGAGTCCTTGAAAAAGTGGATCTGGTCGGGGATTAAGAATACCCCGTGATGCCACAGTAAGCCTGTGACTAAAGAAATCAATTAAGGGCTGAGATTCGCGGATCCAGGTCGGGCAAGAGGATAACGAATTATTGTAAAGGCCCATGATGCAATAGTAGCCAAGTGACAAGGGATAAGGCAATTAATTTAATTGCTTATATGATTTTAATATATATATATATATATATATATATATATATATATATATATATATATATATATATATATATAAATGTTAGTATAAGGCCGGCCGGATTACTGTTCATTTAAGGTCGCCTCATTTTGAGGCACTTGGAGAATATTTTTTTTAAATCCAATTATATGGATGGAAGGAACATAGAAAAATAAGCTAGCATGTTAATTTTCATACAATTTGGGAACTTGTAGGGTCTTCATCTTAATGGGTGAAAATTTATAGAAATCTTACTGGTTCAAAATTTCACCCTTTAAGATGAAGACCCTACAAGTTTCCAAATTGTATGAAAATTGACATACTAGCTTATTTTTTGATGTTCTTTGTATCCATACGGTTGGATTTTCTTAAAATCTTGTGCAAATTGGGCTAAAATGGAAATGGGGCTTACACTTGCGATGTTAAGGTGGCGTAAGTAAATAGTATATATATATATATATATATATATATATATATATATATATATATATATATATATATATATATATATATATATATGATGAAACTTAGGGCTGAAGATTTCAATTGAATTGAAATCAATTAAACCCTCATTCTCCCTCATCCTCTCCCTACCCTTACCCACGCCAGTACCACCTAGTCGAGCCAAGACCGCCAGCCTTGCGCTCACACCTGCTCTCCCCGCCACTTTCTTTGCGTGCGTGCCCCAGAACCAAGCTGCAAGGCTATGCGTGCATCTCCGGATCTGCGCCATTTGCATCTCCTGCTGCCCTGACCAGACAGAGCCTCACTGACCCGACTGCAATGCTCCCCCATGACACTCACCGCCCGCCTCCACATGCGTAAGCTCTACTCCGCCGGCCAGACTTCAAGTTTCGCCCTCTTTCTCCTTCGTACTCCCGTTGAGATCCCCATCGTGGTTGACGACCGGTGAAGCTTCAGCGAGCTACAGGACTAAGAAAGAAGACTCGTTGTTGAGCCTCGACAACTCAGTCTCAGACTACAAGGTATGGATTGACTCTAAGTTGGATTGGTCGGGTTTGGGGTTGTAGTTAGAGACCATGACATTAATTGGGGGTATTAGAGGCTTTGAAAGACTCTTATGATGATGTTAATGAGTTGTATGTATGGTTTTAGTTTAATGGATGTATGATTGTATGAAATCCATTAAACTAAAACCATACATATTCGAGTTGAGTTTACTCCTTAAATATGTGTTGGCTTCCGATCTCGAGGAGATCACTGTTTTTCTTATATATTCAAGATGTTGTTGCCTTGGATATATACATGTATACCTGTTGTTAGGTATTCTGTACTGGCAGTCTCTTTTTGACAAGCTTGATACATCGGATGGAGGCTCAGTCAGAGAGTGAGATTTTCTGACTATGTATACATGATTGCTATAGCGCTATCCGGCTTAGGTCAAAGACAATACTTAGGGTATTGTACGATATCAAGGATATCGTAGTATCATATACACCTGAGATGCAGTACATCTGTGAATTTATTCACATCCCAGAGACATGTTGCTTGCTTGTGATTTTGTTTCACTTGTTTTTTGCATTTGATTTACTTTCTATTCTTTGCTTATGACTTCTCGCCATATTTATTGCTTTATTAGAGATCCTACTAGGCCTGTTCTTTAGGCTCATGCACTTGATTGATGTTTTTCTCAGGTGATGACGAAAAGTAGGATCGGGCTTAGTTGGGGACCCCTTTTAGTGTCGTTGGTTCCTTCTACTCTACTGTTTGATGTCTGTGTACCTCGTATTTGTACTTGTGAGTGTGTGAGACTTGTTTTCATATTTATCTTATATTGATTACTAGGGGTGACTTGGCTAGATCCTTGTATGGGTTGTGTAAACCCGGATGTGTACTTTTATTGTACTCGGTATTGTATGGAGTTGTGTAAACTCCATTTCTATTATTTATATATTTCGTTGTTATTATCTCTAGAAAATAATGATATAGGAACTCTGAGGCCTCGCGCCCGGATGGGGACTCATCCCTGTTTGGGTGCGGTCGATCTGTCCATGTGCCCGGGCCGGGATTCGGGGCGTGACACAAGTGATATATATGGACGTGGAGATGTCTACATAAGGCTGAGCTCTGAAGGTTGAGGTTGATGCTACCGGAGAACCTAAGGGAGTTAGGTTGAGTTGTAGTTGGTCAATCTAGAGTGAGGGTGTGCTTGTATGCTGAGTGACAAGAGAGTTGTACTCATATTTCCTTCCCTCTTTTAGTGGATTGTTTCTCTGAGCTTGGCCCCCCAGACGTAGGCTTGGAAGCCAAACTAGGTACCAAAATTTTGTGTCTCTTCTCTTCATGCTTTTCATAGTTTTGATCGTGTGTGTGTGAGAGCTTGAGTGTTTTCTAAGAGACAGCGGTGCAACCACTATTGCAACTACATCACACAACAACCCAACAGAAAATTACACAATCTTATGTTTATATATATATATATATATATATATATATATATATATATATATATATATATATATATATATGCTAGGTTAGAAATCGGTTTTGATCCTAATTCTTCACTAATGGTTGAATTCGTTTGAATTGCGGGACTTAGATCAATAGAAAAAATAGTCAAAATCAAGCCTAGAGAGGAGAAACACCGGAATTTATGTGGAAAACCCTAGAAAATTAGGCAAAAACCAAGGTGCCCTCTCATGAGAGCAAATCTACTAAAAATTCCTCCAATTACAAAGATTTAGACGTGGAAATGACAATGGGATGATCTGTGAATTGAGAGAGAGAAATGGGGAGCATGGAGGCTCTAAAGTTCAAAATCCTTCAAATGGTCCTTTTTCCTCCTTTTATAAGAGTTGGTTGGGAGGAAACCTAGTGTCTAAGTTACCATCTACTTGGCCACTTCCAAGCAGGCTAGATTCCAGGTCATCTCCAACTCAGCACCATTTGAGTTTCAAGCTGAGCGCCAGCTGGGAGTCCTTCTAGAAGGCCAGTTGGACTTCTTGAGTCTTCTCGAAGCTCTTCTTCTATAGGAGGCTGAGTGACAGATAAGTTTCTGGAATCTTCTCGGAACTTTGCTTTTATGGGAAGCAGAGTAGCTACTGAGCTTATAGAGGCTGAGTATCAACTGAGCTTCAAAAGGTTGAACAACGAATAGAATTCTAAAGGTTTCTCGAAGCTCTTCTTTCACGCAAATCAGAATATCGGGTTGACAGATCTTGGATCCGAGTCGAGGATGTTTTATAGTTTTTCCACGTCGCTGGTCGGATAAAAGTCAAGTATCTTTCCACTTTTACCACTATCATTAGCCCCCTCCCCCCCCACCCCACCCCAAAGTATGCTTGCGTTGAGTATGAGTGATGAATGAGTATTCCTTTGTCATCGATTAACTCAAAAAGCTAAGCATATAGTCAGCTAGATGATCTGTTTTATGTGTTTAGTTTCATGTTGAACTTATAGAGGGTCTTGGTTCCTTTTTGTGATGGGATACAATAGGTGTTCTTTGAATGTGAGACTTCACTTTCAATATTAGTCGCTTTGTATCCGGTCGAGTTTTGTAGGTCGTGTTTTGTTGAAGTAGACTGAGAATCGGCCGAGTAGGTGGAGTGATATATGCACGGGCCATAGTATTTGCCGAGTATCGAGACTTTGAATGCTTGCACTGTAAGTTTCCTTTAGTCAGGGTTGTACTTCTTTTTTGCAAGTTATAGGGTCCACGAGCTTTTAATGCTAAGGTTGGCATTTAATGTTAATGTCCTTTTGTCTCTTGACATGGTTTTCCAAAAAATGACATTTGGCCTACGTGGGGTTGGGAAGGGGGTGTGGATGATGTTGAGTGTGTTTCCCCATTTTCCACATGTCAAGCATCTGTTCAACTTTGCACTGTATTTTGATTTGAACCATCAGATGGAGATCCACGCGTTATTCCTTGATCACACGCTGTTTTGCGGATCGATCTGGTCCGTTGAAAATGATTCTTTAGACTTTTCGGTGAATGTGGATGAGATCTTCCCGTCATTTCAAAAAAGGAGTTTTGCTTTTTCTTCCTTTTCATTTCATCTTCTTTCTTGGATGCGCGTATATTCACCTTCTCCCTTAGCGTTTTTACTTTCGTTGTCTTCTTCTAGCCAAAATATGGAGTCTAATCCTCGTGTTTCTTCTTCTACTGTTTTTCCCCCATCTGGGACCATCCCAAATCTTCAAAGGAACCTAAACCTTGTTCTGATTTTTTCACGCCCTGACCCATATTCCAGGCCTTGGACACATCCACAGATCAGCCGTATACAAGTAAAGGCACACCCCACTCAGATACAAGGCCTAGGTAAATCAAGAACATACAATGGATATGCAACATAAAATCCAAATAACATAAGTAAACAATCCAGAGTCTACAGTGGAAATAAAATACGGGTACAGGCACCCTATATAAGTCAAGGCCCTACATGGGTCCTACAAATGAAATCTTACTTACAAAACAAATCGTGAGGTTCTCGGACCTCTGCAACAATATCCCAATCCCTCGTAACGCACCTGAGTTCGAGTCACCTACTCCTCAGGATCTGTAAAAGAAGAGGGAAAACAAATAGATGAGCTTTCGAAGGGAAAGCTCAGTAAGCACCCCGCAGGGATCACAATGAAGTCATGTCTAACATAAGATAAAAATAAGATAAGTCAAGAAATGATCATATCAAATCAATCAACATGATAAGCCAAGCAAGTAGGGACCATGCCCCGCACTGTCCAACACCTAGGAGTCTCAAACCTACCACAAAAACTATCAACGGTAGGGACTCTTAACACATCTACAGCCTCAAGCTCTGGAAGAGAATTCCAAAGAAGACTCATCAATGATCCCCCGGTTAGCATCATCAGCCTCAGCTGAAAATGACCCTCTGGTCATAAGTCGGTAGCGCCAGCTCTCGTATGTGTCGACACGGTCAGCGAATCACTCCCACTGATGGGTTGGACAACTAGAATGCCAGGGTGTCCTTGGCCCTGAACGCCCTGCAGGAGCTACGCTCCACTATACCAAGCGGAAGAATTTACAAGAATAACTGTCATACTCCTACATGGCCAGCGCACAGGCTCACGTGTTTCCACGGCCCCGTGTCGGTCAACGGTTAGGCGTACTCAGCAATCACAAGCAACCATAACGAATACCAACATATCAACATGAACACACTAACATGGGAAATAGAAATCCAACAAAACAATAAAATAGATGTGTACTCAAGCCCAAACAATAACATGGTAAAAACAAAACCAATAACACTCAAACATAGAGTGGGAACCAGGAAAGAGTAACTTACCTCTATGAAAGATCTATCTGAATAATCTATGTCCCTCTTGACGCGGCTCCACGCTCTGCGTCGGTGTCTGATAATATAATCTATATTAGTACGCATATGAGTTCACAAAGAATAATTCCTTTATGCCAGCTAACCATACATAACCTTAACTGGGCGTGAGCCCATTTATTCCTTAGTTCTCTACTTAATCTAATTCACAATCTCATATATATATATATATATATATATATATATATATATATATATATATATATAGTTATGATAACAATAACATAAAATCCAAGTAAAATCCAAGTAAACACATTTATATTGCTTGTCCCGTACTCTTTAGGTAAAACTATGAAATCAAATCTCAGAGTGGTGATCCTTGGACAACCCAAAGCCTATCACTTGTCCCGTAATATATATATATATATATATATATATATATATATATATATATATATATATATATATAGTATTCAGAATAAAAAGATTTTTAGTAAATTTGATTGTAAATTTGGATTCTGGCAAGTTAAAATGCATCCAGAAAGTATAGAATGGACAACATTCACATGTCCTGAAGGACATTTTGAATGGTTAGTAATGCCTTTTGGTTTAAAAAATGCCCCAGCAGTATTCCAGAGAAAAATGGATGAAATTTTCAGCCATTATTTTTTTGCTACAGTGAAATATCTACAGTGATTTTTCAGAGAGAGTAAAACAAGCTCACAAACATCCAGAGTATCATGGAACCAGTTCATTCAAGAAAGAGGGGTAAACAAGAGCAAAATCATATTATTAAAGGTTTGCCGATTTTAATTTTAAAAGGAGAAGAGTTATATATATATATATATATATATATATATATATATATATATATATATATAATTAGGATTATTACACATATGCCCTCCTAGTAACCTTTTAATAAGTATTGAATCCAACCCTCACAATATCACAACACAGCAGACCCACTAAAATAATAACTCTCTGTTTTTTATTTCAAAGACTTTATATTAAAGGGGTATGACCAAACGTGTTACATTTGGGACTCTACTGGAGACTATGCACCAAGTCGGTGTAGCCTATCAGTAAAGTGTTTAAGCTTAATGAGTTCCCTCACCACTAAAGCCCCCGCATAGACCAAAGAAATACACACACTTACATCCCCACCCCCAGCATCCCATTTTCCTTACATTTCGATTACATTGTGCCAACTAACAACCCCATTTGATACAACCCCTTATCATGTCCCTGCCCCCATAGATTCCTGCGTTTTCCTGTCTCTTTTTTGCCCACCATACTCATCCTCCTGCCCCAGAACACCACCCTCCATACTCCTCCCTGGACCATATATCCTTCCCTTGAGTCTGCTTCCGGTGCCCTCCTCCAACTTCCAAAAGAACAAGAGCCTAGAGATGTTGTCCAAAACTCCCCGCTGCTCCTTCCTCTTCCCTTCAAACACTCTTCTATTTCTTTCCTCCCAAACCGCCCACCAGATCACCATGAGTAGGGTTGTCCATGTACACCTGTTTTCAACCCTTACTTGCACACGACACCAGGAATCCTAAGCCTTCTCCACCGAGTTTGGTTTGATTAGCAGGTTCGATGCATCTTCGATACAGGCCCAGATTCGCCAACAAACCTGCATTGTAGGCATAGATGGTTCACCTCTTCTTCCACCATCCCACACATGGGACATATAGTGTCTAAGTCCTCCTAGCCTCGTTTTCGTATATTAGCTCTCGTAGGTATTCTGTTATGCACAACCAACCAAGAGAACAGTTTAACTTTCATTGGGACCTTGACCTTCTAGAACACCTTGTGTATCCGTGACCTGGCTCCTCCATCTATTAGTAGGTTATATAAGCTCTTGACTGAAAATCTGCTAGAATCTGAGAACCTCCATGCCCTATGGTCCTCTCATCGGGCCCACTTTATCCCTTCCAGCGTAGTCATGATATCCTCTGCTTCCACTCTTGCATGCCTTCCCCCCCTCCCCCTGCCCCGCCCCCGCCCGCCCGCCGTTACCTTTACTTGGGACACCCACCGGACTCCTTCTCTTTCCTGGTACACACAATCGGACACTCTACTGTGCAGGTTAACGGACTCCTTGAACGCCTTTGGGAATGTCAGTCTAAACTCAGTGTCCCCAGCCCATGTATCAAACCAATAAGAACACCTCCTGTCGTACCCGAGCTGGACCTTCGTGCATCGGAGATATATGTCCCGCACTACCAAGATTCCTTTCCATAATGCCGAGCAGCTCTTTGCATTCCCCCTTGATCGATCCCAAAAAGGCCACCTGTAATAGAACTTTGCAGACACATATTGAACCCAAGGAGAGCACTCGCCTTCATGCAATCTAGCCTACCACTTAGCTAGTAAAATCATGTTAAACACTTGGAGATTCAGTATTCCCAACACTCCCAGCTTCCTTGGCCTGCAGACCGCTCCCCATTCCATCAAATTCAGGCCACACTCCCTTGCTCCTCGCCACAGAAACCTAGCCCGTAGTTTGTCAACCTCTTGCACCACCCACTTCGGAAGCAGAAAACATGAGAGATAGTGGTTTATGTACGTTGTTAACACTGTCTTCGTCAACACCAACCGTCCCCCAAAAGATAAATTCATTCCTTTCCAAGGGACCCGCCTGGCTTGCACCTTTGCCACAACTTCGTTCCAACTCTCTCTTGTTAACATTCCTATTCCTACAGGTAGCCCCAGATACCCCATTGGGAACGTGCCAACTTTCTATCGCAACAGCCTTGCTAGCCTATTTGCCCGCTCTGGTTCCACCCCAGTGGTGAACAATATTGTCTTCTTGAAGTTGAGCTTCAACCCTACCAGCATTCCGAAAGCCAGCAGCAGCCACTTTATCGCCACGACAAACCTCTCTTCAAAATGGCTTATTATTAAGTTATCATCCGTGAATTGAGTAGCTAGTAATTCACTCCCCTTGCCTGCTCTACAATGGATTCCAGCCACCCAACCTCCATTCTAAGCACGCTAAAGGATCCGCATCCACATGTCCATGATAAGAATAAATAGATACGTGGCAAATGGGTCACCCCGCAAAGAAACCTCTCGCCTCGCGGAACCCTCCTGATGGGCTACCTTTAACTAGCACCCTTATCTGAGAGGAGTCTACCATCTTTGTGATCCACCGAATCCACCCTTCCCCAAACCCACGCACACGCAGCACTTCCACCAGAAAGCTCCAACTTACGCTGTCATACGCTTTCTTTATATCCAGCTTTAATATGAATACCTCCTATCCTTCTGCTGAGCATAAGTACTAGTGAATGACCTCCTGCACCAGTGCGACGCTCTCCATCATCCATCGCCCTTGTACGAACGCTGATTGGGAATCTGCCACTAACGCACTCATTAGCGACTTCAAGCAGTTGACGAGGCACCGTGCAAACGCTCTATACGTGACGTTCAACAGGCTTATGGGTTGGAACTCCTCCAGTTTAGACACTCCTTACACCTTTGGTATTAAGGAAATGACAGCCTCATTGATTTGTGAGAATGGTACAATTCCTCGCTGCAGCTTCCAAAATGTCGCATACGCCCACCGTGAGCAAAGCATCCGTGAATTTGTGAAAGAACCTGGATGATACCCATCCGTCCCGGTGATTTGCTAGCTCCTCACGCTGTAATTCCACTTTAATTTCTTTAATGGAGAACATTTTTTCCAGCTCCTCAGGGTTTACAACTGATGTACTTCCTTGCAACAGTATCCTCCATTCCACTTCTACCTCTTATGCTTCTTCTCTAGCAAACACCTTGTTGAAGTCGTTTCAAGCTTGCTTCCTTATCCCTCTTTGATCCTTGACTATCCTTCCTTCAATTTCAATGGAGCTGATAAAATTTTGGCGATGTCGTCCATTCGCCAATCGCTGAAAGTATGCCGTATTTGCATCTCCTTCAGTTATCCATTTCTCCCTGGCGCGTTGAGCCCATATCATTTCTTCCTCCTGCACCTTCCTCAGTTCCTCCCTCGCTTTCTGCCACCTATCCAGTTCCCATGTTGATAAGCCCCCCCCGTTCATCCTTCTCATCCATCTCCTTGACTTCTTCTAACCACCTCTTCTTTCTCTGGAATACGTTTCCCACCTTTTCCATACTCCACTTCCTCATTCTCTGTCCCAACTCCTTGATTCTGGCATTCCATGCCCTTCCCTTCGTTGATGTAGCCCACTATGTTTCCAAGGCGGGTGCAAAGTTTTCATCCATGAACCAGCACTTCTCTACTTTGAACAGTCTTCTACTCCTCTCCCTCTCTCCGGTGTTGAGTGCAATTGGTACATGATTGGACTCCACACGCGGCCAGGCCTCAACCCATGCTCTAGGGAACAATGCCTCTCATGGGTTGGATACTTGGAATCGCTCTAGCTTCACAAACACCGGTCTCGCTTTCTCGCTAGCCCATGTAAATCTTCTTCCTAGAAAAGGCGTGATCTCGAAGTTGGAGTGTGTCTATTGCTTGCCTCAGCACATCTATCTCTCACCTGCTGCCAATACATCCCGCCCTCTTCTCCATAGATATTGTTGTATTAAGGTCTCCCCCAAGAATCCATGGTATTTCCCAGGTTGCCACCATCTCGCTTACTTCCTCCTAGAGTTCTTGTACTTCAACTCTCGAGTGTGGCGCATATACATTGAGTATCATCCACTTCTGTTTGGTTGCTACACATTCAAACACTGTCGCCAAGCAGAAGCTCCCGTCTTTAAAATCCACCAGCTTTAGTACCCGTGTGTTCCACCCCATCAGTAGACCCCCTGCAGTTCCCCTCGACTGTAGTCCTTTTCATCCTTACAGCCTTGATCGTCTGAGGGCTCTCAATATCTTCGACGGGTATGTCTCCATCTTCGTCTCTTGGAGGATGAATAGGTCTATCCTATACATCTGGATCAATCCTTGCACCGCCGCCTTCTTCTCCGGCCCCCTTAACCCTCTAATATTCCAAGATGTGATTATCATTCTTCATGGTGTCCGCCTTCTCCCCCAGCCAACCTAGCACGCTCCATCCGCAGGAGGAGCTCTACCAACTTTACTTGCCTTCCCTTCTCCTTTCAAACAAGTATCCCAGATGATATGCATAGGTTTGCCCTCGTCAGGCCACAATGTGATTTCTGCGGTCGTTTCCTCTGATTCAAGGTTCTCGTTTTCCAGTGCAGGGGTCTTCCTTTGTTCTGTTATTTCTTCTCTGGCTTCAGCATCCTCCCTCATTTCCCGGTCACCCAGGTAACCTCCATACGTTTGGTCCTTTTGTTTCCCGCCTACGACCTCGTTTAGAACTCCTGAGGTGTCCTTTCCTTTCTTATTTTTTGTGCTAGGGTTTAGTACCCTTGGTTGTAGCACATCTCCTATTTCCCTTTCTTCAGCTCCCCCCATGCAATGCAGATTTGTACCCCCACATTTATTCCCCGTTTCCCTTGCTTGTGTGTCACGTTCCTCTGCAGTCTCCTTTAGTTGTGTATCCAGCGCCTCGTTTCCCCAAGTGGGGTCATAGGAAACCTCCTCTCCCCTTTGCCCTTCAGTTTCCCGAGGTCTATTCTCGTACACAACTGCCATACGCTCCTATCTTTTATGCCACGATTTGACACACTTCGAGCCCCCCAAATCCATAGGTCTAGTCAGCGATAAGCCTATGCCTATCTTCGTCGCCGACGGTCCCATCATCGTTCCATAGCCGGAGTCTTGGTTGCCAAGTTTGTCTTCTCCTCCCTGGGCTTCCTCCATGACCTCGTACGCCACCCAAGTCCTCCGACCTCGAACCACCCACCACCACCCCTTAGGAACCTTCGTTCCCTCCCGCAGCCACACCTCCACATTCAGCTCCCTAGCATATCTTTCCAATCCCTCCCCCGCCTCCCATCCCAACAAGCCTCCCACCACCAACAGGACTTTTTCTAAGATCTCCCACCGTTGACAACAGAAAGGGACGTATGTTAGCCAGAGTCTCTTCCTCCTTCCCCCAGGCTCCTCCTCAATGATTTCCTCTTCCTCCCAAGCGCCAAACCTCATCGACACCCCGTCCATGTCTATTATCCCCCCACTTCACCACTGCTTCTCTCCATGATCTCGACGGACATTCCACCAGGAATCTACCCTTCACTGAGCTGATTATCTTCCCCAGCCATTCCCCCCACGTCCTGGCCAAGTGTGTCTTCACATGCTCCGCCATGACCCCTTGTTCCTTGTCTACTACCTCCGCCATCACCAAAGTCTGCAAAGTTTCCCTCACTTCCTGTGACAGCCTTGGCATACTTACATCCACCTCCTTCTTATGTACTTCCACCTCCAGTGCCTTTGACCAGCTCCTCGCTTCTCCCCATTCTCCTCTTCCAAGCAGACATTTGTCAGCTATCCCTCTCTCCTCTGGAAGCATGGGAGTCCCTGCACCACATTCCCCACCTTCCTCCTTGTTGTTCACCTTCATCCTATCTTGTCTAACTTCTTCATTCTTGGAGCAATGAAACGATCTATGTCCCACTCCTCCACATTTGAAGCATGTGACTGAGTTCGGGCAATCCCGAGCTCTATGCCCCTGTTCACCGCACCGAAAATACATATCTATCAAAATTAGCCGCCTGCTTCCCGTGGACTGCGTTCTCCATGGCATCTGCTCCGAACCTCGCTTCCACTCTTGGTTCCATGTCCTCATTGGGGGTCCAACCCACAGCTGGAACGACCGGGGCCCGACCATCATTCTCCCCTCTCTCTCTCTCTCTCTCTCTCTCTCTCTCCAGGCTTATCTAATGGCTTCCTATAATACTCAATCTTCTATAGCATAGCAGAGGAAGGGAGCTCGACTCCCACATTTAGTTAATACAACCCTTCAATCAAGTCTTAACCTTACCTTATCTATAAACACGTAGTTAATATGAAGGATATCACCAGCCTCCATGTTCCATGCCTATGCCTAAGAAACACTTGTGGGCCTCTTCCTCCTTACTGAATACAAGCATGGACCTCATTTTACCACTAAACTAAACAAGAGCTACATGCACCATAGTCACACCCAGTTACTAATGTAATAGTCTTAATGAGTTTAAGAGAAACACAATCCGTAAAGGTCATGCAACCAAGTGACTCTATAACTTCATGTTTAATCTAGAGATTCCCTCACTTGGACGGCCCTCAGTTGCTTAAGAATGCGCGTAATTAACAACTACGCATAATTTGTTAATTAATTTGTTTAAGCTCCTAACCATGCCCATATTTTTCCTAAGTTTAACAAAGGAAATTTGGCCATTAACAAAGGTTTAAAGAGCTTACCAAATTGCATTCTCGTCCCTGCTCTTGGGACAGAGCCCAGGTGGCGATGTCGACCCAACGGCTTGCCACTTCTGTCCAAAGCTACTTTGTCAGAGTCCACTGATCCCTTCTCGCGGCTCTGAATAGATCCACTCCACTCCTCTTCCTGTCAACCCTCCCACGAAGGAGAAATAGCCCTGCCGCGACTTGGATAAGTGTTGCTAGGGTTCTTAGGAGACAACCATTTCTTATAGGGTTCGCGGTGAAGGTTGGATGAGATCACGATCTAGTTGATGGCGGGACAAGCACCATTTGATCTCCTTCCATCACTGGCCAGCGCGGTGATCGGGAGGTGATGAGAACACGCGGTGGCGCGCACTGGCAAAGAGAGATACTCTCACACGTTTTCGCTAGTGTTTGCCTTCAGCCGTTGGATTGGAGTTTATTTAAATCACAACCGTCTAACCCAAACAAATGATCCACGTGCATGCTTCTCATGCAACTTTAGTAAAGAGCCCCTCTACTTTTCTCATTTCGCATGCTAATCCCATCTTTAAACCTTCATGAGAGAGAACCGTTTTATATTAAACCCACTCTTCTTTGAAATCGCGAATAGGTCCCTATCTGTTTAAAAACTGAGAGAGAGTGCACTTTGCAATTTAATCCAGAACCTTTAAATTATGTCATCTAGGCCCTCTCTTTTAAATTTTAAAGGAACTTTAATATGAAATCAAACCCCATAATTATATCAACCCAAGTTTTGGGAACTTTTCTTTAATAAAACGAATAATAAAAGAATAACTTAGGAGAAATTATTTTTATTAAAAAACTTGGATTTTACAGATTCTTTCGCAAGTACTCTTATCACGATCGAGATTGATGCCATAGTTAATCACTATAGGATCTCCCATTCTCCCTTACAGGGCACCCTTTCCTTCCTAGAGTGCTAGCTCTCACCCGAAGGAAAGGGAAATATCCATTTATTATGATGCCTTATTAGGAGGTCTTAGATTACCTTTTCCTGCGATTTTCCAAGAAATATTTCAGCATTATGAACTGTGTCCTTCTCAGTTATCTCCAAATTTATGGAGATTGCTTTGTGGGTTTGTAATTATGTAAATTCATTATGGCATTGTGCTGACTGTCCCTCTATTTAGTCTTCTCTTCAGTTTAAACCAAGACTCTAGCACGGATTGGTATTTTTGTGGTGCTCGGTCGAATAGGCACTTCTTTTGTTCAATTTCCTCTTTTATCAAAAATTGGAAGAGCAAATTCTTTTTTATTTCGAGTAGCGAAGACTTAGGAGTTCTGACTAAATGGGGCGTTCCTCATACTCATGTCACAAACAAAGAAAAACTGTCTCCCGAGGAAGATCGTATTCTTAAAAGGTTTCATCGTCTTTCGACTGTGTCAATCGATCAATATTTAACCCCCCAAACGCTACAAGATTGCGGCCTATATTTAGCTTAGGGTAGGACAACTTTAGAATTCATTTTACCGATTACTAGCAAACTGATGTTTCTCTTAACTTTGTCTTTTTATTCTTGGGTGACAGGTCTAGCGTGTAGTCCGAAGATGCTGCCCGAGTTTTGCTAGCAGGACTAAGAGCAATGGCCGTGTTTCATCACAAGCTTGGAGTAATAAAACAAGGTTCCTTGGTTTGGTAGCCTATCCATTTGATCTATGATTTGAAAAGCTTGATCCACCTTCCCTTATTTGCATAGGGATACCAAAGTAGAGCTCTAGTAACTATGGTTGCATGAAGTGCAGAAGATGATTGAAGGCTTGCATGATCTCACCGAAGGAGACATGTCATGAAAACTGCAGCGACCCTCGCCGCAGCCTTGTCTCCTCTCGGACCCTACCCACAGCAGCAGCGCCCCTGACTACCCCTATTCCTACTTCTACCGGTACAACGACCGCTAACACCACCGGCGACCTCGTCCTCGAATCCCTTACAGTGAATCTTAGCACACCGGAGTCCCGTCGCGTTGAGAACCTCATCTTCGTTAGCAGCCATCAAAATTGAGGTCTTTTCAACAGCGCTTGAGATAGGGCTACACAAGGAGGCTTTGGTCAATCTTTGGAGGTGGGGGAGAAGGCGCGAGAGAGGGAGGTTAGGGCTTGGTTAGGGTCAGGGTTAGGGGTTGGTTAATGTTGTTTGTTAATTATGTTGTTAGTAAAATAATTAATTTTTTTTTGTATTATTTGTATTACTTTAGTTATAATTAATGTAATTATGTTATTTGTTAAAAAAATTAATTATGTTATTTATTTAAAAAAATTTGTCACGTCAACATGCCACGTTAGTATAACTTAAATTCTCCTTTTAAAATTTCTTTGCTAACATGGTAGGTTTCAGCTATGCCACCATACCACCTAGCAGTCCACATTAGCAAATACGGGCATTTGTCACTCCACGTCAGCAAAATATGGGCATCTATCACACTACAACAACAAAATACGACCACTTGTAAATAATAAAAATAAGAAAAATAGGTTGTATTTCATTCCAATGTCACATGTGCTACTACGTTAGTAAAAGGGGCTGTATTGCACAAAATACACAAAGTACAGGGATTATATTGAACATTTTTTAGGTATAGAGATGGGAACGGAAAAAGTGGTAAAGCACATGGATGAATAGTATATTTTGCCCAAAACAAAATTCACAGGAAAGAATTGCTCTAGAAAGTGCTTCCGACACATTTTGGGTTTGGGGAAATTTCCTTGTATTTCCTTGGACTTTATACATTGTACTAAATTTACATTGTCGGAAGTTGCCCCCCTCTCCCCCCCCCTTCCCTATCCCTTGAGCACAAGCGCTTGGGCCTCTTTTCTCCCACTGTTATCTTCCTTTTTCATAGTGTGGTTCAGTTCGTAAAGGTAAATCTAAAGAGGAGACCTTGGTCCCATAGAGCGAAAGGAGAAGAAGAAGTCACCATTTATGACCAACCTCTCTATCGAAATCTCCAGAAGAATTCTCACCTTTTCTGATCAATCTCTCTTCTTGATGAAAATTAGCTCTGATCCTTAGAAAAGAACGAATCCTCTTGCATCAACAATATATATATATATATATATATATATATATATATATATATATATATATATATATATATATATATATATATATATATATATATATATATATACGTGATGATACAGTAAGGCCGACCGCACTTGCGGCCGGCCTACTTTATCTCTACCCTATAGCCCGAGGCCCTGCCCTCTTTTATATGAGGTAGAGCAGGCCGACTGCAAGTGCGGCCGCTAATCAGATTATCACTCTATATATATATATATATATATATATATATATATATATATACCAAAATTAACAATAATTACTTTTAAGATTGTATTTTTAGATTTGAACTTTGTGTGGATATATATATATATATGTATATATATATATATATATATATATATATATATATATATATATATATATATATATATATATATATCCACACAAACTTCTACACAAACTTCAAATCTAAAAATAAAATCTTAAAAGTAATTATTATTAATTTTGGTTAAGTAAATTGAAGGGGAGCCTTGGCGTACAGATAGAGTTGTCGCCATATGACCTAAAGTTCACGGGTTCAAGTCGTGGAAATAATTTTTTTTGTAAAGAAAAGCAAGGTAAATTTCTATACAATAGACCTAAGTGACCTGCTCTTTAGAAAAGAACGAATCCTTTTGCATCAACAATATATATATATATATCTATATATATATATATATCTATATATATATATATATATATATTTTGATACAATCAGGCCGGCTGCATGTTTGGCCGCCTGCTTGTATCATCTATTTATGTATATAGTATATATAATTATTATATTATCATCATAATACCTACATACACACCCACACCCACACACACACACACACACACACACACACACACACACACACACACATATATATATATATATATATATATATATATCCACACAAACTTCAAATCTAAAAATACAATCTTAAAAGTAATTATTGTTAATTTTGGTTAAGTAAATAGAAGGTGAGCCTTAGCGTACAGATAAAGTTGTCGCCATATGACCTAAAGTTCACAGGTTCAAGTCGTGGAAATAATTTTTTTTGTAAAGAAAAATAGGGTAAATTTGTATACAATAGACCTAAGTGATTTGATCCTTTCCCGTACCCCATGTATAGTGGACTTGTGGCACCTGGTTGCCCATTGTAGTTAAGTAAATAATAAAGCAAGTTAGGACTACATGAATTAAATAGGCAGTAAATTCATGATAAAATTTATATTTATAAATTATACTAAAAATTATAGATATAGGTATCAAAACGGTCGTGCCATGCCGGCACAGCCCACCGGCGAGCCTTGCCATGCGGGGTGTTGGCCCAACAGGAGTCATGACCCAGCTCCATTGGGCTTGTGTTGTAACGCGAGCTGGTCCTTTAAAACAATTTTAATTTTTAAAAAATATATTATAAATTCATAAAATAAAAAATAAGAAACAAACAAGATAAACACTTGAGAAAAACCCTAAACATCTAGATCTATCCATCCATGTCCCAATCTTGGCCTTTGGCCACCTCCTTTACAATTTAGAAAAAAAAAAATATCATACGGCAAAGAGACAGAGAGAGGAAAGAGAGACGAGAGAGAGACAGAAGAGAGGAGAGAGAGAGAGAGAGAGAGAGAGAGAGAGAGAGGAAAGGAGTTAAAAAAAGAGGAAAGTTCCAAAAAAACCTTGGGAACTTTTGAACTGCTCAAAAAGCCCCTGATGTTTTTCCACTTCTCAAAAAGCCCCTACTTTTCGAATAGATGTCATTTCATTTCAAGAAGTAACTTTTCTCCCCAACAACATCCACGTCTGTATTGTCCGTTGCTTTTCACAATATTTCGCATACCCCATCATAGCCGACTGCAGGGAAGATCATCTCCTCGAGACATCTAGCGATCATCTCAAAGGTGAGCCCCTGCCAGAGGAAACTTCTCAGTTTTGGAGGTTTAGGGTTTGAGTTCGAGTTATCTCGAAGAGTCAATCTTCAGGTTTGGTGCTTTAGGGTTTATGATTGTGGGTTTGTCTCTTCCAAAGAAAAGCTTTTCGATTTTGGGGGTTTAGTATGTGTGATTCAGGGTTTAGGGTTTAGGGTGTAACAGTGTGGGTGATTTTTTGATTCCGTTTTCATTCTTTGGGGTTAAGGTTTTATTTTGTTAGGGCTTCGGGTTCATGACGTGTTTAGGGTTGTTGCGTATATTTTTTAAAGAAAACATTGAGGAGGTCTACGTATTTTTATTGTATAAATAGTTTATTTTCCGAGAGCTTGAGTGCATTTTAAAGGATGTGTGTATGATTTAAGTGTCTATCTTCTATGTGGTCGTGTGTATTTTTAAGGCCAAAGCGTGTATTGGTCTGTATCCGCTTGGTCAATTGTTATGGTGGTTGCATTTAACGTTTTAGCAAAAGCGTGTAGGGACCTCATTGTATGTGTTTATTTTCCTGGACCAACTGTTTCACAGTCTGTTTTGATTACTTGTTTAAGCACCTCACTTGTTTGATGTAATGTGTAGTTCTCTACAGAATGGGAAAGAAAAACTGCCCACTTATCAACGCAAGGTGCTACCTGGTTCAGTTTGTGAAGATATTGAGAGAGCTTAGGTTGTCGATTATAGCTCGGCATTGGGAGCTGCTTGAGAGAACTCCCTTTCACCATTTTATGGAGTTGGAGCATATCATTCAAGAGAGGGGGATACTTGATTCCCACCTCTCAAAGTATGATGTGAAGACCAGAAACTTCAAAATAGGTTCGGCTCAAGTGGAATTCGGGCCAAGGATGTCACAATGATCCTTGTTGGGGAGTTTTGGTGATTGTGACAATGATGGTCGGGTCGTTATACTTGGGTCTTGCGACATATTGATGAAGGGACACATCTCCACGTGTGTTCTTGAGTTCCCCCTTTTCAAGCAGCTTGGTGTTTCGGTGGGGAAGATGATGATTTTGACTCCACGGGTCTGTCTTTGGGTGGTTCGGATGCCTTTGAAAACCAATCGCCACTTGTTTGGCTTTCACGTTTCTATACTTAATTAAACTTCGTTTGTCTAAAGATTCTTGTTCTTTTACTGCTTCCTAGCCCTTCGTAAAGAGGTTCTTTTGGTTTCCTGCCTCTGCTCCTTCTTCCCCCTGGTTCTGTTGGAGGTCAAGGTAATGGCACGTTCTTCTTTGGCTACAGGGTCAAGGAGGGGAGATATTCAGCTTCCTTCTATCCTACCTAAAGGGGCTGATATTGCCACGATTAGCAGCTCTTTGTCTCTAAGTGAACTTGTCCATGCGGCTCTTGAATCTTTCCTTATGTTCCCCCTTTTACGTGTAGACTTCCTATGGCTGACGAAGGGAAAATAGACCCCCTACTGGTGAGATTGCATTCTATGTGGATGCCCTGTCTTCCGGTCTTCGACATCCCTTTGCACCTATATTGCGTAAGATCCTTCTTTATCACAATGTGTGCCCGAGTCAGTTAGTCCCGACTTCGTAGAAGGTCTTATGTGGCTTTGTCATGAATTTTCAATTACTGGTATTGAAGCCCACCATGCGTTGGTTCCAGCTCTTATTTCTATTGAAACCTTCTCTTTTTCTAGGTTGGTGCTGTTTCTTTGCCGAGCCCGGGAAGTTTTTCTTGGGCCCCCTATCATCTCCTCATAAAGAATGGCGAGACAAGTTCTTTTCTGTTAAATATGAAAGGTCCTGGAGGATTCCCCTTGAATGTAGACGAGCAAAGATGGACACCGCTTATGAGAAAGGAGAAACAACCAAGGAGAAGGCTCAATTGGAAGTTCTCAGGAGCCTATCCAAATTTCCCTTGGACCGGCTCATAACCGAGGAGAGACTTAGGGACCATGGTCTTTATCTATTAATGGGTAGGAAATTGGGTTGTCCACTTTCTTGTCGAGTTCCCAAAATCGTATGCTAATGCCTTCTCATTTTTAATAGACTTCGAGGTGGATTCGGGTAAATTAGTGGGCTCCGTCATTCCTATGGCTCGAGTATCTTCCATTACAGTTGGGGGTGGGAAGAAGAGGAAGTTGGTGGGTGAGTCTAGCAATCTAGACGAGAAGTCTGACGTGGATTAGCTGGACTTTTTGAGTGACCTAGAAGAGGCCCCATTGCTTGAGCTAGTGGATCATCTTGCCTCGGGTGCGGCCACCGATGTTGGTGAGGAGGCGGATGTGGTAATAACTTGTTGCTCCCTGTCTGCTCCTCCTGCTCAAGAGGCTTGTGTCTCGGAGCCAACTTTGGCAGGGACTTCTCTGGCTTATGTTTTGCAGGGCTCGGGTAACCCGACCAGGGGTGTGTGGCCTGCGAGGGGGTTACCTTGTCCGTTCATGGGTAGGGAGTTGTCGCTCCTATCAAAGCGGCTTCTAGTTAATCAACTTCTTTCGTTCAAATCATCGGTATGAGGTTTGTCACTCTGATGTTCCTTCTATCTGAGTTCTCTCATGACTTATTATGTCCGACATTCAGGTTCGCCAACTCCAGGGACACTGCCAGGCATCTTCAAAGCGAGGCGGAGGAGGAGGAGGCCACCAAGGATTTGTTGATTTCTCTCAAATCGGAAGTCGCAGATGTGAAGAATTCAGTGATGGGTCTTAAGGAAGCCTAGGGGCGTACTGAGAAGGACTGGGATAATTGGATAGAAAACTACAAGGCTTCAAGGTGGCTATGTACTGAGCTCGAGACCCTAGCCAAGTTGTTCTCGAATGAGAAGGAGGCAGTTGCTAAAGAGTTATCTATAACTCACGAGCTTTTGAATAATCTCCAACGGAAACAGGATGCCATTGTCTGTGACTTAATTGCTACTAAGGAGTCTTTGGAGGCTGTTGAAAAGGCCCACGATGATGAAATAGCCTGACGGGATGAACTTATCAACATTGGCATTGAGGATTACATAGGCTCCCATTCATGGGATGAGAACTTGCACAATGCTATAGAAGATTATACTCAATCCCGGGAGTTTCGGGATTTTTTGATAATGAACGTCAGAAAGCCACTGTAGAAGCCATGGCTAGGTTCAAGGCTAGTGCGGAAATCAAAAGGGTCTCACAAAAAGGTGCCAAAGATGGTTTTTTTGTGTTCCAGACCCTAATACGTGTTCGTCTCGACCTGCCTCTTGGAACAATCCCTTATGTGGAAGCCATAAAGATTTGGCAAGAGATTCGGCGGGAAGAAAAGGCGAAATGCTCTGATGTGGGTTCTTCATGTGGTATATAGCCAATAACTTGGTTGTTTTATACAATACCGACCAATGTAATGTTGCCTTTCTTGAATATAGTGTCTTCTAATGAAAATGTCTTCTGTCGTTTTGGTTTGAATATTTTTCTGTATTTTTTTCCTCTACTATACATTCTATTTGGTTTTCCAAGTTGGTACCGGTCGTTTGGGAAGACGAATTTGGTCTTGGTGTGTAACATTCGTGGGTGCTTTTGTCGTTACTAGGTTCTCATTCCTCGATTACGCTCTCGGGTGTTGCTATGTTACTCGTGCTCTTAGGTGCAGTTAAAACAGTCACAATCTTGGGAGAGAAATTTGCATACATGCTCCCGGGTGCTGGGATGCAGGTCACACTCCTAGATCTTGTTATCTTACTCGCTCTCCCGAGTGCCTTTAAAACGGCCACGCTCTTGGGCGAGCAATTTGCATACACGCTCCCCGGTATCGAGATGCTGGTCACACTCCTGGGTGTTGCTATGTTACTCGCGCTCCTCGGTGCCGTTAAAACGGTTATGCTCTTGGGTGAGTAATTTGCATACACTCTCCTGGGTGCCGGGAAGTCGGTTGAATAAAGGGCGGATTTTTCTTTTGGGAACCCAACCCTTAATACAAAGGGTCTTTCTATAACAATTTCTTGGAGAAATTGGCCCTTAGGAAGAGGGACTTTAAATACGGGTTTTGGGAACCCGGCCCTTTGAAAAGGGACTTTAAGTAAACAAGAAAAGGTTTTTGAAGAAATCAACCCTGGAAAGAACTGCGAAGCTTTATTGATAATACTTCTTTCAGTGCTCAGAATAAAAAGGCCTTAGGAGTTTTGTTCCTTCCATATCAGTAAGATTGTAGGTTCCCGCCGGACAAATTCTGTCACTACATAAGGCCCTTCCCATGTTGGGTTTAGCTTGCTAGTCCTTCTCTTGTTTCCTTGGAAATCATTCTTCCTCAAGACCAAATCTCCGAGCTGAAAAGTGACCTCTTTAAGTCTTACGTTATAGAACTTTTGGACCCTTTGGTGGTACGCTGCCTCCATAGTTGCTGCAGCCTCCCATTTCTCCTCCAAGAGGTCCAGCTCTGCGCGCAGTCGCTCGTCGTTTCTTAGCGGATCAAATCCTAGATTGCGCGGGGTGGGTAATTTGATCTCCACCGGGATGACGCCGTCTACGCCATAAGTGAGTCTGAATGGAGTTTCCCCAGTGGAAGTTCGCTAGGTGGTGCGATAGGCCCATAAGGTGCTGTGGAGTTCGTCTGTTCAGCTTGAATCGGCCTGAAAATTTCCCTTATTGGTTGACTGACCCCTTACTACACTACAATCAAACTTTTGTGATTATGGGTTTTCAAGCCTGGAGGATCATACAGTTGGTAAGCTCCATCTGTCCATTGGCTTGCAGGTGAGTAACCAACGTTCGCCTGGCGTCGATTCCCAGCTCCGCGCAGAAATCCTTAAATCCACAAATTTGCCGAATCAGCCCTTCTTTTAACAAGTATCGCAGACACCGGGTCGCTAGTAACCTGAATCTGGAGACAATGGCTTTGAAGATGAACTTTTGGCAAGCCCTTTTAGTTATTGTAGCCAGTGGCTCTGCTTCCACCCACTTAGTGAAATAATCAATGGCGACAATGATAAATTTCTGTTGTCGCACGGCTACAGGGTAAAGACCAAAGATGTCAACTCCCCAAATAGCAAAGGGCTTGGGGTTAACGATTGAGGTGAGCAGCAAAGGCATTGGCATGTCTCTTGCTGATGTCACATTTTCTTGCCATTTCATGGCATCTTTAGATAATGTGGGCCAATAGAAACCCTGACTCAAGACTTTGTGTCTGAGCTCTTCGGGCCCAACGTAATCTCAGCAGATTCCTTCATGGTTTCCCTAGGGCGTATTCTGCTTCTAGTGGGTGAAAACACCTTAAATATGGGAGGGAGTATGACCTTTTGTATAACTGTTCTACTATAATAGGGTTGTGTTTCAATCTCTTGCACTTACAGTTCCACTAGAATTTCGATGCTTCTGTGATCCAAATGTTTCATATTCACTGAAGCGTCGAGACTGGTGGTTGAGGCAAAGCTAGACTGGATAATGAATCCGCCTCTTCATTGTCTGTCTGATTGATCCAAACAAGGAGAAAATACCAGAATCCCTTTGTAAGCCTTTGGATGATATCCTAGTATCTAACCATGCTTTCTTCCAGGGCATTAAATTCACAGGTCAAGTGGTTGGCCACTAGCTGGGAGTCGGTATGAGCTTGGAGATCTTGCACTTCGAGGCCCCTTGCAAGGCGTAGGCCAGTAATTAACGCTTCATATTCAGCTTCGTTATTGGTGGGATTGAACGCATAGCTAACCGCAGTTGATGACTTCCATCCGGTTGGTGAGTGCAAGACTATGTTGGTCCCCGAGCCCTTATCAGTTGATGATCCATCTACATACAGGTTCCAAATACCAGCCGAGTCCAATTCTTCTGGCCTGCAGCTATCTTTGATGTCTCTTTCTTTCCCGACCATCTCCGCCATGAAGTCGGCCAAAACATGAGATTTCACAGTGGTGCGTGGCTTGTACTCGATGGTATGCTCCCCTAATTCAATCGCCCACCTCACCAAGCTTCCCGATGTCTCAGGTCATTGTAGTATGTGTTGTGGAGGTTGGTCAGTTAGAACTATGACTTTATGGGCTTGAAAGTAGGGCCGGAAACGGCATGTTGAAGTAACGAGAGCATAGGCAAGCTTCTCGGTTGGCAGATAGCGGAGCTCAGGGTCAGTTGATACTTTGTTTATATAATACACGGGTCTTTGAACTCCCATGTCTTCTCAGAGAAGGACCGAGCTGACCGCGTATGTGGCCGACACAAGGTATAAGTATAGATCCTCTCTAGGCTATGGTTTTACAAGCAATAAAGGGGATTTGAGGTATTCTTTTGGTTGTTGGAAAGTTGTTTCATATTCCTCATTCCACTTAGCCTTGGGGCTCTCTGCAGGGCCCGAAAAAATGGCAGGTTTCTTTCCTCGGCCTTTGATATGAAACGCCTAATGCGGCAAAGTGGCCATTCAGAGTTTGGATTTCCTTCATAGACACAGGTGACTTCATATCTTGTATCGCCTGGACCTTTTCGGGGTTGGCTTCTATGCCTCTCTCCATGATCATGAAACCCAGGAATTTGCCTGATTAGACACCAAAGGCACACTTCTCTGGTTTGAGACACATCCCGTAGTCTCTGAGTGCTTGGAAAGTCTCTTGCAAGTCGACAACATGTTGATCCGCTTTTTGACTTTTGATAAGGATATCATCCACGTATGCTTCCACATTCCTTCCGAGCAACTTCTTGAAGACCTTGGTCACCAGCCTTTGGAAGGTTGCGCCTGTATTTTTCAAACCGAAGGGCATTACTTTGTAACAGTAAGTACCTCTCGTGGTAGTGAATGAAGTCTTTTCCTCATCAGCTTCCACCATCTTAATTTGGTTGTAGCCAGAGAGGGCATCCAGAAAGCTCAGCATTTCGTGGCCCGACGTGGCATCCACCAATCTATCAATAAGCGGGAGCGGGTAGTAGTCTTTCGGGCATGGTTTATAAAGGTTAGTGAAATCAAAACACATTCGACATTTCCTCGAGGGCTTTTTTACAAGAACAACATTCGATAGCCACTCGAGGTAATGGACTTCAGTTATGAAGCCAGCGTTGGGAAGCTTCTCCACTTCCTGATATGCGGCTTCTTCTCATTCAGGGGCGAAATACCTCAACTTCTGAAATACCGGCCTCACATTTGGCTCTGCGTTGATGCAGTGTTTAATGACGCTGCGGTTCACGTCGGACATGTCCTTCGGTGCCCAGGTGAATATGTCTTTGTTGTCTCAGAGGCAGCGCATCATTTCTTCTTCAGCTTCAAGGGAGAGTTTGGAGCCGAGGTGCATGGTCTTCTCTGGGAATTCTTCATTTAGCGACATATTCTTTAGGGCTTCGACTAGGGTCGCGTGCTCCTTCAACTTCTCGGCTTTGAGTCAGGCTTCTATAGACATAGTTTTTGCCCTCCGCTTGTCGTCTTGCCTTTAAGGAGCGTGATGTAACATTGCTGGGCAACTGGTTGGTTACCCCTCACTCTCCACACCCATTTTCAGTAGGAAACATCAAAACAAAGTGGTACGTGGAGACGATTACTTTCAGGGCATTAAGTGTCAGGTGTCCCAGGATGACGTTGTAACCCGATGCGTATCGAACCACCAAGAAGTTGGCGTCGATTGTTGCTTGGTGAGGGAATGTCCCGACAGTTAGTGGGAGTAAGACCACCCATTCAGGTTGTATCGCATTTGCCGTGAAGCCTACCGATGGGGTCTTCACCGACTGCAAGCCCGGGGCCTCCAGGTCCATCTGCTCATAAGCACTCCAGAAGAGAACGTCGACTGAACTCCCCGTGTCGATGAGGACTCTCTTGACTTCAGAATCCACCATGATTACAATAATTACTACTGTGTCATCATGGGGTGTTACTTTCCAGTAGTTTTCCCCCGAGAAGGTGATGGGGGTACACGACTTGGATTTCTTAGATGGGCATATTCGAATGGGCATCTGTGCGTAGGACTTTCGAGCCACCGCACTATCACCTCCTCCGCTGGGTCCTCAGGAAATTATTCTTACCTCTACAATGGGTTCATCTCTTAGTTCCTGGGGAAGGGGAGTTTGTAAAGCAGAGAGCTCCCATACTCGTTCCTCTATCCTCAAGAGGGTATGGGGGAGGGTTTCCACTTCACGCTCTAGGTATTGATAGGGTTCATGTGAGTTATCATCCCTCTTCAGTATTTCATCTGGGGCTGAAGGAGAACCAGCTTCCTGTCCTCTCTTGGTTTCCATGACTTTTTGTTCTAGTGTGTTTCTACAGACGGCGCCAATTTGTTAGCCGATAATCTGGTTGCGCCACGTGGACTCCTCAGGTGTCCAACTAACTGATGGTCTTCTAGGAAGAAAGACCATGTAGTAGGTGTGCTCGTTTCGAGTTCACCTGTAAAAGGGGCAGAAAACAAGAAATGTGAGAGAGGATAGGGCTCCGCTGTCTGACACGCCTCACCGCTGCAAGTTAGCAGACTGATTGGAGAAGAAGGACGAGGAGATCAAGGGAGGAGAGTTTTTTTTTAAGTTGGAATCTTGCTTACCTTTTTTCCTGGTCTCCTTGCTTCCTATATCTCTCCTTCTTTTCTTCCGGATTTGTGCCTTTGTGCCCTATCTTTTCCCTTTGTCCCTTTTCTGCAAGAAGCATGGTGGCAGCTCTTGGAGGACGCGCCTCATCATGACAAAAGAAAAATTAGGGGGATATAGGTGTTTTCAGGTTATGAACGTATCAGATTCCTTTAAAAAATATATTTAACAATTTTAAAACATAAGGACCAGAATGAATGAGACTAAGGAGGAACTTAAAAAGACAAACAATTAATCCCAAGTATCTTGATTTTCTATAACATTACCTTTTGAAACTAAACTCAGATTCGACTTTGTCCATGAATTTTAACTTTAGTAGAAAATTATAGAAACCAAATATCCAGAAAACAATTTGATACGTATGAGTTGTAGGAAAGATGAACTAGTCCAGATAGTGGCATTTTATTACAGAATCTTGATGTACATAACACATGTTATTCTCTTATTGTTGGAGATGATATTAGCAGATGATATTAATTGATGTATTTAAGGCCTTGCTTGGATGGAGGGTCAAGAGGGTTTCTTAAAGTAAGGTAAGATAAGGTTAGATAAAGGAAAGTAAGGTTTTCAACCATATCTTAATTGGGGCCAAGGTAAAGTAACAAGAGGTTTTTAAACCTTGTGGTGTTTGGTTTGAAGGTAATGGAAGGTAAGGTTATATACCAATATTACCAAAATATCCTTTAAAGAAATAATACAAAATTTATAGAATCTTATATACTTATATTTAATTAATATTTAATATTATATACTAATAGATTTATTAATTTTATAATTTTATTTACTCATCTTGGAATTTTATAATTTTAATATTTAATATTATATACTAATATTTAATTTATATTTAATATTATATACTAATATTCAATTAATATTAATATTTAATTTTATTTACTAGAGATAGGTTTTTTTCCCTCAAATGAGGGCAGTTTTGGTAATCTTATAAAACTTAACCTTCCAAACCCTCCGATTTGGAAGGTTGAAAAGTGGAGGTAAAATGTAGGTTTTCAACCCTCCATAACCCTTCATTTTACGTCCAAATACCTTACCCTTCTCAACCCCCCTAGGTCCAAACAAGGGTTGATGTAAACCCTTGTAAACCCTTAATTACTTTATGAAACCTCCAAAACCATCCATCCTAAGAAACCAATGCAACTTGTCTTTCTAGGCCTAAATAACCTTCTTCACGGCAAACTTGTCATCAGCCTTGTACTAAACACTAAATCCATGAGCAACACCAGAAAAGATCTTCACAAAGCTATCAATCTACAATGTAAACAAGCACAATCAACATCAAGAATTTTGTAACATAATTGAGCAATGGATTTACTCAAGTTATTCCCTAAATTGAGATTTTTCTTATTATGTTTTGGCGTCTTCTTTCTTTATTAAAATTGTGAACAAACTACTAGAAGCACGTCGCATGTGTGATTTGAGCTCTCAACATCTCTTTGTGAGAGAATGAGCCAGCCAACTTTACTTGTGTACACAAGTAGATATTTGGTGGCTTCTTTCATTATCTATTCAAACAACATAAATTGGGATTCCAAAACGTACTTAGTGGATCAATGAATAAGAGGACAAATCACATTGGACTTGATATGTGTGATTAGATCTCAACTAGAAGATAGGAAATAACTTGCGAAAATTTTTATTGTGAGTAGAGATTTACCTCGTGTTTTTTAGATAAAATTTCCTGAAATTGTTTCACCAGTGAAGGTGGAGTAATCTCATCATTCTCAACTCCAAGTATAGAAATTGGTTGTTTAACGTCTGAACATAATGCAAAACATCATTCACAAATAGAAATCTTGAAAATTTTATTTGATCATTCAAACATGCAAACTGTTTCTTTGGATGATGTGCTAGTGAGAACCATGCTTGCAAAACCTCTATTCAAACACTTGTTTAACCAAGTGTCCCTTACAAAAAGCATCTACACTAAGAATGCTTAATCGAAAAGCATTTACCTTTGATATCAGCGACAGTGACAATTGAAGGTTGCAAAGCCACAATAGCCTTGATCTTATTAGTTTTAGCTAAGTCAACAACTACCTTGCCTTAAATTTAAATAAAAGATTATATTAACTTCCTTGAACACTCATTAGAATGATATAAAATATATACAGATATACATACAATTCACACAAAATGCACTAATATGTAAAAGAAATAATAATAATAATAATAATAATAATAATAATAATAATAATAATAATAATAATAATAATTAAATAACTCTCTCAACATATTAAATAATAGTAATATTAATAACATAAAAAAAAAATCAATAACACTTCTCCAACAGAAGCTTGCTGCCCCAATAGCAGATATCCCTTTTTTTTTCAAGACTGCAAAAACTGATTTTGAATCTTCAAATCCTTTTGCTGAATAAGAAATAAAAATTATGTCCAGTGTTTAAATATGATGACCGAAAAGAAAATAAGGTAAAAACTAATTGAGACAAAACATAGTTAATACATGGTGACTGTCAGAATAGTATTATAATGCAACCTTAATACTACTTTAAAATAATAATTCTCCAACAGAAGCATGATGCCGTAATAGCAGATATCTGTTTTTTTTCAAGACTGCAAAAACTGATTTTGAATATTCAAATCTCTTTTGCTGAATAAGAAATGAAAATTATGTCCAGTGTTTAAATATGGTGACCGAAATGAAAACAAGGTAAAAACTAATTGAGACAAAACATAGTTAATACATGGTGACTGTCAGAATAGTATTATAATGCAACCTTAATGCTACTTTAAACCAATAATATACAGATAATCTTACAAATAACTAGTCAAAGGAAATTAGAAGGAAATCAAATGAACGAGGTAACAAGTATAGGTAACTGACAACAGTTATTTGTATTGTGTCTCGTACAATTGAGTATGACTGACCTTTTTACTGCATGGTATGGACACAAACAAGGTACACAAAGTGCAGTTAAACTATATAAAACCTTCAACATAAACAAGAAACACATCATATATATATATATATATATATATATATATATATATATACAACAGTGATAACATGCGGCCGGCCGGCCGGCCGCATGTTATCACCCCTTAGAGCATGTTTGAAAGATTTTTTTTGGTATGGATGTAAAGATCTACTAAAAATAAGCTACCCTATCAATTTTCATACAATTTGGTAACCGTTTGGTCCTCCCACTTAACGGTTGAAATTCTCGACTGTTCAGATTCCTATAAATTTTGATCCGTTAAGATGAAGACCCTATAAGTTCCCAAATTATATGAAAATTGACAGGCTAACTTATTTTTCGATGATCTTCCCATCCATACGGTTAAAAATCCTTCAAACATGCTCCAGAGGGCCAAATCCGGCGTGACCGCAAATGAAACGGTGTTACGTACGGCGGGATATCGATGCTATATATATATATATATATATATATATATATATATACACGGTGATGATAGAGTCGGGTCGGATGGAACACTATGCAAGCAAGTGAGGTCACCTCCTATTTGGCCATTTGGAGAGTATTTTAAGGATTTCCAACCGTATAGTTGGAAAGATCATCGAAAAATAAGCTAGCATGTCGATTTTCATACAATTTGGTGAGGTGATGATCCTCCCACTTAAAAGTTGAAATTCTGAACCGTTAAAATTTCTATAAAATAAGAACTGTTAAGTGGGAGGATCACCACCTCACCAAATTTTATGAAAATCGACATGCTAGCTTATTTTTCGATGATCTTTCAATCCGTAAGGTTGGGAATCCATAAAAAACTTTCCAAATGGCCAAATGGGAGGCGACCTCACTTGCACAGTGTTCCGGCCAATCAAACTCTATCACCATATATATATATATATAGGAGTGATACTATAAGACTGACCACATCACTGTGCAAGTAAGGTCACGAGACATTTGGAGAGTATTTTTTTTCCAAATCCAACATTATGGATAGAAATAACATTGAAAAATAAGATAACATGTCGATTTTCATATAGTTTGGTAAGGTGATAAGTATTTATTTTAAAGGGTGAAATTTTATAGAAATGTTATTTGTTCAAAATTTAACCTTTTAAGATAAATGATCATCACCTCCCCAAATATTATGAAAAATGACATGTTATCTTATTTTTCGATGTTCTTTCCACCCATACGGTTGGATTTGGAAAAAATACTCTCCAAATGCCTCAAAATAAGGTGATCTTAAACGAATAATGATAAGGTCGGCCGGACTGTATCATTACTATATATATATATATATATATATATAGATATATAAAAGAATTCAGAATCCCTTAGATCAAAACAATATGAAGATCAGGACCTATCTTATAATTTATGTCTTTATGAGATTCACTTTGCAATTCTATATTTTCCTAGTTCATGAATCTGAAAACAGCAGAAGTATGGTTAAATCGATCTTCTCCTAATGTATTTGAAGAGCGGATCCTTCTAAACTGTCTATACTTATGCCCCAGATAACATAAATTAGAAACTGACATGTGGATGTTCTTTTAACAAAACATAGATAGACCTTTTAGGATTATTAGCAACAAAGGGGTCTCCACGAAAGAAATCAGGAACCGCAACGTAGAAATCAAAGGGCGCAACTTTGTTAGCAATTTTCCTATAGGGAGCTTCTGCAACCATTAAAAATCCAAAATATAAATACCGAATAAAATACAAACAAGAGAGAGATAAGAATACCTGACCAGGTATGTGGTGATAGCAAACCCTAACAATCAAGAAATAGAAAATTCAGAGAAAAACATGTCCAACTATGCTATATTTTTATATTCATGAGCTTGTACAGTGCAAGTACTTGATTTTCTGGAGTTGGTTAATGGTTTCCAATTATTAAAATATTCTCTGCCCCCCAATATATACCCTGGTTAATTTCTCAAACCCACCAATAGAATCTCTCTTTCACTCCATCACCTGAAGCTCAAATCCTCTCTTTTCTACAAAAAGAGTCCATGATCAAGATCCAAAACATTACTAAGCTTCACAATCACGGGCTAATTAAGCACAATCTAAAAGCAAAACTTTTAAGAATTCATCAAAGCTAGTGATCCAACATACCTCAAATTTGGCGTTTCAAACCCTAAAAAGAGATCCAACGATCAAACCCATATAAAAAGGAATCCTAAACTCCAAAGAAACTAAAGAAAGGATAAACTAAAGAGCAAGCCATAGACGTCGGAGACAAGGATAATAGCGCGTTTAGCCTTGGGATTACCAGAGACGTAGACCTTGAGGAACCCGAGGTCCTCCACGACCAACCCTTTCCCGTAGGAGGGATCGAGAGTTTGAGGACTCTCGCTGCACTGGGAGCTCACCGTATAAATCCATGGATTGAAAGATGAGAAGATCAGAAAAAATAGTAGAGTACGTGGGGTTGTAAGTTCCATTCTGAGTATTATTTCCCCATCCTCTCTTTTTTTTTTTGAGATAAAGTGATGCATGAACTATACATACATTCACTGACAAGATGGTATAGCTAATGTTAACGCTTGAAATGGTCGGGACCTTAGAGGTCCACCTGCCACTTCACGGTCAACTAAGAAAAACGAGTTATTATAGTGTAATTTGATGATAAAGAGCTTGCTGATGGTTGGGCACCGGGAGCAGTGACGGTGGTGCGACCGGTAGCTTGCTCTCCTTCTTCCCCACAAGAGAAGCCCTGGATCTTCTCCCCCGAACCCTTTGGCGCTCAAGTTAGTTTGAGTGAATATGAGATGAAGACTGAGGGGAGAAAAAAAGGGCTGGTTGTGGCTGTGAGAAGAGAACAACAAAGTCCCCCTCCTAGAGAGGAGATATCCTCTTTAAATACCTTGCCCGTTGTCGAATGACCAGACTAGCTAAGGGTGTTCCTCACACTTACCCCAACTTTGACTACCGGGGTGTGCTTTCCCTGGCACCCCTACTAGATGCCCTCTCGTTGGGACCAAGCGTCCACGCTAGGGTGCCTACCCTCAGCTCAGACGGCGTGTACTCTCTTGCTAAAGGGTAGTGGGGAATCTCCACGTGGCGTCTTTCAACTAGGCATGTCTATCGTGAGATTCCCCACCCGATTTGCACCGTGTGTGCGGTTGGATTTTCCCCTCAACACTTAGCCCCCAGCTTGTTAGGTTGGTAAATTCTCAACCTTCGCTGGCCTAGGAAGCTAAACCTCTGGTTTGCAAACTGAATTGGGCCAGGTAGGACAACACTTGGGTCTCAGACGGGGGTCGATTATTCCATTTTACGGGTACGATCCGAGGGCTACGAACCCCACTAACGCGTGCCTAGTGCCCCTCTTCTAATTTTCATTGGTCGCCATTCTGGACATGCTCGCTTGTTCGCCCTATACTCCTTGGGATGTGACATGGGGGCTCGAGGGACCTTGGCTCTTGAGACCTTATTAATGATACACAATGCAGGCCATGATGGGTATGCCTCCCTAGAGCGTCTTAGAAAAGGCTGATGGTGGTAGTTGCCCACGTGACCGAAATCCGGAGGGTCTTTGGCATCGTGGGTTTGTGTGGGTGTTTGGGGGAGGTACGTCATGGGATTTTAACCACCCAGATATCTTTCCCCCTTCTCATTAAGTAAACCCTCACAACCTTTTTTTCTTGTGTGCCTTTCCATCGCCACAGTAGATTTTCTTCATCTGAGCCACTGTGGTTCATACCTCCAACATCTAGAATATGGCAGTAAAGCCCGGTTCTCCTGCCGCTTTTTCTCTTACAGTGTCAAGGGATTTGATTTGGCCAAATATGCGAAACACTTCAGGGTTCATCCTCTTTTTCAATTCTAGCTCCCCGATTGGACGGAGAGGGCAGATCGCCCAGGAGCTGGGGAAATTATAGTTTACCGTGAATCTCTTAATGCGGGACTCCGGTTTAGGGTTTTTCGGGTAAGCCCCAACCAGGTGCACTCAAACGGGTTAAGGACCTTGTGCAGTTTGGCGATCCTCTTCAAGATACTAGGAAGGGAACTTACTCCCAGGTGGGTTCAGCTACTCTTCTAGATGAAGAGGAACCAAGGGTCCTAGAGCATCTGGATTTATATAGCCTCCCAGGAGAAGAAGCACCCGTTCTTGGGTGTCCTCCCCATGAAACTAGAAGAATTGAAGTTCCACTTCTTATTTGTTTCCTTGGGGGGCGAATAGGGCGTCCCTTCAAAGTGCGGCTTATCTTTCTTAGACCATAACTTTGATGTTGGCTTGACTAAAGCAGAGGCAGAGCAGAAGGTCATTCTCATGGCTTGTACTCCTCTCGATCTCAACAAGACCTTCCCCGAACAGGTCCTTGGTTAAGTGGGGCTTTCCTTGTGAGGTAGTTGGCCCTTATTCATTTTATTTCAAGGACGGGAGTTGCCGGGATTTGTTATTACCTTCCTCCGTTTCTTCTATAGTGGTCCTTCCTTATGATGTTTTAATGTCGAAGTAGATAGAGGGAACTTGTTGGGGATCTAAGGCTCCAGCCCTGGGGCTTCTTCTTGGCGAAAGAACAAGTGCCCGCAGGGGAAAAGTGCAAAACTTGAGGGGGAGGGGGGGTTCGTCTGCTTCCTGCGTCCCCTTCTCGAGAACCCAAGGTTTCGTCGACCCTCGTACTGGAGCCGTCGAGGCCCCTACTTAAGCCTCAGAGGGTCCTAGGGTAAGCTCTCCCGACCTTGCTCAAGCCTTGGAAGATCCGGTGGAAGGCTTCCCAAACTTTGCTCAAGTCTCGGGCAATTTCGAGGTGAGTCCTACCGTGCTAGCAGAGGGTACGCCCATTCCTAGAGCTGGTGGGCAACGAAAAATAAAAGTGCGCACTGAGCAAACTCCTCCCCCTAGTTAGACTTAGACCTTTCTCTTTCGGGCCCGTCATCACCCAGCCTTCAGTATCCCAAGTCCTCAGGACCTGACGAGGAGGCGAGGCCTGAGTCATTGGTCCCTGAGGGCGTACACCTGGTTCCGGAGTAGGTCTTACGGGCTCTCTATCTCACCCTTATTTATTTGAAAACGAGCTGGTGGCGACCGAGGTTTTCTTGACTGTTTATATGAACCAAGCCAACGTCACCATGGGTGCGCTTAGTCGGAGGGAGTTGGCACATGATAAGCGTTCAAATGAGCATATTCACATACCATATATATACTTATTTTCATGTCAAATGTAATGATTTGTAGCCCGCCGGTACTTAAAATGCTTCATATTTTGTAAACAGGGCATAAATAGGCCACCCCGACGAAAAGGAAGCATTTATCAACAAAATGAAGAACAAACGAAGATATTTTGAAGTAAACAGGGGGGTGAACGACCTTGTGAACGACCGTTCACACCTGGGCACAAAGACAGGCACAAAGAGAGGGTGAACGGCCTTGTGAATGGCCGTTCACCTGCCGGTTCAGAGCAAGCTATGAGGTGAACCGGCTGATGAACCGCCAGCCACCCGCCGTTCAGCAGCGGTATGAGTCGAGCGGATGATGAACATGCCGTTCACGAGGCCGTTCATCGTAACTTTTGCAGTTTCATGGGCCCAATCAAGGGCAATGTTGTAATTTTTTTAGTGGAGCCCTAATTCATGGGTATAAATAGTTAAGTATGAGAGTTTAGGGAGGAAGTTGGCTTGGGAGAGAGGATAGAGGAAAGATTAGGGCTTGGGGGTCATCACCCCCAAATCTTAAGAATAGAGAACCATTGGAGCTATAATCTTGGAGGTGATGGTGTTCTCTATTACCTTTGCATTGATTTGTAAGATTTCCTTCTTTGGTTTAAGTTCCCCATTTATGGGGAACTAATCTATTGGTACTTGGGTATGTTGAACTTTTGGATTGAGCATTAATAGCATTGAATGTTTATGATGATTTGTTGGTACCTTCTTGAATGTCTAATGAATGTTATATATTGATTGTAATTTCATCACTAGAAATTACTTGTGTGCAATACAAGGGTAGAGCTAGCGCCTCCTTGTATTAGGAACTTGCTTCATTAGAGAGTTTCATGAGTATACCGAGGAATCGGGTACTAGAAGGGCGAACGACTCTTTCATACGAATTCACCCCCATGATTCTTCCAATATACATAAATTTCCTTGAGCCTCATATCAAGTCCTAGGAGACTAGTTATCCAATCACCTTGGAAGAGGGATTGGATATAATTTAGGAACTATTGGCATAAGAAGTACCAACTTTGATTTATAAACATCTTTGCTCATCTTTAGAATTGAAATCCAAAAGGGATACATACCCAAGTATCCTCTCTTGCCATTGATTCACCCCAATCAACTCTCAATTTTCAGTTCTTATTCGCAATCCTTTGTAGCTCTTTAGTTTTGAAAACCAAAACTCCCCCCAAATTGCCATTTAGACTAGGTTATTGAAGCTTGGTTTACACTTAGCAATCTCTATTCCCTGTGGTTCGACATCCGACTTCCCATAGTCCACTTTATTACTTGATCGCGACCCGTATACTTGCGGAAATCACACATCAGCACACCACACTATCATGATGTGGGCAAGGGTATGCTTAACTTGTTGTTTCCCATCCTCGCATTCTTTGCTCTTTACCTGTGTCAACTCTTTGTTCAGTCCATACACTCCTTCCTTCTATTGATTTATTCGATTATAGGACTTTTGGAGGGTGTGTCATCCTCCAGCTCGGTCGCCGATAACCTGAGGATGGTCGAGGTGGAGCTTGCCCACCAGGGGGGTGTGAATTGGAGAGCTCGAGAAGAGACTCGAGGAGTTTGCCAACTATCATGTATAGGCTACTCACTTCTTCATTCTCCCACCCAGGGTACCAAGGCATAATGGCCTCTTTGTGTAGGCCGGCAGTGTGAGGGGGGGGGCGGTGAACTCATGGGGGATTTCCAGACCCAAGTAAGCACCCTAAGGGACGAGTTTCGCGCATAGTATGGGCGATTGTGAGCGGTCACCGAAGCCTGATCCAATCACCTTAGGGAGTGCAAAATTGAGCTCGGGCGCCTGAAGGAGGATCACGAGTGATCCCTTTAGCTGACGAGGAAGGAAACGGTCGAGTAGTTAAAGGGATCCTTCACTTTGGATGTGATGGTCGACAATATCAAGGTCGCGGTCGTCAGGTGCTTCAAGGGATCGCCCAAGTTCCTAAGCATCCTCAGCAAGAAGGCTTTGGTCATGTACAACTCAGGCAAGTGTTTCGAGATCCTTTAAGAGCTGCCTCATAGTTACCCGAATGTGGGCCTTTCCATAATAAGCTATGACGAGGCCGTGGAGCTCTTGCGCAAATTGAAGGGTGATGAGGGCGAAGAGTTAGGTGGCGTCGGGTAAGGTCTGCGATCATGTGCCTCTAAGGGGGTTAAAGAAGGGTCTACAGTGGGAGCGGGGTCCGGGTCGCCCTCAAGTGGGTCTCCGACCTCGCTCCCCGAGCCTGACAAGCCACAACCCGCTCAGCTTTCAGCTTAGGAATTGGCTATGTTCCAAATTTACTCTTTTGTACTTTGCGTATTAATATGAACAATATCTTTCGTCTTCTTTACTGAAAGGGGTTATTGTTTACGACTTTTCCTTTGCCTTTTTAAGCTTTCCCTTAGCCACCTACCCTGTCCCGCCCCTCTCTAAATGGATCTTGTATTTTGTTTGACCGCATTTATGATAACTGATAAGTGCATAATTATACATATATTTCTTTCATATTTGCATGCAATTCTCCCGTCGTTCTGAATAGATTTCTCTATTTTTGTACACCTTTGGGTTTGTTTTGTGATTGAGCAGGTAAAATAGATACCCGGAGCGAAAGGAACAAGAAACAGGACAAACAAGGATGAAATGTCATACCCCAAACCCAGGGGTCCGAGCACATCGGCAGACCAGCCACACCCAAAGAGGGTACAGTCCCCGCTTGGATGCAAGACCTCAGTTTTCCTAGTAGAGATTTTATAAACAGAGTAACAGCAGAGTTAATAATAAAAGGGTTTACACAACCGACTCCAATAACAAGATAATGTTATGGGTCCACAGACCCTACATAAATACATCGTCACCCCTAGTGTCCACAACAATACAAATACCAAAATACAAGTCCAGACAAAAAGTCTGCAATAAGTCTCTCACATAGAGGAAGAAGTTTCAACGACCTCAAATAAAAGTAATAAACCAACAACTGCTACTTAGAAGGAGCCCTGCCTATGCCCCGATCCTAATCCTGCTCATCACCTGGAAAAAAATAAATCAACTAAGTGTATGAAACAAAAGAAAGCCAAGTAGGATTGCATGTAAATCAATAATGGAGTAAGACTAGTTAACCAAAATAACAAAGCCAAACAGGAAGGCTCAGATCAGAAGAGCCAATTAATATCCAGAGATCTTATAACATCCAGAAATGCACCTCCTCCTGCACGCGTCTTGGATTATATCATCGTTAGAGTGACGGCATTGTCCCAGTGATGGCATCGTCGTAGTGTGGCATCAAGCCAGTGTCAGCATCGGTCTAGCCCAAAATCGTTAGTGACGGCATCAACAACCTCAGTATCGAGAGGTAGCGTTGGAGACGTTCACAAAGTAGAGTGCCAATAGAAAATGCATAATAGCAGGTATATATCCAAGGAAGTAAGCATGTCGAATTTATAAACAACCACTAATCTCAAAAAGATATAGAAAGCCATACCAAAACATATATCCTAGGAAAACCAATCAACTCGAATATATGAGCAACATCTCCAAGAGATATAGAAGCAAAAGCCACAAGCATGATAGGAGTTAGAAATACTAATAGAGCATGGAGTACTATAGCCTGCCTTTTTAGCTTATAAAGCCTACTCGGGTCCGAGTCTTCTAGTCTGGTCCTCAACCACCTTACCGCATCGTAAACATGGTAAATATTCATCACATAACATTTCATAACAATCAGAATACATATTAAAACATTCAAATCTTGTCTTCGCCAAAATATCGGCTTTTTAATTCATAACAAACGAATCTAGGCTTTTAGACACCTACTTGCATCATATCCCTTAGTCTAAACATGTTTCGGAACTATCAGAATGATCAGAATCGAATTCTGAGTCTTTTGGAGCACATTAGAATTATTAGTTTACTCTTTGTCGATAGCTATAGCAACTGTCAAAAACTTGAAATCGAAACATCAATATGAAGCTCTTCTCCATTTAATCCCAAACTCCCATTATATTAATTCACAATATTATCTTTCATTTCCATAAGTATTGGGCTTATTATCTTCTCTTATACGGCCCCTTAAACATGAAACAAAACCCATGTTCTGCAGGTGCTACATAATTCTTGCAATTTTACTTAAGCTTCTAATCAAGCTCTATTCCTCATTATTCTTTGGCATATGTGCTTCTAATACACTCATTCATTGAAGTATAAATCTTAAGTACTATTACAAATCAGCCCAACAAATATTAAGTCAAGCATCTAATCCTTACATGATTAATCCAACTATCCATTTGAAAGAACACTTCATCTCATACATGCAACTATGCTACTTAAATGGACAACTTCTTTACTAAGAACATATCTTCCAATCTGATTACGCACAAAGTGTTTGGTCAACCATTCAAGCAACTCAATCACAGAATTAATCACTCAACAAGTATTCACCTTTGTTCATACACGAACAAAACACATCAGATCACAAAATAAAGTGATAAATAGGTAGCAAGCACCACTTATGTGTTTGTTTCTCCTTGACATTGATAACCAGCTATTATATTTCTCAAGCACATACCCTTTGAGACAATTGATAGTTGTGATGCTTATAGTTAAACCAATGATAGTTAGCTTCCTCAAAAGCATGCACACATCTAACCCTTTGTTTCACAAGTTAGTTGAAGCGTAGATGGTATGCATTCTAAAAAGTTTTAAAAGATTAAAACTGTAGCAATCAAGGAGGTATTCCCTTGAGCTACACTTGCATTACAGTCCAGGCCACTTTCTTCTTCCCATTGGCTCATTAAGGCCTCCTAATTGCATGACTAGTTCTTAGTGGCAATTCATTGAACAATTGCATGCATAATCACAAACAACAACCACACATAACCGAATCATTCTAATGTCTTCTATCATACAAATCATGCATTCTCACAAGTAATTCATTAGATCTTAACATCCATTTCTATATTTCATAAGCCCAAGTTTTAGAGGTCTAGAGAGACTCTCTCAAGGTTAAATCATACAAGAATACTTAAATTGGCTTCCAGCTCATGAGATAGACTCAAGAATACAAGGCCATGATTTAAGTCTTATAAATAAATCAGGAGAGCTCACCTGTAAACGAAAAGCCCTTATTTGTTGTCCAAGCTGAAGCTCTCTCGTCCTAGCATTTGAATGAAACATAACCACCTCACAAACGGTTGCTCTCTACTTTCCTCAACACCATGAAGTGTAGCCTCAAGACCATAAACACCAGCCCCAAATCACCATCCAAGAATAATCCAACCCACACTCAAGCCACCAACCATGGTTGTACAAAAGATGCAATCACTGGTCTTCCAACAGTCCAAGAAAGAAAGATGGGAGTCAATGGCCATGAGTGGGACAGGTGAAGATGAGAGTTGAAGGTTTATAATCTAAAATACAAGGCTTTAAGAGAGACATTGAATGAGTTCTCCACTACAACCTAAATACCACTATAGAGAACTATTGCAGGCCATTTTAAGAATCAAAGAGATGCATAGTAGCTGAAAATATTAATTTGGCAAACATGCAATTCAGTCCCCTATCTCAATGAAAATCACATTATATTTCCCTTATTTTTATAGTAATATCATATGTACCATCCTTCCTTGATTATTTGTATGAAAACCCATCTCTTTAATTCTCTCGACATGCAAGCTCCTTGGGACTGATATTCCCATTTCATGAAGCTGGACTATTGTCTTTTAATGAAACAATACAAAAATTCACATGGAGGTCCCCAACTTTCTCATTTCAGCCCAACTTCTAGAATCCTTTACATGCAAGTCCAAAAATTTCTCGGTAATTTTAAACCCACTATCGCGATTAAAACATCGCCCGGATGTTAGTGTTCATTCAACAAAGCGAAAAATACTAAGATGGACAGAGTAAGCGATGTATGAAAAAAATAAATTTTAAATTATTCCAGAATTTAATGGAGATGGTCTTTACACAAAATAAGCTGAAAAAGTAGTTTACAGAGATGTACACAGCCTAGGCATGCATGTACACGTTCGTGTGTCTGTCCGTGCACCTCTTAGACTCTAAAATGCAACAAAACGATGTCGAAGGGGCTGCACAGGCGTGCATATGAGATGCATGGTCATGCACATTGAATCCGAAATCTGTGAACAAGCTGTAGAAGTCCAGAATTTATTACAAAATCTAAAGAACTCTAAAGCTGATCTCCATTGTTTAGATTGAAGAACAACGAGTCAGGAACACCCAGTTAAACTTTCAAGTCAATTCAAGTTGATTTGGTCATCCGATTGAAAGTTATATGAAGAATATGCAAACCTAGAAAGCCACTCTTACTTAATCTCGAAGTTATCTCAAAAAGTGTTAACTTAATCCCAAGGTTGTTTCAAAGTTATCCAAAGATAAATACGGGATAAAAATGACCTAGGCACGTCATGTTCCATGTTTCCAACCTATATCAACTCCATGACGATGACATATTGATCATCTTTGGGCATGGGGACCCAGATAGACTTTTGGAGATGAGTCTTTGGCGGGGTTTCTGAGCAACGGCTAGGGTTTCATAGAAGATCGAAGGCGGAGAAGGCATCGAGCAAGGGAGTCACCCATTTTTTTCTATTATGTATTTCTCCAATATCCTTGTTAGGGCTTCTTATAATATAAGAGGCTAAAACCCCTTTGTGGGGCCTCAGGCACTTGAACCCTAGGATAACTTGTTCTTGAATTTCTTTTATTAGTGGTTTGTCTTTTACTAATTCTTGTGAGTTACCTTTGCATACCTTTGCTTGATATATGTGCTTTGTTTGCATGAGCACTGGTCATATACCTCGTTTTATTGTAGTGAAGCACGTAGGTGTTTATGGTTATGATCTCCATGTCTATTAGTGCATTATCCCATATCGCACCATGTTTAGAACACAACTAGGCACAGGTAATTAAGTTCAATTCGTATACCAAGAGATCGGATGTGGCACCTAGATTGTGCAATTGTCGAACTCCCCAAAAATTAGTAACAGATAGCCAATATTAGGAAATCGAGCATTAGCAAGGGATTCCTAGGAAGATTGTGATCCAAGGTGTTGCGCTTCATCTATGATTACCCACAATCAATCAATTATTCACATTAGTCTCTTTGTTAGGTTAATCCGTGAATTCTCTAGCCACTTCCTATATTTTCTTAGGCTAGATAGAAAAAGATAGTTAGTATTAGTATACCAGTCCCTATGGATTCGACTACCCTACCTTTGGGTACTTTACTACTTGATCGACCCTGTATACTTGCGGGAGTGTCGTCGCGCACTCTGTGCGCGTGTCAAGTTTTTGGCGTCGTGGTCAAGGACTGGCAACGCTAAGAACATGAGAATCTGTTATTCTAGTTATCTTATCTTATCTTCTTATCTTAAATTTTTTTATAAAAAAAAACCAAAAATTTAAAATTCAAAAAAAAGGTATATATCTAAAAATCCAAAAAATCCAAAAATTTAAAATTCAGAAAAAGGTATATATCCAAAAATCCTGATCTTAGATTTTCATTATCCTTTGTGCCTAATTGAATATGCCTTACCGGATTAACAATGTATTTTCTTTCAGGAGACCAGTGGTACACTTTGTTCGATGCGTCATATTATGGGCACCCGTCATTGGAAGATCTCCTTATATACAACATTCATTGTAGTAAAACGGCATTCAGAGAGTTCCAACCATTGAGGGAAGATGAAAGAAAGAACGGACAAACTCATGCAGTCGTTCTTGAGTGAAACACCTCCCGTGATAGTTTGAGAGGATGATGTAGACAGATGGGGTGTAGAAAATCAGGAGCCCCAACAAGACATCAAGAAAAACTTTAAATAAAGCCTGGATGTAGAAGAAAGAGAGTATTTTGAGGGGGAAGTCGAGGAAGCCTTTGGAGAAGCCAACCCAGGTAAAGATCTCGATAAGGAGACTTGCACAATTGAGACCATCCATCGAGGAACCCTCTGAGTTTGAACTGAAGAATCTATCAGAGCACCATGAGTATACTTTCCTGGAGTGAGAAATGGAGGACCTCCTTGAGCATGCACCGCTATCTAGTAAGGACAATAAAGGCACTCAACCTCCTCCTCTTTTCTCTTAATGGGTACTACTGCAAGAGCTAAACGATCGAGTCCAGACTGTTATCAATGAAAAGGGAGAAAGTATGGAACCTTTCTCTGTGAATCCTAATGTGGAGGATGAGTGGCCAATCAAACCCAGCATCGATGCCACTATGATCTATGAACTCTTGGACCAAAACTTTATTATCAAAGAAATAGAAAGATGACACAGTAATTTAGTTGCAGCACAAGCAGCCGAACGAAGACATCACTTAATGTTGCAAAAACAGTTGCTTAGGGTAATGCGAATTCAAAGTATATGATCTTCCATATTCATTGAGAGGGTATCCCTACAAGATGCTGAGTTATACGATGAGCCTATCAAGACTGCAAAGAAACGGCAAAGAACGTACAAAGAAGAAGGTATTAAGAATGATGCAGCGGCTCTAATCATACAAAGAGCCAAAATAACATAAAGTTACGTCAAGCTAATGACGTAAAAGAAGCACTTCTTGGGACGTAACCCAAGTTCGGTTAGTTTTTCTAGTTCATCTTTCTAGTTTGATTTAGGATTTTAGTTTAGGTATACAATAGTGGTGAATTACACTTTTTGATGATGCTCTCAACCATTATGTGATTTCAAAATATTTAATGATCAAACCTTTGTTTTTGGAGCCACTAACATATAGGTCCACTAGGAAACGGGGCCAAAAGCTAACAGAAAGAAGTATGGCTGTGTTTAACACCGTACACCTTTTCAGAAATTACACTCACAAAGAGGTGCACTATCCATATTGGTTGCCTAACTTGGTCTAGGTCAAGAAATCCACAAGGAAATAAAGGATGTGTATAGACTTCACGGACTTGAATAACGCCTGCCCAAAGGACAGCTTCCCTCTTCCTATGATCGATAAACAAGTTGACTCTACTGTTGGGTAAGGCTTATTAAGTTTCCTTGACGTCTTCTTTAGTTATAATAATATCATGAGGGCTCGAGAAGATGAGGAAAAGACTTCATTTATCACCGAGAAAGGAGCGTATTCTTATTGAGTTATGTGTTTCGGGTTTGAAAAATACCGGAGCAACTTCCCAAAGATTAGTGAACAAGGTATTCAAAGACCATATAAGTAGGAATGTGGAGGTGTATGTGGATGACATGCTTATGAAGAGAAAAGAGGCCAACCGACATATCGCCGACCTCGAAGAGACATTCAGGACATTGAAGAAATATAGGATGTAAGTTAACCCAAATAAGTGCGCATTTGGAGTTAAATCGGGGAAGTTCCTCGGATTCATGGTGACCAAAACGGGGATATAGGCATATCCCAAAAAGATCAATGTTTTGCTCGAAATGAGCCCTACGAAGACGGTTAGGGAAATATAGAGGTTGAATGGGAGTCTAGCGGCCCTCGGTAGGTTCATCTCTAGATCGGGAGACAAGAGCGTACACTTCTTCACTACACTCCACAAAACCGTGAAAGTTGAATGGACCGCAAAGTGTGTGGCTTTTCAACAAATAAAGAGATACCTCAGCTCACCACCCTTCTTACTTAAGCCTCATCCTGGGGACGAACTGTACCTATACCTTTCCTCAACCCTCGTAGCCATTAGCTAGGTGTTGGTTCGGGAAGAAGGCAGAGTCTAGAGCCATATCTACTATACTAGCAAATTGTTGAACGGGCTAGAGTCCAGATACCCTGACATAGAAAAAATGGTGTATAGCCTCATTGCGTCAATTAGGTAACTCATACCGTATTTCCAGGCGCACTGAGTCATGGTGTTGACTGACCAACCCCTTAGAAAATTATTACAGTGGCCCGAGCTGCCTGGCCGAATGACGAAATAGGCTGTCGAGTTGAGGATGTTTGATGTAGCCTACAAACCGCAGACAACAATCAAAGGGCAGGCACTCGCAGACTTTTTCACCGAGCTAACCGTTCCAGAGGATGGGTCCACATACAATCTAAAGAAAAGGAAAGCACTTGATACCTAGGCGGCCTCTTGGATCTTCTATGTTTATAGCTCGATGGCAAGGAGTGGTTCAGAAGCCGGCCTCGTCCTTATGTCCCTTGAGGGATGGAAAACCTCAGCAGCCCTGATGTTCAGTTTCAAAGCTACCAACAATGAAGCTGAGTATGAGGCGCTAATCGCAAGGATAAAGCTAGCCCAAGAAGTCGGGGCCCGATGACAAACTGCCCATACTGATTTACAGCTTGTGGTTGGGCACTTGCGTAGGGATTTTGAGGCACAAGACAAGAATATGGCTAAGTACCTTGCGCTAGTAAAGGGACAGAGTGCTCGATTTGATGACTTCTGATTAGTCAAAATCCCACAGACTAGCAATGAATATGCTGACGCCCTCTCTAAGCTAGCATTGTTCCCGTAGACAGACCTCGAGCATCCCATTGAAGTTCAATACCTCCTTACTCGAAGTGTAAGAGAGGCGCCTCCAAAAGACATATAGGCAGCATGGAAGAACCGAACCAAGCTGGTTGGATCCCATCCTCAGCTTCCTGAAGGAAGGAGCGCTCCGGATCAACAGCAAAGAAGCTTAGAAAGTAGTCAACAGGCCGCTCGACTTGTTATCATAGATGGTCAGCTCTATAAGATATCATATACCCTACCATACCTGAGGTGTCTCAAACCTTCAGTGGCTGATCGAGTGCTGCAGGTTGTATATGGAGATGCGTACAGAGAGCACCTCGGAGGAAAGGCCCTAGCCCATAAAGTCCTCAGATAAGGGTACTATTGGCTAACTCTAACCGAAGATACCAAGAGCATAGTTCAGAGATATCAAGCATACCGACTCTACGCCTGACTGTAGAGACAACCAATCGCAACCCTCACACCCATCATGAGTCCTGGACCGTTCGCTATGTGGGGGATCAATACCCTAGGGTCGTTCGCCATGGTGATTTAATAACTGAAGTCCCTGGTCGTAGTCATAGATTACTTCACTAAATGGGTAGAAGCCGAACCCCTAGCCAAGATAACCGAACAAGCCTGCCAAAGCTTAATCTGCAAATTGATAATCTACCGATTCGGGATCACGGTTACTTTCATCACAGACAATGGGCAAAAATTTGACAACCATAAGTACCTAGACTTCAGTAACACACCAATGAGTAAACGGACAGGTCAAAGTAACAAATCGGACCATCTTGAAGGGTTTGAAGGCAAGGGTTCTCCAATCCAAATCAAACTAGGTCGACAAATTACATAGCGTACTGTGGGCCTATAGGACGACCAGCCAAACGACAATGGGAGAAACCTACTTCAGCTTGACATTCAAGGCAGAGGTTGTCCTCCGCATAAAAGTGGAAGTGTTGATGCACAGGACGTCAACATTCAAGCCAGAGACCAACGAAAAAGGTTTGCGGCGTTATTAAACCCGGACCGGCCCGGCGGTCCGACCGGTCGACCCGGTGACCCGGTGCCTAAACCGGTCCGGGTCACTAGTTGACCCGTTTAAGCAGTCGACCCGGATTGACCCGGCCAAACCCGGTGACCCGGCCGGGTTTCTATGACCCGGCCGGGTCAATGCTTTTTTCTGAAATGACCAATTTATCCTCGATTTTTTTAATTTTTTTAATATGTTAAAGGGCAAATTATGTAATTTTAGTAAAATAAAAAACTAAAAAACTAAATCCCTAGATAAATGATTCAATATGGATTGTGATTTGCTTTGTCATCCGACACATTGGTTAGTATATGCATTCTAGAGACTTTTTTATGTTAGGGATGTTAAGCATGGCATGATTTAGATGAGAATTGATAACATATTTGTTTTTTTCCTTCAATAATTAATGAATATATATATTATTGCTCATTAAAAAAATATTTTATAATTTTAAAAATAATATTTAAAAATATTTATATTAAATTATTGACCCAGCATTGACCCGAATGACCCGACGGTTGAACCGGTTGACCCGTGACCCAGAGCCTCGGCCGGGTCGATGACCGGGCCGGGTCTGATAACTATGGTTTGCGCACTGAGTTGGACCTCCTTTAGGAGAGAAGGGAACGTGCTTCCTTATGAATAGCAACATACTAGCAATGAGTGCGTCGCTTCTATGACTCGAAGGTGAGGAAAGTAACCTTCCAACCCGGAGACCTCGTCTTACAGAGAAACATGTTCTAGAAGAATCAATGCCGACGAAGAAGCTCAGCCTCAACTTGAAAGGTCCTTAACTTGTCACCCATATTATCCGGCCAAGCACATACGGGCTTGCAGATCCAAAGGGCAAACTACTCAGCAAGCCCTTTCATTATGAACACCTTAGAAAGTATTATCAATAATCATATTGAAATGCTTTTCTATCTCCCCTTTGTATTTTTCATGTTTTCCATGGACGCACGACTATGAACCCAGAAGCCTTCAAGACAAGGGTCGGGAGAACATGGAGGCAAATGGTGGATCGACGAGAGGGAAAAGAACTTGCTCGCCTCCTACTCGGTCGCAGATCCTTCCTGTCCTTCGGGAAAAGATCATCCCCCAAGCATGAGGGGAAGACCAAAAAGTCCAATTGGCCCCGGATCCTTCCCAGCCTCAAATCATTCTCGGCCTTGGGAAAAGATTGTCTCCAGATCATAAGGGGAAGACCGCAAAGTCCCGTTGGCCCCGAATCCTTCTCGGTCGCAAATCCTTCTCTGCCTTAGGGAAAAGACCCCCCCCCCCCCCCCCTATCGTGAGAGGAAAACCACAAAGTCTTGTTGGCCCCTATTCCTACTCGGCTACAGATCCTTCTCGACCTTGGGGAAAGATCGTCCCCCTATCGTGAGGGGAAGACCATAAAGTCCCGTTGGCCTTGGATCCTTCTCAACATCAGATCATTCTCGACCTTAGGGAAAAAATCACCACTCTATCTTGGGGGAAGACCAAAAAGTCCCATTAGCCCTGGATCCTTCTCGACCTTCGAGAAAAGATCGTCCCCCTATCGTGAGGGGAAGACCAAAAAGTTTCGTTGGCCTTGGATCCTTCTCTGCCTCCTATTATGAGGGGAAGACCACTAAGTCTCATTGGCCCCGGATCCTTCGCGGCCGTAGATCCTTCTCGGCCTGCGGGAAAAGATTGTCCCCTTATCACAAGGAGGAGACCACCAAGTCCCATGGGCCTCAAAGTCCCCTTTGCCTCAAGGCCTTCTAAGGTCCTAAAAGAAAGTCGTTGATAGGAAAGAAGGAAAATATTGACCCAACAGCCTGCCGCAGGCCACCTCCGATTGTGCCAAGTGATTCACAATGGTTGGATAAGCAAAGTCTCAAATGCGGATATGAACAAAAGAAAGAGACGATAAAGACCAAGCATAACACAATACTCATTACAATCAAGCGAAAAGGTTTAAGTACCTTTTCGTACAAACACCACAAAAGAAAAACAATGAGGAACCAAATGACTCATCCCGAAGACCTTCAAAAGAAGTTTCCTTAGGGCCCGTAGAAGGCCATTGTTCAATTTCGCCCTTCGAAGGAGGAGGAGGCAAGTAAGCCAACGCTTCTTCAAACTTCAAGGTAAGGAAGTTGAGCTCCGGGTGGTTGTGAGAGACCCCTTGGAGGATCTTGTACCTATCCCTCAATCCGAAAAAGACTTCCTAATAAAGCAAGTCATCAAACTCTTTGGAAGCTTGAAAGGAAGCCACAATCATTTCCCCAATATCCTTCAGAATTTGGGAGAAGTCCTCAGAATCTACATAGTCTGCCACGGCCACCTTCACCTCCACATGGATATCTGGAGACAAGCGGTACTCAGCTACTACGTGGTAGAGAACGGCCCGATGCTCATCTTGTCTAATGTACCATTTTAGAATAGCGTCGCAGGCAGTACTGACTGCCAAGTTTTTGTTGCCTTAAGCTCCTTCGTACTGTGATGGGGTGGATTCCGCAAGTATACGGGTCGTGGTCAAGTAATAAAGTGGACTTTGGGAAGTCGGATGTCGAACCACAGGGAATAGAGATTGCTAAGTGTAAACCAAGCTTTAATAACCTAATCTAAATTGTAAATTGGGGGGTTTTGGTTTTCAAAAATAAAGAACTAAAATGGTTGAAAGTACGAACTGAAAATCGAGAGTTGATTTGGGTAAATCAATAGCAAGAGAGGATACTTGGGCATGAATCCCTTTTGGATTTCAATTCTTTAGATAAACAAGGATATTTATGAATCAAAGTTGGTAGTTCTTGTGCCAAGAATTCCTAAATTATATCCAATCCCTCTTCCAAGGTGATTGGATAACTAATCTCCTAGGATTGTCTTAAGATCAAGGGAACTCAAATCTTGGAAGGATTATAGGGGTGAAGTAGTTTGAAAGAGTCGTTCGCCCTTCTAGTACCCGATTCCTCGGTGTACTCATAATACTTTCTAATGAAGTAGGTTCCTAATACAAGGAGGCGTCCGCTCTAACCCTTGTATGCACTCAAGTAATTTCTAATAATGAAATCACAATAATTACGAAACATTCATTAGACATTCAAGAATAAACCAACAAATCCTCATAAACATTCATTGCCAATTAATGCATAATCCAAAAGTTCATCATACCCAAGTACCAATAGATTAGTTCCCCATCAATGGGGAACTCAAACCAAAATGGAAAAGTTTACAAACTAATGAAAACGTAATAGAGAACACCATTACCTCCAAGATTGCAACTCCAATGGTTATCTATTCTCAAGATTTGGGGGAGATGACCCCAAAACCCTAATCTCTCTCTTTTAGCTTCTCTCCCAAGCCAACCTCCCTCTAAACTCTCCTACTTAACTATTTATACGCATGTATTAGGGTTTCACTTAAGAAATTACAACATATTCCTTGATTGGGCCAGTGGAATTGTGATGCGTTCTAACCGCAAGTGTACGGGTCGGATCAAGTAATAAAGTGGATTCTTGAAAAGTCGGGTATCGAACCTCAGGGACCGAGAAGTACTAGTACTAATTAGTTATCTATTATCTAGTCTAAACAAGGATTGGTGGTGATTTGAACTAATCTAAACAAAGAAAACCTACAAATTGGATATCACTAATGACGGGATTGAATCTTGGGATTGGTCAATCATAGAAAGGAGGGTATTCGGGCGATGAATCCCCCTTGGGTTCTCATAAAGTTAGATGATGAATGTGAAGATCACTAGTTGCAATGGATTGGACCAAGGGTTCCTAATATGCTTTCATCCCCTCGCTCGAGGGCGATTACTCAACCTAGTGCCCTTACTAGTTAAGTTCTAGGGAACCTATCTCTTGGAAGGACTAAGGGAATAGAACATCTAAAGGAGTTGCTCGCCTTAGTACCCGGGCTCCCGGTGTACTCCTAGCCCTCTCTATTGAAGTTTGTCTACACACGGGGAGTGCGCTCGCTTCTTCCCCCACATGGACTAGAGAAACCTCTCCGGGCTCTCGCAACGTAGAGAGGTTAATACTTTCACCATACAATACATTCAATAGATCTCAATCATGGAAAAACAACTAGATAATCATTAACAATCAAAATCAAAGTTCATACATAACCCAAGGGTTCAACATGCCCAAATACCTAAAATATTAGTTCCTCATGAAAGGGGAACACAAATCCAACACAATAAAAGGAGAAAACATCAAAATAAACACAAATAAACCTCCCTCCAATGTTTCCTCCATTGTTGATGCGCTATTGGATCGTTGATGATGATCTCCCTTCAAGCCCTAGCTTCTTCCCAAGAGGATCCCTTCAAACCCTAGCCATTAGTGAGCTCCAAGATCTCCAAGCTGGCCCAAAAGGTGGCCAAAGGCCAAGAGATGCCTTCCTAACCCTAGAAGGTTCGTATTTATAGGGGTAAAGGCCTTTGTAAAGTATCTCACCCATTTAGGGTTCGTGTGGGCCAAATCAAGTAAAAATCGGATGCAGATCGGGCTCAGAAATAGGTACATACGGGCTCGTATACGGTCCCATACGGGGTCGTATACTTCTCGTGTCCCCGTGATACCGGAGTCCTGTCAGTCCGCTCGGGGGTCCGTAGAAATCTCCAGGTCCATACGGACCAGTATATGGACTCCCATACGGGTCGTATACCAGTCGTATAGAACCCTCGTATGGTTGGATCTCGTGATCGCTAGCTGTTCATCAAGCACTCGATCGGATAACAAATTCTTGTTAGATTGACCTGAAATTTTAATCGAGTGTTCCTAACTTGTTGATCTTAAATCTGAATGGTAGAAATTTGATTTAGAGTCCTGTAGATTTTGTAATAAATTGCTGATCATTGCTGTTCTTTCAGGACTGCTGCAGTTTTCTCTAGTTGCCTCCTTTTTCGCCTCAAATGATGTAGAATTTCTTCCTTATTATTCTTGAGGCTCTCCCATTGCCCTGTAGATAAAATATGAAGCTCTTTAAGTACCAGAGGGCTATAATTCATCAAAATAGCATGTAAAACATATAGGAAAATGATAGGAAAATATGCTCATTTGAACACTTATCAAATTACAAAGGTTACGGTGAACGGCCTCGTGAACGGCCTGTTCATCAGTCTGTTCAGCTCACAGGTTGCTCTGAACCGGCAGTTGGACGGCCGTTCACAAGGCCGTTCATCTCCTTGGGTGTCTGCTCCTACGCCCAGGTGTGAATGGCCGTTCATCAGTCTGTTTAGCCCCTGTTTTCTTCAAAATGTCTTCGTTTTGTTGATAAATGCTTCCTGTACGTCGAGGTTGCTTATATATGCCCTGTTTACAAAATATGAAGCATTTTAAGTACCAGTAGGCTATAAATCAATGCATTTGATATGAAAAAAATGTGTATAAGTGATAAGTAAATATGCTCATTTGAACACTTATCATACTGCGTTGGGCTACCTGTAGAGCGAGCGGAGGCCTTCTTCCTTTAGGGGCACTTCATCATGTTGGGACTACAAGTCCGAGATCCTCGCCTTTAGCCCACTCATCATCGCTTCCGACGCTTGGAGCCTAGAAATCACGAGACCCACACATGCACTAAACTGCACAGCCAATGTTCGAGCAAGGGATCACCAAAATGGCAAAACGGCAAGGAAGCAAAGGACAGACAAAGAACAGGCTTACCTCAATGCTGCTCAATGCAAGATAAGAACCTAGATCCTTGTCAGATAGCTTGTCCATCACAGTGCGCTCGGTGTCGGAGATGAGTGATAGGAGAGCCAAAATGACAGTAGAAGAATAAGAAAGGGGGGACTTCATCCTAGAGACACCCTCCCCCGAAGGGAGGGGATCCCCTACCCCTTCGAGAGAGGTACTGGCAGGCAATGGGTACTGGGGAAGAAGCTGCTCTAAAACCTCCAAAGGCGCAAAAAGAGAACTGGGACAAGAAGAGCTACGAGACGTGGATAGGATTGGAGACATGGGGCTCCCCTCAAGGTGACCGCCCGTTGTAGCCAAAGGAGTAAGCTCTTGAATGGAACGGGGTGACATGGCCTTAGGATGCTTCTCTTGAGAACCCACTTCGTTAACAGAGGAGTAACCTGACGTCTCTTGCTCAGCTCCGTCTCGTCCCACCATCTCCCGGAAGGACCACAGCGATGGCTGTCAAGTCTTAAAGCAGCTTGCTCCTACGATCCATTTAGTCCTCTATGTGAATAAGTAAGGGAGAAAGTGATCAAAAGAAGGGAAATGAAGTTATCCCTTGTTTTACACATCTATGCAAGAAAATCGTCCTACCCGCAGGTACTAGCTAATCTACGCAAAGGCGGCCCGGTCTGATTGAGGGGGAAATAGGGGTTTACTCTAGAGAAATTTTAGCTGCCTTTTTCCTCGAACATTATGAGTTCTGTCTTATCTCGTTTGGGTTCCTTCTAGGAGGTTGGGATAGACCATCACTTATAACAAGAGATGAAGATGAAACGTGATTACTAGTCATGGATAGAGGAAGACATGTTAACCAAGTTCTGGCGCCACAAGCAACGAGAATATTCCAACCTGAGCTTTGTTTTCTCAAGGTGAATAAAAGGCGGAACCATCTAACTAAGGGCTCAAAGTTAAAGTACCAAAAGGAGACAAGGATTCCGTAAAGAATCTTCCAAGAGTAGGGAACGAGTTAGGAAGGACTAGGGGAAAAGAATCGTAGAATATCCTCAAGGACCACGTGAAGGGGAAGCGTTGATGTTGATCCTAATTCTTATGCTTATACCGTAAGTGCACGGGTCGTACCAATTAGTAAAGTGGACTATGAAAGTCGGATGTCGAACCCACAGAGACCTACGTTACTACTTCTATCTAATTGTCTACTACCTAGCCTATTCAAAGGTTGATGAGATCCTAATCTATTTTCTAAAATTGAAAATGGCTTGAGACTGACTTGATGAAAGTAGTAATGGCAATAAATCATAAAGGGGAGATACTCGGGCAATGAATCCCCTTTGGATATTCATAAATTGGGGCAAGTATGGATTTCTAATTAGTGAATTTTGGTTTATGGACCAAGAATTCCTACAATGCTTTCACACCCTCTGTCAAGGCAAGTTAGTAACCTAATTTCATCATTGCATTAACGTTCTAGGGAATACTCATCTTGGAAGAGATGTGGTAATAATCAATCTAAAGGAGTATCTCGCCTAAATACCTGATATCTTGGCGTATTCACAACCCCCACCTATTGAAGTAGATCTATATGTATATAGAGGGAGTGCTAATTGTCTACACCTCTATAGATCTAGATTGACACATAAAGCTGTCGCAACGTAAAGCATCAATACCATACATTACATCCAATAGGTTCTCAAAACATTAAAACATTCATTCAAATATAGAAATTCAAACAAGCAAAGTTAAACATAAATTTGGAGGTGCATCATGCCCAAGTATCTAACAAGTTAGTTCCCCATCAAAGGGAACACAAATCTACACAAATCCAACACAATGTTTAAGAGAAATAAATGAGACATAATATGAAACACCCTTCCCTCCTCCATTAGCGAGGACCATTGTCGGTAAGTGTGGAGATGTCCCTTCGAGGCTTGCCATCACCCTCTTGCTCCAAAGTCTTCAATGAAACCTTAATCTCTAAGGTGGAGGAAGGGTGGGAAACTCCAAGAGAGGTGACGAGTTCCAAGTTCCAAGCCCCACTTTTTCAAACCCTAAATTAGCTATTTATAGGCCCTAGGTCACTTTACATTATTAGTGTTTGAATCCACTAAATCCGGACTCAAATCAGCCATAAAACTGGGCCAAGTCGCGTCTAGAGCGCGAGGTATGCAGGCGGTCGTGCGGGCGCACGCCAGCACGCATGCCCTATTTCTAGGTATGTGCTCTTTGTGATGCGGGCACACGAACGGCCGTAAAGCTCTCTATAAGATTGGAGGTGTGTGATCAGAGTGCTCGCGTGGGTGTGTGCGTGCGTACGGCTGCCCGTTTCCTGCTTTGTACGAGTGGGTGTGGTAGCACGCTAGCCCGCACAGCTTCAATAAATTGGAGTTTAGCTTTGATTTGTGCTGCATTACTTCAATTTTTCTGTCGAAGCTCTACAGTGCCCTGCAAATAAGAATTAACACTGATTAAGTACCAATGGGCAAGAATTACTTGAAATCACATGAATAGTGTACAAAGAATTGAAATAAAAATATGATCAATTGAACGCTTATCACAGATATTCCCACACTTAAGCTTTTGCTTGTTCTTAAGCGAACAAAGAAATAGGATTTCAAAACATGAGAAGCATTCAACCTCATGCTATAAAGCATTTACATTTTGTTCTACTCAAAGCATTCACCATTGGCATGTGTATTTTCCTATTTAAACACCTCGGACTTAGGTCAATCTCACGACAAATTTTAGCATAGCTCTAGATGAGAGTTTCACTCCACTTACCATATTACTGAGTCTTAGAGTGACAAGCATGCCCTCAGTGGACTCTAGAGGTTCCTTGAGGCCCTAAGTACAAAACAACTAGCCCCTTAAAAAAAATAAACTTTCGTTTGTTCTTTTCTTTTCAATTTTTTGATTTTCCTCTTTTCTTTTCATATAAATCCCGGTAGGGCATCCTTAATGGATCCAACTTTCCAGGGAAACCAAATATTAACATAGAGTGTAGATCTCCCTTTCTGAGGGATGGACATACTGGCCAGGCACCGGAACACCCAACTACACAGAAGATTACAACTCTAAATACACGCGCTCATGCTCTCAAGTGACTTTTCAATTTGAGAGACACTTTGATTAGGAGCCAGAAACTCAAGCTTACTTCGTTACCACGAATAGAGGAACACTATCTTGGTTCTTATTTTCATAGTCTCTATGTACAAAATTTATTCACTATTTACAACTATACTTGTAAGGGTTAGAAGTTTTGACTAGTGCTACGAAAACTTTTGGAGCAATTGAAGATAATACTTAACAATCTAAATCAAGGAAACATGATCATGGGTTATCGAATGTCACAAGAGAATATATATTAATCATGAATTTTTTTCTCTAAATGTTTTAGGTGTTTCGTAGGAAAAATTGAAAAATTTGCTCAAATGGTGCAAACTAAGAGTAAGACAAAATTGAATACAATTTTTCAACATGCCATCATCAGTATAGACTGAGCATGTATTTCCCATAAAAGATTTGCAATGAATTCATAGAATACTATCCCCATACTTAAAGATTTTCAATGAATTAATTTGTAAAGATATGCAATAAAGTTCATAGCTACACGTGTACCCATCCCCACACTTAAAATTTTGCATTGTCCTCAATGCAAAAAATAAAGCATGTAAATAATAAAAATATAATAACATAAAGAGACGGGCAAACTGAAACTTCCCCGATAAATTGGGGAGTGTGTCCATTTATTGAGTGAAGTGAAAGAGGCTATCATGCAACATTTTATAGATAGACCTTCAAGCACAAAGGAGATCAAAAGACACAACCGCATAAGAATAGTAAATAGCATAGAAAAAGACGTCTCAACAGGAAATAGAAGAGAAAATAGCAAAAATGTAGCAGGGAGTAGCCCTTGCTAAAAAAAAAAAAATGTGATGCAAATCCCAAGAAATCCGCTCAAGGTGGTGTCGATGAGGAAACAACAGGGGTGGCATGTGGAGTGCTCCCAGCTGGTGTAGGTGGGTCTTGTGTGGAGGAAAAAGGGGTCAAATGAGCGTGTGGTGAAATGGAGGAGGTATGTGTAGAAGCATATGTGACTTGGGATCCCCCATGCTCGCGGAGCATATATAAAATCTGACCGACATCCCATCGTAGCTGCTCATGTTGGTCCTTGGTCTGTCTGTCTGACGCGGAGAGATGCTGTAACGCTTCTCAAATTTGGCTCTGCTCTTCCTCGAGTCTCCGCTAGGAGTCTATAATGTGACCTAGCTCCTGCAGGACCGTCGTCTACTGGCCCATCCGAATCTCCTCAAGCTTCTAGATGATTTGCTGGTGGCTCGGGCTATAAGGTGATGGAGAGGCAGCTGGGATGTGCCCTCCAAGGGAAATGATGTTGGGGCTGGTGGGATCTCTTCCTCGTCCTCCACGAGATCCTCTCTGCGCTCGCGCCCCGAAATGATATATCCCCGTGGTGTGTGTACGATCAGTCCCATCGACTTGAGAGTCACAAAGCCGAGGGGCTCTATGACACGGATTAGGTGTGGTCTGGGGTGGGTCCCGAGTAAACTCATACTGCGTAGGAGTGTAGTAATATAAGGGCCATCTAAAATCACCCTAAACTTCGAATATGACCCCTTGCGGGCGATGTAGTCCGCAATGATGTGACTAAGGTGGACGGGGACTCTCTCCATCATACTGTATATCGCGAGCAGGTCGGCAAGGGTGATGTGGCTAGTGTTGTCGTCCCTCCCCAAGATGGATCTGTTCGTGACAGCCTGAGTATAGCGGTGGACCAGGTCAGGTAGCCGTGACGCCTTCTTTGGGTTTGTGGTCGCCGCTCGGGACACCTGCCTCTAATAAGAAGCGAAGGGCGTGTGCACGGTGGAGTTTACAGCTAACTCCTGGTACTCATCGGTCTCCATATATACTCGGTCATATAGGCAAAGATATATGGAGAAGTTTGTAATGCTGAGTTGCCTCATAACACCGTAGACCTGAAATCTGATGGCGTTTGGGGTCCCCGCGATGAAGTGGCTCCGATAGACCTCAAAGCTGCATAAGACCTCAAGTGCCATGTCTCTATACACGGGCTCTGAAATGGAGAAGGCTCTATCCCAAAAGAAATCATGCTCTGGACCTCGTCCTCTATCTCAAGCTCACGGAGCACAGTCCAGTCGATGTAATGGGTGACGCCGAACTCCTTTGAGGAAAAAATGTCATATCGCTCCTGATAACGATCCTGAAGGAGTCGGGGGCCTGAGAAGGATGGATTCTCGCTCATCTTTCTCTTGAAGCCCTTGCTGGCCACTTGCTTTGTTCGTGCAAAATCTGCTCTTGAAAAGGATGCGGATTAATCGCACTGAAATTTTCCTGGTTGCAAAAAAGGGTTTCACACGTGCGGGCGCACGCCAGCCCGCACGCGTCGTGCACTGCTTCTACGCTTAGGTTATGGCAATACGGCCGCACACTGCTCCATTTGCTCAATAGACAAGGGAGAAATTACGTTCTCGACAAGTAAATGAACATGTATGGATAGAAACGCTTGAAACAAATCGTAAATGAGAGACTCGCGAGAAAGAAGCTAGAACCCTAGAAAAGGAAACTAAAATCGAGAGGGATGATTACCTTGGATGCGCCCTAAATCGTTGACAAATCTAGCGGATTGAGATGGAGGGGAAGAGGGAGAGGGGGAGTGTGTTTCACTGCTGCAAGGGGTTTTGATTTAGAGGGGTGTGGGCACAGGCTTATATAAATGGAGAAGTCAAAACGTTGCGCCCGCAGTTTGTCGATTCGCGCGTCATGCGGGCAGTTGTGTGGGTCCACGCTAGGCCGCACGTAGTGCTCTACCGGTCGGTGAGAGTGCATACCTGTCCAGACATAGTATTTTGCGAGCCGGTGCAAGCGCACGATTGTCCATGAGACTTCCCTATGCATTGGAATTAGGGCATTTTCTTGGGCACCCTATCCTAACTCCTCTTGATATCCTTATTCTTCAAAGCTCCGAAGCTTACCACGTTGAAACGAGATTGAGGTCTCGTTCTAGGTTCCTGATGGAGTAAGGGATTCGATCACTTATGTCAAGATGACACTAACTATCTCCAAACTGACACTTATGTCAAAACGAATCCTAAAAAAAGCTTGCAAATTAAAGCAATTAATGGTGAGATCTAGAGGAAATGGGAGACGTGGTCGGGAGTGAGACGGCGCTTCTTCTCCTCCATCTGCTCGTCATAGTAGCCCTCTTCCAAGGGCTTGTCCGGCAGCGTGAAGAATGGCCGCTTCCCTTTCCCCACGCCATCATCCACTCCCGCTACAACTCAAACATATCACCAATTTCACTCAGATCCACCATTAATTCAATCAAAAATCTCCAAAAAAATCAAAAAATTATTATACCATGAAATATTGGAGCTCCTCCTCCAAGAATCCATGTCCGGCCATGGCTATCAATCGAAGAGTTAAAGATGAAACACCCCCCAAAATCCATCATTCAAGACTTAGAATATCACTTTATAAATATAGACCAATACTTCTATATATACTTAGAGACTAGAGATTGAGAAAGATGATGCTTCACCCCTCCCTGTCTCTCCCAAAGATGATTAGGGTTTGAATCTGATGATTAGTGTTTCGAATTGCTTCATCCCATCAATGTCTCTCCCAGTAGGATCTAGGTTTAGGGATTTCACTAATACATCAAAGAGAAATAAAGGAGAAGAGAGAAAGGGGCAACATGACGTGGCTTTCAGATAATAAAATAAGCTTAGTTAGATTCTCCGGCAGCCACATCAGCACTTTAATCAATTTGGGGGTCGAAATTCGCATGGGTGACTTACCAGTGAAATGAAATTAAAGTTGAGTGACCATTTTGATGCAAATTGAAGTTTGGTGACTGAAGTAATAAAAGTTAATAGTTTAGTGACCTACAATAATTTTAACCCCCAATTGTCCAACTTGATTAGCCAGACTTTGAATACTGGCTTGGACATTTCGCAACGTTGTATCAATTGTTTCAAATCTTGCATTTGTGGTCACCATGAACCTAGCTAAAACATCCTTGATGGTATGTTTTGGCGGTTGAGGTTTTGGAGGTAAGGAGTTGAATCCCGGAGGGATGAATGATCCTTGGAGATTGTCGTATGATAACCCCGGATAATTCCAATTAGTCATATAGGGCCCAAATTGTGTACCTTGGGGTCTTGGGTTACCCATATATTGAATTTCCTCCATGGGAGCTACTTCAACACCTGCAATGTGGCATTGTGATCAATCAGGCCCACATCCGCAATTACCAAATGAGATAGCTGCAACTGAACTAGGTGAGCCTCCTGATATTAGCTGGTAAAACTTCTTTGAGAGTTGTACTATTTTGTGCTGCAAAAACAGGGTCCTGGTAAACTAGGCTAGCTCCAACACTAACAGGTTGCCTCTCTCGTGACGACCATGATGACTCGGTGTTGGCCATATCTTCAACCAACTGCTCGACATTTTCGAGGTATTTGTTGCCTAAGGAACCGCCAGCTGCGGCGTTCACTAGCTGCCTGGTGCGTTTGTTCAACCTGTTATACAGAGTGTGGAGTTTAGTCCATGGCTCTATACCGTACTGTGGGCAGCGTCTGAATAAGTCCTTGAATCTTTCATAGGCTTCGAACAGCGACTCGTTCTCACCTTGCTTGAACACAGAGATTTCTTGTCTGATTTGTGTTGCTTTACTTGGAGGGAAGTATCTACCTAGGAATTTATCCAACATATCCCTCCAGGTTCTTATTCTCCCTACAGGAAGCGAGGTGAGCCAAAGGTATGCTGCTTCTCTCAAGCTAAACGGTAACAATCTCAAGCGGATAGCATCGTCAGAGACTCCATTGATCTTAAACATGTTGCAAATTTGAATGAAGCACGCCAGATGCGCGTGAGGGTCCTCGTCAAGGCATCAGTCAAATTGGGCCAGATTTTGAATCATTTGAACGGTGCTCACCTTGATTTCAAAATTGTTTGAAACCTGAGGCGGGTGGACACTAAATTCTTCTTGTGTACTCCAATCGCTCATAGTCGAATAGTGTTCTTCTCCTTTCTGCCATGATTGGGGGTTCTCTCGATTCGATGTTCACTTCTGTAGGAAGGACATTCTTGGACTCTAAAGAAGGTCCAGAGTACGCTCGGACTCTGTGTTTCTCTAATTCTTCGGTGCAGAGTACGCTCGATCTCGCTATAGCCTTCCACCAAACCCGTTGGATTGGCTCAGGTCATGCACCAAGTCCTCACACAAACAAGAAAGAACAAGAATCAGTAGTGCGAATGCTCAAAGTAAGCAAAATAAAGTGAATGAAAGAAAATTAAAAAGGGAAATTTTAAAAACCTAAAACTAAGACTAACTAAAGTATTCTTAGTGACCTAAAGGTCCCCGGCAACGGCGCCAAAAACTTGATGTTGAGCCTAATGCTTATGCTTATACCGCAAGTGCACAAGTCGTACCAAGTAGTAAAGTGGACTATGAAACTCCAATGTCGAACCCACAAAGACCTACGTCACTAATTCTATCTAATTGTTTGCTACCTAGCCTATTCAAAGGTTGATGAGATCCTAATCTAATTTCTAAAATTTAAAATGGCTTGAGACTGCCTTGATGAAAGTAGTAATGGCAATCAATCATAAAGGGGAGATACTCGGGCAATGAATCCCCTCCTGATATTCATAAATTGGGGCAATTATTGATTTCTAATTAGTGAATGTTGGTTTAAGGACCAAGAATTTCTACAATGCTTTCACACCCTCTGTTGTTGCGAGTTACTAACCTAATTTCATCATTACATTAACATTCTAGGGAATACTCATCTTGGAAGAGTTGTGGGAATAATCAATCTAAAGTAGTTTCTTGCCTAAATACCCGATCTCTCGGCGTATTCACAACCCCCACCTATTGAAGAGAAAGAAATGAGACATAATATTAAACACCCATCCCTCTACCGTTGGCGAGGACTGTTGGTAGTAAGTGTGGAGATGTCCCTTCCATACTTGCAGTCACCCTCTTGCTCCAAGGTTTTCAATGAAACCCTAATCTCCAAGGTGGAGGAAGGTGGGAGCCTCCAACGGAGGTGATGAGTAGCCCCCCTTTCTCAAACCCTAAATTAGCTATTTATAGTGCACAAGTCAATTTACATGATTAGTATTTGAATACACTAAATCCGGACTCAAATCAGCCATAAAACTGGGTTAGGTTGCGTCTGGAGCGCGAGGCGTGCCGGCAGTCGTGCGGGCGCACGCTCTCCCGCACTTCCTATTTCCAAGCTTGTGCCCTCTGTAATGCGGGCGCACGAACAGTCGTAGGCTCTCTGTGAGATTGGAGGTGTGTTCTTAGAGTACTCACACGGGTGTGTGCGGGGATACGGCTCCCGATTTCCTACTTCGTGAGGGCTCGTGCGGGCACACACTAGCCCGCACGGCTTCAGTAAATTGGAGTTTAGCTTTGATTTGTGCCGCGTTACTTCCATTTTGCTCTCGAAGCTCTCCAGTGCCCTGCAAATAAGAATTAACACTAATTAAGTATCAATGGGCAAGAATTACTCAAAATCATATGAATAGTGTACAAAGAATTGATATAAAAATATGATCAATTGAACGCTTATCAAGCGTGAAATCGGCTTTGAAGGCCTCGTCTTCATTAAAGGTCGATTTCCTTGGGTCCGGGAGAATTTTCCTGCTCCTAGGGACCACGCCTCCTGCCCCTTAATGAAGGCAGAAGATCTAACTCTTCCACAAATTGATGGATTTGGAGGGAAGTATAGTACTAACAAAGGATCTCACTGGGGGATCAAGTCTTTCAAAAGAAGACGAGGGAGCCATCATACCTTCAACAAGAGGGGGGAAGAAAGGATCTGTAAGAGCACCTTTGAAGTCAGAAGGATGCCTTATGGCTGCGATGACCTCTTCTCAATAAGATAGAGGAGAACAGTAGGCGATGAATGAAGGACAAATATCTTGGACGCAGAAATAGCTCTCTTAGTGGAGGACCACCCAATGATTAGGCGAGGCGTAGGCGTTGGAGGATGTAGGTAAAACGAAATGACCGCACAAGGGACCTAGGTCACAAAAACACTCATAAAGCCCTGGAAGTCGAGCCTAAGTGCAAGACAGCCAAAAACCTGAAGATCGGAAAGTCGCAAAGACCAAGAAAGCAATTCCAAGGGTCCCAAGACATGACGTGACAACGAGTCAAGTCCCCTAGAGGGGACCCGTGGGCAACTAGCCGGAACCTCCTCGAAAAAGGCTCACCCTCGATATGCCCACGCCACGGTCCAAATTTTCCAACATATCCCAAGAGACAGGAGGCACCGCCAATAAGAAATCTGACTCTTTAAGTCGTCTCCAACGGGGATTTCGGCGACCTAAATAGTTGGGGGGCAAGTGTTATAGGTAAAATTCGGTTGTCCACTTGGCACGATCTGAGCAACTCGACGTGAAGCTACACGTGGCAACACCCTATTGGCCCAAAAAGGAATTCTAGGACAGGGATGACTCAACTGAATAGTGGTAACTACTAAACCAGAGAAAGGGGACGAAACATAACCGGATGGTGCTCGAAACTCCAGCCAAGCCTCTAGAAGGCTCCGGCTGGGTGGGCGCCTTGCTGGCTCTTACTTGGCGCCCATGCAAGAGGAAGCTTGGGCAGCAAGCTACCGACACCGAAGGGTAAATGAAAAGGTATAAACGGGGAAGGGAAGGGAGTGAAAATTGGACCTTTCTCTCTCTCGGGAGTTTTGGACAGAGAATCTCTCCCTCACCTTCTCCCCAGTTTGCTTTTATTCATTCTCTTCTCTCTCTCTATCGACCATGAAAACTCTTTCCATCTCTATGGTTTCCTCCCTTCCAGAGCCGATCAACTAACTTGACCGTCGAAGGGCCCAGGGAGGATATCCCCGGGCTTCCATTGTGCATGTTGTTGCTGAAGGAGAGCCCACTCCTACATCCGCCGAGAAGGACCGGTGGCCTTGACGCTCTCACCGACGGCGGACCACCCTACAACCAAAGTCGCCAGGAGTCCCCCTAAACTATAAATTTTACTCGTTGACCGAGATCGGCTCCGATCCCTAGGAGGAGATGATTCTCGGCATCAACAAGTAGCAAATTATAGAAACCAAATGTCCATAAAACAATTTGATACAAATGAGTTGCAGGAAAGATGAACTAGTCCACATAGTGGCATTTTATTACAGAATCTTCATGTGCATAATACATGTTATTCTCTTATTGTCGGAGATGATATTAGCAGATGATATTAATTGATGTGTTTAAGAAACCAATGCAGCATATCTTTCTGGGCCTCTTCAGCCTTCTTCACTGCAAACTTGTCATCAGCCTTGTACCGAACACTAAATCCATGAGCAACACCAGAAAAGATCTTCACAAAGCTATCAATCTGCAATGTAAACAAGCACAATCAACATCAAGAATTTTGTAACATAATTGAGCAATGGATGAACTTGTTTGTGAGAGAATGAGCTAGCCAACTTAATTTACCAGTGAAAGTTGATATTTGGTGGGTTCTTTCATTATCTATTCAAACAACATAAATTGAGATTCCAAAACATACTTACTGGATCAATGAATAAGAGGACAAATCACATTGGACTTGATATGTGTGATTAGATCTCAACTAGAAGATAGGAAACAGCTTGCGAAAATTTTTATTGTGAGTAGAGATTTACCTCGTGTTTTTTAGATAAAATTTCCTGAAATTGTTTCACCAGTGTAGGTGGAGTAATCTCATCCTTCTCAGCTCCAAGTATAGCAATTGGTTGTTTAACGTCTGAACATAATGCAAAACATCATTCACAAATAGAAATCTTGAAAATTTTATTTGATCATTCAAACATGCAAACTGTTTCTTAGGATGATGTGCAAGTGAGAACCATGCTTGCAAAACCTTTGTTCAAACACTTGTTGTTTGACCAAGTGTCCCTTATAAAAAGCATCTACACTTAGAATGCTTGATGGAAAAGCATTTACCTTTGATATCATCGACAGTGACAAGTGAAGGATGCAAAGCCACAATAGCCTTGATCATATTAGTTTTAGCTAAGTCAACAACAACCTTGCCTGAAATTTTATTAAAAGATTATATTAACTTCCTTGAGCAATTCACACAAAATGCACTAATATGTTAGAAATAAAAAAATAACTGTCTCATCATATTAAATAATAGTAATACAAATAACATAAAAAAAAGGATTAATTACCTTTTGTCGAAAATGGTTATTGTTGACTTTTATCCTCAGATTTTAAAATGTTGATACGTCCTTAATGCAATGTAATACAATGTTAGGGACCTAAATAGAGCGAGAATCACATAATACACAAGGACTGTATTGAACATTTTTAAAAAATACAAGGATAAAAGTGAACAATGACACCATTTTCAGGGATGAAAAGAACAAAATTTCCTAATACACGAGGACTGTATTGAACATTTTTAAAATACAAGGATAAAAGTGAACAATGACACCATTTTCAGGGACGAAAAGTGTAATTAATCCTAAAAAAAACAACCACAAACTCACCTCCCCAACAGAAGCCTGCTGCCCCAATAACAGATATCCCTCTTTTTTTCAAGACTGCAATAACTGATTTTGAATCTTCGAATCCCTTTTGCTGAATAGGAAATGAAAATTATGTCCAAAGTTTAAATATGGTGACTAAAATGAAAATATGGTTAAAACTAAAATTGAGACAGAACATAGCTAATATATGGTGCCTGTCAGAATAGTATTATAATGGAACTTTAATAAAACTTTAGTATTACTTTAACACTACCAATATTATACAGATAGTCTCATAAATGACTAATCAAAGGAAATTAGAAGGAAATCAAATGAAAGAGGTAACAAGTATAGGTAACTGGCAACAGTTATACGTATTGTATCTCATACAATTGAGTATGATTGACCTTTTAATTTACTGCATGATATGGACACAAACAAGTACACAAAGGGCAATTAAACAGAATCCCTAATTAGATCAAAATTACATTATGAAGAGGACCTATCTTATGATTTTTATGTCTTTATGAGATTCATGAACTGCAAGATACTTTTTATCCTATTAACCCTAATTCACTTTGCAATTCTATCTTTTAGTTCATGAATCTGAAAACAGCAGATGTATTTAAAGATGAGATCCTTTTAAAATTTCTATACTATAAACATAACTTTCAGAAATAACACTACTGCAGATGGCTGTACATGAGCCCCAGATAATAGAAATCAAAAACTAACCTGTGGATGTTCTTTTAACCAAACATCAAGAGGCCTTTTAGGATTATTATCAACATAGGGTTCTCCACGAAAGAAATCAGGAACCACAACATAGAAACCAAAGGCCGCAACTTTATCAGCAATTTTCCTATAGTGAGCATATATATGCAACCATAAGGAATTAATCCAAAAACATAAATACCAAATAAAATACAAACAAGAGAGAGATAAGAATAGCTGACCAGGCATGTGGTGATAGCAAATCCTAACAATTAAGAAATAGAAAATTCAGAGAAAAAACATGTCAACTATACTTTTATCTATATATTCATGAGGTGTGTACAGTACAATGACTTGATTTTCTGGAGTTGGTTAACGGTTTCCAATTATTAAAAGATTCTATGCCCCCCAAAAATATTCTCTTTGACTACTCCCACCTCAAGCTCAAATCTCATCTTTTCTAAATCAAATAGGCCATGATCATGATCCATAAAAAACATTACCAAGCTTAACAATCATGGACTAAATCAACACAATCTAAAAGCAAAACTTTTAAGAATTCATCAAAGCTAGTGATCCAACATACATACCTCAAATTTGGCGCTTCATACCCTGAAAATAGATCCAACGATCAAAAATTAACACATAAAAAGGAATCCTAAACTCCAAAGAAACTAAAGAAAGGATCAACTAAAGAGCAAACCATAGATGTCGGAGACGAGGATAATAGCGTGTTTAGACTTGGGATCACCGGAGACATAGACCTTGAGGCCCCCGAGGTCCTCCATGACCGAACCTTTCCCGTAGGAGGGATCGAGAGTTGGAGGATTCTCGCTGCACTGGGAGCTCGCAGTCGAAATCCATGGATAGAGAGATGAGAAGATCACAAAGAATAGTAAAGCAGTACGTGGGTTTGAAGCTTTCATTCTGAGCATTTCTTTTTTGTTTGGAGATATGCTCGTCGTTACATGCTGTGTGTTTGCGGTTTATATAGAGTTCCCAATGTTTTTCCCCTCCCTGACTTTTTTTTATATTTTAATATGATTTCTTTGAAATCATGAACATAAATAATAAAATTTTAGTATGCGAAACTGTAATATTAACCAATAAGCACGGAGAAAGTTAGTTGGCCAATTTTTTATTAAAGAGGTTGAGCATTCAAACCACTGCTGCTATGAGTTGTCTGGCATATATATGACATGTTATACAAATGTTATGTTTGAATTAACAAGAAGAAGATTGTTTATAAAAATTAATAAGCTCCGTACTGAAACATGATGATTATTTGGCGTAAGTATGACATGTTTTGCAAATGTTATTTTAGTTACTATATAATGCAGCACATTTACGAGTTTATTATTTTTAAATTTTTTAGAGACTAATAAAACAACTTAATCCCAAGTTGGTCATGCAGAGAAACCTTAACCAGAAAATTACTTCATTAAAGTGAAGGGTTTAATCTCTCAGGGCATAAATTACTATAAAAACAACTAAAATAAATAAAAAATATATAATTTAAAAATTAATAAACTACTCTCGAGCAGTAGAGTGTGAGACATTCATGAGTTTTATATATCCATTCAGTCAAATATACAAAGAAAAAATATATGTGTGTACAATGTTATGCAATTATATATATAGTATACGAAATTATGAATTTTTATAGGTCTATATCTGCAAATTTATCTATTTTATTTGCTAATTAATTTACTTGACAGTTGACAGCGGAAGCGGAGGTTGGCTGGCTATTTGTCAAGTTGAGTCGTTGGACTCACCAATAATATTTTATTAGTTTATTATTTATAGCCAAAATCAATATAAAAAAAAATCTCATGTTCACTATGGCAAAAAATGTATATAAAAAAACCATAAGAAAGAATTGTTTTGAATAATGCTTCCAGATCATTTTGGTACTTTTTGGGAAAATTTCCCTTGACTTTATACATAGTACTAAATTTGAGCCATGAGTCTTAAATTAACAAAACAAAGGATCTATATATGAATGAAACCAATCAAGTTTTGACTATATATATATATATATATATATATATATATATATATATATATATATATATATATATATATTTTGTGTTAAAGTTGATAAACCACATTCCTTTATTGAGATAGTGATAAGAATCGGGTTACAGGGCCCTTAGTTGGGCCTAGGGTTGCATGTGGGGATTACATCGGTTCTTGTTGTCCCGGGGGGTTGGGGATGGGCCTCGCTCTTCGAAGTCTGCTCCTGGAGGTATTGGTGTCTGCTTTCCCCTCGTTAGTACGAGGCTGTGTCTGATGAAGGTATTTATTGTTTGTAGTTGTGCTTATTGTGCGACATGGGCACTTTCGAGCCACGCATGTGAAAGAGGAAGTCGTGAAGTCGGCCCTAGCGGATGAGTCTCTGCATTTAACGCTGACGTTTATCTTTGAAAACTCTGTTGTTCCTTTCCAGCCATAGGCTCCAAGTGACAGCTAGCACTAACAACTGTCATCCCTTTGGCAGATCCTTCTCCATAAGCCTTCTAATAGAGGTCCCGCCCCACAGATCTTGTATCTGGATGGGGTGGGCTCCAATCCCCATGAGTTGCGTATAGTGTGTTCAAATGTCTGTGGTGTATTAGCATTGTATGAGAAGATGTTTCGTTGTTTCTTCATGTGCATTACATAGGTAGCAGCTTCTCCTCTCCCCCTACCAATTCCATTTTGCTAGGTTTTGAAGTGTGGAAAGCTTGTCTTCCTATGCTAACCATGCAAACAGTTTGACTTTAAGGGGTGACGCTTGGTTCCAGAACGATGCAGGTAGAGTGCTTCTCATGCCTCAGTCCATTTTGAAGTGGTATAGTGATTTGACCGTGAATTGCTGGTTAGGGGTGAGCCTCCATTTTCTTCCGTCTACTCCTTGGGGGTTTGCGTGGTTGAGGTGCTCTTGTAGCCCTTGTAGCATTTCCCTCGCCCCAAGTGACAAGGGTCCTGACTTGAGTATCTGTATTCCTTGAAGTTGCAATTGGCGTGCTTCTTGACTTGTATTGTCCTCTTTTGTCCATAGTGTTTGGAGCTCTGGGAACAGTCTAACAGGGTTATGGCCACCTATCCAATTGTCCCACCATATTTTGGTTGCTTCTTTCTTCTCTAGTGTCACTATGACATTTGCCATGGTAGGCTCTCTCTGCTCTATCACTCCCTTCCAGAAGTAGGAGGATCTATTGGGTGCCGATCTATGGGGGTTGATTTGTGAATTCCTGAAGTAGGCGTGTTGGATGATCCGACCGCATATTCCAATATCTCGGTTTAACAGTCTCCACCACCATTTTTTGAGAAGTGCTTAATTGAAGATTTTCAGGTCAATGATTCCCCATCCTCCGAGATCCTTCGGTCTTGTCAGTCTTTCCCATTTTACTAGTCGATATTCTCTCGATTCCAGGTTTGCTCCTCTCCACAGAAAGTCTCATCTGACGCCTTCAATGCGTCTTAGTACCCATTGTCGCAGCTTGTAAATGGCCATCTAGTGATTCGGGATGGCCGAGAGGACCTAGTTCAAAAGGGTGATTCGTCCACCCATTGACATCAGTCGCCCTTTCCATGTTGCTAGTTTTTTTGTACCTTTGTTATCAGTTTGTTCCAGTCCTGCTTTCTTGGTCTGCTGCCGGATATTGGAATGCTGAGATATACGAACGGGAGTTGGTGCCGGCGGCATCCCATTATTAAGGTTAATGCACTGGAATCTTCTGTGGACATCTCGATGGGGATAATGGCACTTTTGTTGTAGTTTATTATTAACCCTAATAGGCCCTCGAACAAGTAGAAGATCAACTTTAGAGTGTGGAAGTCTCTAATTTTTCCGCCGACAATGTGAGATCGTCCGCATACATGAGTGCTACCACTTGTTCTCCTCTTACTGTACTAATCTTGTACCCCTCAAAGAGGTTTGATCGCATAGCGCGCGTCACCATTGTGGTGAGGATATCCATTGCTAGTACGAACAGTAGTGGTGAGAGGGGGTCTCCTTGGAGCAACCCTCTTTGGTGTCTTACATAACCCATAGGGGTGCAATTGATGAGGAATCTAGATTTAGGTGATTGAAGGATCTTCCTGATCCATCCTATCCATCTTGTTCCAAATCAGGAATTCCCAGTCTAAGGTGTCAAATGCTTTTTCAAAATCCACCTTCATCATCGCTCTTGTTTTTTGCTTCATTTTATATACTATTTCTTCCGCCGCTACAATACTATATTGGATACATCTACCCTTGATGAAGGCTGTTTGGTTTTCATTTACCAACTCTGCTATGACTGTTTGAAGTCGGTTTGCCAGTACCTTGGTGATGATCTTGATTGAGCAGTTTAGAAGGCTTATCGGGCGGAATTCCTTAATTGATGAGGTTGTGCTAGACTTCGGGATTAACAGAATATGTGCCAAGTTTAGACGTTGCAGGTTCCTTGTAACATGGTATAGGTCTTCGAATGTCTATAGTATGTCTTCCTAGTGAAGTTCCAGCACTGTTGGTATATGTTTATTGTGAAGCCATCTGGGCCTGGTGCTTTCTCTAGGTTTAGCTTCTAGATTGTTATGTGAATTTCGATTTCCGTAAATGGATTGTCTAGTTGTGATAAGTCTACCTGGTTATGGTCCTCGAACATGTGCGCCCAGTCTATGCAGTATCTATTCGCCCTTTTTTTACCAAACAAACTAGTAAAATATTCTGATGCTGCTTTGGCAATGTCTTGTGGTGTGGTATGTGTATTGTCATCCACTATGAGCTGGTGAATCCAGTTTCTATTCTTTCTTTGGTTGGCAATGGAGTAGAAGAATCTCGTATTCTTATCCCCCTCCTTCAGCCAGGTGACTCGTGAGCATTGTCTCTAGTGTTCCTCTTCCTGTCTGATTAGGTTATCATATTTGTTTCTGTTTGTTTGGAGAAGTTCCTCTTCCTCATTTGAGAGTTGTTGCTGTTCACCTTTGATGTCTAGCTGTTCTATACGGTTTTGAAGCTCTCTTTCTTCTGACATTACGCCTGTTTGTTTTCCTTACTCCATTTGCTGAGTCTTCCTCTAATCAGGGTAAGTCCTTTGGCCCATATGTATGCTCCCTCACCTGTAAAGTCACTCCCATGCAACCATTTGTTCACCATGTTCCAGAATCCTTCTGTCTTTCCCCAGCTTCTATTAAAGTGGAAGGGGTAGTGTTGGGGTTCTTGTTGTCCGCATTTCAATGTGATTGGCACATAGTCTGATCTGATTCGGGGTAGTACCAACTACCAAATGTGGGGATAGGCAGACATCCATTCTGGGAATAAAAGGAACCTGTCCAGCCTGATCATGGTCGGCCTTTGCCTTCCAGTTTTCCAGGTGTATTGTCTTCCTTTTAGTGGGGGGTCGTATAGTTGGAGTTCTGTGATAAGATCATTAAAATCCTTTCTTTCTCTTGTATTTCTGAGTCACCTATTCCTGTCCTTCAAGCTTCCTGTTATGTTAAAATCTCCTCTAATTAGCCAAGGTCCCTCCAAAGGTCTTCTTATTCCTCTCCTCCTCCCGTAAATCGTGCTTCCGCTTATCTTCACATGGCCCGCATAATACTGTTGATCATCCACTTGGTTCGGTTTTCCTTACTTTGATAATCGTTGCTGAGAAAGAGTCTATGAACTCGTTAACGAGGTTGAATAATGTTGCTTTCCATCCGATACAACAACCTCCCCATGTGTTGTCGGTAGGCATTATGGTTCTCTCAGTATATGAGATGCCCCCTATTGTTCTCCACATGCGGTTGTGAATTGCCTGGAGTTTTGTCTCTTGTAGACAAAAAATGTCGACCTTTTGGGATATGATGAAATCTCTGACTAGGAATCGTTTTTTATGTTTTCCCTAGTCCCCTGACGTTCCATATAATGATTTTCATCAAGTAACTTGTTATACCATGGTGGGAACTACTGTTGAGAAGGAGGGCTTAGTTGTCTTCCTTTCCCCCAGTGTTCCTTTCGGCCTCTGTTTGTCTCAAGTGCGTAAGTACCTGGTCTGCATTCCCTTTGGTGTGGTCTAGGTGGACTCCTACCCCCAATGCATAGGAGATGATGCTCTCATCTGGCCAATCAGAGAGAGTGAGGGGTATATTCGTCAAGTTCCAGTTGTCTCCCTCCCCATTACTTTCTTTTTTCCTCCTTTTGTTGTTCCTCAGGGTCTTGTCCTTGTTTCTCTGGGTGCACATGCTGTGGTTGCTTCAAGTGGTTGGATCTTCCTTGGTCTTCCCCTTTTTTTTGGCTCTGGTGTTTGTATCACTTGCGGCTCGTGTGTTGGTTCTTCCTCCTTGGCTGTATTAGGGATATATGGGGTGGCCTCAATTCTTAGAGGAGGGGGGGTGAGTGGGGGCCCCTTTTTGGTTAGTTATTGTGTTGATTAATTCCCAAGCCTCCTCCTTAATGAGATTCCAAGTCCCTCCAATGTTTCTGAGATATGCTTTGCTAAGGTCTATTTTCAATCCTTGGTGTATTATTGTGATGTTTTTTTCCTTTGGGTTAAGTGTCGCCATGATATAATTTGAAAGCCTGTTGGGGCATTCTTGTTGATTGGTAGCTTGGTCCATTACATTTGGTGTGCCTACATCTTCCTCATTTTGGATCATTACAGCATCATTTTGGTCATTGATTGGGTCAGATGTTTTGCTAGTTGCCTGTGTATTGCTTGATGGGTCGCTGGTGGCCTTTTGCTTCATTGGGCCAGAGTTTTTCTTAGTGTTTATTGGGTTGTTTGTGCGGCTGGGCGGGCTTCGTGCCCGGCCCGGCTCATACCCGGCCCGTTCCTTGGGATCCATATATTCAGCCCGGTGTGAGTGAGTGTGGGCCCCACCGATTCTTCCGTCAAGCCTGCTTTTCCTCACAAGCCCTGCTTTCCCGCGGAGTGTGTGATTTGAGTGTACCAATAAAGATAATTGTTGTGGGACTGGAGTTTAATGTTTATATAGTGATGAGAGTTTCGAAGCATGGGAAGGAGATTGGTGGGGGGAGGTAAAATTGATGAAAGGAGTAACATGGGTAGGGTTGGGAGATAATAAGCTGGTGTGAGGAGACGGCATGGTTAATGTTATCTAGGGAGCAAAAGGAGATCGTAATCCAAGAAATGCGTATACCAAAGTCTCTGCCCAAGAGAAAAAAAATTGACAATAACTACAAAGGCTCTAATACCATGAAAAAAAAACAAATATATGAAATTCACTTATATTAGTCTCTATAAAATTACAAGTATATAAAGATAGTCACTACTATTATATATAAGGAAATTATCAATCTAAGAAATCCTATGCCAACTGTATAATATCAATCTAAGGATCATTTACATATTTGGGAGATATAGAGTAAATCATTAAAATTGTTAATTTGTTATTGATATGAATTGAAGATATGGAAGATGTCACGGATATTCTCTAATAATAATAAGTTATATTTTAATTATTAAAAAATATACTAGGGAAATAACAATATCTGGAACTTTCTTTACAATATGATTCTGTTTAGTTAAAATGGTGAGAATCCCGGATTTAAAACACTTGCTTGTTTTTTTTTTTTAACTTAGGCCATAAAACCTCCCCTCACGGATTAGTCAGAGATGTGGTCATAGGCTCCGAGGAGAAAACTCACTCGATCGCCCCTAACCTCTCACCATACGCATACAAACTCGAGGAGTAAACTCGACTCAAGTTGCTCACCTAATTTACAAGGCCGTACACTTGATTCTGAGACCTCTCGGAAGAATTTATCAACGCACAGGATGCAAGGGCTTTACCGCTAGGCTATTAAGCCTTTGGTAAAACACTTGCTTGTTACTTATTACTTTTAAGAGTGATTAATAAAGTATATTTTTGAATTTTTAAAATGATTTATAATAACCCAATGCATATAAAATCTAAAATTCATACTTTTGCCACCACACTCCCTTTAAAGAATGTGAGTTTGAGGAGATCAAAGCATGTTTAAAATATGTCTCTACCAAATAAATTAAAAATGACTTGTCTATATTTATAATATAAATAAAATTCAATTATGCATGCCTTGAGAAGGATTTCAATTAATTAGTTCTTATTGTAAACTGATGTTATTTATTTTTCACAACTAATTAGAAGAAATATTTTTTTAATTAGTTGACATCATTCCCAACTTCATTTTGGTTGAAACACATTAAATATTTGTTCATGCACAAATTTGATTTTTTTCAAAAATATAGATACAACTATATTCCTACACCTAAATCATTTCTAAGATTCTAGAATACTTATTTATCATCATCAAACTAACTAGTTAAGAATTGAAAATTTAATGCCTAAAGCATGTCTCTACCAAATAAGAAAAAATGACTTGTCTATATTTATAATATGAAAAATTGAATTATGCGTGCAAGTAGCTGATATGGTTAAATCCAACAAAAATTTGAGAAGGATTTCAGTTAATTAGTTCTTATTGTAAACTGATGTATTTATTGTTTACAACTAATTAGAAGAAATATTTTTCTAATTTGTTGACATCATTTCCAACTTCATTTTGGTTGGAACACATTAAATACTTGTTAATGCACGGATTTGATTTTATTTTATTTTTTCAAAAATATAGATACAACTATATTCCTAAACTTAAATCATTTCTAAGATTCTAGAATACTTATTTATCATCATCAAACTAACTAGTTGAGAATTGAGAATTTCTAATATTACAAACTAGGTGCGCTTTTGGCTTTTATTTCAGATTGCTGATAAAAATTCTACTAAGGCATCCCGCGTAATAGACATTTTTGAAATTAATCCTTTATCTACGAATTGCTTTTATGCATCTTTCATGGTAAAATAAATATAAAATAAGACCTTTTGGTAACTATCTTTTTTTTTATCATTCATAATATGAGATTGGCACAGGAAACTCCATATCAACAATATCATTTATCGATGAATGGACCAACTATCACTTTGCAAATTTTTTTAGGGACTCATTAAGAAGTTCCTAAAAAGCCAAGAGTCTCGGGACTCGTGTTCACGTGCTCCGTTGACCCCAAGTCTAACAAGAAGGTTTCCAAAGGGGTTAATTACATAAATGGTCCCTCAACTTTGGGCTCATCCCACTTTCGTCCCTCAACTTAATTTTGTAACAAAATCGTTCCTCAACTTTCAAAACGTAACAAAACAGTCCCCGGAGCCGGTTGCCGGTTATAAATATCTAACGTGGCAGTCACCATGCCAAGTCACGCTGCTGAGTCACCCAAGTCACTCTGCTGAGTCACTCAAGTGACTTTTCCCCCTCGAGAACGCGCGCGTCTTTTCATTCTCAAAAACCATCTCGGACCTTCACCTCGCCAGACTCCCGGACTCGTCGACGCGCAGTGATCGTCTTCTCGTGTCGCGCTTAGCTTCGCTGGGCCTGCTCGTTCATCATCGCCACCGACTCGCCGGCCACCGCTTCGCCGCTTCCGCCTCGCTGTTTCTCCACCGGTGTAGGGTTTTCTCGGCGGCATGGTGAAGAAGAAGGGGGAATGTTCATCAGCAAAGAAAGGGAAAACGCCAAAAGGTCTGTTATTTTGGTCCCTACCCTCAGGTCCCTCAGCCCTATGATCCCTCAATTTCTGTTTTTTCCCAAAGTCAAGGGACCTGAGGTGAAATCTACCAACGAATTTCGTTACTGGTTGATGTTTAGGGAGTTATTACGTAGGTTTAATTAATTAATTTCTGTTTACCGCTAAAGATATGGATTTTGCTTATCGTTTAGGGTTAATTCTGTAATACTTTCCTAATTTTCAAATTCTACTGTAACAGAGTATGAGGAGCCCAAGCATCCATTTAAACTGAATTTGTACTATAATGGTGATATGGGGGAGTGGGGTTATTTTAATGGAGAAGTAGAGGTCATGGAGGTTCATTATGATACCATGTCATTGATAGTTCTAGATATGAAATTGCAAGAACTTGAAGTTGAGGGACTTATTCAGTATAAGTGGAAGGTTGCTGCTGAAGAATTTTATAGTGGACTCAAGAGATTAGACAATGATGACAGTGTGTTGGATATGTGTGTTTCTGGGTCTTACCATGGTGAGATAGATGTATATGCCCAAAGATTTGACACTTCTGCTCTTGAAAAGAATACCCATGCTCAAACTCAAACCGCCAAAGTGTTCTCTGTGATAGAAGAAATTGAAGAAGAAAATGGGGTTGGGTGCAGTGAGCCTGAGCCTAAGAGAAAGAGTAAATCCAAAGGTATCAATGAAAGAGGTGAATATATTGTGCAGGAGCAGGAACAGGGGGATCAGGGGAGCAAATTGGCTAATGTGGATGATCAATATATTGTTCCTGAGCAGGGCATACCCCATGGGGACAATGATGATATTGCTGGTATAGCTGCTATTATTGTTGATATTGCTGACATCACTAATCAGAGAATGTCTGAGCAGGGGGAATTTATGGGTGAGCAGGGGGAATATATGGGTGAGCAGACAATTATACCTGAGCAAGGGGAGCAAGGGGAGCAGGAGGAGCAGTGGCCAAATTTGGATGAGCAGGGGGAGCAGGGGGAGCAGGGGCCAAATTTAGATGAGCAGGGGGAGCAGGGGGCAAATTTGGATGAGCAGGGGGAGCAGGGTGGAAATATGGATGAACAGGGGGAAAATGTGGGTGCACAATCCCCTGGTGTAAATGCAGCAGATTTTGAATTCCCTGATTTTCATGACTCTGATAATGAATTAGTTGATGGGGATGAAGACCTTCAAAGGAATATTGAACAAGGCCAGGCATTTGCTGAAAGGACCTGCAGTGCTGGAGGACCTTCTCAACCCAGTGCTGGAGGACCTGCAGGACATGAATCAGCTGGTGATGATTCAGATTATCTTCCTTCTGATGAGTTAGACAGTGGGAGTGATTCAGGAAGTGATGCTGAAAGACCTAGAAAGTTGAGGCATCCAGAGTTTGACATTGAAAGGGATATGACTGATCCTGTGTTGAAGGTTGGTATGTTATTTAGAAATAGAGAGGACTTCAAGAATGCTGTTAAGACTCATAGTATAAAATATAGATTTGAAATAAAGTTTGTGAAGAATGACAATAGGAGAGTTATTGTTGAATGCTTCTCCAAATGTGGATTCGTGGATTCATGCCTCTCCACAGCTTTTATGAAGGAGAAAAACAATCCCACATGGATGATTAAGACATGTAATTTGGTACATACTTGTAAGTGTGGTGCATAAGAACTATCACTTGACTTATAAGAGGTTGGCCACTTTATATTTGGAGAAGTTTAGAAGTTGTCCAATATGGACCATTGAGGGACTCATACACTCAGAAAGGAGGATTTAGGTTACACAATCACAAAGATGAAAGCATGGAGAGCCAAAGATTTGGCTTTGAAAACTATTTATGGTGATGCAAAATTTCGCCAAAGATAGAAATTTGTACATAGGCGTAATTGTTGAGGACAAACATAGGCAAAGACTATCAATTTTAAATGGGAAGGGGGAAGATGGATGGGAATTTATATATGCTTGAAACCATTGAAGGATGCTTTTTTATGTGGTTGTAGGCCATTAATATGCTTGGATGGTGCTTGGCTTAAAGGAGCATATGGAGGTGTGTCATTGTCACGTGGGAATTGATCCCAATGATCAGATATTCCCATTGCTTGGGTCAATGTGGAAAAAGAGAACACTGATAATTGGAGATGGTTTATGCTTAACTTGCTCACAGATTTGGAAATTTATGACAGCTCACAGTGGACCTTCATGAGTGATAGGCAAAAGGTAAATGCAAACCTTTAAATCTTTTTGACAACTCACAGATTTGGATATCTATGCTTACTGAACATGTCATGTGTTTTCTTGCAGGGGCTGTTGAACACTATAAGGGATTTATTCCCCAACTCAGAACAGAGGATGTGTGTAAGACACTTATATCAAAATTTCAGGGAGAAGTTCAAGGGGAAGGGACTAAAGGATCTCATATGGAACATTGCTAGAGCCGCTTATGCCGAGAAAATGCAATTTTACTTGGATGACATGGAGAAAATATCCCTAAGCTAGACAAAGGGATTAGGAAAGGCCATGTGAGAACCGGGCCAGAGATCTCAAGATTCGTGACACATGCCAAGTGCGACATGTTGCTGAACAACCTTTGTGAGTGGTTTAATAAATATGTTCTTGATGCTAGAACGAAGCCTATTATCACTATGTTAGAAATTATAAGAACGAAGCTCATGACAAGGTTGTGGAAGAAGAAAGAAGAAATGCAGAGGAAGAGAGGGCTGTTGTGCCCTAAAATTCAGAATAAGCTGGATAAATCAAAAGAATTTGCAATATTATGGGAACCTATATTCTCAGGAGGCCCCAAGGTGCAGGTTAGGGGATGTGGAACACAATGTGTTGTTGATATGATTGAGAGGACCTGCACATGCAGAAGATGGGACCTCACTGGGATCCCATGTATGCATGCCATTGCATGCATATATGGCAACAATGAGGTCCTAGAAAATTATGTTGATGAATGTTATTATGTAAGGACATATGCCAAGGTGTATGGGCATATTATCCAACCAACAGATGAGATGGACAAGTGGCCTCATCCATAAGAACCAGTCCCTATCATCCCCCCAGAGCCATTAGAGAAAAGAAAGGGAAGGAAAACATTTGCTAGGAGGAAGGAGAGTGAAGAACTTGAGATTGCTGCAGCTGCAGCAAAGGGCAGGGTCACCAAACATGGAAGGGTCAAGATGACCTGTTCCACATGTGGACAGATAGGCCACAATAAAAGGGGATGTCAAAATAAGAGGGCAAGAGTTGGAGAATCATCAACTGCCCCTGTGAATGATGTAAGTCTTCTGTTGTTATGGTTTTATGTGGAAAAAAATCTTGTTCAGACAACTACCTTTGGTGATTTAATTTTTCGTGGCTCCAAAGAGACACAAATGCAGGCATTACAGGCAAGGAGAACAAGCAGGCAAGTGGCAAGAAGGCAAGAAGGGCAAGAAGGGCAAGGAGAACAAGGTGGCAAACTGTGGCATTTAATGTGACTTCTAAAGCATAGTCTATTTATATTTTTGTTCTCATAGCCAGGCAAGTCAGCTTCAAATTGCTTATGTGTTTATCTTGAGTTCAAAGAAAATTTAGAAGAATTTGTATGAAGTAGTGAAGTCATTTTGTGTAGGGCAACCAAGAATTTGTTTGAACAGTTCTGATACAAGAATTTCTGTTTTGTATACCCCTGTCAAGAAGGATTAAGTTATATGAATTTTCATTGACTTATAATGTGAAATTTCATTGTAATGTGCAAGAAGCATTAAGTTATATGCATTTTCATTGACTTGTAATGCGTCTTTTCAGTTTGCCCAATTTATATGAGATGTGAATTTGGATTAGTGTGAATTGGTGCAATGTGAATTTGAATTGGTGTAATGTGAATTTTCAAGATTGTTGTAAATATTTTCGTCAAATCATGATAAGAAGGATTTGTATATGTTTAAAATTAGGTAAATGTGTTAACTGCTTCATTATTTTCAGTGGAAGGTATTAACTGCATTTTTTTAAAACTTATATAAAGATGAGGGACCTTTCATGAAACATATAAAAGTTTAGGGACTATCCGTGTAAAGTCGTAAAAGTTGAGTGGCCATTATATGAAATTTAGTGAAATTTCTGCCACGTCGGCCGTAGCATGGTGACTTGGCATGGTGACCGCCACGTCGGCTTTGGAAAACCGGCAACCGGCTCCGGGGACTGTTTTGTTACGTTTTGAAAGTTGAGGGACGATTTTGTTACAAAATTAAGTTGAGGGACGAAAGTGGGATGGGCCCAAAGTTGAGGGACCATTTATGTAATTAACCCGTTTCCAAAGAGCTATCAGTCCCCAACTTACGTTGATAGGTGGGGATGGAGTTAATAGCTCCAAGGGGGTCTGGACTTACGCCGCCTTTTAATTTCAAGCCAGTAACACGAGTGCGAGATTGAGTTTGGTCTCAGTCCCTATTAAGTATGGCTCATCTTCTCTTTTATAAGGTCCTGAGAATGAGAGGTAGTAGCAAGGTCCGACTGAGGACGAATATTGGCACGAGTGGTCGCCAACCAAAGGTAGTAGGAAGAGGTGCCATCTGTGTTTATTCCCAAAGCTAGAAAAACTAAAAGCTACCATCGCTAATACGATAACTATAGAAGCTTAGGCTCTCAATCACACATTTGACACAATGCGAGGTACCTTATACGACTAAGTCCTAAGTAAGGCCTCGTCCCTTGAAACTACTAGAGAAATACTCTCCAGACTCTGGAGTAGCCATGGGGGGTTCTCAATAGTAGATATGTCGAATAGGTTCTTTCTAATATGATATTCGTTTGAAAGTATGGCTGAGACACTGTTGACAGAGGAATGACCAAGACCATTAAAGGGATGGTTCTGCATCTCATCCATTGGAAGGAGCATTTACACCCAATGTTTGAGAGGTTAACCTCAGCCACACTTTTGGTCTAACTCCATCATCTTCCAGTATATTATTGGACATCTGAGATACTAAAATTAGTGGTTGCCTCATTTGGTCAACTAGTCAAAATCTATTAGATGTGTAAAATCCACATAATTTTTGAATTTTTAAATCCCTAAATGCCGCCTAATTTTGTTTTTCTTAAGGAATTCACCAACCTTGCATTAAATTGGATTCTAATTGAAATGAGGGATTTAAATTGTTAATTGTGTGATTAGTTTTAATTGATACTATAAAATCCGCATAATTTATGAAATTATTAAATAATTAATTTTCCCCTAATTATGTTTTTGAGTTAGTTAAGTCCACAACTTTGGATTAATTTTAATCAAGATAAGGGATGAAATGGCAAGAGGATATCACTAAATATCCATGAATTTTATTAGCAAAGGATTAAAGTGAGTATATAAATAAATGATTGGACTCATTGGCGAATGGACCTTCATGAGTTATATATATATATATATATATAATGTTACAATCAGGCCGGCCGGATCTCCGGCTGATTGTAACATTTCTATTATATCTTATATATATACAAAAATATATATATTATATTTTTTATAATATATTTAGATATATTTTGATTTATCTATAAATTTTAAACAGTATATAGATATGTCTATATACTTTTTAAAATTATATGCACATATAGTATTTTGAACATAAGATAATTTAAAAAGTATATCTACATATCTATATATTATTTAAAATTTATAGATAATTTAAAATATATCTAAATACTTTATAAAGAGTATAATATATATTTTTTGGGGTAAATATTTTAGTAGGTAACTAAACTTTGGTTGATTATCACTTCAGTCACAGAAGTTCAATTTGAATCAAAACAGTCACTCATCTTTAATTTCATTTCACCTGGAAATCACCCAAGGAATTACAACCCCAATTGCTTACGTGGCCGCCAGAGAAGCTGAGTCAGCGTCCACGTCAGAACTTTGTAAATATCAAATTGGTCACTTAACTTTATCCTAGTTTCATTTTGGTTACCGAACTTTGTTAGCATTTGTAAATATCAAATTAAAGATCAATTTTGCACGTTCTGCGGTCGGCAGATGCTTCATCCCCTCTCGAAGAGATTAGTACTTCGAATTGCGTCGCACTTATAAAAAAAAATTTAACATATATGAAAACAAACACTTGAACTTAGTGTGAAGCTGATCCTTAATGAAATTGTAGCACTATAAAATCAAAGTAAGAAAAAATTAAACGAACACAACTTTGGTTGAAGTGAGACAAGTAAACACTTATAAAACACATGAAAAATAAACTGGACACTGGAGAAACAATTATAAAAGAATCAACACTTATATGAATGAAGGCTAGAAAAAAATGATCACAAGCTTGGTTGAATTGAAACAAGTAAGCACTTATAAAAAATAAATAAATAGGACAATAGGTAAAAATAGATCAAATTCAGGCAAAAAAAATTAAACATCATTAAAAGAAATCTTTAAATTTGGTTTCAAAGATATTTGAACAATTTCTTTCACCGGCCATTAAAGAGATCAATGAGGATTGAAGATGACAAGAAGCTAGTGACTGAATTGATATGACTTCCTAGTGAAATGAAATTAAAGATGAGTGACCGTTTTGATTCAAAATAAAGTTCGGTGACTGAAGTGATAATCGGCCAAAGTTTAGTGACCTACTCCAAGAGGATTAAAATGCTAACAAAGTTCAGTCACCAAAATCAAACTAGGATAAAGTTAAGTAACCAATTTGATATTACCAAAGTTCTAACGTGGGCGCTGATTCAGCTTCTCCGGCGGCCACGTAATCAATTGGGGGCCGAAATTCCTCCGGTGACTTCCCGGTGAAATGAAATTAAAAATGAGTGACCATTTTAATTCAAATTGAAGTTCGGTGATTAAAGTGATAATCTGTCAAAGTTTAGTGACCTACTAAAATATTTACCCATATTTTTTGTATATATATATAATATATATAAAATTAGTGTTAGGATAAGGCGGTCGAGCATGTGGTTCTCTTAATAAAGAAGGATGTTTTCTTGAAGAAAAAAAATCCCAAATCCCATCATGCACAAGATCCGCCGTACTAGAGGCACAGATTAGATGATGAAAATAGCCAACGGCTCACATATGACTCCTTGTGAGAACAACAAGATAGAACCTTCAAAGAGAAAAAGAGAGGGAGAGTGAGGGAGCGTTGAAGAACTCCGTCGCTCTGTGACGCTCCAATGAGCGGGCACACCTCACCGGAAACTTGTGAGCCAGATTTCCCTTCCCTTCTCCGGGTTGTCGCGAGCCTTGCCGGAGTTTGGTAGCGACCTCCGCCAGCTTCCCGTGAACTTCAGCAACTATCATTGGACCTCAAAGGACCAGGAGCCACGGAGCACCACCTATTGTGCCGAGATGAACACACTAGTTGAAGAGGCCAGCACAATCATGGGTGGCCATTGTTCATCTAGGTGAGCATCCTAACTCCTTTATGGGTTAGTAAACAGCCATGCATGCATGCGGGTTAGTGAGAACAAGCAAAGTTGTTTAACATGATCCTTGACTTGAGTTAGTGAGAGTTCACTTGATAAGGGATGCCTATGCATACATAGGCTTGTATGAGGGGGGTTGCACTCCATTTCATCTTAATTAAATCTCTAACCATGCTATGGCTTTAGTAACCATTTGAATGATTAAGGGAAAATGGATCTGATCCATCATGGAGAGTAAAAGTATAGATTTTTCTCATTTCCTTGTTCTTGATATTAGATAAGGTAGTACATGTGGGATATAAAAGGTAGTGCATGAATAACTCATGGACCTCATTGGAGCATGACACCCTAAAGAACGGATCTATTAAGTCTTGGTTGGTAGGTTAACATGCACGAGATGACATGGGTGTGAGTTCCAACTGTTGGGTTAGGTTGACCGAGTGGTCTGGTTGTTTTTCAGTAAACCCTTAATAAGAGTCAGTGCATAATATGAAGTGCAGTAGATGAAGAGTAAGTGATAGGTTGGAATATTGTGTGTGTGTGTATGTGTGTCGAGAGAGAGGGGGAGAGAGAGAGAGAGAGAGAGAGAGAGAGAGAGACAGAGAGAGAGAGAGAGGAGCTGACATTCATTAGAAGGCCATAGCCCACTCCAAGGGGTAGCTAGATTATGGGCTTGACCTCATAGTTGGGTCAATCAACCAAGTGGTTGAGGCTCATAATTAAGTTAGAAGGCTAATGGGCCCTCTCCCGGTGAAGATTGTAAGAGCATAATAAGTCATTTGACACTTGTAAAAGTACTAAGACATAATTCTGATTATTACCAGATATTGATATAGTGGAGAGGGTCATGTTAGGGAGAGAGACCGACTGATCGTTTGGTACTTTTGTACACCCAGGTAAGTGCTTCTGCTTAGTGTTCCCCACTCAATGATTGAGTGTTTCTTTGATTTGTTGATACCATGCTATTGCATGCTTCCTTGATGCTTTTGATTATTGTTTCATTGACTATATATGCATACTTGTTTTCTTGATTCATTGGATTATTGTTTATATGATTGTGTATGTGCATTGGTTTGTGGATGTTAGCATCCGATTGATGAGTGATTATGCTCGATGTGCATGCCTATCCGTTGATCGGTACGTGGTCGTGGAAACATATGAGCTTGTGCTCCGTCCAGGTAGGTTTGTGTCAGCTATTCCATCCTTGTTGATTCTTCCGCTATACCAAATGGAGCGAAGTCTCTAAGGTCAGAAAACCCACCCCTAAAATAAATAAGAATTTTTATTTATTATTTTCAGAATTTATTAAATGGAAATTTAATATAGTTAGCGTATAAAATTTGGGAAAAATTATAAAGGTCTAATTAATCCAGATTTAATTGAGTACTAATTAAATCGATTAATTATTGAGAAAAATGTAGACAAATATTCGGCCTCAATCTCAAATTTCCGGATCTAGGTCGGGATGGGGACGAAGTCCCGTGGATGATTAGTCGCCTCGCGGATGATACATAAAGGATGTGACAAGACCAAATAAAATTGTCGGCCTTTAGTAGAATATATCTTAACAGATAATTTAGTTAAATCAAATATCTTTTAAAAGATAAGATATTATCATAGTTTATATTAATAAAAAGAATTAATTAAAATAATTATAAAAGACTCTTTACTTAATCAAATGAGAGGAAGAGAGAGAGAAAATATTTTTTTTTCAACTCTTTCTCTCTCTCTTTTCCACTCATGCTCAGAGGGACCGCCTATCCTATCTTCGCTACTCGAAGCAGTTTATACTCAAAGTCTCGCCGACCTACCGACCTCGGCCCCTCGGCCGGCATCGACCGGACCAAAATAAGGCCGACAAGACTGGCTACAAGGCCACTGCCACCACAAGGCCACAAGAATCATACACTGGTACCAAGGCCGCCCCATGCGCTGCTGCTGCCACTGCCAAGGCTGCCACCAAGCAAGACGCCCAACCTGTAAGCACCCGCCTCGCACAAGCTCCAGCCCGCAGCTCGCCCCGCAGCACGCAGTACCACGCCATGCACTGTAGCCCTAACTTTGGGTAAAAGCCCTATACTAACTAAGGATTTCAATTGCTCGAATAGCTTGATGTTAAATTGGTGAAATGGTTGAGATTAAGGGTTTGGATTTGCATGAATGTTAATTAAGGGATGAAAGAGGCATGGGAGGAGTTAGGAGCATGATGATATTGTGTAGAAGCAACGATTTATGGTTGTAGACTAATTATCATGTATTCATGTGTTGTTTATATGGATGTATGGATAGATTCTTGTTGAGTATGTGTATGTTTGTATATTTTCGGGGCCCGATTAATAGGGGAGATGCCGCCGAAATTTACATAGAACTCATACATATTAATTACTTGATTAATATGTTCAAGTATGATTAAAATGTAAAGCTTAAGAAGTCAAACTATCATGTTACTTTAGGAATTTAAAATGCCTACAAGGTGTTTGTTAAAATGCCATGAAGAGATTTGTGGGTTGAAATGGATGTTGTAAAATGAATTAATTGTTAACTATGTTGTATAATTTTAAATTCATGTATTGAATGGGGAATGTTTGTATAAAACCTAAAGCCCTCTAAACAAAGGAGACTCCGTCGAAATTTCGTCGGTTTTATTTAGTAGCTTAATCACACCATGATTAGTTATTAAATCCTTTAAGGAGAGCATGTTAGAGCCTTCTTCTATGTCAGTGATGGAAATAAGCATGTCAGTAGTATAAGGATGCTAGCAAGCAATGGAGTAATGGTGATGAGAGTAATGGCATGGATTATATAGATACTGTGCACGTATATATGGATTTGTAATTGAGAAGATTAAGATAAGGATTATTGTTTACTAGTCAAGTTATCTTTTCATTGGCTATTGATGTTACAAACATGAATTTTGTTGCTATTGAATTAGTATGTCTTCAAAGCATTTTAATTACCAAATAATAGGATGGAAGGTGTTGAGTATTTTGGGATTGTTTTCACACTTCCTTGGATTAAGAATAGGTGTGATCAATTGCAAAACATTGTAAAGAGTTGAACTCCAAGGAATGGAAAAATGCAGGAATTACTGTAGTACTGTAGAACATGGACTTTGTTTCATTTTTTTAGGGGCTATGTAGAGGTGATAATGAGCCCAATTATGGGGGAAATGAAAGATAATATTGGAAACTGAATGTACTGGAAGTTTGGGGAGAAATGATGAAGTTTTCGAGCTTCAATTTAACGTCGTTATTTCGGGATTTCCTCAGTTACTGTAGCAGTAGAATAAAGAGTGAACTAAAACTTCAATATTTTCAAAAAGACTCAGAATTCGATTCCGATCATCCCCATAGTTCGGGGGTATATTTAAACTAATAAAAATGGTGCGGGCACATGTCTAAGAGCCCGGATCCATCGGTTACGAATTTAAAAGACGACATTTCGGTAAATTCACAAGTAGGGTGATTTAATGCATGTAATGCATTCCTTTTGATATGAAATGTTGTGTGATGAACATTTACCATGTTTAGGACGTGGTGAGGTGGTCGAGGACCTGAGTGGAAGGCTCGGACCTGGGTAGGTCCCCGGAAGCCGTAATAAGGTAGGATATCGCGACGCGCCGTGGAGTATTTCTAACTCATAGTATTCTCTTGATTCTTGTTGTTGTTGTGCTAGATGGATGTTGGAGTCCATCTTTTGATACCTGCTCTGTCGATTGACATGTTATGCTTGTTGCATTTATCTGAGTTTGTATGTTCTGATATGATCTGCTTTGAGTGTGATTTTCTATTTATGCTTGTTTGAGCTTTCTGATATTGCTCTGCTCAGTCTGTTGATACTCGGTTTGAGTATTCCTTCCTCCTACCCTAATTTGATTTTGTACTCTTATTTCCACGAGAGTTTCCCAATACATATTCGAGATGGGTTTCCTCATATGTATAGGTTTTATATCTCGAGGAGATTGTTGCTTTCATGTTTTTCGTATGCGTATTTGAGTAGAGTTACTCCTTAAATACATATTGGCTTCCGATCTCGAGGAGATCACTGATTTTTATATATTCGAGATGTTGCTGCCTTGGATATATAGATATACCTGTTGTTAGGTATACATACTAGCAATCTCTTACGCATGTGCATGATACATCTGGACGGATGCCCCGCAGAGGGTGTGTATAATATCTCCGGCCACAAGCACTCGGTGCTCCATCGACGGAGGCCCCAAAGCAGAGGGTGTATAATATCCGCCACCGCTCACCCAGAGCGGTATTTTCTCGCCATGTGCACATGATTATTATAGCGCTTATCCGCTTAGGCCAAGACGATGCCGATGGCGTCGTTGATGTCGTAGACATCTTAGTATCACATATGCCGTAGATTGAGTACATCCGTGGATTTATCCATATTCCGTAGACTTGTTATTTGCTCGTGATGTTGTTTCACTTGCATATTTGCACTTGCTTTATTCTCGTTTCTTTGCTTATGGCTTTCTCCACCTTTATTGATTTATGTGCAATCCTATTGGCCTTTCTTTGGCTCATGCACTTGGTTGCTTGATGTTTTTCCTGTGTGACGACGCAGTAGCTAGGAGCTGGACTCGTGGAGGGAACTTCAAGCGGGATGCCCTAGCAAAGATCGGGGATATGTTGAGTCGAGGTCTCAGGCCTCTATTCTTTTCTGAGTGAGGATTTCTTGTGTCATTCAGGACCTGTTAGGGTTTTGTATTAACCTTATATATATTTTCTTCCGCTGATTAATAATTTAAACTCTGTATTGATTATCTGCTTGTGTTACTTAGCCTTATGTGCTTCTAGGGGTGACCCTATAAGAACGCGGCGTTTGACGCGTGGCCGAGGCTCGGGATCCGGGTTCGGGGCGTGACAAAGGCGTTCAGGGCCGAGGACACCCTAGCGTCCTGATAGTCCATGCAAGGAGGAGGATACTCTGGTTGTCCAGTCCATCAACGGGACGATACGCTGACCGTGTCGACACGTATGAGAGGCAGCGCTACCGACTTTCGACCGGGGATCGACAACTGCTGAAGCTGATCGTTGTCCGGTTGATGATCTTCGAGCCTTCTTTGGATCGCTCATTCTGAGCATGAGATTGTAGTTCTGATTGGAGTCCCTACAATTGACAAATTCTTTGGGGTAGGTTTGAGACTCCCGGTTGTTGGATGGTCTAGGACATGGTTCCCGCCCTGGTTGATTGAATCATGTGATTTGTTGATTTGCTCTATTTTTTAGCTTATATTGATATTCACTGCATGATTTCATTGTACTCCATGCGGGGGGAATCACTGAGCTTTCCTTTTGAAGGCTCATCCACTTATGGACTCTTTTTCGTTTCAGATCCTTAAGAGTAGCTGACTCTTACTCGCAAGCTTTGCGTGGGATTGGGGAGACCACTTGCTGAGGTTTACGAACCCCATGTTTATTTTGTGTGTGAGGATGAGACTATAGGACCCTTGTAGGGCCTACCTACTATTGAGGTTATAGGGTGTGTGTACCCTTTTATTTCCTTCCGTTATGTAGACTCTAAGTATTTGCTTATGTTTTATCCATATTCTGTGGTATATTTGTTATTGCTTTATGATTACCTAGGCCTTGTATCTGAGTGGGGCTCATCTCTACTTAGGTATGGCTGATCTGTCGTGTTCCTGAGGCCCGGGATTTAGGGTCGAGGCGTGACAGATACTAAGAAGGACCTTTTGGCAATTTGGGGAAAAAGCTGGACTCAAGTGAAAAGTTGTCCTCTCACAGGGCAAGGACTTGCATGTAATTTGAAAAGGGTTGAGGGTGTAAGTGCAAATGACCACGTAAGCCATGCATGCACAAAGCTACGAACGGTCAGGATTTAAAGACCATTTGATAGTATTGATCATGAGGATCAGCCCTTTGATTAGAGCGCCATGTGGAGCAGCCATCCATCGTCCATCTCTGGAGTGGTTTAAGTTCGAAGTATGATATGTATTCAAGACACTCATCTATTCTTATCACGCAAGAATAGATCCATGCAGCCATCTCAGAAGGTAGTTTAAGTTCAAGGTACGAACTTGCATCCAAGACACTCATCTATTCTCATCACGCAAGAATAGATCGAAGTCGTCCATCTCAAAAGGTGGTTTAAGTTCGAGGCACGAACTTGCATCCAAGCCACATATAATTCTCATCACGAGGAATGAGATCCACCATCCATCTGAGGAATGGTTTGAGTCCGAGGCATGAAGCTTGGATCCAACCGCTCATCACCTCATCACAGAGATCAACTAATCCAACCATCCATCCTGATAGAGAGTTGTATCCGAGGCAAACGACATTCAAACATCTTACCACCAAACTCAAAGAACATGCCTGAGCACCTTTGTGTGTGGCCTAAGCCACTGCGCCTGCCAGAAGCATGGAACAAAACTTTGTCAACATTCTCCACCTGCCCCCTTTCGAAGTCTCACCTGCGAGCCTTTGAAAGAGGCGACCAAACCCTAGTGGTCACCTTCACCGCTGAGAGGTAGTGACCTCTTCTCCTTCTTCGTGAGAGAGAGAGAGAGAGAAAGAGAGAGTGAAAGAGTGTTGCCCATCCGGTCAAGCTGACAGGATACGCCGACGCCGGTAAGTACCCAACACTTCCTCTCAACGGTCTCCACTTTCCCTCTTCACATGAAGGTGATTTAATTCCTTATGGTAACATTGAGAGGCTTATTCATACTATTGCGCGCTAGGGAAGAGTTGACACAGAATCACCATCAAAGGCTAAGGCTTCTGGTGTACTGAAGAGTTTGAAGAAGGGCTTAAACCATGATCCAGAGGTAGAAGCACCTGTACGTACCTTGCTCTATCTGATTGAAAACTACAAGTGAGCTCTTGACCCTAGTAGCTAGTTATATGGGTTATAAACAGGTATGCATGCATGAGGTGAGGTTAGGGCATAAGGGACATGCGTGCATGGATGTATGCATAGATCTGGAGATGAGAAGCAGGCCATATTCAATAGGAGTTAGCCATCTTGTAGGTGAACCCATCTGTGAATAAAGGAAGCATTATGCTTGTGAGATAAAGAGAAAGTGAAAGAGATTAAGAGCTAACCATGGTAGGTTCCAATAATAGTTAGAAGGAGATGGGTGGGTGCACCAGGAGATAAACTAGTGACCACTGAGTTGAGTTCTTATGAATGTAGGACTCCTTGTGGCTATGACGATGTTTAATTGGAAGCTAGTGGGTCTAGACTTATTTATTTTGATGTAGTTGTGATTTCAAAGCATTGATGGAAAATAAACTCTACTCCATAGATAGTTGGTTTGATAATGCAGGTGGGAATGATTTAGATTAAGAGTCAGACCCTATTACCACAAATGTAAACCAACCTTTGCTTCCTTATTAGCACTGAGCTTATCAACTTAAGGAAATCATTCACACAACATTGCTGGTGAATGTATGATGATTGTATAAACTATGTGATTAATGAAATATGGGGGAGAGATGTCAGCTTACTGCATGTTGGACCTTAGAGTTTGATTCCCTGTTGATGAAATTCTTATGCATTGCTTGCTCGTGGTGGTGGTCTGAGTCAAGATGGTAGAGAGATAAAGGGAGGGAGAGAAAGAGAAAGGACATTGGATATATATATATATATATATATATATATATATATATATATATATATATATATATACGGATCTGATAGTATCCGACCGGCCGGAATACTATGCAAATCAGGTTGCCTCCCATTTGGGCATTTGCAGAGTGTTTTAAGGATTTCCAACCATACGGATGAAAAGAACATCGAAAAATAAGCTAGCATGCGATTTTCATACAATTAGGTGAGATGATAATCCTCCCACATAACAATTTAAATTCTAAACTGTTAAGATTTTTATAAAATAAGAACCGCTAAGTGGGAGGTTCATCACCTCACTAAATTATATGAAAATCGACATGCTAGCTTATTTTTCGATGTTTTTTCCCATCCGTACTGTTGGAAATCCTTAAAACACTCTCCAAATGCCCAAATGGGAGGCAACCTGATTTGCACAGTATTTCGGCCGCCGGATCATATTAGATCTATATATATATATATATATATATATATATATATATATATATATATATATATATATATATATATATACGGGGATGATATTATAAGGCCGACCTTATCACTATGCAAGTATCGTCGCCTCGTTTTGGCCCACTTGCACAGTATTTTGAGGAAATCCAACAGCATGGATGGAAAGAACATCGAAAAATAAGCTAGCATGTCAATTTTCATACAATTTGGGAACTTATTCGCCTTTAGTTTGTTGGGGATAACCCTTGGGGTTATCCCCTAAACACAATTTCCTATGAAAAAAGCTTTTCCCTACCATAATTTTTAATTAAGATTTAAAAATATAACCCACCAATACATAAATAACACATCACTATCTTATCATTAATATCTTTGGTTTAAAACTCCCTCCAAAAAAATTCAAAATTTTCCAACCTTATTCCTATCCCCATTTGGGATAACCCTCAACCAAACACAACTATAGGGTCTTCATCTTAAATGGTCGAATTTTGAACAGGTAAGATTTCTATAAAATTTCACCTGTTAAGATGAAAACCCTACAAGTTCCCAAATTGAATGAAAATTAGCATGCTAGTTTATTTTTCGATGTTCTTTCCATTCATATGGTTAGAAATCCTTAAAATACTGTGTAAGTGGTCAAATGAGAGGCAACCTTACTTATATAGTAATCCGGCCGGCCTTATAATATCATCCATGTATATATATATATATATATATATATATATATATATATATATATATATATATATATATATATATATATATATATACTATATATATATATATATATATATATTGCATAGAATGTAAATCAAACCCAATAAATATTAAATAGAGGATAAGCTTAGTGGGTCATGTTTCACGTGGTCACCTACATGAGTGAGGTTACAGTCCATGGAGGTTTGATGAATACCTTGAGGATTATATGGGTAGTCATAGTTATTAAACAGGTAAGAGGTTTAGACAAGTGGAAATGAGCTGAGGGCCACCACATCATGTAAGGTATGAATAACAAATAGGATAAAGGAGCCATGGCCCATTTCAAGCATAGTTGGGTTTGAGCTGAGATGCTAATGGGCATGTCTCCATAATACTGGCCCACTGAGCTCTTATGTGGTTGGGTTCAATCCCATCTAGAGAGTACATTAGTTAAGGGGAGTGTAAAATAAACTAAACGCCCCATGATAATAGCGAATATGTTAACACTTGTTATATATTTGTAGAGATGCTAAGTATGGGTTTTATTACCAGATACCAACGTAGAGCAGGGAGTCACATTGGGGAGAGACATTGACCTACCGTTGGGTATTATTGCTACAAACTAGGTAACTGCTTCTATCTAGTTTCCCTTATTCATTGATTGAGTTGCTCTTTGATTTGTTGTTGCCATACTATTGTATGTTCCTTGATGCCTATGGTTATTGATGTGTTGATTTCTTGCGCATGCTTGATTTCTTGATTCATTGGAGTATTGCTTCCATGATTGTGTATGTGAATTGAATTGTTGGATGTTTACATCCGTTGATGCGTGTTCACGCTCGATGAACATGCCTATTTGTTGATCGCCACATGGCCATGGAAACAAGTGAGCTTGTGCATTGGCCGGGTAGGTGTGTGTCAACAGCTTCGTTCTTGTGGATTCTTCCGCTCGGTGTAGTGGAGCGAGGCTCCGGTGGGGCGTCCAGGGTTGAGGACACCCTTGTATCCTGATAGTTCCTACCAGGGGGAGGATACTCTAGTTGTCCAAGCCGTCAGTGGGATGATACGCTAACCGTATCGATATGTATGAGAGGTGGCACTACCGACATTCGACCAAGGGTCGATATTAGGCTGAGGCCGATGTACTGACTGGGGGATGTTTTGAGAGCTTTCTTTGGATCGCTCGTCGAGAGCTTGATATTGTTTTTATGATAGGAGTCCCTACTATTGGTAAACTCTTTGGGGTAGGTTTGAGACTCCCGGTTGTTGGATGGTATGGGGTATGGTCCCGGCTTTGGTTGATTGAGTCATTTGATTTATTGATTTGCTCTGTTTAGTTTATCTTGCTATTGTATAGTTTCATCGTACTCCTTGCGGGGGTACTTACTGAGCTTTCTTTTCGAAAGCTCATCCACTTGTGGACTCTTTTTCTTTTTCAAATCCTGAAGAGTAGCTGACTCGGGCTCGGGAGCTGTGTTTGGGTTAGGAGACCACTTACTGAGGTTTACGAACCTCTTGTTTATTTTGAGTGAGGATGGACTTATAGGACTGTGGTAGGGCCTACCTACTATTGACATTATAGGGTGTCTGTACCTTTTTTATCTTCCTCTATGTAGACTCTGATTATTTGATTATGCTTTATCATTATTCTGCTGCATTTACCTAGGCCTTGTGTCTGAGTGGGACCCGTCTCTACTTGGGTATGACCGATCTGTTGCGAGCCCAAGGCTTGGGATTTGGGGTCGGGGAGTAACAAGATGACTCTCCAGATGAATGGATCTCGTTTCGTGCGAGTATGCATTGAGCTAGATCTTAAGAACCCCCTCAAAATAGGGTATGGGTAAGCTCCCTAAACTTGAAAATTTTTGTTGCGATTTTACCTATTTTTTGTTACAAGTATGGTGTTGTAGGTCACATTGTCGAGGCATGTGATCCAAATCTACCTTTCGGTGTTCTTAGGAACTTAGTCGATAACACTAGACCCCAAAGGGAAGACTGTATTGACTAAGGATGTCGTCACACCTTTTCGGAATACAGGTGCTATGCAGGGCCATGAACTAGGAGAAGTGACCTAGAAACGAATTGAGGAGGAGGACCATGGGTTTGGGCTATAGATTATGGTGTGGCATTGGAAAGGGAGAGGATGGGGAACAGGAACACTCATCGAAAACCACCAAGGATGAGGTGTAGGCTATTCAACGGAGGTCACATGCATGGTAAAGGAAGACCACATATGCTAATCGATCTCTCCAAAGAAACAATGGATGACAACTATGTAGCCACCCAATCATATGGAAGAGACGTTAGGCGCTTTGCACGAGGAAGCCACACCCAAGGCATGGCAATTTGTCACACACTAAGCCTTGTCAGACCTCATGGCTCATGATTGACCAACGCCGATGGCTCGAACTTGAACTCAGGTTGTCGGGAAAATATCTCTCATATGGAGAGCTACGTAGTGGAGTGCATCCACTGGTACCACTACAGGGCAGCTCCAATCATGTAAAACGCCTCCACTTCTGGTCAGCGGGGACTTTGTAGAAGATGAAGAAGTGATTAAGTTAAAACAACCATCCGAGAACGTCTTCACCGGTGAACAGGGGAATTTCCAACTTCGGGAGTCATGTGGATGTGGTTGGTGGGAGAGCAGGCATTAGTGGGCCATGTGAACTTGGAGGAGTAGGAGGTAGGGGTATCTATAATAGGGGTGGCAGAGGTGATGGGGGTTCAAGCTTAGCTAGCTTGGTCATCATGTCTTGCATTACGGATTGCTGGGTCGCCAGAGAGCTTCGTATCTGGTCAAAAGAATCCTTATGTTGCTGAACGGAGCTACACATTATATCGAACGTATCCGCGTGCTACTGGACAGTGGTGTTGAGAGTCTCCATCATCTCCGACAGGTGTGCTACTTGGTCTTTGAGTGCTCTCGAGCATATGGTCATCCTCAAGAGCTCTAAATAAAAGCACTAAAATTGATACCAAAGAGAGAAGAGAGGAGAGTGAGAGAAGGAGGGAAGAGAGGTTAGAGGAGGAAGAAAGGAAGAGAATAAGAAGAGGAGGAGAATGTGGAATAATATTCTCTACCATTCCATGGTTGTTCATTGTAATTATATAACTACCTGCTGTTACATGTCACTATTCTCTCAGAAGCAAAACAACAAGCAATTTGTGTGCTGTTTATATAAGAAAAAAATATAATACATATCCCAATAAAACTCAAATAATAATTTAATTCGAATATATCCTAATTTTGATACATTTAGAATTAAATTTAAATATATCTTAATCTAGACATATTAAAATTTAAATATATCTTCATTTAAATTTAATATGTCATGATTGCATCCCGGGCCAAGAGAACATATCTCGAGGCAAACACAAATTCCAAAATTGCCCCTGAGAACATATCTCGAGCCAACCTTAAAATCCCAAAATTGCCCCCGAGAATACATATCTCGAGGCAAACTCAAATCTCAGGATAGCCCGAACACGTATCCCGAGGCAACCCTAAATAGCCCTAGAACATATCTCGAGGTAAGGAAATTTCACATGCCGATGATGCATATCTCGAGGCAACTCAAGAACGCTGATCCCGAGGCAAAAAAATAAAAAATATAAAAAATAATAATAATAATAAATCAAAAAAAAATTTATCAAAATCAAAATGAAATAAAATCATATCAGAACTGAATTGAAAAAAAAAGGAGAAGATAAGTTCAAATCAGAAAACAAAAAAAGGGTTTTATTATATCAGAACCGAATTTAAAAAAAAAAATGAGGATAAGTTCAAATCAGAGAAAAAAAAAAGTTTTATCGGGCCGGTGGTTGAGATCTCAGGTTTTTTTTTTAAAAAAATTGTTTTATATAAGAAGGGGAATCAGAAATAAAAAAAAAAACAAGGAGAGTAACAGAGAAAACAGGGAGAAGAGAAATTAGTGAAAGAAAGGTAGAGGAAAAAGAAGTCAAGGTATTCTCCTTCTCCTTGCCCTTATTATATGAGGATTTAAAAAAAAAAAGAAGAAAGAGAAAGGGCTTCTCCCTCCTGCGCCCTTCCATTAAGAAACTGATCGTCGCCGCCGTTGCCCGTCGTTGATCGCCTCCGTCTAGATTCCCACCCATGAAGCAGTTCTTCATAATACCGCCGGGCTTCCACCGCCAGCTACTGTGGTCGCCCGACCGCCGCTTCCATTACCCTTGCCGCCACTGAAAGCCACCGACATTTGCCGCAGCCGCCGCCATCAACTCGGCTATCGCTACCGGATGGATACCATCCTAGTGAGCGGCAACTCTTACCTACCAGTTCCCGCTATTAAGTCTGCTAGCCAGGTTTGATGCCACCCGATGCCGCCAAACGACGATGCCCGTTGCTGCCCGCCGTCACAGGAGAAGGAAAGCAAGAAAGGGACTATATGATAGTCCCTTGCTGCCCGCCGTCACAGGAAAAGGAAAGCAAGAAAGGAACTATATGATAGTATCTTTCTGACCGCTGCCAACGGAGAAGAAAAGCAAAAGGGAGCTATATAATAGTTCCCTTTGCTGCCGGCTATCAATGAAAGCAGCATATATAATATCCAATGGTCTTCCTCACTCTCTCCTTCTTCAATGGAGACCAAACTAGTTGCAGAGGAAGCCGTCCCTGCCAATGACGTCACCGAGAATTCATAGAGAGCTAGTGGTGATCCCAGAAGTAAGAAGAAGATTGGAGCCTAATCCTAATAATAAAACTCTTACATTTGGGCCTGCTGACACCAAAGCTCCGTGGCTTGACTTCGTGTGCCATCTCCTGATCTAAAGTTGAGAATATATCTCATGATCTGAAGATTTTCTGAAGATGCTACAGTAGGTCCAGAAGAAGTAGAACCCCAACAATTGTATGTACTTGACTGATCAAAGGATGATGCAAGTTCTTGGAGGCTTGCCTCTATTAGGAATGGAAGAACCAACAAATAAAAAAATAAATGACATTTGTGATTCTATGTATCGCCTGGTATCTCTTCACGGACACGATGCCAGGCGGGTATTTTCGATCCCACAAATTCTGGCACGCCCAGTGGGGACATCGTTCCTCCTCCAATCTTTGAGGCAAAATATAAGTAGAGGCATTGTTCCTATATCATGTGAAAGAAAACTAACGTTCTTATTTTTCTTATTGCAACGCTAAATGGCATCCAAGAACTCAACCACACCTGGAAGCCCGAAGCTCACAATCTTCCTTGGGGAAGGAGTAGAAGTCCAATCCCGCCTTAACCGCATTCCTTGGCAAAGACCGGAGCTTCCGGAGTCAATTAAGGTTGGCACAATTTCTCGAATCAGTCTTGATTCGTTAAGAGGTCTCCACCAATTGAGGAGAACTTGATGGTCCCACGTCTTCCATCCGAGGGGTGCATTAAGCCTCAAGATGTGATTGTTCGTGGCGGGTGAAGACGTTGTTGCTAAAGGAACCCGCAAGGGTATCTCAAGGCTCAAGAGATTGTCCTACCCTAAAAAGGATAGTGTCTCCAAGGGCCGAGATGACGAGCCTACTTTCACTGTTATTATACAAAAGGGAGAGAAAGTGAGATATTTGGTTCTGATGAGGATACACCTAAAAAGAAAAGTGTATTTTCAAGACTCACACCAAGGAAAGTAAAAATTCCAATAAAGAAGCTTGATTTTGTGTCATTCCAAGGACACGAAAGTAATCAGATGGGTTCCTTCAATAACTCATTTGAATAACTCAAACTGGTGAAGAAAAATTCAACTACTGAAGAGTTGCGTCCTCAACCAAGTGAGGACAAAACAGGCAGACCCCCAAGGTCCCATCATAGGGACTCTTTTGGCCAGAATCTCTATAAGACCTACGCGGCATCAAAGAAGTTGCGATCAAAAAAGATAACTCCAAGAGAATTCTACCAAAAGAAGAAGCAACTAATATCAAAAGCATGGAAGACTGTCTTTGATCGCATAGCTTCTCCAAAAACTCAAGCTACAACCTCCCGCTCGAAGTTTCAATGGAGGAGAGAGATGAAGGATGAAGAGGTATCATATCAATATGGACGTAGAAGCACACACGATCCGGATGGCTACTGAAGCCCAAGGAGATCCAACACCCGAACCAGAACAACTAGGGGTGTTCACAAGATCTCGTAGGAGGGCGACGGACTCTCAAAGTGGGGTCGGAGATGAAGGTTCAAGCCCGGATGCCACATGAGGGTCGAGAACAGGGGAGTCTCCCCAAAGATTTCTCGTGATTCCAAAGAATTACAAGGAAGCAGACCCCCCAAATGAAGAAGCGGAAAATGAACCTGCCTTTGTTTATAATGGGGATGATATTACAAGGAGAATCCAGCAAACGGAGAGACTCCGGCAAATGGAAAATCGGGAAGCTGAATATCAATATGTAACGCCCCGACCCGAATCTCGGGACCTCGGCACGTTCACAGACCGGTCGTACCCAAGTGGAGACGGGCCCCACTCGAATACAAGGCCTAAATATGTAATAGCAGATAACAATACATCAATAAAATATCTCAATGAAATCATATACATAATCAGGGTTATCACAGCGGTAACTAAAATCAGGGTTCAAAATACCCTATACAACAGTCTATACAAAATCAGGCCCTACATGGGTCCTACAAACAAACTCTCACACTCAACCTAAGGTCCTCGGACCTCTCCATCCTATCCCAGTCCCACGCGCAGCCCCAAATCTTGAGCCATCTGTTCCTCTTAACCTGGAAGGGAAAAAGAAAGTGAAGTGAGCTTTCGAAAGGAAAGCTCAGTAAGTGTCCTGCAGAGAAATCACGATGAGCACCGTCTAAAGGGTCATGATAGACAAATCAGGACAATCAGTCAAGACATGGAACATATCAAGAAAATAACCAGATCATCACAAGAAACCAAACAACGGGGCCCCCTAAACTCATCCGATCATACCCCCACGGTCAGCACAAGTGCCGCGTGCCTCAGTGGTCAAGTGCCGGACGACAGGTGGCTATGCTCCATGGGTACCCCCACCCAATCCGGACACATACCAACCCAACCTAAACACAAGCACCACGAGTCTCACAGTAATGTCCCGGTCCACGGTGGCATGCTCAGTGAGCATCCAAAAAGACAACTTATCCAAACAACCAATCACAGATGTGGAAAAACATCAAACAAAACATGCATACCGGGAATCAACAACAGATATCCAGATCATAACGACAAGCACAATCATGACAACAATCAAGAATATACCAAACCAGGTAATAAGAGTGCCAAAGAAACCCATCTCTGGGTGGGAGCTAGGCAAAGACACTCACAAGAAACATGAATCAACAAAGTCAAGAAAGCCCATCACTGGGCGGGTACTAGGCAAAGGCACTTACTTTAATAGCGATATCCTAAATCCCACTGAACTCCTTCCTGATGCATCGCTACGTCAAATTTCTTTGTAGTTTGTAGTGAAAGCCTAGATGATCAGTGTACTCCTCATCTTTTCCCCACCCGTAGATGTATGAAGGGCTATTTATAGGTGAATAATAATCATCCGACTCAAATTCAGATTTAAGTTTAAATAAGATTATGGGCAAAAGATAACATTGGATTAATAAAGATCATTTAAATTTTAAACTAAAATATATCCAAAACTTATTTTTTGTAAGATTAAAATCTAGTCTCTAATCTGGTCCCCATTATTCATATATGTAATTTTATTCAAAATATTATCAATGGCTATATATTTACGTACTCTATATATATATATATATATATACACACACGTTATCTATCCATGTGCATATACATATATATTTAATTTATTTTACTTTTTATTTTAACTCAAAAGCTCAGCCATTATTATTATTATTATTATTATTATTATTATTATTATTATTATTATTTTCCAAATCATCAAACTTAACGAAATCAATTTATAAAGTATATCCATCAAATCAAATCAATTTTAATATTTATAAATTTATATATATTAAATCTTTATCAATCTAACTCATCCAATAAATATTTGTTTATATTTTGATTTATATGTTAAACCAATTAACATAAATTAAAATATTTATTTATATAAATATATACATAAATAAATCCTACTAGTTCTAAGTTTGGGGGAATTGATTCAATTGTCTATACTAAACAATATTTTCTTAAATATCAAATCATGTTTTCATGATATATTCTCAAATATAAAATCAACTTTCCTTTATTTGAAGCCATATACATCCTTATCCTAATACATATAACTATATAAGTATATATATTAATATTTTATTGTTACCATTATTATTATTTTATTTAAACTCAAAGCTTGAATCATATATATATATATATGTTTGGATGACATCTCCTTGTCCCATCATTAAAGTATATCCATCCCAATTAATTTTAATATATATATATATATATATATATATATATATATATATATATATGTGTGTGTGTGCATATTAAAGCATATCACATCTAATCCGATTCTCTAATCTTCCACAATCAATACTATCTATTTATATATTGACTCATATATCTAATCAAATAAAACAAAAGTTAAATATTTATTCACATATATTTTGCTAATTCCAATTTTGTGGGATTCATTCAATTAAATAATTAATTACAGAATACTAAAAAAAAACATCTATTCCCTAGTTAATTAAAAAGGTCAATTAAAGATAAATTCTTATTCAAATAAACATATTTATTCAAAAAAAAAAATTTTAAATAAAATAAAACCTAAAAATCGTGGATCTCACACAATGACTCAATGAAAACATGCAATATTGATGGAATCAATGGTGAAGATGCAAAGACAAATGGCTGCCTTGACGGAAAGTCAAAAAGCACAAAGGCCTAAAGGTCCAAACCCACAACCGAGAGAAATTCCTAAGCCAGGAGAGCAAGAGGGAACTTCATATGCACCTGTGAGAGAAATCCCTAGGCCAAGAGAGCAAGAGGGAACCTCATATGCTCCCATTCCAGAGCAGTCAGCTGCAATGACCAGGGAGAAGATACAACAGATGGTGGCAGCTGAATTAAAGAAAGCTAAAGGGAAGGAGATAAAGGTTGATGGAGATAAACCATATCCCAGTTATCATGACCTGGTACCCTACCCCAAAGGATACAATGTACCCAAGTTCAAGCAGTTCACTGGGATTGGCAACCCTGATCAACACTTGGCTCATTTTGTGACGGCCTGTGGAGATACAAGTGCTAAGCCCTCGCTTCTCCTCAGACAGTTTTCTACAAGTCTCACAGGGGCAGCGTTCGAGTGGTATGCTAGCTTGCAACCCGAGTCAATCCAAACCAGGCAACAGCTGAAAGATGTATTCCGAGTACAGTTCGGGGGCGTAAGTGACAAAATCACAACCGCCGATCTCGCCGCCACTCGTCAAAATAAAGATGAAAAGGTAGTGGATTATATTATGAGATGGAGAAACCTGAGCATCAAATGTGAGCAACCCCTTGATCAGCCACAAGCGGTGGGCTTATTGCTCGGGAATATCGATAGTTGGATGGCACCCTTTCTGAGTACATCCGGTATTACTACATTCCAGGAGTTGATTTCACAAGCTAAGAAATTGGAACGGACAAGTCCGAAGATATTCTCCAATTTTCAAGCTCCAAGAAATGACAGAGAAAAGCCCAAAAGGACTGAAGGTGTCAAGTATACTGCTACAACCTTCAACATTGATAAAGGAAAAGGTGTTGCAGAGTCTCACAAGCCGGAACAGGCCAAGCCACCCACTTTAGGTGCTGCTGGCAACAAATCAAAGCCTCTTCCTTCTTTGAAAGAAAGGATGAATAAGAAGTATTCTTTCAGGAGGGACAAGGTATTGAAGATCTTTAAAGATGCTGTGAAAGAAGGTCTACAACTCCATGAATGCAAAAGGCCAGAAGAGCAGAGCAAGAAGGATCATCCTAGTTACTGCCCATACCATAGAGTATTGGGACATACAATTGAAGATTGTTATGTTTTCAAGGATTGGGTTGAACAACAATATCGAGAGGACAAGATTACCCTCTCGAAGAATGTTTTGTTGGAGCAACCAGCTGAGTATATCCTCTATATGACCTCCCAAGACCAGGAGGGATCATCCCAAGGGGAAGTCATAGTAGTGGGTAATAAAGTAATACTCCCATCAACAAAAGGCGCTAGACCTCACATTTGTTCCTAAGGATTGTGGGAAGTATTCATATCCAAGAAGTCAAAGAAGATGCTGTAGAAGTTGGCTGAGCTCCCAGGGATTACATGTAGATGTTCCCTAGAACCCCCTAAAGGGCTCCCAATAAAACACACAAAGAAGAAGGATAAGAAGAAAAGCAAGAAGCGCGAACAATCAAAGCGCAAGAAGTCTATTATAGAAGAGTATATTGAGTCCCTCGATGAATATGAGCAGAAGGAAAGGGTCTTGATCACTCTCAGAGATTATTTCCCCGAAGAGGTAGAAGAATTACTTGGGGAATTGGCCGAGGAAGATGATGAAGATATGCAAGTGGGAACTTGCAGGGTTATTTCTGGAGGAGAATACCCTTTGTATAACCCAGATGACAATAATGACAATGACAGCTTCTCTGAGCCAGAAGAGTCGTATGACCGCTAAGGGTTCAATTCTATATCGAAGAAGCAGAAGAAGAAGAAGATAGCTTTCAGGGAAAGAGTGAAGAAGGCGAACGCCAGACTCTTGGAGCCACACCAACCAGAAGAGCCAAAGAAACCATACTACACCCCCAAGGCCCCAAAATATAAGGTCTTGAGGAAAGCTATGCCTGCTGAAGAAATTCCCGCATTCATTCAAAGGGTGACAGAGGAGTCAGCTAGCAGGCTACTGCAACTACATATTGAAGATGCTGAGTGGGATGAGTCTGGGACATACCCTCCGGAAGCATCAGGGCAAAATTTTATTTCAGAGGTCGTGGATTCTTCGCCTCCAACAAAAGCAGCCAATGATAAGGGGAAGTCTGTTCTCCAAAGCATCAAGATCAAGAAAAGCAAGAGGAAAGAAATTTTTGATCAAGCCATGGAAATGGGACTGGAATTGCCTAACCCCAAAAGGTCGTGCTTGATGCATCTCGACAACCACCCAAATTATTGCCCCATATCACCGACTCGTGGGGCATAGCATAGAAGAATGCCAAAATTTCCAAATGTGGGTACAAAAACAAATTTTCATGGGAAATTTGACACTCACTGATGACTATTTTGAGGAAAAGGGTGCATGCCGGGCCATAACTTCTCAAGAAGATTCTGAGGAGGAATTAAATTTCCCAGATGAAGAAGATGAAATACCATACCATGTGCATCAGATGCAACTCAGAGCTGGGAAGGTACATCAACCAAAACAGGTATCCAGCTCCAATGATAAAAACAAAGGAAAGATGATTGAAGAAAGAGACATCTCACCAAAGAAACCTTCAAAGAAGCCGAGTTACAATATTTTGGCACACTTGAAGAAAGTCCCGGCACTTCTCAGTATGTACGACACACTGATGATGTCAGCCGAGGGCACGGAGTCTCTAATACATGCCCTGCAAAATCCTGAGGAGTATCAGGCTTACTTTGCTGAAGTTAACATGAAAGAGGCTTTGTACGCATTTCATGCACCCTCAGTATCCTTCACGGATGAAGATCTGTTGCTTGGGACTACAGAACACAACATACCGTTATAAGTGACGGGTTATTGTGATGGGATAAGAATCAACCGTGTTCTGATTGACCCAGGGTCCTCGGTGAACCTAATGACCCTCAACACTCTTCGGGCATTGGCTCTCGAAATATGCCACTTATCTCAGGAGAAGATCATCATTTAGGGCTTCAATCAGCATAGCTAAAAGGCATTGGGGTCCATCACTCTCCCAATTAAATTTGGAAAGAAGACATCTAATGTGAAATTCCATGTGATCGACGTAGATGCCTCATACAAAGCCCTATTGGGGAGGCCTTGGATCCATGAAAATCAAATAGTCCCTTCAACACTTCATCAGTGCGTAAAGTACATGATGGATGGGGAAGAATTCAGGATTGATGGGGAAATCCAACCCTTCGGCATCCATGAAGTCCATTATGAAGATGCGAGATATTACCTTAAGCCATCAAAAGGGGACGAAGTCCCAGGCCCAAAGGTAGAGTCTCTGGTGAAGATACCCAAGTCTACTCCTATGCCCAAAGAGAAAGCCTTAATATTGCCTCACTTTGGTAGTGACACCGAGTCCTCAGCAGACGAAAGTGATGAAGACACACACCAAAGCAGAGGACAAGCTAAAGGGTCTGCCCAAGAAACCGCATTCCATATCACAAGGATTCCTGATGGGCTCTACAAATCCTTGGATGATTTGAACGTTAACACCGTTGAGCAATTGAAGACATTCTACGTCCTAGCTCGGCATCAGAAGGAGAGAGGCATTCTCTTCGATAAAACCAAAAGCAATGAGATTTCAAAGGATGATATCATAAATATTGAAGAACCAGAAGATGACGAAACTCAACTCATAAACTTCTCCAGTCATTACCCCGACAAGCTCACAACAATAGTTGAGAGGTATGGGGGCAAGATCAAATGGTTGAGGAAATCATATTAGAGTTTTCGTCGGCTGTGGAATCCTACACATGTGGAGGAGAGAGGAATAGGCCACCCCGAATCTTCCAAGCATTCATGTTACATGACAACGTCAGGGGAGGAAGAAGAAGAAGAAATTAAAATGAAAAGTGCACCACTTGAACTAGAAGATGGGGGGCAAGCAACAATTGATGAGTTGGTCAAAGTCAACTTGGGAAGCGATGAGGACCCGAGGCCAACCTTCCTAAGCACGCAGCTATCAGAAGAAGAAAAGGCATCATTCAAGGCCCTTTTGAAGGAGCATATAGACTGCTTCGCCTAGAATTATAATGAAATGCCAGGGTTAACCAATGAAGTAGCCATTCACAGGTTAGCCATTGACTCCAATGTTACTCCAGTCAAGCAAGCACCAAGAAAAATGAAATTTGACCTTGAAGAAATGGTGATAGAAGAAACAAAGAAGCTGATTGAAGAAAATTTCATCAGAGAGGAGAAATACCCTGATTGGGTAGCCAGCATAGTGCCTGTGAAGAAAAAGAATGGGCAGATACGGATATCCGTAGACTTCAGAGACCTGAACAAAGCATGTCCTAAAGATGATTTTCCCTTGCCAGTTATAGAGATCATGATCGACAACACCTCAGGGTACGAGATGTTCTCCTTTATGGATGGATACTCTGGATACAACCAAATCAAAATGCATCCAGATGATGAAAAGCATACAACCTTCCGGACACCCATGGGCATATACTGTTACAGAGTAATGCCATTTGGAATGAAGAATGCGGGGGCAATATATCAAAGGGCCATGACCAGAATATTCGATGACCTAATTCACAAAGTCGTCGAATGCTATGTGGACGATCTTGTGGTCAAGACAAATTCGAAAGACAAGCATTTTGATGATCTGAGAACAGTTTTCACACGCCTCAGAGAATACAAGTTGAAAATAAACCCCATGAAATATGCTTTTGGAGTCCTTTCAGGGAAGTTTCTGGGCTTCATAGTAAGACACCGGGGAATAGAGATAGACCCCTCCAAGATAAAAGCAATCTTGGAAATGCCACCTCCTCAGACGCTGAAGCAACTGCGGTCTTTTCACGGGCGTTTGGTGTATATCAGAGGATTCATCTCCAACCTATCTGGAAAATGTAGGCCCTTCTCTAGGCTGGTCAAGAAAAATATACCTTTCAAATGGGATGATGAATGTCAGAAAGCTTTCGAGGACATCAAACACTATTTGTTGAATCCACCAGTGTTGGCGGCCCCAATCCCAGAAAGCTGTTGATTTTGTATACCGCTGCATTGGAAGGGTCATTAGGAGCTATGTTGGCTCAAAACAATGAAGAAGGCAAAGAAAATGCACTTTATTACCTCAGCAGAATGTTGATAGGAGCTAAGAGTAAATACACACCAATTGAAAACCATTGTCTAGCTCTAGTGTTCGCAGTCAAGAAGTTGAGACACTACTTGCTAGCACATAAAGTCATACTTATATCAAAAATTGATCTTCTCAAATATCTTATGACGAGGTCATTGCTTACGGGAAGACTCGCAAAGTGGGCGCTGATTCTGATGAAATTTGATATAACATATACTCCACAAAAAGCTATTAAAGGGCAGGCATTGGTAGACTTCCTAGCGGCACATCCTCTCCCTGGTGATTTACCACTCAATTATGATCTCCCTGATGAAGAGACATTAACAGTGGAAGAAGCAAGGTGGCGACTATACTTTGATGGAGCGTCATCTATAAAGCCAGCGCTTAAGTCCATAATTCCACAAATCAAAGCGGGGATAGGACTTGTGTTCGTCACACCGGAAGATATGCACTCTCCCTTACGGAGCCATGCACAAACAATGAGGCAGAATATGAAGCTCTCATAGCTGGTTTGGAATTGGCAATCAAAATGGGAATCCAACACATACACATATTTGGAGACTCACAACTCATTATCAAGCAAGTCGAAGGAGACCACAAAATATATAAACCTGAACTTCTTAAATATTACAAGAAGGTCAAAGATCTGATGAAGAAAATCCCCCAAGTACAGTTGAGGAGGGTTTTAAGATCAGAAAATGGAGAAGCTGATTCTTTGGCGAAAGTTGCAAAGGAGCTGGCGAATCCAGATTATGAAGAAATCCATATAACCATAAGAAATAGAAGGCCTATAAGTACAATCCTTGATGATATCGAAGAGGAAAGTGCTGGGGGCAAAGCAGAAGTCTTCACCCTCGAAATGCTAGAGGAAGATTGGAGGCGACCATTTATAGAATATTTGAAATATGATAAACTCCCAGAGGACAAATCGGAAGGTCTTCAGATAAAACGAAGGGCCCTAAGATTCACCCTCATAAATGATATACTGTACCACAGGTCGTACGATCAGCTACTCCTGCGATGTCTTTCATATGAAGAAATTCAAGAAGTTATGCATGATGTACACTCCGGAATATGTGGTGCACACCAGTCTGGACCCAAGATGCGACTTAAGATCAAGCGCTTGGGATATTATTGGCCAACCATGGTTGGAGATTGCATCGATTATGCCAGAAGATGCCATCTATATCAAATACATGGAGACTTCATACATCAACATCCAAATCCTCTACACCCCACAGTCTCTTGGCCCTTTGAGATATGGGGAACAGATGTAATCAGTCCCATCGAACCTCCATCGTCCTTGGGACATCGATTCATATTCGCTGCAACAGACTACTTCTCTAGGTGGGCAGAAGCTATCCCGCTGAGAGAAGTCAAAACCGAAAATATCATCAAATTTTTCAGGGAGAACATCCTATACAGATTTTGGACTCCAAGGAGAATCATCTCAGATAACGGCCCTGCATTCAGAAGCTTCAAAATTAGGAGATTTGCACAGCACCACAAAATAGATTGGAGATATACCTCTATCTATAACGCTAGAGCAAATGGGCTAGCAGAAGCATTCAACAAGACCCTCTCAAAGCTGTTGAAGAAAGCTGTGTCCAAAAATAAAAAGGACTCGCATGAGAGACTCCCGGAGATGTTGTGGGCTTATCGTACCACATATAGAACTCCAACACAATGTACACCATATTCTCTAGTATTTGGAACTGAAGCGGTCTTACCCCTCGAAATCCAAATACCCTCATTAAGAATGGAAGTGCAAAATGAAATTTCAAATGAAGATAATGTTCGACTTCGCTTGGATGAGTTGGACTCTCTTGACGAGAAAAGGATAGGAGTGCAACAGAATCTTGAAGTCTACAAAGCCAAGATGTCTCAGACCTATAACAAGTTGGCTCGGTTTCGGACTTTTACCAAAGGAGAGATGGTTCTCGTCCTCAGAAGACCCATTATCACTAATAAACGGGCCAGGGGCAAGTTTAAAGCAAACTGGGAAGGTTTGTATATTGTGGAGATCGTCTACGAAGGAGGCGCGTACCAGCTCATTGATGCCAACGGAGAAAGACCAATACCGCCCATCAATGGCCGCTTTCTAAAGAAATACTATGCTTAATGTAAAAAATGTTTGCCTATAACGGAACATCTGGTCCCTTGCAGGGGCAGACTAGTCATGTACGATTAAAATGTACTTCTCGAGGCAAAACATTCACTTTCATGTATTTCTATACTAAAATTCATTCAATGAAATAAAGAGGCATGTGTTTTTCTACGATGGAACGTCCGGCTCCATGTAAAAGGAAGACCGGTCATGCACAATTAAATGTGCTTCCTGAGGCAAATACACTGATCCCTTATGTTTTTCTAAAAAAAAATAAATAAGGAAAAATCATGATAAAAAAAGAAAAAAAAAGAAAGAAAAAGGAAATAAAAAAGAATGAAGAAAAAAAAGTAAAAAAAACAAAGAAGAAACGAAAAAATGTTAATGCTTTGGTTTTCAAGTATGCAGATGTCCCACTCATCATACAATGTTAAAGGCTCAAGTATATGCATGATGGTGGTTCCAATCATTTGGATGCCCAAGTCCTTAACTATATACTATTATATCATTGATTGAAAAATGAATATGGGACTTTGATGGATGTCATTGGGTCAATGGATTTTATTTCCCATGGTTCTTGATATTTGAAATTTATTCCTCTCACATTCGCTACATGATCTTTTAATAGAAAGAACCAGGTGAAAAAGAGGCAAAAACAAAGAAAATCAAATTATATTCATAAGTCCTATGTTCATAACAAATGTCTCAAAACCAACTACCGAAGAAAAAAGGGGCTAGGAAAATAAACTGAAAATAAACTAAAAAAAAAAGTGGAATGAGAAAGTACTTCAATGCTCAATAAATTGCAAATTCTTCAAGCTATCTCTTTATCCAAAGCTCCTATTTTTTCATCCAAAGTTTTTACCCTATTTGAAATTTCATGAGCTCTTGATTGAAGTTGATCTATCGCGTCTGAAATGTCACAAGCTTCATTCTGAAGTTGATGGCGTTCTGCAATGAGCTTTTGGCGCTTCTCCTTTTTATGTTGCCTTGATGGGGATTCAATGTTAACATCGGCATTAACACTATCACCATCTGGTTCTTTCACAAGAGAGGGAGCATCCTTCACAATTTCTTTTGAAGAACCTTGCCTCGAAGGCGGAGAATCGTCATCTTTGTGGGCAACTAAGTTTCAAAAAAAAAAATGTCAATACTTATGTTTCCCTTCAAAAAAAAAAAAAAAACCTTCAGTTTGTTTTAGTGAAGATGTAACTTCGACATCCGCACTAGCATTAGCGCCATCACTATCTGTGGAGGTGGGGGCATCTCTGATGAAGTCCGCAGAATAAGTCCCCAAAGATGAAAAGCTATCATCATCTTTAGCAGCTGGAGTCCAATCCAAAGTGCAAAATTCAAAAAAAAAAAAACAACAACAACAAAAAACAAAAAAAAAAAAACAAAACAAAAAAATCATCAAAAAAAGAGAGAGAAAAAAAACAAAAAAAAAAGAAGATGATACCTTGTGGTGCATTGAGAGGAGCTTCCTCAGTTCCAACAACTCCTTCAGCCACAATATTGCGATCTTGTGGGTTTATTTGACCTAGAGTCAAAAGTTTTTATTAAATCCTTTACATATGTTTAAATATTTGTGAGGGGATATTTCCTTACCGGTAGGAGAGTCATGAGATATTCCTAGGCCTGATGGGAGTAAATTATTAATCCTTGGGGCTGTTTGAAAATTGGAAGTTACAAATTTTAAAATAAAGTCAAATAAATAAATAAATAAATAAAACAAAAGAAAATTTACCAATTGGGGAATTGGAAGCAGCCCTTACATCTGCCAACAGGGTATCATCAATTTGTATACCTGTTGACCAAATACTTTGAGTCAAATAAAATTCAGATTTTGCGTAAAATAAAAATTCTGAATTTCAGAGTTTGAGTCGAATAAGAATTTAGACTTTGAGTAAAACAAAATTCAGATTTTGAGTGAAATAAAAATTCTGAATTTCAGAGTTTGAGTCGAATAAGAATTTAGACTTTGAGCCAAACAAAATTCAGATTTTGAGTGAAATAAAAATTCTGAATTTCAGAGTTTGAGTTGAATAAGAATTTAGACTTTGAGTCAAATACAATTCAGATTTTGAGTTAAATAAAAATTCTGAATTTTACAATAAAAATTTAGACTTTAAGATAGAGATTCTGAATTTTTACAAATTCGGACTATAAAATATATATACTCAAAATTTCTGAATTTTTGGAATTAAAAAAATCTGAATTTTCAGAAAAGTCCACAAAAAATTTTGAATTTTCAGAATATAAAAAGTCTGAATTTTCAAAATAAATAAATAAATAAATAAATAATTCTGAATTTTTGGAATATATAAAAAAAATCTGAATTTAAAAAAAAAAACCCTCAAATTTTTGAATTTTCGGAATATAAAAATTCTGAATTTTCAAAAAAAAAAAAGGGGGCGTACCTTGGGTTTGCCACCCCTTTGTTGGATTAGGAGAATCTACAAGAGAACTATTCCGTTTATGACTAAGAAAGATATCCTCGTAAACGAATATTGGCTCCCGCGAAGATTGTCCCCAGTCTGTATTTCTCGCGGCAGCTCTTTTGTAACCAAAGTCCTCCTGGGTTAACGCGTCAACGTCTTGATTAAATAAAGCTTGAACGTTGTCAAACCACTTACGAGCATAAAGAAATAAGAGCTTCCCACTCCTATCACGATCAGGAATATAGAATGTACAAGAAGTCTTTTCTCGGGAAAAGTGCAACCAATAGCCCGCGAGAACCCCAAGGGAAGAAGCTCTCCTCGAAACATCAATGTGCTTGGGAAAATGCTGGTCGTAGCCAAACTGGCGCCCAAACCTATGAGGGCTGTATGGTTCTGCATGGAAATTTCCAGCATAGCGTAGAGGAAGAATGCCACAACGAAGGGACTTCACATACTATGCGTCAGTGGAGTGAGCGGGCTCACTGAGCATAGCCTCCTGTTGTCTGACATAAGACCATTGAGACACACGGTATTTGTTTTGTCCGTGAAGGTGTTTGTCAGTTTTTCTTGTGTTGTGGATTCTCCCACTTGGTGCAAATATGTTATGGGCGTCCAGGAGGAGGACACTCTGGATGTCCTGTAGTCCTACTAGGGGGAGGAAACTCTGGATGTCCACCCATTAGTGGGATTATACGCTGACCGTATACATACATGTAGGAGCGCTACCAGACTCGAGGTTCTGTTTTTTTGTGATTGAGGATCGACAAAGGTCGATGACTGCCAGGGAAATGACTAGAAAGTTCTCTTCTTGTTCTGATTGAATTTCTTGTTTGAGATTGTGTTCTTAAAAGTGATCCTTGTGTGTGTGGTCTAATCTTGTTTTCTGATATGTTTATGTTTTGATTGGATCACTGTTTTTCTTGATTTTCCTCATTGACTTATTGCATCCCATGCGGGGGTACTTACTGAGCTTTCCTTTCGAAAGCTCACTCCACTTGCTTCCTTCTCTTTTAAGGATTAAGAGATTAGTTGACTAGAAGTCGGGAGCTGCAAGGGATTGGGATAGCTTGCCGAGGTTCGAGGACCTCAGATTTTCTTGTGTGTGAGATTATGTTATTGTAGGACCTTTGTAGGGTCATAACCTTTGTAGGATGTCAGAAACCAAATTTGTATTTTCAATTCCGCTGTATAACTCTGATTATTGTTGATAGTTAATTTATTTTATTGCATACTTATGATTCATTTAGGCCTTGTATCTGAGTGGGGCCCGCCTCCACTTGGGTACGGGCCCGTCAATCGTGCGTGCAGAGGCCCCTAGGAACCAGGTTGGGGCGTGACATCAATCAAAACAACGGGAGCTCGGCCCAACTCTATTGAGATTCTTGGTGAGCCTTGGGCTGGAGGTGAACAATTTGAATGGTTGAGCAATTGATAAAATTATCTCATGATGTTAATTAATTTTATGAAATGCATGATTGGGGAAGAACCCTAGATAGTGGTCGGAATTAATGCATGAATTTGAATGGGGATTCTAGGGCTATGAATGGATGTATGTGTTGTGCAAATTAATTATGTCATTAATGTGATTGATTGTATAATTTCGGGAGACCATAATTAGGGGAGGTGCTGCCCAATTTTTCTTGGATCTATAAGGTTAATCTTCCATGTTTATATAAAAAATTTGATTAATCTTAAAGAGCATGTTAGATCCTTCAATCTATCTAAGGATGAAGATAGCAAAGTCTTCGATTTCGAGTTGATCTCGTATTTTCTTCATGCTCTCTAGAAATACCTAAATGCATGTTAATTGGAAGCATGCTCTAGTTAAGTTAATGAAATTATTAAATTCTTTTGAGTCTAAGTAAGAGTACAAGCTAAGAATATGGTTTACGTATTCATGAATTTCCGTATTCCTAAATTTTTGTATTTTGATTATCAGAAAAGGAAAAAGGGAAAGGCAAAGGCTAGTCAGCCGCTGCAAAAGGACGGAGCCAGTCCTAAGCTTCTACTAGACTCAGGTGAGGGAAAGAAACTAGACATTTACGTATTTTCACTGTATTATCTACGAAGTATTTGTTTTTATTTTGTAAAGCATGAAATAGAAGTTATATGAGATTTCCTAAGTTTTGGAAACTGTATTATATTGATTGATAGATTTCTGCTTTGGAAATGAATTTTGAGATATTCATGAAAAGGTTTCAATTAAAGAAACATGATATAGAAAAGAGAGTAATTAGAAGTATTGATTCTCTACACCGTACTTTTATAGTTGCTTGCACCAGTGGTGGTTCCCTGATAAACCCAGAAAGCACAGTACTAGGTAGGGAAGGGGTGATTTGTTAAACTCTGCGTTTCTTAATGTCCAAACTATCAGTTTTTAAAGCTCTCTATTTTCCATAAATAAAACCCCCTTTCCATACTTGTAGAGTGCCTGGTAAGCGTATATCCTATCCTAGGGATAGTCACTTCACAGAAGCCATAGTAGAACCGTGAGGGCAGAGATGGTACCCCGACGGGAGCCATAGAGGACCGTGAGGGTTCATCCGGATTACACACTGGTTCCTCAATTATTGAAGTAGAGGTATAAGTGTAATTGATACTATTGAGATATGATATATGTTCCTGTATATCCTACCTCACGGGAGCCATATTCTGACAGTGGTAGCTATTGGTGTCGATATTTATCCACCAAGGGAAATTACATAATCATATACTGTACCGATGATGAAATGAAAAAGATGAACATGCATGTTATTTTACTTAAGATTTTTGTGAAATATGGCATGATTATATCTGATTGAAGATAATGCATTGATTGGCATATTATTTTGAAATACATTATTTCTTCATACTTATATGTCTTGTACATTTTAAGAATTTATTTCAGATTTACTTTTATTGAATTCACACAGGTATAATATTACCTGACAATACTGTTTTCCTCACTAAGCTCAAGTAGCTCAACCCTCTATTTGTGTAATTGCAGGTAGTAAACAGGTACCATGATCTTTCCTAGAGTAGAGGAGAGGGTCATGTCTAACCTTAGTTGGCTCTGACCGTCTGTTGCATTTAAGCTTTATATGTGAACTTGATTTAGGAGACATGTGAACTCCTTGTTAGACTTGTGTTTGTATAACTTTAAGTTAACTTGGTATTGTATTCTAACAATTTTAGTATTTATGACATTAGAGTTTGCTTATGAGTTAATCTTATTAGATTATTACGGCCTTAGACCCAGAGTTCACCCCCTAACCTGGCCGGTGTGACACATGTCCCCTATTTGGAGATAGGTGTTATAGAGGTTAAGTACATTCTGAAGAAAACGAAGACTGATGATGATTTTCTGGAGGATTTCAAGCATGTTTTGATGAAGTTCGCTAATAATGATGCTTCTTCTGGGGTGTATAGTGATGAATATGAAGAGAAGATGAAGATGTTGAAGAAGATGATGAAGATGTAGTTAAATATAAAGAGAAGAGGATGAAGATGTTAAATATGAAGAAAATGATGGAAAAGATGCCAAAGAATTCAATTGCTATCATTGCTAAAGATGAAGGTTTTTGTATAAGCTACGGGAAGAAGACGAATAATAGGATGATGATGATGTTAAATATGAAAATGATGATGAAGAAGGTGTTGTTAAGGTTGTTGTATATAAAAGGAAGTTGTTGACATCAAGCAGAGATGTAGAAAGTAACTAGTGAAAAGATGAAGAAGGTTGCCGCATATACAAGGAAGCTATTAACATTAAAGAGAAATCAGTTGAAGAAAAGAGGCAAAAAGCAACTAATGGAAAGATGAAAAGGGTTGTTGACATCAAAGAGAAATCAGTTGAAGCAGAAAGGTAGAAAGCAACTAATTAAAAGAATTTAGTTGTTGCAGAAGTTATGAGAGAGAAAAAAAAAGGAAGAAGAAGAAGAATTCAGATACTGATCTTCAAAGTGGAAAAGAAAATAAAGCTGCAGAAGAAAGTTGTAACTTCATGAAGAAAGGAAGAGGAAGGCTACTGCTGCAGCAATAGAAGTTAAGAAAATGAAGAAGAAGAGGAAGAAGAAGAGGAAGAAGAAGAAGAGGAAGAAGAAGAAGAAGAGAGGCTTCTGTTGCTTTGAAACAAGGTTTTCTTGAAATAATTATGTGTGTGGTTGTAATTCCAAACCGTATCAACTTCCAACATTGTAAACTTAAGAAAGATTGGTTGTGAACGGTAGATGTTTGATGAAATGTCTTAAAGAATTACTTTGGACCATAACTACAATTCAGTTTGGAATAAAAATTAATTTATTGCTTTGATTGCATTTAATCTTCTGTAGACGGCTTCCTCTGCTTACCAGTTTGAAGAAAGCAACTGGTTATGTGAAGAATGTAAGCTCAAGGAGGATATTAAAAATAAGGAAGTAAACAAGACCAAGGAATCACTTGCAGCGTTAAGATTTCCATCCATGAAAGATAATGAGAACTCTGAAAGTACTTTCAACCTCATGCTTCAGCTTGATTTGGAGACAAAGGCAACTGATCTGTTGGTGAAAGGGGTTATTAAGGGAATCCAAAGTCCAAGATTTTCTACTAAGAAGCACAGTGATAATTTGGTGTCCTCCATAAATAACAAGAGGACTTCAGTAATACCAATGATGGGCTATGTGTGATGTGGAGTTACACATAGACCTAAGAGAGCAAGTAATGAAAAATAGACCTAGGGGAGCAAGTAATGATACCCAATTTGAGAAAGAAGCTTCAACTTCCCTCTTAAACACCACAACAACATTCAGATTGGATTATATGATAATGCATGATGATGATAATAATAATAAATAAATAAATAAAAGGGAGTGATAATAAATATATTATTCATCACCTTCACTTGTACTTAAGCTTTAATCGAGGTTTCCTAAAACCACATTCGGGGTAATTAATAATAGTGCCTTGTGATTCAATATATCGTCTAGTGTCTCTTCACAGACAAGATGTATCTTGGGTATTTTCAATCCCACATGCCTAACCCTCCTTTTCTTTCACTGTACTTTTTTTCTTCGCATCCAACACAACTAACCTATATTGGGTAGTTGGTGCTTCTCCAATTATAACCTTGCAATCTTTGCGTATAGACTTATCTCTTCTTCTTGTAACAAAGAAGTCTATCTGGCTATGGTTACCCTCATTCTTAAAGGTAATCAAGTATGATTCCCTTTTATTAAAGCAAGCGTTGGTCAATACCAAGTCATGAGCAAAAGCAAAATTTAATATAGTTTTTCCTTCCTCATTCCTGATGCCAGATCCATAACCTTTATGTACTCGCTCGTAGGCATCACTGAGTCTACCCACATGCATATTAAGATTAGCTCCCCCAATAAAAAACTCTTGCTCACTTGGAATTCCTAGAATTACCACATCCAAATATTCTCAAAACTTAACTTTAACTTCTTCCCCTAAGCCTACTTGAGGGGCATATGCACTCACTATGTTGACTGTCTCTTTCCCCATCACTTACCTCAAATGTATAATCTTATCTCCTACCTTTCACTTCAACCACTTTGTCTACACCCATCCTGATGTCATATCCATAACCTTCATGCACTCGCTCGTAGCCATCTCTGAGTCTACCCACATACCTATTAAGATCAACTCCCCCAATAAAAAACTCTTGTTCACTTGGAATTCCTAGAACTACCACATCCACATATTCTTAAAACTTACCTGCCAATCTTCATGTGATGGACCTGAGGGATTACGATGTAATCCTAGGTATGGATTGGCTCTCTTCTGTGCACGCGATGGTTGATTGTCGTGAGAAGAGAGTGTACTTCAGGATGCCGGGCGACGTGGAGTTCACCTTCCGTGGCAGCCAGGACTGCTCGTTGGTTCGTGAGATCTCAGCTCTCCAAGCTCGGAGATTGCTAGATGGTGGTTGTGTCGGATATTTGGCCTCGATCTTGGAGGTTAAGAAAGACGGTGGACCCGCAGTAGCAGATGTGCCTGTGGTGAATAAGTTTGTTGATGTGTTCCCTGAGGATCTACCTGGACTACCCCCCGAGAGAGAGCTGGAATTCTCTATTGACTTGATTCCGGGTACAGCTCCAGTGTCCAGGGCTCCATACAGGATGGCGCCAGCGGAACTGAAGGAGCTGAAAGTGCAACTAGAGGAATTGTTGGAAAAGGGGTTTATTTGGCCCAGCATGTCACCTTGGGGAGCACCAGTATTGTTCGTTAAGAAGAAAGACGGATCGATGAGGTTATGCATCGACTGCAGAGAATTGAACAAGGTGATAGTGAAGAACAAGTACCCCCTACTAAGGATCGATGATCTTCTGGATCAGTTGCAGGGAGCTCAAGTGTTCTCGAAAATTGATTTGAGATCTGGCTATCATCAGGTGCGGATCAGGGAGGAGGACATCCCAAAGAGTGCCTTTCGGACTAGATATGGGCACTACGAGTTTCTGGTCATGCCTTTTGGACTCACTAATGCCCCTGCGGTATTCATGGACATGATGAACCGGGTCTTCAAGCAGTATTTGGACCGGTTCGTGGTGGTCTTCATCGACGACATACTGATCTACTCGAGCAGTCGCCAGCAGCACATGGAGCACCTGAGAGTCGTGTTGGAGACTCTGAGACAGCATCGGTTGTATGCCAAGTTCTCCAAGTGTGAGTTCTGGTTGAACAGCGTTGCTTTCTTGGGGCACGTGATCAGCGGAGCTGGAGTCTCGATGGACCCCAAGAAGATTGAGGCAGTCGTCGATTGGAAGAGACCGACCACCGTCAGGGAGATTCGGAGTTTCTTGGGTCTAGCAGGCTACTATCGGAGATTTGTCGAGGGATTCTCCCGGCTAGCGGCACCTATGACGAAGTTGACAAGGAAAGGCACCAAGTTTGTATGGACAGAGTCTTGTGAGAAGAGCTTCCAGGAACTGAAGAAGAGATTGGTGTCAGCACCAATTCTGGCCTTACCACAGAGTGGGCAGGGGTACACGGTTTACAGTGATGCTTGCAAGACTAGCCTGGGGTGTGTTTTGATGCAGGATGGGAAAGTCATAGCCTATGCTTCCCGTCAATTGAAGCCTTACGAGGAGAACTACCCCACCCATGACCTAGAGCTGGCAGCAGTCGTATTCGCTTTGAAGATTTGGCGACACTTCCTCTATGGAGTACCTTGTGAGATATACACAGATCACAAGAGCCTCAAGTACATCTTCACCCAGAAGGAACTGAATATGAGACAATGGCGATGGTTGGAGTTGATCAAGGACTATGACTTGAGTGTTCATTACCACCCGGGCAAGGCTAACGTGGTAGCAGATGCCTTAAGTAGGAAGTCCAACTATGAAATCGCCGCATTGCTGACAACTCAGAGGTCTTGTTGGAGGAGATGAGGATGTTGGAGCTAGAAATCATTCTGCCAGGGATGGAGGTTACTTTGGCTAGCTTGCATATACGACCTTCAGTGTTGGGGAGGATTAAAGATGCTCAGAGGCGAGATAAAGATCTTGAGGAGATCAGGAGTCAGATTGGGCAGGGAGAGCCGACACGGTTCAGAGTGCATGAGGATGAAAATCTCAGGTTTGATAACAGGATTTGTGTGCCCAGAGTTCCTGAGCTGAAGAATGAGATTCTTGAGGAGCCCACTACTCGGGCTATGCAATTCACCCCGGTGGTACCAAGATGTACCGAGGTTTGAAGGACCACTTTTGGTGGAAGGGCATGAAGCGGGATGTCGCAGAATTTGTAGCCAGATGCGTTACTTGTCAGCTAGTGAAGGCAGAGCATCAGAAGCCAGCCGGGACATTACAGCCGTTACCCATTCCGGAGTGGAAATGGGAACATATTAATATGGATTTTGTGACGGGGCTACCGCGTACTCAGAGGGGAAAGGAGTCAATCTGGGTCATTGTGGATAGATTGACTAAGTCGGCCCACTTTATACCTCTGAGGACGGGTGCGTCATTGGAGCAGTTGGCTCGGCTATATATTGATGAGGTGGTGAGACTTCATGGGGTACCAGTGTCAATTACTTCGGATCGAGATACTAGGTTTGTCTCAGGATTTTGGAAGGCTTTGCATGAGGCTTTGGGCACCCGTCTGGCATTTAGCACGGTTTTCCACCCACAGACGGATGGTCAGTCAGCGAGGACCATCCAGGTATTGGAGGACATGTTGAGGGCATGTGCTTTGGACTTTACAGGATCTTGGGATGAGCGTCTGAGTTTGGTGGAGTTCGCCTATAACAACAGTTACCAGGCGAGCATTCAGATGGCTCCATATGAGGCACTTTATGGGAGGAAGTGCCGGACACCGATCTGTTGGGGAGATGTGGGTGAAAGGAAGCTTATGGCTGAGAAGACATTAAAGCAACCAGACTTCATCCATCAAACAGAGGAGCAGGTTCGGATGATCAAGGAGAGATTGAAGGTTGCTCAAAGCCGACAGAAGAGTTATGCAGACCTGAAACATACTGAGTTTGAGTTTCAGGTTGGTGATGCGGTATTTCTGAAGGTATCGCCTATGAAGAGTGTGGTGAGGTTTGGAAGTCGTGGGAAGCTTACCCCACGCTATATCGGACCCTTCGAGATTCTAGAGAAAGTAGGAACTGTAGCCTACAGGTTGGCCCTACCTCCGAACCTATCCCAGGTTCATGACGTGTTCCACATTTCTATGCTAAAGAAATGTATTCGGGATCCATCTCGGGTGATTCCACAGGTTCCAATGGAGGTACAGGAGGACTTGTCATATGAGGAACGGCCGGTGGAGATTTTGGGCCGCGAGGAGCGACAATTAAGAAACCGAGCCTTTCCGTTTGTGAAAGTGAAGTGGAACCATCACTCCGACAAGGAAGCCACATGGGAACGCGAAGAGGACATGAAGAAGCGTTACCCGGAGTTATTCGTCTCGGGATGAGTTCTAGAGTCTCTGTTCTAAATTTCGAGGACGAAATTTTTGTAAGGGGGAGAGATTGTAAAATCTAAGATTTTTCTTAGTAAAATAAGGGATTTTAAAAAAAATTTTCCTTCACATTAATTCTAATTAATTTTAATTAAATTGGGAAATATTCTAAGTTAGTATGATTGGGTTTAAATTAAGGAAGGAGGAGAAAATTAATTTAAATAACAAATTTAAGGACTTAAGGAAAATTTCATAAAAAGTTGAGGACCACAAGGTAAAAGATGATGTCTCTGGTGAAGGACCTAAATGTAATCTAGAAAAGAAAAGGGACCTTAATAAAATAGTGTCTCTCTTACACTCCAGGGACCAAATGGTGAATTTGAGAAGCAGAGGGTCCTTTACGCATAAGACCAGAGAAGCAGTGTTCAGAAGTGGATGGACGGCCCAGATCGGTCGATCTCGTCTAGATCAAATCGCGAGACAAGATAGAGTTAAAGACGGGGGCCACGTGTAGGGATAAGGGCCGCCCATCTGATCGCGAACGGATCTTGAGGCATGGGCGAGGGATGGTGGATAAATTCGCACCGTGCGGGCGAGCCCTGGCCGTCGATTCGTGATCAAAAGCTTGATCACGAGGCAGCCACTGTTTTTCTTCTCCACTGCCGCCAGCGCGCCACCGCGAGATCCTTTCTCCGTTTAAGGAAACCACCATATAAGGAAGGATTGGCGAGTGATTTGCATGTGATCTCGATGATCGCAGGATTGATTTCGTCAGTGATTCTCTTTGGAACCTTATAAAAGGAGGACCGTGGAGGCTTCAAACGCCAACTCCACCATCGCCTCCTCGAATCGGTGACCAGAAGAAGAGGAGGACCCTTGCATACGGCGGAGGAGCAGGGGGAAGGGCGGGGAAGCCCACCGAACACCAAGCAGGGGGTGGTCGTCGAGGACAACTCCGGTTCGAACTCATCCTCATCGTCTCCGGTGAGTAGCTCTTCTCTGTCTTTACTTTCCCGTCACGTATGCATGCTAGGCCGTAGTTAGGCTGTCAGATACCGGGAGGAGCCGCCGGACTTTTCGACGATCTTCGTCGAGGGACTGGACGCCGGAGGGAGGAACTCTGAGGCGCCGTCGCGGACCTGGAAAACGGGAGAAGGAAGGGAGGTGGCTACCAGACCGGGAAGGCCACAGAGGTGATTCTCCGGGCCCCCGCCGCCGGGGAACTCGCCGACGACCACCAAACACGTGCTGGAACCCCACGGGGACGACGGGCGCAGTCACCCCTCCGGCGAGGTCACGGCCTGGAATAGAAGAGAAAGAGAGAGAGATAAGGATTTGTTAGTTAGTTATTTTAATTAATTATTGGCTAATGGTGGTTAGTATAATTAATTAATTATTAACTAACTAAAATAATTTGTCACACTAATTAATTAGTTTATTAATAACTATTTGATTAGTTAGCTAGCTAACTAGAGATTTATCAAGTGGGATAAATAACTAAGTTTCTAGTTAATTAACTAGTTAATGGAATGGCAACTAACTAGATAATTAGTTAAAGTTAACTATCGTAATAGTCAACTAACTGGAAGGTTTAAACAAAGGAGATAATTAATTAACTGAATAATTAGTTAATTAAATTGAATGAGAACTAACTGGATGATTAGATTAAATCAAATAATTTGGATATCAATTGGCTAAATGGGCTTGAATAATAAGATGTGGCCCAACCAAGTAATGGATTGAATTTAGTGGGTCTAGCCAAGTAGCCAAGTTGATTTAAAAATTAATTAAATGATTAAGTTTTTAAAATCAGTTTAATTAATTAAAAGCATGGTTAAGCTTAATCAAGTTTGGACCGATATTATTTAGTTAATCGGGTCGAGTTTGATCAAGCCAAGTTGGGCTTAGGTTCAATTAGCTGGTTGACTAAGTCTAACTAAGTTAAAAGAAATAAAAAGAAGGAAAAGGAATATAAGAGTGGGGGTCTGAACCAGAGACCCCCCAAAAGTGGGCTTAGTGGGCCTTAACCACCAAACCACTATATTCTATCTATGGAAATAGATGAGTGTGGTTATTTAGGGTAAAAAATGACGAAGGATCACAAGGGAAGGCCTACGAGTAGAACTAGGGCCCGTTAGAGCATGCATCGAAAATATAGTATTTATAAACACGTACTTTTATTGAGTACAGACATGGTCTTGACAGATTTTGACTTGGATGCGTCGAGAAGTCCCGTGGAGCACGAGACTTTGCGACTTTAGGTAAGTACTTCTGCCTACTACCCCACTCTTCGGAGTGTTCTTGATTTTTGCTACTGCCATGTCTGTTCTTGTAAGTGCTCTTGCCTTGTTCCCCTCTCTTCGGAGATTTTATTGACATGTCTTGGTTGTGACATATTACTTTATACTCATACATGCTTCCATGATTTGTTGAGATCTATCTTTAGCATGTTTGATTGTTTTGGGATGTTGGAATCCCTAATTGTTCTGTTCTTCGTCCCGGTTTCAGTAGAGCAGGTGAGCTCCTTTTTGCGGACATTCAGGGACGGGACACCCTGATGCTTCGGCATTGCCATGCCAGAGGGATCGATACTCTGGTTGTCCCTGCCAGTCAGTGGGGTCGATCACTGACCGTGTCGACATGAGAGAGAGGTGGCGCTACCAAGCAAAGACCAAAGTGGGGTCGAAGCACGGATAGTCGTTTCTTAAGCGAGTTCGGTGATGTTACCTTGGCCACGGGGAGGCGGCTTGTGGAGCTTCTTTGGAACTCATCGCTAGGAGTCGATTTCTTGTTTATTTTTGTGATAGACTCCTAGGGCTTATTTTTGAGGGGCGTGCCCCGAACTTGTTTTGATATTTATGATTGGTTGATATCATATTTCTTGAACCCCGCAGGGGTACTTACTGGGCTTTCCATTCGAAAGCTCATGCACTTGTTTTCCTTCCTGTTTACAGATCCCGAGGACTCTAGTACGCAGGAGCTGAGCCGATCGTGGGTCGGGTGATTTGCAGAGGTCCGAGGACCTTGGTTATCTTTCTTGTTTGAGTGAGATATTTTATTTTGTAGGACCCCTTAGGTCCTGGTATTTGTAGGGTATTTGAACCCTTGTTATTTATCTTTCCGCTGAAACTCTGTTTATTTTGAATAAATTAAGTTATTTTATTTGCATTATCTGTTTACTCACTTAGGCCTTGTATCCGTATGGGGCCCGACTCTACATGGCTACGGCCGGTCTGCACACGTGCCCAAGATCCCGGGATCGGGTCGGGGTGTTACATAAACTTTATTGAATGTTTTAAACATTGTAGCTTCACTATCGCAATGTAAAGAGATAGTTGGCATTTCTCGTGGCCACAATTCTATGTCATATAGAAGAGTTCTTAGTCATTTTGCCTCTTTGCCTGCAGCCGCTAAGGCTATAAACTTAGACTCCATAGTGGAATGAGTAATGCATGTCTATTTCTTTGAAGCCCAAGATATGGCTCCTCCTGCTAGCATAAAGATCCATCCAGATGTTGAATTATTATCATTCACACTTGTTATCCAACTTGCATCAGAATATCCCTCAAGCACTGGTGGAAAGTTGTTATAAACTAGTTCCAAATTGGAAGTTCTTTTTAGATAACCGAGTACTCTTCTAAGTCCATTCCAATGTGCTAATCCAGGATTACTTGTAAATCTTGATAGTTTACCTACCGCAAAGGCAATGTCAGGTCTAATGCAATGCATAATGTATATTATGCTACCTATTGCACTAGCATATTCCAATTGAGCTATTGCTCTTTCGGTATTAGTAGTAAGCTTGCAAGTAACATCGTAAGGAGTGGGTGCTTCTTTGATATGCAAGTGTTTGAACTTTTCAAGTACTTTTTCAATATAATAAGATTGACTCAAAGCATAACCCCCATTATGTTTCTTAATCTTAATCCCTAAGATAGTATCAACTTCACCCAAGTCCTTCATCTTGAACTTAGAAGTCAAATACTTCTTAGTTTCCAAAATCCCTTTCATGTTGGTTCCAACAATGAGCATATCATCTACATATAAGCAAACAACTACACCATACTCATTTGTAAATTTGGAGTAAATGCATTTATCCATATTATTGTGTTTGAAACCATTTTATAATATCACCGAATCAAACTTTTCATACCATTGTTTCGGTGCTTGCTTTGTACCATACAGAGATTTCACAAGCTTACATACTTTATTCTCATTTCCAGGTAGTACAAAACCTTCCGGTTGTTCCATGTACACCTCTTCATCTAATTCACCATTCAAAAATGCAGTCTTTACATCCATATTATGAATATGTAAATTGTACAAAGAAGTTAATGCAAACAACACTCTAATTGAAGTTATTATAGCTATCGGTGCATATGTGTCAAAATAGTCAATACCTTCTTTTTGTCAAAATCCTTTTGCTACTAACCTTGCTTTAAAGGTTTGCATGGATCCATGCGTATTATATTTCCTTCTAAATACCGACTTGCATCTAATTGGTTTTGATTCTATAGGTAAATCAACAAGCACATATGTGTTGTTTGAAAGGATGGAATCCATCTCTTCATTGATTGCCTCTTTCCAAAAGGCTGCATCTCTTGATGTCATAGCCTCACTATAGGTTTTAGGATCACCTTCAATAAGCAATAACATGGGTATTTTATTCATTATGGATTTACGATCCCCTTCCACAAGAAATGTTATGTCTTGTGTGTATATAAAATTAGGATCCAATTGCTTTTCTACTCTTCCTCTTTGACTTTTTCTAACCTCAATAGGTAAGTCATTAAGAGTTCTTTTACTAGAAGAAGAACCATCAAAAGTAGTTTTCATATTTTGTGTTTTATCCGATTCTAGATCATTAGTAGTTGAGTCATTAAGAAACTTGTTCTCTATGAACTCAACATCCTTTGATTCAACTATAATGTTAGAATCAATGTCTAGTAATCTATATGCTTTTGAATTTTCAGCATACCCAATAAATACACTTTTATTTACTCTTGATCCTAATTTTGTCCTTTTTGGATCGACAACTTTATAATAAGCAATGCAGCCCCAAACTCTAAGATGACTTAGGTTAGGCTTCCTACCTCTCCATTTCCCATATGGAGAAGTTTTAGTTCTTCGAGAAGGTATTCTATTATGTACATAGCAAGCCGTAAGCAAGGCTTCCCCCCATAAATTCTTTATCAATTTAGCATTGAGGATCATAGCATTTACCATATCTACCAAAGTTCTATTCTTTCGCTCCACCAAACCATTTTTGTTGTGGGGTATATGCAGCACTTGCTTGATGTACAATTCCATTTTCTTCACAAAAAGAAAAAAATTCCATAGAGAAGTATGCCCCTCCTCATCACTTCTCAAGCACTTAATTTTCTTTTCCATCTTGTTTTCAACTTTAGCTTTATAAAGTTTAAAATTTTCTAATGCTTGATCCTTAGTTCTCATCAAATATACATATGTGTATCTAGAAATGTCATCTATGAATGTGATGAAATATTTATTGCCACCTCTTGTAATCATTCCATTTAATTCACAAATGTCAGAATGCACAAGATCAAGTATATTGTTATACTTTTCTACACTAGGAAATAGTTTCTTAGTCATTTTAGATTGTATGCATATTTCACATTTTTCATTAATCTCATGATCATAAGCAATCATACCATCTTTAGACATAAGTTTCATAGTTTTAAAACTAACATGAGCAAGTCTGTTATGCCATAAAGAAAAAGAATCAATAATATAAGCAAAATTACTAGTTTTATTGATGTCCACACTTAATTTGAACACAATTACAAGAGTACCCTTTCCCAACAAAGTTCACATTCTTAGACATAATCAACTTTTCAACTTCTAATACAACATTAATTCCCTAGCTACACAACAAAGTTGCATATACAAGATTCTTCTTAATTTCGGGAACATAAAGAACATTGACCAAAGTCAATTTCTTTCCGGAAGTAAAGTGAAGCTCTATGGTTCCTTTTCCAAGAACCTTTTCCATAGCATTGTTGCCCATGACTACATGTTGATCTTCCTTTGTCTCCTCAAACTCCTTGAATTGAGTTTTGTCATTGCAAATGTGAATAGTTGCACCGGAGTCATACCACCATTCTAGTGATTTGGTATTGGTTGTCATGTTCACTTCTGAAATCATACCAATGTGCATTTCGGAAACCATGGCCACCAATTCTTCAACTTCTTTGTTCACCACATTTGCTTGATTGGAGTTCTCCAACTTTCTCTTTTTGTAGGATCTACAATCCTTCTTGAAGTGCCCCTTCTTTCCACAATGAAAACATTTTTTCTTCATTTTGGAAGTATCCGAAGGTCCTGCCACATTATTGGAGTTGTTGGTGTTGTTGTGGTCAACAAATTTCCTCTTTTGGAATTTCTTCTTGTCCTTGGCACCATGCTCAATCATGTTGACTTTGGAAACATTCACTTGTGCACTTTTGCCTTCACGGATCCGAGTCTCCTTCTCAATCCGAATGTGCATCAAGAGTTGGTCCACACTCAAGGTCTCATTTGAATGCATGAGTTTCTTTCTATAATTGTTCCAAGATGGTGGCAATTTTGCAATGATTGTCGCCACTTACAATTGATCTGAAACTTCAATCTTCAAATCCTTGAGTTTGGACACTAGGACTTGCAGTTCATCAACCTGTTGTATTATGGACTTGTGGTCCACCATCACAAATTCAAAATACTTTAAGGAAATAAATTTATCCACACCTTGTTTTTCATTTGTGTACTTTGTCTCCAATGCTTTCCAAAGTTCTACCAAATCTTCATAGCCTCTAAAAAGATCATATAATCGATCGGAAAGTGTCTCCATTATGTAGCCACGACACCGAATTCGATCTTGTTCATACTTCTCCAATTTGGCCTTGTCTTCATCATTGCTCTTGTCATCCAATGGTGGAGGCTTTGGATGACCTTCATCCATGACATGTTGGATCTTCAACTCCGTAAGCATAAATTTGATCTTGTCCTTCCATCGAGTGAAACTCATGTCATTGCCATCAAAACGGTCCAACTTGAATTCATGATCCTTCACTCTGATTGTAGCCTTGTTGTCCATCTTCACGATCAAATTCAGAACTAGCAATAACACTTTAAGATTGTTGTGGATAGTGGGGTTTACAAGTTGAAGAATAACAATGGCTTGGATGCAAAACAATCAAGATAGTTTTTGTCCTTAAAGTATTATTTGCCCCCACTATTAAGAGTATGTTGTAGGGTTTGAATGACAAATAACCTTCCAGGATTCACCAAAGCCAACCAAGAAGAAAAGATTAACAATTTCTTTGTTCTTGCCAAAGTTAGATACTCAAGAACAAGTTTAAAAGAATGGAGAAAGGAATTAGAGTGATTGTAGTATATGTTTGCCATTGGTTTTCTATTGTATTTATAACCCAATGGTATCCTAAAACACATCTCTTTGGAAAAGGCGCCAATTTCTTTGTTCTTGCCAAAGAATACTCAAGAACAAGTTTAAAGAATGGAGAAAGGAATTAGAGTGATTGTAGTATATGTTTGCCATTGGTTTTCTATTGTATTTATAACCCAATGGTGTCCTAAAACACATCCTTTTCGAAAAAGCACACTCTCTTTCAAGTGAAAAGAGTACAACCTTTGGTGAAAAGGTACACACTCTTTCAAGTGAAAATGGTACAGCCTTTGGGTTGTGTTTGGTTGGGGGTTATCTCACTTGAGGATAAGAATAAGTTTTCAAAAATTTCAAATATTTTTGGAGGGAATTTTAAGACACACCCAATTTCAAAGTGAAAGAATACAACTTTTGACAAACTTAATTTCTCCATTATTTTTTACTTAGTGTTTCAAGCTATCATGTCTCATATGCATTACACAAATGCTTATTTTCCAACATATTTAATTTTCTTTGAGGTCTAAAAAATCTTCAAACCATAGGAAAAAGTTAGCATGCATTGCAAAATTTGGACACAAATTCTTCATATGATTAAAATTTGAAGATAAAACTTACAAGAAGCACTTGACACCCTTGTAAGTACACAAACTCTTTTAAGAGATGAAATGAGAAGCAAATTAGAAGCCCCTCAACCAGCTCTACTCAATCTCACAGCAAGATCTATAATATCTCTAATGGAGGTAGTGGAGAAAGAGGATGAGCACTCCCATTTATGTCTCTTCACTCCCTTCTCCACAAACCCTCTACAATTCTTCTTAATATAAAAGCTAAATACTCCTAAACTAACACACGACGCAAAGGAGGCTGTAAAAAGAAGCCTCCCCTACCATAACCGTATTGCTGCACAACCTAAGGCATAGCAACCACAAAACCATAAATCAAACCCTTTCTGTTTGTCATTCTCATCATTTCTGAGAATTCAGTATTCTCAAACCAGTGTGTATTCTGAGACCCAAATGTCGGCCGGAGAGGCTGAGTGAATGTAAATGAACTCGAAGCTCTTTCCGGCAGGCAAGGAGCTGAGCCAGCTTGGGAATGAGTAGCCATTGCCAGCCTTGCTGAGCCCCCAGATTGGGCCGTATAGTTTTGAAATGGAAACATTGATGTTCTTCGCTGTCTTGGATGATTTGTTTGTCACGATAGTGGAATACCGGTAGTATGTCTTACCCTTAGCATCCCATGATGTTGTCACTGTTTGTACAACGGTGAATGGTGAAGCTTTGGAAACTACAACACAAAGAAAGCTTCAAATTAGCCTTTCTATGCTTTCATCTTGCAATCAATATGCATGCATAGAAGAAATCCATTACCTGGAGCAGAAGATGGCAAAGGATTGGGCTTTTCCTTCTTAACAGGGACTTCTGGAGCAGGAACCACCACTGCAGGTAAAGAAATTCACAATGTTTGACCGGTACAATACATAATATCAATGTTTGTAGATAATTAGATACTGATAATGTTGACTGCTTACCAGGAAGAAGCTGATTGAGGCCACCATTTCCACCACTGAGACGAGCCAACACCCCCAACAATGGTGCATTGTTATAGGTTGCAGGCTCAGTTTGCTCATAGTTGTCCCTCTCGTCTGCAAAGTTGTCATAGGCATCGGGTCCGCCGACAATCGCACCATCTAGGAGGTTAGGATCGCTCGCCTTTCGGCCGAACCAAGTTTGGTACCCTCCCCTACAGCTGACAAATGAGGGGTTGACCTTGAAGGATACAATCGATGAAGCACGGTGATGAACTTGTTGCGGGTATGTACTGCCATAACCAACCATGTAGCTTGTTGCTCTTGGATTGTCTCCTAGTATGTAATCCACCTAAACAAAATAAAATCAATTTGAAATGATGTAACTATGAACTAAGAATTAGCAGTAATGCATTCATTAATTTGTTCCTGTTACTATTTCCCTCACTTGAGTCTCCTTGAGTCTGCTGCTCTCTTTTACTTTTGCCTTTTCCATTAACAGTTTTTAGTAAATGTTTTGTTTGTTAAACATGCTCCACTTGCAATTTGAGCTAGCTAGATGCATTAAAAACATGGAACACTGTTTAAGCATGTTTTGTAGGTAAGAATTTTTAATAGTAAATTTTTCTTATAGCCAAAACAAAGAAAATATACCTGAGACTTGGCAAAAGAAAGAAGTTCAGAAGGTGTAACAGTTCCAGAAGCACATTGCACATTCCTCCCAGAAGAGGCAAGGTAGTCAGAGTACACGGTAAGTAGGAAAGATGCACTTGTTACAAACTGAAGGTTGTTCCACCTCTGCCGGAAAAGCAAGCCACCAGGGGTTCTCTGAACATTGCGGGTGCCCTTTCCTAGGCACGAGCACATAAAATAATCTGCCTTCTGCTGGTACCTCTCCAAGACTGATGAGTGATGACCGGCCTTTCCTTGCAGAAGGAACTGTTGATGTATAAAAGTAGAAAAGCAATGGCAATTAGAAGAGAGCACTACACAAGATGCCAACATTTGAAGAACTATCAGTAGCATATTATGATAAAACGATCAAGTATCGCATGACCAAAACAATAGTCATAATGACAAGTTAAATTACTTCTCTTTAGAGATCAATCACCGAGAACAAGCAATTTCAATCATCGAAAGTGTGAGACCGTTAAGTCAAAGCCAATAAAATTAGGATTATTCATCTATCTAAGCAGAGCAGCATTATCATGGTTGAATAGTAGCACCAGGATGATCAATACCTTGGATGCGAGGACCTGAGCACCAGCATATTTCACATCCCATCCAAACTCGGTCATGGCCCAACCAGTTCCACCAAGTGCATCACCATTGTTGCTGAGGTAGTCTAGGTAGTAGTTGTCATTGGTGGCTTGGTACAGCCATGCAGCAGCCCAGAGCAACTCATCCTAAAAACCATGTCGCAATATGATTAATCAGGATGGCCTGTCAATGAGATTACTTTCTATAACATATTTGGCAACATGAAAACTCACTGCATATCCACTGAAAGATTGGTAATACTTCTGGGCCACTCTGATACTGCTATCATACTTTCCCCTGTACTTATCCGCGAACTCAAAGAGCTGTGAATTCACATTAGAGTAACAATGGGATCATTACTTGTAGCATGAAAGAACACAATAATTGTTTTTACAAATGATCTTAAAAAGAATCGCATACAGATCTTTCACTACTAAACCAAAAGTGGTTGCACAAATGGTATGAAAAATAATATCTTGTATGTGAAGCCTTCCTAATTGGAGGCGTTTCACTTGACCAACACTGAACTGGATTAGCTTCAAATATTGTATCACATAAGCTTGGCAGAGGATAGATTAAAATTATTGTATTTAATTCAATAATTTGCTCTTTATTGAACTATCTATTCAACACTGCCCACCATAGGTGCGGCAGAGTGCTGAAGCTGAAGAAAATCAGAGAGTACAAGTGAAGCAAGCACTAGTTCTCCACTTGCACCAGATTGTTCACAAAAATTCAAAAAATCAGCTCCTCCCTTATCCTACTGTACTCTCACTCACTTCCCACACTCTACATTTACCATTTACAAATTCTATGCTAGTAAAAGAAAAGGAATGCCTCCACTATCACAAAGAAAGGGGTCGGTCTGTGAATCTAAAGAACTAAAGGGTTTAAAGATTGAATTACGAGAAACAAGGGAACAACAATCTGCAACTCTTTGGACAGTTGCACCCTGGTTCAGATGATCAGCCAGAGTACTAAGAATAGCAGAAATAGAAGGGCATATCCGCCTTTTCACAGGTGAAGGAACAAATGTGGGCCATGAGATAAGGGTGTGTGTCTGCACCGACACAAGCAAACCATGTGACCCTCAACCGAAAGAACACAAAAGCATAAATAGCCCAAGGTGCATTTGGGCCCCAACTATGATCATGTGGACCACCATGAAGATCTCTCACTGGTACTACTTAGACTAGCAGTTGTAACAAAGCTGGAGTTCCAGTTAGAATGTTGTTATACCTGCTTGGCATGGCTGATTAGCAGGCTGGAGTAGGCAGGGTCAGAGTGCCGGAACACAATGGAAGCTGAGGCCATTGCTGCCACAGTCTCACCGGCGAGGTCCGAACCTGGATGGCTGGAATCAATCCAGTATGCTTGCCGGCTTGTTGTCATGTCCTCCGGCCGCTGCCAGCAGTAATGATCAGTGTTCCCATCACCCACCTGCACCATTAGTGAGGATATTAACAATGGTGATTGATAGTTTCCATACATTGAAAACCATACCAAGTTATTGATAATGTCTGAAATTAGAGAAAATCACGGTTTTGCAATTAGTAAATGTAATTTTCCTTCTTTTTCCCAAAAGGTTCATGCTGAATGAATTGATGTCTAAGAAAAAACAGCAATATGCTGACTTGTTTCAATTAGAGGCGCAAGATGAAAACTTGAGCTTCAATGTGACAGACATGATATGTTGTCATTTTCCGAGGCCATGGACTCCACAAGCTACAGATGTTTCTTCTATGAACTTTGGAAAGGTTACTATCATATAGGCTTCATAAAAATAAGTTGTTAAACCATCAATCAGTGTACCCAAATAAGTTTGTTAGGGATCAAGTGTCTTGGATAAAGTGGAAACAGTTCAAGACCAATCAGAATTTTCTAGTCAAGATAAGAAGAAAATTTAAGCAAATATTGATTCAGGTTTGGCTGATGTCTACTCGTTCATAACAAAAAATATTGTTTGAAAAGAAAGGAAGAGACCTTGAAAAGAAAGGAAACAGCTAAAACAATCAAACAATTTCTATTGATAAAATGATAAAGAACATGTGAGGACATACAACACAAAACACTCGAAGGTATCATCAATATCTTTAACTCCCTGTTTTACAGTATGTAAAAACTGAGAAAAGATAAAATCTACAGTTCTCAAAAGAATCAACAATATCTTTAACTCAAAAATATTCTTAGTTACAAGGTGATTAAATTGTGTTCTTAGAAAACAAAGAAATGTCTATCCCATGCTAGAATACAAAAAAGAGGAAAAGGACAAGAAAGCCATGAAACACAGAAACTTCCTGTTTGAAGGAAAATACACAGAAATGGCAACATGTTAAACTTGAGAAAAGTATAGGAAACAAACTGCAGATGCTGAAGCAAAGGGAGGCCATTTACCTCTCCATAGAGAACATTGGGCTCAGGATGAGCCTTAATAAGGTAGTCAGTGCCCCACTTCACAGCCTCCATGGCATGGCCCAGCTCACCACTCCCAGCCATCTGCTTACCATATTCTGAAATGCTCCAAGACATCATGGTGATGGTGAAGGCCATGGGCAGCCCAAATTTCACATTGTCCCCTGCATCATAGTATCCCCCAACCAGATCTACCTGTTCACATAAAAATTATAAAAAAAAAAAAATTAAAATCCAAATCAATCAAAAAAAATATACATATTAACTTTCGTGTGATAAAAATAAAATGAAATGTTGTTTTGGTGGTTGGGAAGCAGAGGGAGTAGTAGGTAACCATCCACTGATTTTCATCAAAGAATAAACAAGCCAAAAAGAAAAAAGATGAAAATGACACCCAAAACACAAAGACAAAAGAAAAACCCTCAATTTTGAAGATTAAAGTAGAAGATTAGAAGCAATACCCCACTGGTCTTGCCATCCATGAGACCAGAATTAGCTCTCCAGCTAACTCTTTGATTCCTGGGAAGGTACCCAGACCTCTGAGCCTCGAAAAAGAGAATACTCTTGCTCAGAGCCTTCCCATAGTCATGCCCAGCATCAACAGCAGCAAATGGCACCAAAACCAGCAACAAATGAAGCAAAACCACGCTACTACGACCACCCATACTCATCACTCACCAAAAACCAGAACTCAAAATGCTGCAGAGAACCTTCAAGATGGCAATGTAGTTGGGATTTATCAGCTAAAACTCCTGATAAACCCTCCAACAAAGGCCAACAATTTGTTTTAGTGCTCTGGGTAGTAGGGGGATGGGGTGGTATATATGCAGAAAAGCTTGTGACATTATGCAATACACCCCCTAAAATTCCTGAAAAATCTCAAATAAGTCCTTGTCAGACTGAAGAGAAAAAAACATGTCATGTGTGGGCACTTCACACTTGTGCTTTTCCCTCTCTAGAAACAGTCGGTGGCCATTTTTTATTTTTTATTTTTGAACTTACTTATTGCAGTGTTTATTAATTTCAAGAGATTATAACTGAATGCATTGATGGTTGGGAGTTATTGCTATCAGGTTAGGCAGTTGCATGGTGGGGGTCCAGTGGGTACCACACCATCTGCACCGTTGATTTTTGGCAGAGGCTCATCCAACCGTTGGTTCTTAAATTAAAAAATAAAATAAAATACTAGAAGAAATTATTTTATTCTGAGGGTGAAAACTGAAAAGCAAGCAAAGATATGGCACACTTTATACTTGTCCTCTGTGTTAGGGTTTGTGATTAGGTTTGAAATTTTTGTTTGGTTTGATCTGTGAGAGCAATTTAGGCATCTAAAAAAGTGACATAAAAGTTAATGAAAAAAAGGAAATTCAGGCCAATTTGTCATTTAAATCATATATTACTTAAAATCCTAAATCGAAAACATTATTTTTAACAATTTACTCAAATTAATAATAATAATAATAATAATAATAATAATATATTTAAAAAAAACGTAGTATGGAGATGAATTTAAAGTGTGAGTTACAAGACAAAAACCATGATCCGGATAATCCATCTCCCCATGTGGCTTGAGACCATCAAAACTAAATTTTTTTAAAGTGTGAGTTAGAAGACAAAAATCTATGTATATTATCGTCCCATTTTTATATATTTTTATTCTGATAACATTATTGAAAAATAATGTTCATTTGGTTTATTAAAAAAAAACCCTTAATTAATACATGCGATCTCATCTTCATGTATTATACTATCACTCCAGAGTCCAGATCTTATTCCTTAAAATATAGTATCTAAATTTACCTCCAAATCAGACATAAGTCAAATACGTCAATTTACTTTAAATAAATAAAAAAAATAATGGTAAATTGGGATTAAAAAAATTATAATCTTAACTAATATATTTTAATAAATATTCTTTTCTTTTTAAGTTTTGCTTAAAAGCAGAGCCATTAATTAAGGGGATTAATTAATGTAAAAAAAAAAAAAAAAAATTGACCATAGAGCAGCGTTCTGGTGGACAGCGGCACAGAGAATCCTCCGCTATGTCCGGCATTACTGCCGCTGAATGGCGCTCCTCTGATTTCAAGGATGCCACGTATGCCACTCTGTAGGTTTTTTTATTGCGCCGCGGTTCATCGGAATTGCGTTGCTTTTCACGCTTTCATTTGTTTTTTAGTTTGTTGATTGACGGGTTTGACCCTGCTCCCACGTGCGCATCCCTAGGCAGAGTGCTAGTTAAGGCCACGCCGGTGAAGGAGAATGAGATCGTGTGTATTGTCCCGAACAGCATGGTACCAGCGGGAGCTGAGATGTTGACGCGTGTAGTGATCTTCTTATTACCATAGGAAGGAGACAGTGTGTAGGTTAAGTTAGGTTCATGTCTGTGGCCAAGAAACGAGAGAGACACTTGCAGAAAGGAACAAAAGTTTCTAATATACATATAATGTGGGTAACTGTTGGTATTTGAAATTATATTTACATATATTGACGTGTGCAATAAATGAAAAGCCATATTCTCATTTCATGTGAGTACTCTGTGAGAACTTAATTTTATCTCTCGTTTATCATGTACAAGTACTAGTTATACTTCATTCACTGCTACACTACGGTGCACTTGCTAGAAATTATCTTCCATTTATTTCTTTCTTTTATTTTAAAGCTTGTTGCAGGGATGTGAACAATTGTTTTTCTTTATATAGTTATAGTATAGTTCACTTCATTCACTGCTACACTACGGTGAAAATGAGGTTATTGCACTTACTTGAGTGATAAGTACGTAGCGTAGTATTTACCTATATATATATACGGATCTTATGTGGCCGATCTATCTTAATCTTGAGAATCTTGATCATCTACGTTTTAAGCTTACTTGTGATATTTTGAGAAAATCCAACCGTATGGATGGAAAGAACATCGAAAAATAAGTTAATATATCAATTTTCATACAATTTGGGAACTTGTAGGGTCTTCATCTTAAATGGTCGAATTTTGAACAGGTAAAATTTCTATAAATTTTCATCCGTTAAGATGAATACCCTACAAGTTCCCAAATTGTATGAAAATTAATATGCTAGCTTATTTTTTGATATTCTTTCCATCCATACAGTTGGAAATCCTTAAAACACCGCAAGCTACTAAATAAGGAGAATGACCTTATTTGCGATAATTCTAGGCCTTATATTATCACTCTCATGTGTGTGTGTATATATATATATATATATATATATATATATTTATATTATGAAGGAAATCCAATCATACATGTGGTTTGATCAAGGGTTTGTAAGCAACGGTCCATAACTAAGAAGGCTTCTAGAATGAGCTTGGTAATAATGACGAGGGGTAGTGTACTAGCGTCAACAGGCCCCCTAAGGGCACAAGTAACCTCCAAGCATGCGATTGCTTGCGATGCAAGCTAGCAGCCTAACGGCCCAGTTCGAAGGTATAAAAGGGATAGAGGAGAGAGAAAAAGACATCTGATCATCTCCTCAAGCACTCACTCCACGAGATTCTCTCCCTGTGGCTCCCTCACTCCTCGACTCTCTTATTCAAACAATCTGTCTAAGAATCTTCTCTCTTCTCCCTATATTCCTCGTTCAACCATCTCGCTATGTTGATTGTCGGAGGGTCGGGGAAGGAGCCCTTGGACTTCCTTTGTTAATTATAGGAACGTAAGCAAGATCTGAAGATTTGAAGGCTCTTAAGACGATGACCATCTATCACCCAATGATCTGTGCTCATTTTCCCCTAGTCAATCAATAAGAAGTTTATCATCTCATCCAAAGCTCTGTTAGTTAATACAGATCCATCCGCAATCCTAAGGATGCTCATATCACAACATCAACAATATATATATATATATATATATATATATATATATATATATATATAAGGGCCTTCTACGGATCTTGGTAGAATTTTGGAACATTGTTCGGTCCAAGTGCCTCCCATTTTCACCCCTAGAGCATGTTTGAAGCATTTCCAACCGTACGGATGGGAAGATCATCGAAAAATAAGCTAGAGTGTCAATTTTCATACAATTTGGTAATCGTTTGGTCCTCCCACTTAATGGTTGAAATTCTGAACCATTAAAATTTCTCTAAAATAAGAACCGTTGAGTGGGAGGACCAAACGGTCACCAAATTATATAAAAATTGACATGCTAGCTTATTTTTACTGATCTTCCCATCCGTATAGTTGAAAATCTTTCAAACATGCTCCAGGGGCCAGAATGGGAGTCGGCCGGATCAACACAGTGATCCGGCAGACCGGATGCTAGCACCATCGTGTGTATATATATATATATATATATATATATATATAAACTCAAATTTAGGAAAAGTCCCCAAATTTGGCTAACATTTGAATTTATAAGAGGTTTTTTAGGAAAAATTCAAGAGAAATCAAGAAAAAGCGAACAAAAGGAAAGGACATCAAGATTTTAGGTGGAAACCCTACAAATTGGAGGAGAAAAAACACGGGTTTCCCATTTGGGAGAAGAGAGATTCACTATTAACGCTTTTTGGAGTACATGAGAGGGAAAAAGAGTTGAGAGAGAAAGAGAGAGAGACATGGAGTGTCCAAAAAAAAATCCTGGAGGCTGGTGGGAGGTATCTGCTATTTATAGGCTTTTGAACTTGATCACGTGTGCCTCCGGATGCCAGCTTAGCTGTTAATTAGTTCTTCTAGAAGGACTTAAGGCTTATTAGTAATCTTTTCGGATCCTTTCGATATTGAGTGCTTCGGTATGGTAGTGAGGAAATGGGCTCTAGATAGGGAGTCTTCTCTCTGGAGCAGGGGAGGAGTCGCTTTATAAATCCGAGGGGAAAGAACTTGTAGCTACCTGAGGAGGTATTCATGAAGTTGTGGAGGTGAAACCGCCTAGTGACCCGAGGAGGACCATGACCAAGCCAATTGCATATCAACTCAAATAACGAATTGGCTAGATGAAACCGAGGGCTTAGATCTTTCCACGTGTCGAGCTGGGTTGACTCCACGTGTTACTCCTTCTTGTTTCACAAGATTAACGCTTTGCCTAAAGACCAGCTTAAGGGTTCGCACCTCACCAAAAAAAGGAACTATAGAGGAAGAGGATGTGAGCACTCGTGCTCAAGGGAACCTCTAACGCTCAAGTTAGGGACTCCAAATGAAGAAGAGAGTAAGGAGAAGAGTGAGTAAAAGAGTGAGAGAGAGTAGAGTGGATTCCGCAAGATCTCAGTGGAGTAAAGTAGCATACTAGATATCAGATTTCTTTTTCGTAAGCCAAGGAGCTTCTTATATAGCCCGAAGACTATTAGTTGTCAGCCTAGATCAAGATCATTAGACATCTTGGAGACAGCTGGCTCCCAGTCTGGAGACAGTTAGTTACCAGCTTTAAGTATTTTATGGAATCCATTCTCCACCGTTGGATAACCAGACGGTTATGATGACAGTTGATCTCTTATTCAAAAGCTTGTGGTCATGCCACATGTCCTCATATATATATTCCCCTATAACACTTGCCTCTCCCCAACTCTCTAAGCCACTTAGAGGTCTTGACTCTAGCTTAGATCTAAAGCGAAAGCTAAACCCGCGTAGGGAATTGAGGGCACGTGCCCCCCCTGGATTTTTGAATTTTTTTTTAAAAAATATATATAAAATATTATATATATTATATAGACCCCACATTTATATAATATATAATATATGTATAAAGATAATAAAGCAAAATCAGATTTTTATTTTTTTACCACACTCCAAATTCTCACTTTTATCACAGACTTCCAATTTTCTCTTTTTATTGTCCTTGATTTATGATTTTATTGAGTTTTTTTTTTCTCCAATTTTTTTTTGTCTTTGCTCTTATATATAATCATAACCACTCTATTTTTCAAAATAGAGCTTTTCAAGGACCAAGGGGAATAAAAATAACTCATTCATATATATATATATATATATATATATATATATATATATATATATATATATAACTTTATTTTATTTAGTTAAAATTATTACTTTAAATACAATAAATTTAAATAGATATTTGATTTTGAGTTTCATATTTTAATATTTGTTGATGAAAATAATTTTATTTTGTTATAATATGCGGATTTTAATTTTTTTTGTTAAATTTATTTATAATTAATAATATAAGTTTTGAAGTAAATACATGCATATTAAGTGTTTTATAAATATCTACGAGACAGTTAACTTGCTAAATAAAATATAAATTGTATTATAATTATATATTTATATACAAATTAAATTTATATGTAGTTGACTCAAGCAAATTGTTTGAACAACCCTATCGATTAATGTCATTGTCACTAATTTTGGTTGTTGCTACGGCTACTGTTGAAACTTGAAAGGGTATTTTTTGTAATGCATTTTGTGAAGATCAAGCTACGTAATCGTATCGGGGATTAATGGTTGAGTGACAGTTTAATTATTTATATTGAGAAAAAAAAATTCGATAATATTGATAATGAAGTTATTATGGGCTCTGAAAGCTCATCATGGAAACTATAACTTTTTTTTATTAAGTTTAATATTTTGATAATATTTTTTGTGTTATTAATTTTACTGGAAAGTTACATGGTGCCCCCCGCGAGCTTCAATCCTGGCTTCGCCACTGATCTAAAGAGTTCGGTTGTTGGTTGATGGCCAAATCATGCCATGGACAATATAGAAATTTAGAGTTTATCCCTGATTTGGTAAAGAAATTAGCACAAATTCCTGAAGAATTATTTACTTTGCTAACAATTAATTAATTACACAAACCTAAAGTTTTGGTGGTCAATATATTGAGGCACACAAGGGATGAAATTGTATATTGATGGCACCCTTGCAATAAAGTCAAATCCATCAAATATACTCAGAAATCCATGTATTAAACCCTAATCTCCGATAATGGTAAAGAAGAAAATTTTAAAAATTTAAAGACAATTGTTTTGAAAAACTAAAAAAAAAATTGCTATTTGTGTCGATTAGTTTTGATTTTAGTGTTTGGAGGAAATATACTAATACTTAGCATGATTCTATAATGTATATTTGACAAGGGTTACAAGAGTCTTCCGAAAATCAGGGGTGGACAACACGGCACCTGTGCGGGCATGCCCTCATCTTATGATTGCGGGTGTATAAATCTGGGATTGTCTCAACCAGTTAAACCTTATATAAGAGACCCGATATTAATAGATCAGGCCATAAAATGAAGATGTTTTTGTTGCCCATAGAGCTAATCTAGAAAATAGATGGAATCAAGTAAATCTATCTTTTCTCTTTATTTATATTAATTTTTATTTATTGTTTTAATTTAATATTTATTGCTTTTGTACCAACAACTCCATTGGAAAATGGGATGTATAAAGATTATAAAGCTATAATAGAAAAGTAGTGTTAGACAGAACAAAGACAATATGATGGGAAGAACCTTCCGGAAAATACTTAGCCTAACAAATTTGTTTGAAAATAATTTATTTTGATATAAAATTTTTACAAAATGTTCCAAACATGCCCAAAATTTTCAAAATAATAATAATAATAATAATAATAATAATAATAATAAATTATATCAACTCCCCCAAAATTAAAGTTTGATTTAAAAATGTATAAATTATTTGTAAATGATACTCTGGAGATCCGGCACACTACCTGTCTCAATCATGTCTTTTCTTTGGCACAGTATAAACCTAACAAGGGGCAACCATCTCCCCGTAGGGCAGGGCAAACCTACCCTAGGAGAGAGGATGGCACGTCTAGGTCCTCATCATAAAGAGGTAAAGGTAGCACGGATCCCAAAGAACGAGGGAGAAATATATAAGAAGGAAAAAACCAAGGAAGCATGTAAGCAACCAAAAAGCACCACAAATCTCCTTCTTCTTCTCCTTCTCCTTCTTCAATCAGCTCACTGACTTAACCATCGGAGCAGGCACGAACAACATAGCCCTACGTACCCCTCTCACTGGTTTCTCGTTTCATTGTCCCCATTATAGGTGAAATCAAAGAGAGAACACCTACAACCCAGTCTTCTGCACACGAAGTCTACATCAGCTAGTTGGAGATCTTGACGGTCCACGTGACGCGACGAGATCACCGATTAACAGTATATATTTTGAAATTTCCATATCACCAATAACATAACAAATAACCTTCACTGTTTCTAAAAAATGATCCATAATACTATAGTTTTATTTTATTTTATTTTATTTTTGTTGTAAAGATTTGTTAACACTTTAAACCCAAAAAATCATAAAGATCAATTTAACTTGGTCAAGACTTCATTTTATTATAAATAAATATATGAAAATCACACTTTAAAAAATTATAAATGGGAAACAAGGGAACAACTTAGATATTATCTCTGCTTTCTTTAGAGAAAGAAAGTGTTACCAATGGGATTTTTGTGAAATCCAATGACCAAGCTTTTGTATGATAGTTTGGATTAAGAGAATATTGTAAGCATTTAGGTTTGAATGCATCTTTAGATCATTTGCTTGCACTTTTCTCTTTTGCTTTTGCTTTTAATCTATTTGGAATTTACTCCTTTTTCTCCATTGACTAAAACTGCGCCCTTGTTCACATCCTGGGGCTCATTGCCCATTCCTCAATCTAAATATGTTCATCTTTGCCGCATACCTAGCTTCTTCTTTGGTTTCTTTTGAGATTTTTTTTTTAATCTTTTGATATCTATTTTATCACAAATTTTTATCATATAGGTTTATTATGAAAAAGGATCAATATAAGATTTCTTGGTTAATTAATTAACCTTTTAGGTTGGCTCCAACTAAGAAAACAATTAGAGAATTAATTGGCCAAGATGCTCAATTAACTTCATCATTAATCTACTTCTCCACTTTCCAATTAGAGAGCAACTTAATTATAGGCTGTATACTTAGTGCATGGGTTTGAATCTCAATCCTTGAGTTTAGATTGATGTAGTCCATGCATACTTCATAATAGCATTCAAGTTCATGTATAATATATGTATTAGCATGCAAAAATCCATAATTAAAGATGATGTTCATTGATGGAGGAGGACTTTCATCTTGGAGGGTGTTGTACAAGCTAAACATTAAATGATCCCAAAATATATACCTGTTTTTTTAATTTGTTCAACAAAGATTTGTAACAAAAACATACATAATAATAATTCAAAACTTATTATTTTAGGATAATATGTATTGTATATCTTTCTCAAAATATATTCTTAAAAGAAAAGAAAAACAAATAATAGAAAGAAATATATGTAGAAGAAAACCAACAATTAATGTCTCCTATCCAGAAGATATATTTCATTTCCCATATAAAAAGTACGAAGTCTTTGATATATAAAAACACCAAATAAAAAGGCAAAACTCACAATTAGATGGTAGTTGAATATAATGAATAGTTCACGTGAAAGGATACGCAATCTGTCCACCATGCATGCAATAAGCAATTAATTAATCACAGTACGTCCAGATATTAAGTATCGTGGCCAGCTTTTCTCTCTCACACAAGCATGCATGCAATTAATATAAATGATGTGGCCAACACCAATACAAGTGTGAACAACGCTATCCATGCTAACTAATAGGCTCAATTCCATTTGTTTAAATCAAAATTTATTTTATTAAATGATTTAAAAACAATAAATATTGTTATCGCCGATATATTTTTACAGATATATAACATTTTTAATAATTTTAGTCATATAATAATAAAAATGCAGTGGAATGCAACAATAAATTTATGATATTTTCACATCAACTTTTATAAGAAAAGTTGGCTAATATCTTTTTTTTCTCGTAAGGAGAAATTGAGGGTTCAAATCACGTCTGTAACATGTTTTTCGTAATTTGATTTGTTCATATTTATAAAAAAAAACAAATTGTGGGCTATATAAGTTAATATGTTTTGTTTTTTACATTTTCATTCTTTTATTTGGATTTTTTTATTTTTTATTTTTTAAGGTGAGGGAGATGCTTCATTCTTAGAAAAGATGGAAATGAGCAAGGAATGTCCATTTTTTTTTAACTCAAGGTGACAATGACCTAGTTCTTCTAAAAGTATTTTTTATTAGTTAATGCAAAACTTAATTTCATTTCATGCTTCACATGAGAATAATATATCATTCCCATCTCCCGTTCCACTTATATATAATACCATTCTTATCCATTCCAACTTCTATTCTCCTTCTCATTCCCATCTATTCCATCGTGTCAAACATGAGATCTACATACAATTATCAAGACTAATTATCTCTAATATATGTATCTTGTTAATATATAACACATGAATTAGTTTTTTCATTAGCTAGGCTCAAAAGCCTCTAACGATCCTCAAGACAGGTTTTTTCGTTTTCACCAACTTTGTTCGTTTATCCCTTTTACTATACAATGTGAACGATCGATGGTCCAAATATAACAACAAAAACAAAACGTGTTCATGGGGTCCTCAAGAAATCTCCATGCAATCTCTCCATGTTTCTCATCCAGTGTGAAGACGGACGGATGGATGGATGGATGGATGGAGCTATATATTAATTTGTTCAAGGGCCCAACATCCTCATGAACTCTTAAGACTTTGATGAGTTGGTCCTCCTCAACCACCTTTTTTTTTTAATCAATATATCACCGACAACATCGATCACTGTTTTCTGTGTGTGTTTTCATCTTCCTTTTTCAGTTGATATGTTTTGATTCTTGGTTTGGAGGCACTGACACTGTTCTCACTGAGAACTATACTTTCATGTTTCCATTTCACTTGCTTTTACTTCAGTTCTTGATTTCTATCATTTATAGTAAGCTTCATATATATATAAAATAAATAAATAAACTAACACCTTTTCATACATTTTAATTTTCATATTTTATAGAATTGTTTTTGTTTTAATTTTCATACATTAAAAAAACAGGAAATTTATAGTAAATGACAAGACTATTTCCGGCGCTACTGACAGACAAGACGAGACAATGAGGGCAATACAGCGGGGGAGTATATATGTGCATGTGATGTGGGGCCCGGGAGTAGGACACGTGTGCGGCGGTGAGGGTAGGGCGCACGTGCCGAGGAGGAAGGATGAAGGCGTCGTCTAGCGACGTACACATGACTGGTCTCCCAATCAATGGGTCCCCCATCGCTCCGCACGTGCTAGCACATGACCGGCATTCATCACGCCCAGGATCACGGACCACATTTATTTATTTATTTTTAAATAAAAAATTAAATTTCATCCATTTTGATTATTGGGTATTATTAGAAAATTAGATTTAGGGCTATTTTATTTACTTGATTTGTTTGGGTTGGCTGTTTCCTCCAAGATAAATCAAAATGAGTTCGATTATTAAATTAAAAGTTTTTCAAATTTTAGTTATAATATTATTTATAATTAAACTATATTTTCCTAATTGATGATAATGTCAATTAGTACTTAACAATTAATTAAATTTTGTAAAAGGAATTATTTCGATGTCAAGTATCCCCTTCTCATCCCCTTATCTTGATTAATTAAATTTCATCGCCCATGTATCTCCTTCTCATGATTGATTGACATCAAACCCAAGTATCCTCTTCTCATGATTCATTGCCCAAGTATCCGCTTCTCAACACTTGATTTCTTGATCGACTAATTAATAGAGGAATAGTTAGTACTAGTACTTTTTGGTTTCTGTGGGTTCGACATTCGACTTCTAAGTCCACTTTATTACTTGTTGATGACCTGTACACTTGCGGAGAAGCAATTAAGTTTTTTGGCGCTGTTGCCGGGGACTAGAATTACTAGGAGAACTAGGAATTTATAAATTTAGTCATTTAATTTTCTTTATTTTAATTTTTTTTTCTTTGTTTTATGTTTTGATTTTTTGAATTCTAATCTACGTCTTTTCTTGCAAGGAATTGGTGCATGACCCGCGCAAATACAAGGAGTTTGATCCATGCAGATAGTGAGATAGAGAGAACTCTACACGAAGACTTCGGGGCCGGGTAGAGGAGTTGAGTTCGAGTCCTCTTGAGCGAGAATACTCCTTCCCTATGGAAATTAATATTGAATTCGGAGAACTAACCACCATAAATGAAAGAAGAAGAACATTATCCGAATATGAATATCCCCAGTACACCAGAGAAGAGTTTAGCATTCATCCACCGACCATCAATATAAATAATTTTGAGATAAAGGCCAATACAGTGACTATGATACAAAACTTGGCTCAGTTTGATGGTAGGTCGGGGGAGGACACCCATTTAGCAAAGTTCATTTAGATTGTAATATGTTTAAAATCGATGGGGCCTTCGATGATGCTATTAGGTTGCTGCTCTTCCTATTCAATCTAAGAGAAGGAGCCTACCGATGGCTTACTTCACTCCCCTCAGGATCTATTCACACTTGGGCTGAGATGCTCGACAGATTCCTTGACCGTTACTTCTCACTAAGTAAGGCCGCAAAGCTCCGACTGAAGATCTCCACGTTCAAGCAAGGTGATTTAGAATCATTTTCTGAAGCTTATGAGAGATATAAAGGTTTGCTTCTGTGTTACCCTCAACATGGTCTTGATCCATGTGAAAAGATCTGCAATTTTTATATAATGGGCTAAACAACTCTACAAGGCAGCTCATAGATGTAGTCATTGGTGGATCATTGGGAAACAAATATCCTAAAGATGCGGATCAATTGTTCGAGGACATGGCTAGCAATGAATCCCATTGGTCGACAAGAGGAAAGCAAAATAAACCCGTTGGGGCCCTTGAAGAAGTTATAACCACAGATTCCTCACTTTCTGAAAAATTGGATGTGTTGATAAAAAAGATTGAGCTCCTTATATCTGGTAGTAGCTCACGTCCCGCAACAGTCATGTTTTGCACTATATGTGGAGAAGGACATGAGGTATCACAATGCCTAATTTCAAGTACCGAAATTGCCCCCATGGAGCAAGTACAATACATGGGTAATACACAGAGGCAATTGGAGAGTCAATTCAGGCTATGCATTCCAAACTGGAACCATCCGACACTTTCTTATAGAAATCCACAAGCTGGACAGTACCCTCCTGGTTTCCAACATCCGCAAAAACCACAAGAAAGAAAGCCAACCACGAAAGAACTCTTGTTAAAATACATATAAGGCAATGATGCTGTAATCAGAAATTTGCAAGCCACAGTTCAGAAATTGGAAAACCAGGTAGGGCAAATTGCTAAGACTCTATCGGAAAGACCCCAAGGTAGTGTGCCGGACAATACGGGGGAAAACCCTAGGGAGCAACTTAAAGCTATTAGATTGAGGAGTGGGAGAGAGGTCGAGCTGCCCATTCCGAAACCTCAAACTGAAGGAACCATTGAAGTGGAGGAATCTGAGCCAGTTGCTAGTTCTGAAGGAAAGAATAAGGAGAAAGGAAAAAAGGCGGAGCAACCACCTATGCCCATATATCAACCTCAAATTCCATATCTAATAAGGTTGAAGAAAGACAAAGAAGATATCCAATTCGCAAAATTTTTGGATATGCTGAAGTAGTTGCACATCAACTTACCACTGGTAGAAGTCCTATCTCAGATGCCAAAAAATGCAAAATTTATGGAGCTTCTATCTGATAAGAGGAAATTGGAAGATGTTGTCGTTGTCAAAATAAACGCACAATGTTCAACGATTCTACAACAAACAATGCCCAAGAAATTGAAAGACCAGGGAAGTTTCATAATTCCCTGAGTACTTGGTGAAGGGATTATAGAAAAGGCACTAGCAGATGCAGGAGCGAGCATCAATGTAATGCCCTATAAGCTTTACATGAAGTTAGGACTTGGCGAACCAAAGCCAACAAGAATGACTCTGGAGCTCACTGAAAGATCGGTGAAGCGGCCTAGAGGAATAATCGAGGATGTGCTTGTTCGGATTGACAGATTCATTTTCCCAATGGACTTCATGCTGTTAGATTTTGAAGAGGTTGCTGATTTCCCAATTATACTAGGTTGACCCTTTTTAGCTACTACTTGGGACTTGGAAGATCATTCAGAGGGGAGATTGGAACTGAGGGTTGGCGATCAAGAAGTGGTGTTCTATCAAACTGTTGAAAGCTCCGGTTCAAATGCCTAGGTACCTGCTTAAGTTGCCCGAAGCTATGCGACACACGATGGATCATGACGATATTTTATACACTATTAATGATGTGGATTTGATTACATTTGAGTGCATGGAGGAATTGCTTCCTATAGACCCACTAACACAATATCTAGGAGAGCTTGATGATGATCCTGGAGCAACTCAAGAGGATTCTGCTTCAATGAACACTAATACAAGAATTGAGAGAAAGATGATAAAAAGAAGGAAGAAAGTCCCAGCTGGATTAACTATTTGGAAGGAGGTAACCAAGGAATGGGACAATAATATAGCTTCAGCTCGCACTAAAGTAGGAAGAGGCCTAGGTATGAACCGGAGTGAATGTTTTATTTATTCTAACTTGGGTTTATCACTGTTTAGCGATTGTCAAAAGGGTGGAGCTGGAGAGAAATTTCATGTTTTTGAACTTCCTTAAGGTAATGTCAGGTATGTCAAGCTAGTGACGTTAAACAAACACTTCTTAGGAGGCAACCCTTGTCTTGGTAAAATTCTTTTTGTTTTGCAATTTTTCTTGTATTAATTAGAATTGTTAGAATAAATTGATGGTATTCCTTGGCCCTCGCATTTGCATCATTAAATTTGTCTTGCTAGGTGTGATTTTCTTTATCCTGAATTGAGATTTTGATTGTTGCATCATGATCATAAGAGTAGTGGCCCTTTTATATTGACTACATAACAAAGGCGTATACGGGGAACCATACGGTCTATATAGGAATTCGTATGGGATAGTATCACGCCCTGACCCGATCTTTAGGCCTCAGGCACGTGCACAGGCCGTCCGTACTCAAGCAAAGGCGCACCTCACTTGGATAGAAGGCTAAGGTGAATCATAAAGCATGCAATAAAATAAATCAATTATCCTTACTAATCAGAGTATTTAGAATGGAATCAATATCAGGGTTCAAAATTCCCTCCCTAGTCTATACAAAATAAGGTCCGATAGGGTCCTATAAAAGTCAATCTCACTCATAAAGAAAACCTGAGGTCCTCGAACCTTGGCAAGCTGTCCCAATCCCTCGCACAGCTCTTGAATCCAAATCAGCTAATCTCCCAATCCTGAAAAAGAGAAGGAACCAAGTGGAGTAAGTTTCGAAAGGAAAGCTTAGTAAGTACCCCGGTTCAGCGAAGCCAAACCCGATGTGAGATGATATAAGATAAGTAAAAAATGAATAGATCAACAACCATTAATCCAAACAACCGGGGCCATGCCCCGCACAATCCAAACCCTAGGAGTCTACCACAAATGACAGCAACGACAAAGACTCCTAATCCAAACAACAACCCTCAGGCTCGGGAAGAGACTTCCAAGAAGAAGCTCAACAACAATCCCCCGGTCATCAACAATCAGCCTCAGCCAATCATCGATCAATCTCAATCACATGCAGACCCTCGAGTCCCGTAGCGCTCCTACATGTACATACACGGTCAGCGTATCATCCCACTGACTGGTGGACAACTAGAGTATCGTCCCTTTGGCATGGAATGCTGGAACGTTAGGGAGTCCCATCCCCTAATGTTCTCTAGGATAACTAGAGTATCATCCCTCTGGCATGGAATGCCAGAATGTCGGGGTGTCCTCATCCCCGCATGTCCTGCAACCGGAGCCCCCACGCTCCACTGATCCGGGCGGAGAATGGAACTCAACCTACACACCCACCCGATCAACACAAGTACCGCTGTCTCCATGGTCAAGTGCCAGACAACGGGAGGCTATGCTCAATGAGTACGCATACTTCACCGATGCATACCTACCTAACCTACACACAAGCACCATGAATCTCCATAGCATCGCCTGGGTCACAGGTTGGTATGCTCAGTGAGCATTCAACAAATAGATAGTGGAACTACATACTCCTATTCGGACAGAGCACAAGCTCATGTTTTTCCACGGCCATGTGCCGATCAATGGATGATTGTGTTCAGTCAACACTACCTCTAGCTCATCAACCACACACATACATGGAAAGAAAGTAAACAATAAGCAGGTATGTGCATGAAAACAATAAACAGAGAGCATCATGAAAGAACAAACATGATAACAAATAGCAACATCAAATTCAAGAAAACCTAATGATGGGTGGGAATAAGGCAAGTGTACTTAGCTCTATCGATAATCCAATTGATAAGTGTTCAATTGAGCATATTTTGCCATCATTTTCTTATATGTTTTAATGCCATTTTGGAATAATTTTAGCCCATTGATACTTAATTAGTATTAATTCTTATCTACAGGGCATTGGAGAGCCTAAAGAATAAAAAGCAAGAAATTCTACATCATTTGAGGCGAAAAAGGAAGCAATTAGAGAAAATTGCAGCAGTCCTGAAAGAACAGCAAAGATCAGAAATTTATTACAAGATCTATAGGACTCTAAATAAAATCTCTACGATTCAGATTGAAGAGAAACAAGTTAGGAATACTCAGTTAAAATTTCAAGTCAATCTAACAAGAATTGGGCATACGATCGAGTGCTTGATGAAGACTGTGCGGTGCAGAAATCCAGCTATACTGGCTGTTATACAACCCATACACGGGCCCGTATAGAGGGACCTGAAAGCCATACGGGCTGTTATACAACCTATATAACCTAGCCAACAACCTATACGGGCTGTTATACAGCCCATACACTGGCCCGTATGGACCTATTTCTGAGTCTGATCTGCACCCAATTTTCACATGATTTGACCCCACACGAACCCTTAACGGATTAGATACTTTACAAAAGCCTTACCCCCCATAAATACCAACTTTCTAGGGTTAAGGAGGCTATCTCTTGGCTTTTGGCCACCTTCTTGGCTGACTTGGAGATCTAGGGTTTGGTCTTGAGCAACATTGAAGATCTTTGGAAGACCTCGATGGCTAGGGCTTGAAGGAGAAACATCTTGGAAGACATCAATCATCTGGGGGAGATCCATTGGAGATTTACCACCGGAGCATCGTGGAGACTAGAAGGGTGTTTTTTATTGTTTATTTTCATGTCTTTACTTTGTTATTGCTTGGATTTATGTTCCTCTTCCATGAAGAACTAACTTGTTAAGTACTTGGGTATGATGAACCTTTAGATTATGCATTAATGTCATGTTGATTTCTATGTTTGATTGATTGGATGTATGTTTGATTGTCTTTTGGATGTTTTATATTGATTGTAATCTCTTTACGTTGTGGGATGCCCGAAGAGATTACTTGTGTACGATACAAGGGCTAGAGCTAGCGCCTCCTTGTATTAGGAACATGCTCCATTAGAGAGGGTTGTGAGTATACCGAGGAATCAGGTGCTAGAAGGCCAGAGACTCTTTAATATGATTCAATCCCACAATCCTTCTAAGATATAGATTCCATTACTCTTAAGACAATCCAAGGTGATTAGTTATCCAATCACCTCGGGAGAGGGATTGGATATAATTTAGGAATTCTTGGCACAAACATCCCTAATCATCAACATAGAGATTTTCGTGTATCTTTAGAATACAATCTATGGGAGATTCATTACCCGAGTACCCCCTTTCTATGATTGATCTTCCCCAAGATTGAATCCCGTCATTAGTGATACCCTTGTGGGATCGAAAATGGCCGCCTGCCATTGTGTCTTTGAAGAGACACCATGAGATACATCGAATCACAAATGTCGTATTTTTTTTTAGTTTGCGGGTTCTTCCATTCCTAATAGAGGCAAGCCTCTATTATTAATTACCCCAGACAGAGTCTTGGGAACCTCCGATTAAGGGCGAAAGTACAAGTAGAGACAATGAATAAAAAGAGTTTATTTATTGCAGAACAAAATAAGTTATTACATATAGATGTCATTACATGGATGTATACGCATATTTATTTATTTATTTATTCATTTAAATGGCACCGCCTTGTATGCCTCTACGCCGCCTTCGAATTTGCGCTGCTATATTGCCGCCTCAAGATGCCGATTGTGCCTCTTCAAGATATGTGTCACTTCACCATTTTGTATTTCATTGACCGCCTCAAGATGCGTGTTGAGTATCGCCTCGAAATGCGTGTCATTTTGAAATTTAAATTTCATCACATCGAGATGCTCGCCACTTTGAGATTTGTATTTTATGAGTTGCCTCAAGATGCTTTGGGATTTGAAATTTATTTATTTATTTATTTTTTTGAGTCTTCTCGTGCATTCATATTTCTCCTTTTGATTGCATTTCTGCTATAAGATGCCCATAATAATGATTTTTTTTTTATATAATTAAGTCAGCCTCTTTTTTTTATTTAATGTTTTTACATCGCCATTCCAGAAGCCCAGCTTTGTCTATCATTCATTATATTTTCTTTATCACTAATTTTTTTTTAAATTGGCCCCGATCTCTACATTTTTTTTAAAAAAAAATGAGCACAAGTCTTTTCATTATTTTCATCAACAAGGTCAAGTCCATCAATTTTTTGTGCTAGACTATTATACCAAAATAACCATCCTTATAATATCCAGGTTCATTTGTCATAGCCATGAAGACTGCAATGCCATTTATACCATGCCTATAATCAAGGCTATCCTTCCACAGCAAATATAACCTTTGAGAACTGCTATGTAGCATGAACAGTTCCTGTAATATTAGTTGTTCCATCTCTTGCTTGCCCATCTCTTCATGAATCATATTCATATATAAATATGGGTAGTTAGAGGAAAAAATTACAACTGATATTGACTGAGGTATCCATATTTTAATATTAATCAAGGACTTATGCTTTCTTGCATTGACCACGAAGTCATACAATTCTCATTAATTTGGCAACCTTAAGTCTTTAAATCATTCATTCACATCTATACCATGACATAGCAACAACCTTTGCAGCAGTTTTTTTTTTTTTTTTTTTTAACCTTTGGAGAAATGTAAAAATAATTCTTATATCCATCCCTCAAAATTCGTGTTGGTGAAACTCCACACTTTGTCAACATGATTTCATAGCAAGATGTTCCCATTAATATTCTTATGACATACAACCACATAACCCAATAATGGATTCTTTCTAGCATTTTATCAAACAACTTGAGAGCATTTCATAGAACCAAGGATTTAGCATGACATTAGAACTCACTCTTTTACAAAATTTACAATATAAAGGCTATGACACTCAACATCATTTACGATAACATAGAGCATACATCATCAATTCCATATTTTCTTCTTCCTTTTGTTTGCTGCAGTAAACTTTCTCTTCAAAATCAACTGTGGCTTGCAACTTTTCTAAGACTTCTTTGGGATATTTCATCAAACAGAGCACATGTAGAATGAGATATGAAATGCTCAAACAATCCATCAGACATTAGTAGCCTTTACTTCAAGCTCCCACAAGCTAAATTCCTCAAGAATCTGTGAAGGAAAATTGAGCAGCGTAAGAGTGGGAGACATCTCCACGGTCCGACCTTCTTCTAAGGGCAGGGACAATGAACAAAAGTCTTTCATGATCACCAATTTCTTCTCTGGTGATAGTGGACAACAGGGAGGCTATCATATAGCCTTTGCTTTCTTCTCCGGCGATGGGAGAGGGAGCATGGAACTATCATATAGTCCCTTTTTTTTGCTCTTCTTCTCCGGTGACAGTGGGTAGCAGGGAGACCATTGTATGGTCTATGCTTCTTCTCCGGTGACAGTGGGCATCGATGGCGAAGGCATAGGAGACGACGTGGCTCATTGATGGAACATGGGAGATGGGGGGCTTCATCTTCGGCGGTCGATCGACGGACCTGAGCCTGTATCCTTCGGCAAAGCCATCAGAGACAGGCCCGTATCCGCTTGTTCGACCGACCACCGCACGGCTTCTTGCTTCACGAAGAGGAGAACACGGAGGGGATCTCTCCTCCTCCTCTTTTTTTTTCTTGTAGTCCCTCTCTATTTATAGAACCTCCTCACATGATAAATCATTAACTTAAATTTTGATTTGATTTATTCTTTAAATTTAGATAAATCAAAATTTAAGTTTTGATTTGATTTGATTGGATTTTTTTTTTGAATTTTGTTTTGATTGATTTTTTATTTATTTATTCATTCAAATTTGATTTTGATTTGATTGATGGTTTCCTTTCATGATTTAATCAAGATTTAAATTTGGTTTGATTTCAATTTAATTGATCCTTTCCTTTCTTGATTTAATCAAGATTTAAATTTTGTTTGATTTTGATTTGATTGATGATTGATTTTTTTGATTTTTTTGGAGAGAATTATATTTTTGGATTTGCCTCGGGATTTGTTCCTTTGGATTTGCCTTGGGATTTGTTCACTTGGATTTGCCTTGGAATCTGTACCCGTGGATGATCTTAGGATTTGCATTTTTTTTAGATTGCCTCGAGATTTGTATTTTTGGGCATCTTGGGATTTGTGCTCTTTTAGTATTTAGGATTGCCTCGGGATTTGTGTTCAGGCTACCTTGAGATTTGTATTTCTTGAAGATTGCCTCGAGATATGTATTCTCAGGTCATCTTGGAATTTGAGATTGCCTTGAGATTTGCTCTCGGGCTATCTTGGGATTTGAGACTGCCTCGAGATTTGTTCTCATGGCTATCTTGGGATTTGCGATTGCCTCGAGATATGTGTTCTCGGGCTATCTATTTCAATATATATATATATATATATATATATTTCATCATAATATTTATATGAAATATTTCATATTGGCCCTTGAGACATTCTGTATTTTCAAGGCTCATATATATAATTTATATATTCCCCCCTTATTTATTTATTTATTTATTTATTTTTAGTGTAAACAACACTATTATTAGGTTTTCTTATTTTTATTGTTAGAAATTAAATTCAAACCACTACTTATCTTTTTTTAGACTAGATAATAGATGGATAGTTTGTACTAGTGTCTCTTGGTCCTTTTGGGTTTGACATCCGACTTTTCATAGTCAACTTTATTACTTGATCACGACCCGTGCACTTGCGGATTCATCTCATCACCAACCGACTGATCTATGTTTATCCCGACGAAGCTTAGTGCTCTACGTCCAAATCTGGTAATGATAACCATAACTTAGTGCTATTATCATAATCAAAGTGGTTCATTATTATCATTAGTGTAAATGCAAAATTCTGGAATTTCTGCACAATCATAATGAACTGCTCATAACTTCTAATCCGGGAACCCGATCTGGCTGATCTAAGATTCGTTAGAAAGATCTTTCCCTCATCTTTCTAACGATATATTACATGTCTCGATCGAGGAAGTACAAGTGACCCAACTGTCCCTTAAAATGGATAGCAAGACTGCAGGCCACTAATAAACTCCAAACATGATTAACCTAATTGGTCCTGGCTGAACCAAACTTCTTTAGCATTACTATTTTAACTTGACTAAACTAAGGTTGGGTTTAAAATAAATTAACTCAACTTACTTGAATAAAGCACTCACTTAACACACCCAAAGAATTATTCTCTCTTAAATCAAATCCAATCCACTTAATCAACTCAAGCCAACAACTTCATTAACCAAGACCCACTAGCCTTGTAATTCATTGTTGATAATTTCTTCAGACCAAACCCATTGTAAGTTAGGGGTGTAAGCGAGCAGAGCTGCTCGTGAGCTACTTGAGATCGACTCGGATAATATTCGAATTCGACTCGAAATTTCACGAGCCGAGCTCGAGCTCGAGCTACTCGAGTAGTTTACGAGCCGAGCTCGAGCAACAAAGTGCTCAGCTCGACAGGCTCGCGAGCCTAATCGAGCTTTATATATATATATATATATATATATATATATATATATATATATATATATATATATATATATATATATATAATTATATTAATACATGAGCCGAGCTCACGAGCTCGAGCAATTCGAGCTTCACAAGCTTGATTTATTGGCAATTCGAGCTTCACGAGTCGAGCTCGAGTAGCTCGATTAATAGGCGAGCGGAGCTTGAGCAACAAAATTAAGGCTCGAACAAGCTCGAGCCGAGCTTTGAGCCTCGATCTTTTTTCACCAGCCGAGCTTGAGCAGGCTAATATTCGGCTCGGCTCGGCTCGTTTACACCCCTACTGTAACCAAGCTAAACCATGTAACTCATCAACCCAGCACAGAGAACCAACTAAACTCTACTAATGCTAAGCCAAAACAATCCACAACTCCAACCTCCATTAGCACCCGCACACTGCTAACAATTCATCTCTCTCCCTATACCCTCATTCTCATCACTTAGAGGCCCTCATGCATGTTTGCAACTCTCTGTGTCACTCATAACAACTAAGAGTTAGTAAAACCATCTTCATAGCTAACACCTCTTTATTAAAGTTAATGAGTTGCCACTACTACTATACCTATTTCTTTAAGAAGAACCTCAACATTAGAGTCTGAACTCCCTTCACCAGAAACATACAAAGTGAAGGTCTTGTTAATGACTCTTAAAGCATTCCCATTATTCTCTGTCAATAACCATTTATCCTACTATCAAAGACAAATAAGTCTTAATAACAATCATTAAGTGACTAATCAAAGGAAGGGCTTCCACTCTACTAATAACCATGCTATGATCAAATACTCTCATGGCCCCATGAACGAAGTTTAATAACACCTACATTAGCATCATCACCCTCCTCTAAGCAAGCATGTATTCATGGTTCACAATGCACACACACACACACCTAATCAAATACTCACATACTTGATGAAGACTCCATGGCTATGACTTGATAGAAGTTCCAAAAACGTCCCAAACTAAAGAAGATAACCTCCATAATCTATAATAACCTCATCCAACCATCACTCTTGCTAATCTTTATATTCAAAACATCATCAAAGGTATGTAATCATTCAGACATTTATCCGATTCTATCCTCTGGACCTCCACCTCATCTATAAACCAATTGGAATGAAAGTTTAATATCAAAGCCCACAGCTCTATGGATGACCCCCAGGCATGCACACTCAACTACCTCTCTTCACACTTCTAACCACAAAGATCACGAGATTTCATAGTCACTTATCCAATGCAAATGCTTGTTATCAACCAACCATGTTTTCTAATTAAATTCATCTAATCACTAACAAAGAAGACTAACCCTATTAATCCTTTTCACTACCAAGTTCACAGGCCCACACACGCATATCCACAGAGTTTACTAACTAAGGTTCAAGATTCCATGCAACGTAATTTTAGAAGTTCAGAGGCGTACCAGGTATTTTTGGTTCTCAGTGCTTCCGGAGAGAGGTCTTGGCTGCCTTGCACCATCGTCCTGATGGGTGCTCCCCGTTCCTAACAGCTTTCATTAATGCGCAGTGGTGCAGGAGGTTCCAAATAGAACCTCCTTCGCTCTGCCCTCTCTTTCTCACGAACGCATAGGCTGCCGCCGTCCAGATCGATTAGTCTTAGGGTTCGTAAATTCAGCATGTATTTATAGTGGTTTGCGAGGATTCAAATAAGGCTTATCCAAGAGATTCAAACGATTTACGGTGCTGGCCACGTGAGATAAATGGGAAAAATAAAGCTAGAGTTCTTTCTCTCTCTACATGTCTTTATATTTATGTTTTTATCTATTTATAAATTTAAGCATATAAGCAAGACATTTCCATGCATCCATTATGTACATGGATAATACCCCTTTGACCTATTATATATTTATAATAATATAATATATATTATTAATAATATAACCTGAGTATCAGATAACATGCATGGTCTCATTTCTTTTCTTCTCTACACGTGGATTTGAATTCAAAATATCTTATCTTAATCGTGATTTTAAATCTATCTCTAACCATCATTAAGATATTTATATATATAATTAAGAGATTAATAAATTTAATCCCTCATATCCAAATAAAATCCAGTCAAATCCTTTTTTACATATAATCATTCAATCTGATCCAACCTTGGGGACTTTCTTTTATTTACCAAAGATTTTATGAAATTAATTAATTAAATAATAATAATAATAACCTAAAATCTCCGGATTTTACAGATGGCCTGAGGAGTAAATGGGGAAGTATGCAGGACCGTATCGACCCGCATGCCTCTCGAGATTCGAATTGTCCTGAAGCGCCAGTTTCATACGGGGCCATACGGTCCCATATGTTTGGCCATACGGCTGCCAGACGAGGCTATACTGGAGTACATGTGGTCGTATTGTCGTCTGTATAATCCCCAACCATTCATGAGCTCGAGAAATTCCGATTCATACAGTTCCTTTAGTTATTCCATATGGGCCCATAGGGTAGCACCTGCAGACTAAACATTCTGTTATACGACCCGTATGGAGTTATGCATTTACAAATAGAGAGGGGGTTCGCACCACCTTCCCCATCTCCTCCTTACCGTCTTCCTACTCCTCCACCTTCGTCTCCCATATTAGGCACTCCCTAGCGCTATTTCGTACCCTCAATGCACTAGCAACCTCAATTCTATCATTTGGCAAGCGCACAACCTAGGTATGCTCTCAATTTTCTCGATTTGACAAATGGTTTTCATATACACATCCCTAAACCTAGGATTTTGCACTAGAACTAATTGTAGGGTTGGTGTAGAGGATTTTGCGCTCCATTTGAATCATAAGGGCTAGAATACGAGTCATGTCTAGGTAGGAAAGTGCAGGAAGAGCATTGTTCCACCCCGAATGACGCCGTATGGAGCCTCTGTGTAACACCCATCTCTTTACTGAGATAGATGTCACACCAGCCCGGTCAGGAGGGTATCCTGTGCCTAAGGCTGTAAATTTAAAACCTGATATCAATGAAGTACTCTAAATAAAATCCATATGACATAAACATAACCGGTTACACATCGGGAGTCATATTCAAACCAAAGTCATAATGGAGTACAATATATAAAGTCTGGGCTACTACAGCCCCAAATACAGCGTAAGAATAACAAATAAATATATTGTCAAGTACAACACAACAAGACTAGACATAAGATAGGTACGCCAGAGCCAGCTAGACTTCGATGCCTGCTCGAGACACGAGCTACTACCCAGATCCATATCTAGATCCTGCAATATAAAAACAATAATTTAATTAATTAATATAAGCTTAGTGAGTAAAGACAACTCCGCCAGGTATTATACATACTTGTCTCACGACGGAAACTGTACTAAAATACTAGTGCATGTACATAATCAAATATAAATCATGAGGGTCAGCATAATTATCTTAAATAAGGATAAGCATGCTAACACGATAAAAAATCCGAACAAAACACCAATGCAATCTTACATCATATCAAGCATATAATAAACAAGTATATGCAATGGCCTCGTATCATATAAGCATGCACCCCTAGTTCAAATGTCTACGAAAGGACTCCAACTCCCATCAAGGAACAACGGTATACATCTACATGATCCTGATGACTGGAAACAACGGTATAAATCTACATAAGTCTGGTACTTGACGACCAGTGGTATACATCTACATGTGTACGTCAAGTATCAATCTTGTATCCGATACAGGCTCTCACAAGAGACAAAAAGGGGGGTTTTATAAAAATAACAACTTTCGCAAACATTTTTGGTTCTAGGAAAAACGATTGAAAACAAAGCCCCTTCCTTAAGCCGGTCTCGTCTACTTTAATATCTAGGCTCTATCTTGAGCCCTGCTGGATCTCTCATACATAACTAACTAAGGTGCAATCTATGATACATAAAATAATCTTTATCTACCCCTTAGGGTTTCACTTTACCATTTCTCATGCTCTTTAAAAATTAATCAATTAAACAAGCATGAAATCACTATGCAACTATAGCGATAAAATCCATCGGCATTTACAAACCGATATAAAACTCATAAGAATACGAGAAAGCCAAAATCACGTTAAATACATGAATTAAATATATATTTACGATGAAGTCCCCTCACCTTAAGTCCTTCGCACGTTCCTAGGTTTGGCTCCGTTTTGCTGAAGCTCCCGCCGGACCTTTACCCTTTCCTAGAATATATAATAGTTACTAAGTAAATACGAAGTTTGTATTTTCCATAACTTAGATCTATTGCTTTAAATATGGAGATTTAAGAATACGGAAATCGTATTCTTAACTTAGACTCTTATTTAGATTCTAAGGAGCATATTAAAGACATTAAGCTCACTAAAACATGCTTTCCTACTTAACATGCATTTCATGTCTTTAAGATCCTTAGAATGCCCATAAGCACGCTTAATTAGCCAAGATTAATTAATCTAAAGCATGAAACCATTAAGCATGTTAATCATGGAAACTAATCACACTTAAGCATGTTAACATGGACACTAATGGGGCATTTATATTTAGAATTTTCATGAAAAATTCGGCGGCACCTACCCTATTTATAGGGCCCCGAAAATTGTACAATCAATCACCATAATTAATGACAATCCATCCATACGTACATGCAATTTAAATCTCATGGCCAAAATACATTTTACTGCCCTAGTTTCAACTAATTTCCTCAAATCAGCCCTAATTTCATCAATCTTTGGGTTCTTAATTAAGTTCATGCAATTCCAATTGATTGTATAGGGTTTTCCTCCAATTAGGGCTCACCGAAAGGAGAATAAGCGACTAGCGGACTGACTCACTTGTAAGAGGCTGTGGCGTCGGCTACTTGGCTGGGGGCTCATGGGACAATCGATCAGCGCCCCTTCGGAGGAAGGGGGAGAAAGGGGGGCGGCTGAAAGGCGGTGAGGGGAAGTGGGGGCTGCGTGAAAGGACAGCGTCGGGTACTGGTGTGTGAGAGAGGGTCAGCGGTCGGGTAGAGGGTGGCAGTGGTAGGGTTGGATCGGCGGCCAGTAAGTAGTGAGATTTCGATGAGAGAGAGAGGAAGAGAAGACACGATAAAGTCCTCTAATCAATTGATTCAAATATATATATATATATATATATATATATATATATATATATATATATATATATATATATATATATATATATATATATATATATATTCATATTTATTATTAATAACTATTTAATGGATTTCTTTCTCATTATCTAAATCAATAGATAACTTAATTATTAAGACTCTAATAATTTAACTTATCCTCAAGATTATTTCCCCCACTAAAACTAAATAATTTATTGAATGTCATCTTTCTACTTTATGTCACATCGACTTAAATTAATATTATCTTTTTAATAAATTCATCGACCAAGATCCAGAAATCTCGGGTCAATGATTTGAGTCATCATGGGCACACTGTAACATCACGGGGTCTATCTCTCGTCAGACCAAATCCACGAATATCAGCTTTTGACTCGCTCAATCTACTTTATCGGAACTCGAACATTTTTCTAATTCTCCTACTTAATTAATCTTGATTAATTAATACTTATGAAATCTCTTAATTAATTAACCGAGGTTATCTTTACCGTCCACCTCCAACTATTTCAAGTGTAAGTGGCCGTGCCCAATAAGGCCTTCCCTAGGTCCATTAGTTGCGAGACTGGATTTAAATTTATTAATCCTCAATTTTCCTTTAATTGAGCTTTAAAATTATTAATCCATTTTCCATGTTAATTAATCTCATTAATTTTCCAGAATTTTCTGACTTATTTACTTAGAAAATTCGGTGTGTTATAATTCTCCCACCCTTAAGAAATTTCGTCCCCGAAATTCCATACATATACATCTAAAACAGATGAGGGTACTATTCCCTTATCTGATCTTCCCTTTCCCAAGTGACCTCCTCCACTTGGTGATGACTCCATAATACCTTTACTAAAGGTATTATCTTGTTTCATAGGGCTTGCTCTCTCCTGTCTAGAATACATACCGGTCCTTCTACATACGTCAAATCCTGAGCCAACTCTACAGTCGGTCCCGTCAGAATTTGATGTTGATCTCCAAGGCATTTCCATAGAACCGATAGTTGGAACACATTGTGTATTATTGACAGTTCCTCTGGTAGCTCGAGTTGGTAGGCTACAGGGCCTACTCTGTCCTCTATCTCGTAAGGCCCGATATACCGTGGGCTCAGCTTCCCACGTTTGCAGAACCTCAATACTCCTTTCTATGGAGATACCTTCAAGAATACTTTATCACCCACTTCAAACTCAAGGTCTCGATGGCGGTTATTAGCATAACCCCGTTGCCTGTCTTGGGCCTTCCTCAGTCGCTCTCTAATGAGCTTCACCTTCTTCGCAGTTTGCTGCACCAGTTCTGGGCCTAGTATCTTTCGTTCTCCTTCTTCATCACAACATAATGGAGTTCTGCATCTTCGGCTGTATAGTACTTCATACGGTGGCATACCAATACTTCTATGATAGTTATTGTTGTAGGCAAATTACAGAAGTCCCAAGTTTTCATCCCAACTCCCGAGAAGTTCCATGATACTAGCCCGAAGTAGGTCTTCGAGTATCTAGATCGTCCTTTTGGACTATCCATCGGTCTCAGGATGGAATGTCGTGCTAAGGTTCAGTCTTGTCTCCAAAGCTTTATGCAAACTCTTCCAAAAATGAGAGGTGAATCTTGGGTCTCTATTAGATATAATGGACACGGGTACTTTATGTAACCTTACTATCTGGTCCACATACAGCCGTGCTAATCGGTCCAGAGAATAAGTCATCTTAATTGGAATGAAGTGAGCCGACTTGGTCAGTCTATCAATGATCACCTAGATAGTATCTTTGCCTTGATTGTTCGTGGTAAACTGGTCACAAAGTCCAAGTCTATCCTTTCGCACTTCCATTCCGGAATCTACAAGGGTACCAGCAACCCCGGTGACTTCTTGTGTTCAACTTTGATTTGCTGACAGATCTGACACCTAGCTACGTACTCAACAATATCCTTCTTCATTCTCCTCCAGACGTAGTTTTCTTTGATATTCCGGTACATCTTGGTGCTCTCTAGATGCATAGTATAAGCTGAGCTATGAGCTTCTGCTATGATCTGTAGCTTGAGGGTCGTCTCGTTGCGTGGCACATAAATTCAAGGACCTACCATTACTGTTCCATCTGGAGATAGAGAATAATTACATTTGCTACGCCTTCGCCCCCAAAGTCTTCTATTCTGTAGCTCACCATCTAGCTTCATTAACTTTGGGTCCCGTTGTTGAGCCTCCTTAATCTGTGATATCAATGTCGGGTGTAGATGGAAACTGGCCAGGCACCCTCAGCTCATCCACCGAAAGCTGCGCTCTAGTGGATCTCAAATTGTGGTGTTGGGCAAGGCTGGTGGTCCCCAATCGCGCATCGTCTTCCGACTCAGAGCATCGGTCACCACATTGGCCTTTCCAGGGTGATACTCAATGGTGCAGTTGTAATCTTTTAGCAATTCCATCCACCTCCTCTGACGCATGTTGAGCTCCTTCTGGGTCATCAAGTACTTCAGGCTCTTATGGTCGGTGAAGATTTTACAGGCTTCACCGTAGAGATAGTAATAGCCATATCTTGATTAAGACCACAGCCGCTAACTCCAAATCATGTACAAGATAGTTTACTTCATGAGTTTTGAGTTATCTAGAAGTATAGTCAATAACTCTGCCATGTTGCATTAAGACACACCCTAAAACTTGATATGAAGTATCACTATATATATCAAAACCTACTTCAGCTGCAGGTAAAGTGAGAATAGGAGCAGACACTAATCGGTTCTTCAGCTCCTGAAAGCTCTGCTCGCAATCCTCGGTCCATTCGAACCTCGTTTTCTTCCTTAGCAGCTTCGTCATCGGTAGAGCAATCGCAGAAAAACCATCAACAAATCGCCTATAGTAACCGGCTAACCCCAGGAAACTTCTGATCTCCTTAACATTGGTTTGGGCTTGCCAGTTCACTATCGCATCTATCTTCTGGGGGTCCACATAAATTCCTGCCGCTGAGACGACATACCCCAAGAAGTTGACTTGCTCCAGCCAAAACTCACATTTACTGAGTTTGGCGTATAGCTGCTGCTCCCGCAAAGTTTGTAATACTATTCTCTGATGGTTGATGTGCTTCTCCACGTTCCGTGAGTACACTAGGATGTCATCGATGAAGACTACAACAAACACGTCTAAATAGGGTACGACACCCTGTTCATCATCTCCATGAAGGCCACTGGTCCATCATCAACCCGAACGGTAGTACCAAAAACTCATAATGCCCTTATCGAGTTCGGAACGCCGTCTTCGACACATCCTCTTCCCTTACCCGTAGTTTATGGTAGCCCGACTTCAAATCAATCTTGGAGAACACACAGGCTCTCTGTAGCTGGTCGAACATATCATCAATACGTGGTAACGGGTATTGGTTCCAGATAGTAACCTCGTTCAGTTGTCTATAATCTACGCACTTCCATATGGAGTCGTCCTTCTTCTTCACGGACAACACATGCGCACCCTAAGGGGAGATACTAGGTCTAATAAACTCCTTCTTCAGTAGCTCTTCTAGATGGGCCTTCAATTCTTTCAACTCCACTGGAGCCATCCTGTAGGGTGCCTTGGAAATCAGAGTTGTTCCTGGAACCAACTCGATAGAAAACTTTACGCCTCTATGCGGTGGTAATCCGGGAAAATCCTGAAATACGTCTAGACATTCACACGCCACGGCTATATCCTGGACCTCTGTCTTCGGGGCTTCTACTTCCACCACATTTGCCAAACAGGCTTCTTCCATCTCGGGTCGTCTCCCGTAGAAGAGGATCTTCGCCTCTCCCGGATGATGGAAATGCACCATCTTCCAATAGCAGTCAACTTGGGCATGGTGGAAAGATAACCAATCCATCCCTCGGATCGCATCAAAGTCTAGGATCCCCATCGGAATTATATTAGCTATAAGATCCTGGTCACCTATTTTTGCACCACATCCCTCATAGACGTTTTTAACAATCATAGAACTACCTACGGGGGATGCTACACACATGGGTACTGCTAGTCTAGTTGCATACACATTCTCAGGCACAGAAAAAGATGTAGAAATGTACGAATGTGTAGAACCAGGATCAATCAATATGCAGGCATCAGTATTAAAATTTACACGTACACACGCAATACGTCGGGGGTGTTCCGCGGACTTGTTCTTTAGCGTCGCCATGAAAATGTCACCGACTGCGGTGAGATGGGGCCCCACGGCCTCCTCCTCGAGACCTTCCACCAGTTGACCCTCCTCGGCTGCCTCCAGCACCACCCATGACAGAAAATCCATGCGTCTGATGCCCAGTGTGGTCTCTAGCAGTAGCCTGTAGAGCAACTCCGCTCTCCTCGGTCAGTAGCAGGTACTCCTTCTTGTAATGCCCTGGCTGCTTGCAGTAGAAGCACACATCAGCACCACAAGTCTCGTAATGGAACTTACTGCAGACAGGACACTGCGGTTTCCCTCTCTTGTTCCTACTCGACGAGGAAGCACCACTGCTGCTACTGTTGCTCTTTCTGGTGGGCCTTGTTTCTCCCCCTCCTTGGGAGCTTTGGCTACTTCTCTTGTTCCACCTCTCAAGTCTCTGTTTTTTCTTGTTCAGACCCCTTTCAACTCAGAGTGCAGACTCGACCACTCCTCAAAAATCCTTAAATCTAGTAGCCATGATCGAGATCTTGATTTCATCCCGTAGTCTATCCTCGAACTTCCTATATCGGTTATAGGGATCTTCTACCATCTGCGGTGCTTAGCAGCTCAGGGCAGTGAACTTGGCCTGATACTCGTCCACAGTCGAATTCCCTTGAGTCAGATAGATGAACTCTGCTATCTTTGGATCACTGTGTACTGGGGGGAGTACTCCCTCTCGAAGTCCCTATTAAACTCCAGCCAGGTCCAAACACCCGACCTGGGAAGGCACATCCGAGCCGACTCCCACCACAACAATGCGTCTTGTCCCAACAACAGCTGCACTGTAATGACCTTCTCATCCTCTGGGATCCTCATCGTCTAGAACACCACCTCTAATTGTCGGATCCAAGCTTTAGCGTCAGTTGGATCCTGTATTCCGAGGAAGTTATTAAGCCCCATTTGCAGCGCTCGAGTCACATAATCCTGATCCCTACCCTTGGGTTGTTGTTGTTGTTGTTGTTGGTAGTATTGTTGTTCTTGTTATTGAAAGTTTTGGAAAGCGACAAATCACTCATGCATCTGCTCAAAAATTGCTTTGCATCCCAGCTGTTGCATACGGGTTGTATCCGAGGGGACGGGATGCTTATCGCGAGGCATCGCCATATTATTACAGCTCGGGGGCATCCACGTACGGCTCATCCTTGGGCTACTCACGTGGCACCCAAGGTGGTCTTCCACGTCGTCTTTTTTGCGGTATTCTGCAACATCCAACAAGTGTTAGTTAAATAATATAATCCTACTTAGCAACTTATACAACTAATTCCTTATGTAAACTGAATCGACTCCCATCCTAAGGCTCTGACTATCTCTAGAACTCTAAAGTCTAGGAGCGACTCTCTCTGATACCACTAAATGTAACACCTATCTCTTTATTAAGACAGATGTCACACCAGCTAGATCAAGACGGTATCCTGTACCTAAGGCTATAAATTTAAAACCTAAAATCAATGAAGTACACTAAATAAAATCCATATGACAAAAACATAACCGGTTACACACCGGGAGTCATATTCAAACCAAAGTCATAATAGAGTACAACATATAAAGTCTAGGAAACTACGACCCCAAATACAGCGGAAGAAAATTAATATATCGTCAAGTACAACACAACAAGACTAGACATAAGATCGATGCATGAGCCAACTAGACTTTGATCCACCTTTCGAGACATGAGCTACTACCCGGTCGATATCCGGATCACGCAATAGAAAAACAATAATCGAAAGGGATTGAGCCATACAAGCTGCGGTGAGTAAAAGACATCTCCATAAATGTATTATACATACCCGTCCCACGACAGAAACTGGACTAAAATACTAGTACATGTACATAATCAAATATAAATTATGAGTGTCAGCATAATTATCTTAAATCAGGATAAGCATGCTAACACGATCAAAAATCCGAACAAAACACAAATGCAATCTCACATCATATCAAGTATATAATAAACAAGTATATGCAATGGCCTCGTATTATATAAGCATGCACCCCTGGTTCAAATGTCTCCGAAAGGACTCCAACTCCCATCAAGGAATAGCGGTATACATCTACATGATCCTGATGACCGGAAACAGCGGTATACATCTATATGAGTCCGGTACTTGACGACCAGTGGTATACATCTACATGTGTACATCAAGTATCAATCTTGTATCCGATATGGGCTCTCACAAGAGATAGAAAGGGGGTTTTTATAAAAAGAATGACTTTCGCAAACATTTTTTGGTTTTAGGAAAAACGATTAAAAACAAAGCCCCTTCCTTAACCCGGTCTCGTCAACTTTAATATCTGGGCTCTATCTTGAGCCCTGTTGGATCCCTCATACATAACTAACTATGGTGCAACCTATGATACATGAAATAATAATTATCTACCCCTTAGGGTTTCACTTTACTATTTCTCATGCACTTTAAAAATTAATCAATTAAACAAACATGAAATCACTATGCAACTATAGCAATAAAATCCATCGGTATTCACAAACTGATATAAAACTCATAAGAATACATGAAAGCCGAAATCACGATAAATACATAATTAAATCTATATTTAGGGCGAAGTCCCCTCACCTTAAGTCCGTTGCACGTTCCTTGGTCTGGCTCCGTCCTGGTGAAGCTCCCGCAGGACTTTTACCTTTTCCTAGAATCAATAATAGTAACTAAGTAAATACGAAGTTCGTATTTTCCATAACTTAGTTCTATTGGTTTAGAATATGGAGATTTAAGAATACGGAAATCGTATTCTTAGCTTAGACTCTTATTTAGACTCTAAAGAGCATATTAAAGACATCAAGCTCACTAAAACATGCTTTCCTACTTAACATGCATTTCATGTCTTTAAGATCCTTAGAATGCCCTTAAGCATGCTTAATTAGCCAAGATTAATTAATCTAAAGCATGAAACCATTAAGCATGTTAATCATGGAAAATAATCAAACTTAAGTATGTTAACATGAACACTAATGGGGCATTTATACTTAGAATTTTTATGAAAAATTAGTGAACCTCCTATTTATTGGGCTGAAAATTATTCAATCAATCACCATAATTAATGATAATCCATCCATACATACATGCAATTTAAATCTCATACCTCAAATATATTTTCTTGCTCTAGTTTCAACCAATTCCCCAAATCGGCCTTAATTTCATCAATCTTTGGGTTCTTAATTAAATTCATTCAATTCCAATTGAATGTGTAGGGTTTTCACTCAATTAGGGCTCACCGAAAGGAGAATAGAAAAGGAGCTGGCCGGACAGCTCACTTGTGAGGCTAGGGTGCTATTGGTGCATGCGTTCTTTGCATGGTGGCTCCGTCGGCTGAGGCTGGGGATCAGTGGACGGTCGGTCAGCGCCCAGTTTCGGAGGAAAGAAGGGGTGGGGAGAAAGGGGGCCTTGGCCAGTTGAAAGAGGCCAGGAGGTGAGAAATTTGTGAAATGCAACCTGAGAAAGGGCAGGGGCCCAGGAATTGCTTTGGCCGGGAGGAGAGGATCGCTTGATCCTTGGTGGGTAGAGCTGGCCGGATGTAGAATTTTGGATCGGCCTACGATTAGAGTAGAGGTGAGGGCTCTTAGACGCGAGAGAGAGAGAGAGGAAGAGAAGACACGATGAAGTCCTCCAATCAATTGATTCAATTGATTTATAAAACCTAAGTTCTGACCCCTCTTTATATATATATATATATATATATATATATATATATATATATATATATATATATTCATATTTATTATTAATAATTATTTAATGGATTTCTTTCTCATTATCTAAATCAATAGATAACTTAATCATTAAGACTCTAATAATTTAACTTATCATCAAGATTTTTTCCCCCACTAAAACCAAATAATTTATTTAATGTCACATTTCTACTTTATATCACGTTGACTAAAATTAATATTATCTTTTTAATAAATTCATCGACTCAGATCCGGAAATCCCGGATCAATGGTTCCTGTCATCACGGGCACATTGTAACATCACGGGGTCTATCTCTCGTGAGACCAAATCCGCGAATATCAGCTTTTGACTCGCTCGATCTACTTTATCGGAACTCGAACATTTGTCTTATTCTCCTACTTAATTAATCTTGATTAATTAACACTTACAAAATATCCCAATTAATTAGCTGAGGTTATCTTTACCGTCTACCTCCAACTATTTCAAGTGTAAGTGGTCTGACCCAATAAGGCCTTCCCTATGCTCATTAGTTCTGAGGCTTGATTTAAATTTATTAATCCTCGATTTTTCTTAATTGAGCTTTAAAATAATTAATCCATTTTCTGTTTTTATTAATCTCATTAAATTTTTTGAATTTTCTGATTATTTACTTAGAAAATTCGGGGTGTTACACACTGCGTGCCATATGGACCCATTCATAAGGTCCGTATAGGCGCCCGTATAGAGTCAATAGTGGAGTGAACAGAGTTTCATACAGCCCGTATATGGGACCCTATGGCTCTAACTGGGGGTTGAAGGTGCAATTATAAGGCCCGTACGGGCTCATATGGCATCCAAAGTGGTATACCACATTCTAATTCTTTGAATTACACTCACTTTCCTTCCAATTCTTTTGCAGACATACCGCAAACCCAATCGAGGTAAGGAATCCTCCTCAGGGGGAAAACAGTTCAATGAGGATGCAACTTACGAGGCGATACACATGCCTTGTGACAAGGATGTTGATTACGCACACGCATTATAGGCTGGGACATCCTCCAGACAACTCAACATCAATGGCCAGAGTGTAAGAGCTTATTTCAGTCGGTGGCTAGGAGCAAATCTTCTCAATCAACTATCCGGTGTTTAAAGAGCCCACCTTGGAGGTGCTGAGCACGTTCGAGGGGACGCGGCCCATTAAGCCAACCAAGCGACCTTGCACTACCACATTCTAGCTTTATGGGAAGATGAGGTGGATAAGCTACACATAGTTAAGCCCTATACATGGGCTTTTACGATCTTGAGTTTGTCAACATCGCTTTGGTACAAAGAGCTCCTCACCGCCTTCCCAGAGCACGTCATCCCATCCTACTAATTCTAAGATCCCGCTCAGCAGGCGACATGACTCCCTAAAGGCATCATTCATGATCGATCCGGTCCATCGCTATAGCCACGTACTCTTTAGTCAGACAATGGCGAGGACAGAGGACAGCATGGGCATCGTCACTCGTACCGACCGGTTCTTCCTCTACAACATTCTTGAGTATGCACCTATCTACCTACAATACATAATCACCGATTACTTGGTACATCAGGGGCAACACCTCCGCCTTCACGCCATTAACGCTGGACCTTTTATCACCAGAATGTTCCTGGGGATGGGAGTGGAGCTCTGGACAGAGGATGTGCATAGGTTGATCACCGTCACACACCTCGGGATGAGCACGCTAGTTTGGATGGGGCTGGTTTGTTGCTCTGACAGTCATTAGACTCTCATTCAGCACACAGGTAGCCACGAGATCGACAACAATGATTCATAAAGTCCTGACATAGCAAGGTCAGGATCAGAGGAATCTTCATCTTCAGTCGCCACAACCCCACTGCCCTCATCATCGCGGAGCCGACGCTCGTGATTCAAGGAGTAGATCACCGAGATCACGGGCTATGCGAGGACAACTGTATTGGAGAACAGCGCCCGGTCGAGATAAGCCGGGGAGTTACTCACACACCTTTGCAGTAATCACTATCTACACCTGTACTACCGTCGCAGCCTATGGCACCATCACTATCTCCTTCATCACTTATACCAGCTGCCACACCACCCGTTGCACTGGTAGATGAGCAGCCACATGGACATAGCATCTTGTTATTTTGTTTTGTTGTGTTTCCAGTGTTTAGTATTTTGCATATCAGTTGGCAAGGACTTTGTCCTTGCTAAACTATCTTTCTTTTTCTTTCTATAGCTTCTAGTAATTTGTCATGTTTTGGAGCTATGATGATCTTTCTTGTCTCACAAATTTGAGAGATGGATATGCACAACTTTAAATTTAAGCGGCTTATCATCTAACCGTGGAAGTTTCAGTTTACCTTTCTCCATGATTACTATTACTATCTTATCTCTATTATAGTTTATTGAGTACATTGAGGACAATGTACAACTTTAAGTGTGGAGATGGGTAGCTACCTAGATAATTTTGGATTCATTGAAAATTTCTAAGTGTGGAGATGGGTAGCTAGAGATTCATTTTAAATTCATTGAAAAAATCTTTATGTGAAAAGGCATGTCTAGTACACACTAAGGACGGCTTTGTTGGCGTATATTTCAATTTTACTTTCTTCCTAGTGCATCATCTTAGCACACAATTTTTTTCAAATTCTCTTATGAAGTATCATAGGCACTTAGAGAGCATCTTTGTGGTACTCATAGTCTCTAGTGACAATAGATAACCCATTACAACCTTATTTTGACTTTAATTGCTAAGCATTACTTTCAATGGCTCCAAGAGGCTTCGTGAACCTAGTTCAAGCTTCTAACCCCTATAATTTAACTTAGTGGACAAGTAAGAGAATAATAAAGTAGTAGTGTACATAGTAGTTATGAAAGCAATAAAGACAGTGTTCCGCTGCTTATTGTGATAAAGTAGTTTGGTGTTCTGGCTCCTAATAAGAGTGTCCCTTAATTTGAAAAGTCACTGCTTGGTATGAACACATCTAGGTAGAGTTGTATTCCTCTGAGTAGCTGGGTGTTTTGGTACTTAATACACATTATATCCCATAGAAACGAGGATCTACACTCTACCTTGGTCTTTATTACGGGAAAGTCGTATCCATTAGGGTTGCACTACCGAATAAAAAAATGAAAAAAAGTGTTGCATTAAGCATGTTTGTTATGGAATCTCTCAAACTTGTCCACTATTTTTTTCGATGAAGGGTTAGTTGTCTTGTTCTTAGGGCCCCAAGGACCCTCTAGAGTCCTTTGAGGGTATGCTTGTCTTGCTAAGACTTTAGAACATTGCATGTGGAGTGAAGATTTTCATCTAGAGTTGCAATGGAATATGCTACAAGTTCAATCTTGGCCCTGGTGTGAAAATAGAAGAATGCACACTTTGATGGTGAAAGTTAGAGGAAAGTAGCATCAATTATTCTTTGGCTGGAGGTTAAACACTTATCAACTTTTTGTTAACTTCTTTTCTTTGCTTGAGGGCAAGCAAATCTTTAAGTGTGGAGATGTTTTGATAAGTGTTTAATTGAGCATAATTCCTTATCATATTTATGTATATTTCACATACTAATTTAGTGAAAATATAGCCCGCTGTTACTTAAAAAGTGTTATTTTTGGTAATAGGACATAGTGATGATATCCCGTGAGTAGGGAAGCTTTTGAAGATCATTTGGGGCCAATACAAAGTAATTTCGAAGCTCAAACAACCTCATCACGGGTCCTCTTATGGCCCGTGTGAATAGAAGCGACTGAGCGGTCCACTGCTGACCCTCACGGGAGCTATCTGAGGGTCTCATATAGGAGCTTATGCGGGCCCGTATGAATCGAGGAATCACGAGGATTGATTCTCCATACGGTCATCTGAGCTCACACGGCCCATATGGATCGCCCTTATGGCATGCTGACAACCTGATTTCTCATTACACAATGGGGCCAAGTAGGCGTAGCAAAGGAGGTGGGACCCCTTCCCTCCGGGTTTGTGATATAAATAAAACTTAGGAGGGTTTTGGGGGGATGTACTTGAATATTTTAGGATTAGGGATTCGATTGGGAGCCTCTTGGCTAATATTCCATCAACTATTTGGAAGACGAGGCTTGCCAATGAGATAAGGAAGTTGTGTTGAAGATCCAATCTCCAGAAGCCACCAACGTCGAAGGGAATATCATATTTCATTATGCCTTTTTGCTTCATTAATCCCTTTGTATCGGATAGGTGTTCTTCTTTAATGTGGAACTAATTTTGTAGATACTTGGGTGTGATGAACCCTTGGATTATGGATTAATATTGATGTTGATTTCTATGCTTGTTTGATTGATTTAGTTTTGTACATCTATTGGATGTTTAGTATTGCATTAATCTCTCTACGTTGCGGCAGCCCGGAGAGACTACCATAGTCTAGTGAACGCCTCCCTGTGGTAGACTGTAACACCTATCTCTTTGCCGAAACAAATGCCACACCAGCTGGGCCGGGAGTGCACCCAACCGATAAGCTATTTAGTTAAATACCCTGATATTAATAATAATAACTCTAGTGGATAAGTGAAACCCACAACCTATTCATAAGCAAATAGTCTAAACAAGTCTAGAATAAGTATGAATACAAATCATAATTAATGCAGGCAACACCGCCTCGGATACAACCATATAAATACATAATATCTCTCACATAATCATACATGACTCAAACAAGTATTAACACCACCTATAGCAGGGGGCCTTGAGCCAACTATAGGTACTCAAACTCGTACACCTGCACATTTCACTTGAGTGAGAATCACTATACAAAGAATATACATATATAATATCAGATATATGAATACCGAAATAATGCTAAATATATGCATTATCTTCAAATTACTTTAACATGCCAAGAATTTCAACAAAATCCGGATAAATCCAATAACACATGAAATCATGGTGTCTCAACACCTATGTATCTTTGGTATAATAAGCGACTTAGCATGCACCTATCTCAATACCGGAATGATACGGATAAATCCGGTGAGGCGTATCCTTTGTCTCCAACGACTTTCTAGTATAAACTGGCTTATCTTGAATAAGGTGCACGTTTGTCAATATTTTATATTTCATCTATACTCTCAATGTCATATCATCTATACTCAATGTCATATCATAAACATCAAAAAGGTCTCATATCGACCTCGCATACACACCTAACTAAATGTCCTTGTCTATACCAGATAAATCCTTGGTAGAACGTATCCTTGCCCAACGATCTTCTGATATAACTGGCCTGTCTTGCGTAGGGTGCATCTTTGTCGATATTTCTAATATCTCTGTTATCTTATTCCTGTTCATTATTTCCTTTCACATATGAATTTGTACCCACGGTGCAAGAATAAAACAATCAAGCCACTAGTAATATGATCATAATACCAAACTAGCGATATTGCACAAACTTCGATATAAAACTCATATAAAATCGTATAAACAAATCTGATGATCAAATCAGATCATGAAAATCATTCCAAGTATAGTGTAATCACTTTCTTTGATGTCCACTATAGCTCTCCTACCAAGTCCACGAACACCTTTACAGTGTCCTAAACATATTAAATATCCATCATATAGCAATTCATAGCAACTGGAATGCATTACTTGAATTTAATTACTCTAATAATAATTTTACCGAAATGTCTGCTTTTTTAATATATAACCGATGACCCCGGACTTTTATACACCTGCAGTACTATTTTTCATAGTTTAAGCATATCCCCAAAGTATCAGGATGATTGGAATCGAGGTCCGAGCCATTTGAAAATGCCAAAATTACTATTCACAATAGCTGTAGAATTACGATCATTTTTGCTTGATCGAGGAAAAGAACTGTTTATATCTTTTAATCCGAAAGTCTGATTTTGTTGATCTAGGATTCGTTAGAAAGATATTTTCATAAAATTTCTAATTGTATATTATACACTCCGATCAGAGGAGTATAAAGGACCAAACGTCCCTCAAAAGGGACAGCACGGAAACCACAAATTAAGTTAACTTGTTCCTACTCTTAATAACATTGTACCCTTATGTTTCCATATATCTATACTCATGTTAATGGATTCAAAGTTCATAACATGACAGGGCATGTGATCAGATACATCTTGTTTTATACATTTAATTTATCAACTATGCACAAAACATGTAACTATATGTAATTCATTCCTTTGAACTAATTTCTTTATGCATAAGTATAACTCAAGTTTAACACACATTAGCTTGGAGGAAAAAGAATTATTCATTAGCCTTAGAAAATAAAGGAGGCATGGATCAATGTACTAAGTTTGGCTACATTAGAATGTAACATCTAGTATCTATGCATATTGAATCTCACTTATAAATTTCACAACCCCCATCATCCAAGCCATAGCTACTCTTCTAATTTCCTCAATTAGGCTTGCATGGATCATGGTATAATGGGTTATTAACAAAGACATTACAAGGCCTTTACACATAAGATGCATTAACTAATGCATTAGTAAGTCATCAAGGATGCATTTAGTATAGTTGGTCTTCTAAGGCATTTCCACAAACACCTAACGTGCAAGCTCGAATGTATAATCGATACATAGTAGAATTTCCACTTAAATGCTTATTATACAAATCCAATACTAAGGAGGGGATTTCAAGCATATACTAAGTCCATCAAGACCTCTAATTGCATGGGCAACCCTTTGGAGCATGTCAACAAACATCTAACAAGCACAGTTAATTTCTTCACTTCTATATAGAAAAACCTTTCTAAATTGTCTCTATTATATAATCAAACACTTGAAGAGTAAACCTACTAACTCTTCATCAAGACAAACTCATTTATTCCCATGAATGCTACATAGGGCATTTTCTTAAACACCTAACATGCATACTTAAAAGCATCACCAATGCATGAAAGAACATCCATGTAATTCCTTATTATACAAGTCATATACTAAGGAGAAGATTGCAAGCATAATTCATGAGGTGTAATTACATTCCTAATTAACCAAACTGGACAACCAATTTCAAGGCCCAAGCATAGCAACCCTTATTTCATCTCACATTGTATTTCATAAATCATCACATAAAGAATATACATATGTAGATCATTGATACTAACCTAAGCTTAAATCCACTGACTAGGAAGAGGTTCTAAAGCCTTCTTGATTTACGATCATGTTAGGTCCAGCTTGAAGATGTAGTTGGAGGGATTCGGGATCGCTTGAGCTCCGTTAGGTTACCACATCATCGAGAGAGGGAATCTTTGGAGAAGAGGGTTGCCGCCGATTACGGCCGAAATCTCGTAGGAGGCGAGTGAGGGGTTGATTCGGGCATGGAAGATCGGCGAGAGAGAGATAGAGAGAGAGAGAGAGAGAGAGAGAGAGTGTCGCATACCGACCGGGATTCCAAGGCCTCGAACGCGATACCGCAGCGGTAGGTACCAAAGTAGAGTCGTGCCCCTTTCGGATACAAGGCCTAAGTAATCAAGAGCAGGATAACAAAATTCATTAATGTCAATATTAATTGAGTCTTACGGTAATAATTTAAAACATAATTTGACACTCTACAAGGTAATAGCTCTACAAGGGTCCTATTAAATAAACTCACACACAAGAAATTCTGAGGTCCTCGAACCTCTATAAGGATATCTCGATCACTCGTGCAGCTTCTGATCTCGAGTCACCTACTCCTCAAAACCTAAAACAAAAGAGTGAAGCAAGTGGAATGAGCTTTCGAATGGAAAGCTCAGTAAGTACCCTCCCAAGAGAATACAATGAAGTCAAGAGGAACAATCATGAAACAATGATCCGACAAAACACCAAGACGAAACAACAATCTCAAACTCATAAGGATCACTATTCAATAAGCACAAGCACACAATAAGGAGTTCAATGAACTACTCAAGTCATCTCTCTAGTAGTCATTGACCTCAGCCGATCTTCAACCTTAATGACATCCAGACCCTTGAGACTGGTAGCGCTCCTACGTGCATGTATACGGTCAGCGTATCATCCCACTAACGGGTGGACATCCAGAGTTTCCTCCCCCTGGTAGGACTACAGGATGTCCAGAGTGTCCTCCCCCCTAGATGCCTGCATCACAATCTACAGCAGATGAGAGAATCCACAACACAAGAAGAGCTTGAATACCTGCGGACGGAGCACCTGACTCAGCGTGTTTCCCACGGTATGTATGCTAGATCAGCGGGAAGGCATATTCAACAACAAGAGCGGTAGACACACACATACCGGACGGAGCACAAGCTCACGTGTTATTACCATGGCCGCGTCTTGCGATCAGCGGAAGACATGTTTAGCGATCTCAAACATAGTCAACAAAAGCTAGCACATCAACAAGCATACGCTAACATGGGAATTCAACAAAGAAGGTTAACAAATTCGTGTATCACGAATCCAAACAATAATATTCAAAGCATGGTAACATCAAGCCAATATACAAAGAAGCAAAATTAATAATACTCCAATAATAACTTGAGGCCAATCAAAACAATGAAGCAAGATGAAGAATTCAAAGTCAATAAGCCCAAAGCGGGTGGGAACTAGGCAAGCGTACTTACAAGCATGAAACAAGAAAGTAACCGGATAACAAATAAGGCACTTAGCAATGAGTACTTACCTCTATTAGAGATCTAGTTGCTTTCGATCGGGGTCCCTCGACATGTTTGACACTCCACATCGTAATGTGATAATAGAATCTAGATAAGTAAAGGTAATTATTCATAAACTCTAAATGCATGTATAATAGTCCACTATTGGGCCATATTCTGGACTAATGGGCCATACTTGTACTTCTTGTTAGTTTCTTATAAGATGCTTGAACCCTCACTTCTCTACATAAAAATTGTTATAACTCAGTGGTCAGTGTTTCTCATTGTAGTCATAGGGTCTTTGGTTCGAATCTTCACACTTTCATTTTATTCCTTTCCCTTTTTTGAAACTTGTTTAGACCTTGTCTTGTTGTCTTTACTTGTTTAAATCCCCTTATTCAAACAGAAGTTGTAGAGAACCACACTGGTTAGGGCCCATTAAGAGAGGATGAGGGTCCCTGGTTCTATTCCCCTCTCTTAACTCTTTTGTTCTTTTTTTTTTTTTTTTTTTTTTAAATTTCTCAATATGGTTAAACTAGCTTACTTAGCTAAACCTGGCTCAATCTTTCACAAGTAAAACAAGGCCATGGTGGTTAAGGCCCATCTTGTTAAATGAGAGGTCTTGGTTTCAAATCCCCTCTCTCACCATTTTTATTTGTTTTTTTTTTATTAAATCCATTCCCTGGACCGGTCTAGACCTGAGTTCAATGTTAACTTGGTTGAGCCTAGCCTACTATCTGGTTGGGTTCAACCCAGTCCTTATCCTAACTTGATCAAACCAGATTGGTTTTAAAAACAAACACAACCCAAAGTTAATTGATTCAGCCCAATCAAACTTAATCTAACCTAAATCAATTTTGGTCCAATCAACTTATTAAGTTAAGCCCCCCTTTCTACTTGATTTGATTCAATCAGTTTGACTTAAGAACAGGCCCAGACCCAATGTGAGATGGCTAGCTAGTTGTCCCAAACCCAACTATCTTCAATTGATTAGACCCAATCAATTAGCCATTTGATTCAACTAACCCATTTTATTTGACTAACCCTAGCCATTTACTGATCTTAACTTTCTTCTTCTTTTGAACAGACCCCGCTGGTGGCTGGTGGTGCTCCAGTCCCTTAGAGATCACGCCCAGGCCTTGCGGTGACGAGATTGTCTACGTAGGTGTCATCCTCACACTTTGCCAAAGGTGGCCAGCTCGCCACAGGCTCCTCCTGAAGTGGTAGCAGCCGCGTTCTCTTCCTTCTCCTCTCTCCAGCGCGTCTCTCCTCGCCGGAACCCACCTGGATGCCGTTTAGTTCCACGATAAGGACTGGCGAAGCTTTCAAAGAGAATCTCCCCCCTCTTTTCTCCTTGACGTCATTATCTACTCTATATGCATGCATGATGCTAACAAAGCGGTATCGTCAGCGAAAGAGAACTCACCAGAAAGCACTGGCTTCCATCGTCCTTTCCGCAAGGATTAGCTGCTCGTCACCGGTACCGTTCTCAGTAGATACCTCTGCTCAAAGTGTGATGGAGCTCCCCGCTCCTCCTCTTGGCTCTTCCCTGCTCCTGCGCCGCCTGAGATCGAGATCTTCTCCTACCTCTTAGTGAAGGCGGTGGCTACTAGGGTTTCAAAAGGTGCCTGTCCTTCTTATAAGGAGCTCGCGAGATAACTTTGGACATGATTGTGATCCCAGGGATCATGAGCCAATCAACCACTTTCCATAGATGGCTAGCGTTGATAGCGGTGGTGACGAGCTTCCGCGGCGGAGCTCGATGGAGAAGGAGAAGATGCCCTGCCTCGCGATCAGGAGCTCCACAATCAAACGGTCGGAATGCCTTGCATGGCCTTCAATTGTGGGGATCACGCCATAAATCCTCAAATCTGAAAGTTATTTAGATAAATGGTCTAGATTGGTTATAGACGGACGGTTCAATCCGTTCACTTCGTCTCAAACTTAAACGAAAAACTTTTGATAAGAGGCTTGGATTGATTCTATCTGATGGAATAGACTGATCCGCCGTGATCAAACAGCCTGCCTAGAACTTAAAACATAGGTGTGGATGAGTGGCTTAGATTCGCCCTCACCATACGAACACCGACAGATTGCTTCAATGAAAGAAAGAGCGGTTGGATCGATTAGCCGTGATCGGCGCTCTTTCGGATCCTTTAATCTCAACCCGTAGGTCGTTTTATTACCATTCCTTTTGCATGAGTATTTTAGGTACCTTTACCAATAGGTCTCCCCTTTTCTAACATTTACATGCAAGTCCTTCCCTTAGAGAGAAAGGCAATTTCCCTCCAAGTCCTCAAATTTTTCTAAAATTACCATTAGATCCCTAAGCAGTCCCAATGAACTCTAACTAGGCCATTAACCTTTCTTTTAAATCTCCCTTTTCCAATTAAATCTTTACTAATTGCAAAACATTGGGAACTCTAAATGTCAAAATAGGATTAAAGCCATTTTTAGTCCCTGTACTTTGCCCCATTGTTCATTTTCATCCCTGTACTTTAAAATATTTGTCCACGGTCCACGTACTTTGGGGTTTTGTTAGAATACGTTCACAGATGTGGCGTGGCGGCACATGCTTATCACGGGTTAAATACGATTAATTTTTATTCACGGACCATTGCATAGGTGACTAAGATTCTCTTATGTAGGTACGCTTGGGTGAAGCGTGCCGGGGATGGCGTGGCATCTTTGCAATGGAATAAATTTTTTATTTTCCCATGTTAACATGCTGACGTGGCATGCCACGTCAGATAATATTTTTTTAAAAAAACAACAAAAGTCACAGTAAAAAACCTGCAAAAATCCTATAAAAATCACAGTAAAAACCTGCAAAAATCACAGCAAAAAACCTATACAAACTTGCAAAAATCACAACAAAAAACCTACAAAAAATCACAACAAAAACCTACAAAAGCGCAAAAATCACGAAATAACTACAATAAGCGGTAATAACCACAAAAAGCGCAATAGCTGAAAAAACACGCAGCAACTACAAAAAAAATGCAAAAACACGAAAAAGCTGTAAAACTGAAATAACTACAAAATCACATGCAAAAATCACAGTGAAAACGGAAAAAGCGGCTTAATAATTGCATAACAAAAGCAAAAACTTGCAAAAACTGCATAAACATGTGTACAATACAATGGAGACTTGCTAAAATGCAACAATGGAGACCTGCAAAAATTGCCTTTATAACAAACCAAAATTAACATAAACATGTGTACAATACTTCCAAATTGTAGTGTATGTTATATCCAAATTCAGTGCCCATTACAATACATACAAATTGGGCATTCACTTGAGGATAGAAACACTGAAAATAGCCCTTAAACAATGCTCTCTTGCGTGGCCAGGATTGTGTTGGAAGCACTTGTTTTCTTCCTCCTGGACTTCTTCCCTCCATCCCTCTAAACACAGTTAGTATTAGTTACAGTCTATGTGATGATTAAAATAGGCTATGAAAGCTACAAACCTCATTCAGTGGTTGTCTCTTCATTGAGCTCGTAGATCCTTTCATTCCGGTATTCTCCTGAAAGTTTTAAAAGAACATAATATTAGCTACAAATATTCTCATTGAGGATAAGCAAAAAAGAAATTTATATTCTATTCAATACAAAAAACACAAGACTTTGGTTGTTCAATACTATAAACTAAGTAGAACATAAACAAACAAACATTAAAATGTAGCAACATATTAGAGTGTGCTGACCTTTTCTTAGAGTGTATGGAATAACTTAAATAGATAAAAAAATATTTACAGATTCTGTGGGGTAACATAAATAGAAAAAAAAAATAATATTATCTTAGAAGGTTTTGACCTTATCTTAGAGTGTATGGAATAAAATACTTACAGATTCTATGGACACCCAATTGATTGCAGCAACATCTTACTTCGCATGGTTTTGACTCAATTGTGTGTTCAGTATGTTGCTTATGGCGAGGTTGTTTTATGGGACTTCTTTCTTACCGAGTCGGTGCTTGGCGGGTTCTTCAGCGGCTGGAACAACTCTTTCCCGATAAATCTTGTTCAGCATGGTCCATCTGAAGATCCCTGCTAACTTCAGTAGGTCCAGCAACCTGAAAAAGAAGACAGTCAATGAGAAATATAGGCAATGAGGAATACAGGCGGTGTATGAATGTTGACTTAGGTTTAAAAACCTACTTTCTTTGTTTTTCTCCTAATACAACCCCTAGCATTGTGTCCAACCGCAAAGCATTTTTTACAGGTCATCTTCCTCCCCTTCCTTGATAACTTTGATCCACTCTCCGCCTCCCAAGTTTCTTTTTTCCGAAGCTTCTTGGGTCTTCGTGGCAAAGTCTTGAGTGGGGGTGGCTGTACTGGAGCATATCCGGTCTTCGGCCACAATTTCTTCCCATTCACTGGTTGAAGTGCATATGAGTATGACCACTCGAACATTTCCATTTTGTACCATTTTGAAACATAGTCCTCAACATCTTCTTTTCTAAACATTATCACACAAACACCATGTGCACAAGGTATGCCTGTCAAGTTCCACTTCCTACATGTGCATGTATGCTTCGTAATATTTACTATATACCGCTCGTTGCCTTGATACACCTCGTAACCTTGGGCACCATTCCATTCTAGGTACGTATTCACACTTGCCTCTTTGCTCTCTTCAACTTTTGCCAATATCCTAGGCCCTAACTTACCTTTGAATTTTCCAAGGAACTCCCTCCTTGCCACTGTCTGTCTCATCATTATCACCCTTATATCCTCGAGCGTTGACACGATGGCCTTATGCCTTGCTTCCAATACAAGAGCGTTGAATGTCTCTAACATATTATTCCCCACTACATCACTCTTGCATGTTGTTTTGAAAAATGCTCTTGACCATAACATTGGTGGGATCCTTAACAAGTCTTCCTTTGCTTTATCACTTATTTTTTCCAATTTCTTCTAAAAGTACATCCAAAATCTGAGGGTGTGTTTGCCTTCACAATTTTCCGAAACACCTCACGAAGTTCCTTGCCCTTGTGCATTTTCCTCCAATTGGAATAAATATTTGCGTGCACATCTTACATTGCTTTCGACCAAAGAGCATGAGCTCTTCCATTACATGAGTAATTCCCTATGGATGTAAATTACCATGAAGCAATTAAAGTGGGAAAATTATAATAGAGCACAAGAAGGTTGGAAAATGTGATACCTTGTGTTGAGTCGGACATGAGCGTATTATATGCCAACCCATCTTTTCAATACCCAAGTCATCCATTGGTTGTCGCGAGGAACCATACGCCATCTGTCTCTGTTTCTCCACTTCCAGCGATAGCCACGCTATTGGAAACATTTGGTTGTTACGCATCTCGACCAACAGCGACTAATAACTCTCCTTTGCGGGGACCTTTCGAGAAAGCTTAACCATCGGGGCCAATATCGCCCCGTGCCGCTATGAACCCCTTCTTCAAAGCATCAAAGCGGATGTATAAACCTTTCAAGACAACGTCTGCGATTGTCAGTGCATCCACTTCAAGCATTATAGAGCTGCAGGGGTTGCTTCTCCTGAGTTCGGCTGCATAATCCCAAAGAATGTAATACTCCTCCTTATAGTCTCCAGTCAGTTCAGCTATAACCCAAATCTTGGCTCTCCTATATTGGCTCATTGTCACGTCAACTTTAAGTTCTCTCTTCGTTGCGTTTCTTATCTCTAATTACTTCATCATAGATGTTGTCTCCTGCCTTGTCTGTAGCAGATGTCTCGCCAAAACCTTGGAAGTAACCCTTTTATTCTTGAATGTCCAGTTGCAGGTGTGGTCATTCACCAAGGTTTTGATCTTATAATTGCAAGAAGCTTGATCAAAACCAGCATATAACAGCCATGGGCAGTTTGGGTCCTTGCATTTTGCTCGCACCCTTTGCTTATCATTTTTAACTATTTCAATTTCCCTCCTCATCGCAATGGCATGCTTCACTATCGCATCCTTCAATATTTTTCTAGACTCAATGATCATACCAAGTTGTAAATGAGGTGTCTGACTGCTTGCATCAAACAACGGTGTCCTAGATTTCACCACCTTCCCATACTCAGCCTCACTGCTTTCTTCAGAAGTTGTCAAAAAATTGCCCATGCTGCTACTGAACTGCTCACCTTCTTCCCCACCCACAAGCTCCTCAGCATTATAATCTCCTTCAACTATTGCTGTTGATATCCCTTTTCTTTCCCTCCTCGCTTTCACCTCCTCAAAACCCTTCAATTCCTTCAACTGGCTACTGTTTTGTTGAACTTCCATGTACTCTTCATCATCATATAGTAGGCACGATATTCATCTTACGTGTATGCATCACGAGGCTGATGTTGCGGACTTCTTCTCCTTCAGCACTATATTACATGTCCGGGTAACGCATAGTATCCTCATTATTCCAGTTATACCTTTTTTTGGATCTCCCTCTGATTAGGAATTCCTAAAGAGGCATTTGCTATGATGGTTGCCTGCCCCGGGTTTGTGTGGGCTCTCATGTAGGCTACCCAAATTTAGCTCTTCCCGGGCCTCTCAGAGCACATGTTACATTACATCTTCAACTATTTGCGACCTAAGCGGTTCTTGCATTCCATGAAAGGTCCCCCATCCTTTGATACACACCTTTAGCACCCCTCACTTGTATTTTATATGAGCGGCATTGTGCTTCCTCCCACTTCCTATTGTTGCTTTCGATATACACGTTAACACTACCGACCACTGTTGCATTTCTTCCAAGCAACAAAGAACGGGGACTCCTCGTCATGCATGCAAAAACCGATTGACCCTCTCCAAATCAACGCCTCTTGTGACCAACTTGTACCGTAGATCTTGGTTATTTCTCCTCATGATCCAACTCTTGGATAAATTCTACTAGTTCATCAAAATTAAGGTCCTTTTTGGTCCACTTTTTACAATGTGTGTAGTCCCTTCTATATCATGCGTACCATATGTATATCGATACTTTGAAGTATCCCACGGCATAAATTCTCGATTCTTCCCATTTTGAAAATACTACATCATTTGCAAACAATGAAAATTTTAATAAAAAGAATGTTTAATACAATATTTAAATATGGAGAGTTCATACTGCCCAGGAAAACATGTCAAGAACCACTGAGAAAGCGAGCCATAAAGACAAAAAAAACCACCTCCAAAACAATGCAAGAACCACTTGAATAGGTGATTCAAAAGAAGGTCTTTGAATAAACCCTAAGAATGCAACCAAGCAGTAAAAAAAAAACCTTGTTTTTCTCTCGAAATGGGACTTCCACATTTTAAATTGGAGGTCCATAATTAAAAATCAAGTCTATAAAACCTCTTCAATGTACTCCCGGGTGAGAGAGCAGCGATGGGGAAGATTACTTGAGGCTTGCC